>CM066497.1:5450000-6075000 GCA_033882615.1 Malus asiatica | reverse complement strand
TAATTAAGTAGCTTTCATTTGGTTTGCTATAAATACCCAAGTCCCCAAGCCTTGTAAATCATCCAAAGGAAAAACAAAGCTAAGTGCTAAATAAGAAAAGCTTTGCTAAGTAGTGTTTTTTTGTGAGCTTTCTTTAGAGTGTGCTTTATTTTCTTCTTCTTGGAATAATTAGAGTTATCTTGTATACTCTTTTTGTTCAACAGTAATATGGTATATTAGTTCCACAAAAGGTACAAACCCAGCTGAGAGGCGGCATTGTATTGTAAGATGAAATGAAACTGGCACCGGGCAGAATCATTTGCTATGTATGGAATAATAGAACAAGAATTCATAATTCTATCGAAAGTAAACCCAAATTTAACAACAGATAGATATTAGACACAGTTTAACTGCCAAAGGTGCTAGTCAAGCAAAAACACAGCAACTCACATATGAAATATCCGAGTTATCTACTATGTATTAGATGCAATCCAAGGTTGAAACAATCATACATGAAGTTCGTTCACACAACAATAAATAAGGGTCCAAAAAAACAAAATTCACACACGAGCCCGAAAACCCCTATTTAACTGGGTGAAAAACCAGAAGAACTTCCAGGAGCAAGTTCATACAAAGTCATACATACACTAACTCAAATCCTAAATCTTTGTCCAAAGGAGCAACTTGTACTTTTGTTCAACTTTGAAATTCTTCAAGCCTAGGAAATGATTTGATAAATAAAAGAACATTATTTTAATCCCTAAATAAGATAATTTTTGCAATAATACTGTATATAAGATTAAAAACTAAAAATAGTCTTCCATGTCACATTTAGTCATTTTTATTTTATAAATTCTACAAACTTACAAATTTAATTCGGGAAGATCTGAACGTTGGATTTTCGATTTGTAAATTTATAAGGTTCTTAAATGATACCTACAACAACATATTATAATTCATAATGACCGAACGGTCAGATCTTCGTCTACTACAAAGGTCAATGATCTATGATTTCCTTCAATCCGGAAAATCCGTATATCGGATTTCCGATCCATAGATTCTAAGGTCCTTAACTAATACGTACAATAACATACTAAAATTTGATGATGATCCAATAGTTGGATTATCGACTACCATACAAGAGTCTACAATCTAAGATTCTTCAATGCAAAAGATTCGTACATCGGATTTCCGATCCGTAAGTCTTGCATGATAACATATTAAAATTTCATAGCGATCCAACGGTTGGATCGACATCAACTACGAAATTCAAATGCCGGTACGATTTCCTTTCAATCAAAGTAATCGAACCGTTGTATAATGATCAACAAACGGACCTTGGAACCAAATCCAGAACATTGAGGACATCTCGCTGTCCAAAAATCCAATTCGCCAAAATCCCCCACGCACCGCCACGGGCTACAATTTCGGTGAACGGAAACTTAAGTTTCCGACTATCTTCTATCATCCCCAAATTACACAGGCTATGTGAACTTGGACGCAAAGGGCAGGTGTTATGGCTTCGCCAACTGGCATAACCCAGCATTAGCTCAACAACTAAACATTTTCTATAGTGACTGAGTGGCATGATAACGTCATTTCAAATTAGAATAGTTCTAAACTTTTAAAGATACCATAAATTGTGAATTATTATGTTCAGCACTAGAAGTAATCAAATAAATAATTGCTTTTCGGCACAAATTTGCATTCATCTTTCTTCAGAAGCACAAATTGCATTTATACAACACTAAAAAACCCTATATTTTTCTTTTTTGATACACAGTTCGCATATAGAATGACGTTCTTAATTGCTTGAGTTACAACAACCTCGACCCTTTAATTGACTAAAACAATAAACGACAGAGTATATAATTTGTTTAGAAGACTAGATTTTAATCTTTGAATAAGATGAAGTTTAGAAAAATGTCTTATACAAGATCAAAAACTGATTTTAATCCTTAGATTATATTTAATCTAGCATATGCATTTAATGTCCCATTTTAAAATAAAAATTATGGTGTCCAGAATTACATTTTATGTAAAATATTATAAATTTTAATAGGGTAAATTACATAGAAACCCCTCAGGTTTGAGGTTTATTACAACCTCATACATCTTTAAAACATTTCATTTTCATACCTCACGTACTATTTTATTTCAAAATAACACCTTCGTTAGATTTTCCATCTAATGGTCTGTTAAATGCTGACGTGGCTGCCACATTTGTGCTGATGTGGCTGCTATGTGGCAAAAATAATAAAAAAATTTATACATTAACAATATTATAATATTAACCCTATTATTAATAAAAATACAAAATACAAAATAAAAACCCACAAAAACCCGAACCCAGATCCCCTTCCCTTTCCCCACATCCCACCCCCTCACCCATCTCTTCCTTCCCATCCGTCTGTTCGTCCCCTCCACCCCTCCATCCATCCCCTCCACACCCCTCATCCCACCCCACCCCCACCTCCCCCGCAACCCCCCCACCCCACCTCACCTTCCCCAAACCCTTTCTCCTCTTCACCAACACACAGAGCTGTCAGTATTGCACCTTTACCACCTACAAAGACAATTTTCAAACCCCCAATTTACCAAAAAAACCATAAATTCGATCAATTTCACATACAATTCATAAACCCAATTCAAACAGACGTGCATTTGATAGAGAGAGAAAGTAGAGAAAGGAAGAGAGTGAGAGAGAGAAGGGCTCCCGTGATGAAACTGACCCAGTCGCCGAGCACCGTCGTGCTCCTGGGTGGAGAAGGCAGGTGGGTCGTCGCGCGCCGGGGAGGGGGGAAGGCAGGTGAGGGGGGGAGAGGGTAGTAGGTCATGTGGGTATTCAAGTAGGTCGTGTGTAGGGGTGGGGGGAAGGGATTTTGTAAATGTGAGTTGCAGAGAGATGAAGGGGTGGGATGTGGGGAAGGGGAAGGGGATCTGGGTTCGGGTTTTTGTGGTTTTTTTTTTTTAATAATAGGGTTAATATTATAATATTGTTAATGTATAAAAAAAATTATTATTTTTGCCACGTGGTAGCCACATCAGCACAAATGTGGCAGCCACGTCAGCATTTAAGAGACCATTGGATGGAAAATCTAACGGACATGTTATTTTGAAATAAAATAGTACGTGAGGTATGAAAGTGAAATGTTTTAAAGATGTTGTATGGGGTTGTAATAGACCTCAAACTTGAGGGATTTCTATGTAATTTACCCATTTCAATATCATTTGAAATTCAAATCAATTAGCTTTATTTGTAGGCATTTACCATCACCAATTTTTTATGAGTATCTTATACAATAAAGAAAATATTTTGGTAAACGTTTTAGTACACTTATGTTTTTGCTTATTTTCTTATGTATATAGAGATGACAACGGTTCGATTTGGAGACGGAAATGTTGTATCCATCCTCATAACCATGAAAATTAACCGTATTCATAATTGCAAATTAACCATTGAGGATTATCTATAACCATATCAACCGAGTAACGAATTTCCCATCAGTTAACTGTTATATCCATTTTCGTCAAAAACAAAAATTTATATTCATCCAATTGATGCACAATAATTTAATAGATACTAATTTTGTCATTAAATAACCACATCCAATAATACAAAACATAACAATAAATGAATTTTGTAGAGTTCAAAAATAAGAGTATTGAATAAAATATTGATGATGTTGGTTGTTGATATCTCCTATAAACATGATGTTTGGTGCATAATGAATATAGTATAGGGTTCGGTGAATACTATTATACTATAATAAATATATTATGCTGTGAATAATGAATATGTAATAATGGTATAGGTTAACTCAAATATAAATAAATAAATATATATATATATATATATTATTCGGTTCGAATTCGGAGACAAATACAGATTGGGAATCCCAATAACCAAATCTAAAACCATAACCAAATAAAGCTCATGGTTTTTTCCCATATCCATAATATACCGGAATTTTCATACCCAAATCCGCTCCATTAAAACGGTTATCCACAATTATCGAGTTTAACGGTTTGAATTGCCTTTTTTATATGTACAGATATTTTGATACACTAGTTTAGTGTAATATGTTTAGGTACGGACATTTTTGTACATTAGTTTGGTACAATATATTTAGTACGGATATTTCGATACATTAGTATAATATGTTTAGATATGAACTTTTCACTGCAATTATGTTTTTGCATATTTTCTTATGTGTCACTAATTCATTACAATATATTTAAGTACGGACATTTTAGTATATTAATTCAGTAAATTATGATACAAACGTTTAGATTCACTGATTAAAAGAAGTTAAACAAAATTAAAAAACGTATAATAACAAATTTGAAATTTATGTGACAACATTAAATAAGATATCTATTAAATATTTAAAAAATACAATATAAATTTGAATTATGTACCCATTAAAAGATTAAAATAAATATGTAATTTAACATTAGATTTTTATTAAAGTTTAATCTTTTTTAAGAATTAAAGTTCAAAAACCCTTCATTTGTTTTTCCAGAAGTTTGGGAGTAAAATTGGAAGAAGACTGAGCCAAAGAAGGGTAATGAGAATGAAGAGAAGAACAGCAGCAATGAAGGAATACTTACCAGCAGCAACAAGCATAGACAATGTGATGGACAGCACCTGCACACTCGCCCACGTCAGCAGCCCAGTCAATCCGACGGCCAAGACGTTGTTAGGATCTGGGTCCAGTAGGAGATCACCCCATCTGATGTTGCCGAATAAAGGCCGTTGATTCTTCCCCAAATCATCGTCACTGCCACCACCGTCAGATCCAGTTCCTTCATCTTTGCCTTTCTCTTCTACCCTCTCCTTGGAATTCGAATCCTGCTCCAACCCGTTGCCGTTGTTCGCAAATACCACAAATCTTTTGGGTATTTTTGGGATTTGGGTTTTGAGGGGCGAATGATAAGAGAAATTGAGATGGGTCTGCGTGTGAGAGCAGTGAGCCCTAAACATGTTTTCCCGCACATCCAAATTTTCCAGGAAAATTGGGAAAGCGAGAAAGGACCTTTCCTATTTCCCCACAATATTTTTCAATTTTTGTGGGTTGGGTTTTGGGTTGTATGTGAATTGGGCTGAATAATTTGGACTCAATTAAAAGTAGAGATTGTGGACTTTGGACTCAGTTGCAAACTTGCAAGGGCTTTCCGCTTTCATTAGCATTTGTCATGTCGGACTTAGACCAGAAATCGGATATGAAGTATGAAGCATCAAGTGATCTCGTTTTCTGAGGTGAACTTTGGTCTGACATGACATCTACTAAACTTGAAGGTACGAATTCAATCCAACTGTGAAATTAATTTCTGTGTGTGAAGAAGTACTTAGTTGGATTATCTTTGCTTGCATGGAAGTCATACCCAGGACAACTGGATTTACAAATGTCATATAAACAACAAATAAGGGCATGTTTTCAATCCCGTCGTTTGATGAACACATGTCTTGTTTTTTTTATTTTTTATTTTTGAACAAACGACAATATCTACACTTGTATTTTGGCTCGGGGACTAAGATATATATATATTTGGATTGGGAGAGGCCATCACCTTTGCTATGAGACCACAAACATGCCCTTCCTTGAGAAATAGGCTGCCCTACATATGTAAGGACTCAAAACTATTGTAATACACACACAAATATCAATACACCATAGTGGATGTAGCTCGATTACAGGTGAACCAATCTATCTCTTAGGATATGATTCATCTTACCCGCTTCAACTGGCTATTTCCACACAAGTTCTTTGATGACTAACCATTTTCTAGCATCAATAGCAATAGCTAAAAGTGTTTTTTTTTTTTTTCACTTTAAAAGATTTTCTTTTTGCTCTTGAACAACTTATATCACGTTATATTATAATTAATGATTTATATATGAAAGCATCTTAAAACTTTAGGAGTTCTTATTTACAAAAGCTCAGGGAGTTTTGTGGAAAAAAAAAACAATGAATGCGAAGAGTTATGTGAAATCTATGTGATTAACTACAAGAAATTTGTGGAGAATTTTTTAATGATATAATCCATTTTTGGATGAAATTTTCACGGAAGGGGCTTCATGGAAACAATATGAAACTTCAAGGGGTATTATTATAAACCTCAAGGGATTTGTGTGAACACGGAAAGGGTAATACTAGGAGATTAAATTTATACAAAATTTTGGAAACTAAAAGGTAAGAAAGTTGATGATTGGTTTGTTACTTAATTGTTAATAAATGTGCTCATTCCTATTGGTGATATATCATTTAGTTTATAAATTTAGTCTCCCTAACATTACCCACACGAAAAACATCAAGGGATGCTAGTGTAATCAAATAAAAATTGTGAGGTACGGTTAGGGTTAATATTGTCACAAACCTGCCATTTTATACTATGGAGATTATTTGTGGACTAAAGTTTCGTCGCATCATATCTAGTGAGACAAGCTTATTCTTTTGGTAATTTGATTGCGTTTACAAAATGTTTTCATTTTTTTTTCTCTTTAAAAAACAAGAAACAACTAATGTCAAGGCATGGTTATCCAAAATATTTTCATTTTTTTATTAAGAATACAGAATATTTTCAATATTAGGATTAAGTCAGTTGTATTTATTAAATTCAGTTTTTTCTTTTTCCGTCTGAAGATAAATTTGATTGAATAAACTCATAAACGTGTCATTACATTGATGCCAGCAGCTAGAAAGCTAAAGTGGCTCAAAGAGATCCCAATAAAAACTCAAAGGCCACAATAATACGATGATGAGAAGCCAAAACATGAAGTTGAAGAAGAAATTAGATGTCTTAACATGAAATTATTTATTAATTTAAATAAGAACTCCTTATCTTTTATTATTTTAGTTGCAAGTGTTAGGAACTTATGCATTAATTAACATAACAGAGATGAAAGATTATTGTTAGAACTACTGCCTCAAATATTGTTTAGAACTAAATTATTGTTATAAAGATAAGAAATAAAGAAGCCTATGTTTTCTTCCGTTTGGGATCATATATGGTAAACCAATATTTGATCAAAGACGTACGTATAAAAGCAGAAATGATTGATGGTGATGTCCAGCTGTGAAAGGAGCACCCACAATCCCTTCGTGGTAAGGACAAATATCGAATATTGCTCGCAAGTTTCCATCCGCCTTCAAAATACCACTTTTGGTTGATTTGTTCAAATGTGGAGTCTGATTCAAATATTCGCTTGGAAAAGCTTTGCCATGTGAGCCGAAAAGATGGTTGTTCCTACTCCTAACTGATACAAGGTTGGGATGCAAAATAGTATGTAATTATAGATTTTAGAGTGCTTGGTCAGTCTGCCGAATTTGAGCTGTTATACGATGTAATTCATGTTAGTATTTGTAGGTTTAAACCTTTGAATCTGGGAATTGTTTCAAAGGGAATGAAGAGAGAGAGAGAGAGAGAGAGAGAGAGAGAGAGTGAATTGCAGAGAAAAAAATCAGGAGTCGTTGCTCCTTTATGCTGTATTGGATTCGATGATATCACTCACACATGAAGAGTGAATTACAAGAGATGACAAAAGTGACCGTTGCAAACTCACATGGCTTACACGAGCCAATAGGCAAAAATGCTTATGCCTTGGAGGATGTAATGTAACCCCCAGTGCATGCCTTGAACACACATCTCAATGGCAAAGGTTTTAGAAAGTCGATCTTTGCAATCCAGACTTAATGAGTGCCTTCTATTGATGTAGTCGACGACAGGTTCATCCTTCCACTGCTTCGTACTCATCAACTCCAGCATGCTTACGGTGAGACGAATGTTGTAGAAGCCGTTGATGAATTCCCTTACAAGCTGACCCCAGCTGTTGATGGACTCGGGCTAGAGGTCGATATACTAGTCAAAGGCGTTACCATTTAGTGAGCGTACGAATTGCTTGATGAAGTAGTCTCCCTCTGTCCCAACATTGTTGCAGATGAAATGAGAAATATGATGTTTAGGATTGCCCTTTCCATCGAAGTGCATGAATTTTGGCAGCTGATAACCCCTTGGCATCCTCAAGGTGTCAATCTTTTTGGAGTATGGCTTTGAGTACAGCACGGAGTCATGTGAGCTTCCTTCTTATATCGCCTTGATCGTGCTTATGATCATCTCTTGCAACAGTTTGATAAAGGGAGATCCCATGAGTGTTGTAGCTTGGTCCACCTCCAGCTTCTCCACGGTCTTTTCCACCAGAGGCTCATTTTTTTCATCGGTTTCCTGCTTTTGCAAATCAACCTTTGGGTCGTGGTCAGCCTTCTCGTCATGCTGTGTCTCCAGACGTTTGACAAGTGCAACAATCTGCAAGTCCTTCTCTTCCACGGTTCTTGTCAGCCTTGCGATTGCTTCGTTCATTTGTGACAGGTGCTCCTTGATCGAAGTTGCACCAATAGTCATAACTTGCATGGCTACAGGATACGAGCTGCTGCTTGAGTCGGCATCGAGAGTTAAAAACTAAGAATACCTTCTCGGGCTTTCTTCTCTTGGCACCCTTAGCGAGGCCAAGGTGATCATAGGCTCGTGCCTCAGGTGCTCTTGCTCCTTCGGCAGGTTTGATGTGGGAGTGGAGGGCACGATAGAGAGAGCTCTTGCCTTGCTTCAGGTTGTGACACCCAAAGTGCAACCACTTGCGGCAAGGATGTTCTTGTTTTTCGCGTTGGTAGCTGGAACAACTTGATCCTTTCTTGATGCCATTTGTGTTTTTTGTGGATTTGAAAACAAAGATGAGAGGCAGAGAGATCCCATCGGGCGTGCCAAATTTGTAAACATGAATATTATATAGCGAATGAAACGAGAACACGTGTACAAAGTAGATTTGTATTAATGAATTTGTAAGGTTACAATCTCTATTTACAATTTTCCTCTGATTCAATCTTCAAATTTGATGTAGATGTGTAGGTTGTTGATCCAAGGGGTTGCGATGATTTGATCTCGAACGAATGATTGAACGATTGCTTCAAGTTTTGAGCTTGAAACAATGCGTGGATGGTCTTCACCTCAAGGTGCGACAAAGATGGTGTTGATGTAGGATTTGGTTGATTCAAGGGTCTTGACAACTTGATCTTGAATCAAACGTCGTTACAAGTTTTGAGCTTGTAACAAAGTCTTGAAGGAATCGGTACAAGTGCTTATTCTTCAAGTGAATGCTTCAACTTTGGTCGAAGGAAAGCTTCGACTTTGGTTGTACATTCTTCGAATAGAGCTTTGGCAGCGTATTAGTCTTCAAAGATTTGTGCAGAGGTTCTTTTGGATGTAGGTGTGTCTTGGGTCCTTGTATTAATAAACTTCCAAAGCCATGCCTTTGGGTGGATTTGGCTTTGATTTTTATCTTGATTCGTCCATAGGAGAATTTAGGCATGTTTTGTGTCTTGTTTCAACCACTTTACCCTATCTTGGCCGAATTCTAGAGGGCTTGTTACCTATTTTGTGAGCAATCTTCAATTCTTGCTTGTTTTATGAAGATGCTTTAGCTTTCTTTCTGGTTTTGGGAGCAATTTGGACCCCTTGCCAATTTTGAAGGAGATTTCCTCCCCTTTGCCGAATTTTGGGAAGTTTTTGTACTTCATTTGCTTAATTTGTGTCATATGTCATTAATGACTTGTCTATTTGTGATGAGTCATTTGTCACGTGAAGCTTTGTGATACATCATTTGTATGCAACAAAATTTATATGTCTACAAGGTGAATTTACATAGAAGAGGATTTATATACCTGCTGCTTGATGTGGAATTTTGCTTTCTTTCTTTTTTTTAGCAATAACACGTACAATCTTGGATTTTATTACAACGAAAGCATATCAAGTTTCAGAGTGAAATTTATCATTGATTTTGTAGTTTTATTGGTGTGAATTATCCTGCACTCACACCATGATGTCTTTGCTAATAAGTAGTCTACAGGGTCCTTTGGTCCGAAAGAGTTTTAGCAGCTAGGCTGATACAACAGTCGTTGAGTACTTCCATATGCCTCCTTATGCTGGGATTTTGTTAGACTGGTATCCCTAGTGTGTATTTTATCTTCATATATTTCATAGTTTTATTTAGTTTTGATATATAATCAACTAGAAGCACATTCAGTTGGACGGATTCTGCATTGTGACATACATGACATTGGAGTTATGCTCTGTTTGTGATTAAGGATGGTTATTATATTTTCTCGTATTTACATTAATACTGTAAAATGTTGAGTAAAAATCAATTTAGGGGAACTATATACTGGTAGAGATGTGCATATTAATTCTGCCTAAAGTAAAATTTAGAAATCTGGCATAGTGAAAATCCAATAGAGAATATGAGAAATCCAACTTAATTTTATGAATTTGTTTTGGTGCCTACAAATGAAATATGGCATAGTGAAAGTTTGTGTAGTTAAATTATGACAAATTTTCCTTCATCTTTAGATTTTCATTCAATTCAATTCATTTGCAATTTGGTATGATTCAATTCGTAAGAGATCAAATTCTATTTTTAATTTGCTTCTTTTGATTTTCAGTTCAATGTTGTCGTACAAAACGAAGGAGGCATCATTAACGGAGTTACGGATTTGGATGTTTTTAGTGAAATAAAACTGGATTGTTTTAACTTTGTATAGTAGTAAACATAAAACAATCTCTGGGATATAGCCATAGCTTTTGAAAAACAATCCCTAAGGATGGCATGCCAACATTCCCAATTTTTTCCATGTAATATATGAACGTAAATAGCATTTCCTTAACACATGGATGTAATATATGTATATAAATACAGGAAAACTAATGAAAAGAGTTTGAAAACTTTGAGTTTTAATGATAAGGACAAAATAAAGGGTAAAGTGAATAGTACCATGATTGACTTTTTAGTGTAAAAATGTGGTTTTTCGTTAAAGTGAACAATACCGGGTGCTTTTTGTTAAAGTTCCCTATAAATACCACTCTGGCACATAAATTTTTCGAGACATCTACATATTCAATAATGTTTTCAAACCCCGTAGCAATGCACAATTACTCTTTGGTAGTTTTGTACAAAACATCATTTTATGCAAATATGTTGTATCAACTACATGCTCAAATTAAGAATAAGTTGAGAACATGGCTTTTAAGAAAGGAAAATGATAAACACATACTATTTTTTTCATCTTATACTCCTATCTTTAATCATGTTTATTGTTTTTATTGATTTATTCAACTCATTGTTTAGAAATAAAGAATGATGTGTGATAGGCTAATTAAAAAATGTGTGAGAAATCCAGTTTCCTTCAGAAACCAAGAGAAATGTAGGAAAACGAGACACTTTACAGTTTCATCACGTGCTCTATTAAAAAGGGGTGTGATATCCACACACCCTTTTTTACTTCTCACACACCCTTCTAATTTTCGGCCGTCAGATCGAATGAATTGAAGAAGATCAATGGACAGAAATTAACAAAGGGTGTGTGAGAAGTAAAAAGGAATGTGTGGATAGCACACCCCATTAAAAAAGGAATAAAAATGGCATTTTAACCAAAATGGTTCTGAGATTTGCATAACGCATCATTTTGATTTTTGAGATTTAAAATTAATAGAAATGGTTTTTGAGATTGTCCACCATTCATTATTTTGGTTTAAAAAGTTTCGTTAAGTTGAAGGTATTTTTGTCAAATCAAATTCTCCACTTGCTTTTTCACTATTTTCTCTCATTTCCCTAAAAATATACTCATATGTTGCTGATTTTGGTAGTGAAATCAAATCTTCACCCATTATTGAAAACGATTTGGCGCCAAGTTCAAGTAAATCATCACAAACGGTCCTTGACCTTTTCCTTTCGTTAATTTTTGGAAAAAACTGTACAAGCTGCACACTTGAATACAAATGAAATGGATGGTTCAAAGTATGATATAATCTACAAACAAGGCTAAATCAATAGAATTACCAAAAAGAGATACCATGTTCCATTACATGAGATTTTCAACATGATCAGCATTATAACTTGCAAAATATTCAAATGTTCAACATCAAAAAACAATATCCACATGTTTAACAACAAGATCAAACTCTAAATTCAACTGTAAAATCAATGTCCAATTGTTCTAATTCACAAAAAAAGAAAAAAAGAAATGGTTGTAGCTTGTTTTCTTTCATTTGTGCAGTGACATCCAAACTACAAACTCCCTCTATACTGAAGGCTTCCAAGACTTGTCTCTCTTTGCAGGTGATTTGTATGTTTTGTTGGTAGATTGTGATTGTGGTGGCACTACTTGGGAAGTTACACCGATGCAGCCTTGTACCTGTTAAAAACCAAATGATAACAGCTTACGTTTAGCCACCCTAAAAAATCCAAATCATACTCCTTTTATCACAATTTACACAAATTATTGTTGAAAAAAAAAGTAAAGAATAAACAATACAAAAACTAAAGGACTATTGATTGTACCATTTAAACTTGTGGAGTGGGTTGTGAGCTAGATACTACTATTCTCATGCCTCTCCCTCTTCCCATGCCCCTGCCCTTTCCCACCCACATTATCAACCAATTTAATGAACTTCACTTTCATTATCAAAAACTACAATTGAAAAACAAAAATACAATATAAAACAGATTATACCTCTGGTATAGATGTGCAACAACTGAATGATTTGGCTCTTGAGTGGCTTGAGTTGCTATTTTTAAAATGACCTCAACGGTCAATCGCAATGTTCAACAATGTGCTGTGAGGAAGATCTCCTCAAGTCACATATGAAATCAATAGAACCATGACATCATTTGTTAAAATAGGGTCACATTCACAAAGTAAAAAGGAAAACGACTTCGCAAGATGTAAAGAGAGGTGTAGGAAGAATGTGGAGTGGTGTTTTTGTTTCCTCCAAGCTCATTGAGCAATTGTTAGGAAGGGCTGTAAGATTGTTTGATGAAGCAACGCTCGATCCATCACGATGATCTGCATCATCTTTCACAACATGATTGTGGAAGATAATTGACTATTTATTTCATAGAAGTTTATGTAAAATTCTGGAAAAACGCCAACAATTACTGTCTTATTTCTTAAAGAAAAATAGAATATGTTATAAATGATTATTTAATTGGTTGGATATTCAGGAGTCAAAAACTCATTAATTTATGAATGCATTATGAATTATTTGATTTATTAGATCTTGAATTTTAATGAACATTTTTTCAACAATTAACAAATTGAGAAAAAACTTGTGAATATATTGGTTACAAGAAAAGACCTCATGATAGTTAATATGGGACCCCATCACCCCATCAATGATAGTGTTCTTCAATGATTCATTACTCTAGATGATGAAGATGTTATTGAATGTGAACTAATATTACGAAAAATCAAATAATTGTACAATATTTACCTTATATAACACGGTCCCTTTGTTTGCAATTGTGTGAGAAAAAACTTATGAATATATTGGTTACAAGAAAAGACCTTTGGATAGTTAATCCATTACCCCATCAATGATAGTGTTCTTCGATGATTCATTACTCTAGATGATGAATATGTTATTGAATGTGAACTAATATTACGAAAAATCAAATAATTGTACAATATTTACCTTATATAACACGGTCACTTTGTTTGCAGTTGTGTGACTTTGGCTCATGAGTGTCATGAGTTGGTGTTAACTGACTAGTAGAATCCCCGTTTCCACAAGTTCTTTTTGTGTGACTTTCATGTCCATATTAATAACATAAATACGGTATGTGCAAAGTTTCCTAGGTACTTTCCACCCTGAGTTGTTTTCAAACCTGCAGCAATGCGCGGGTACCCTTGCTAGTTTTGTACAAAACATCATTTTATGCAAGTCTGTTGTATCAACTACATGCTCAAATTAAGAATAAGTTGAGAACGTGGCTTTTAAGAAAAGGAAAATGATAAACACATACTATTTTTTTCCTCTTATGCACTTATTTTTAATCATATTTATTGTTTTTATTGATTTATTCAACTCGTTGATTAGAAATAAACAAGGATGTGTGATAGGCTAATTAAAAAAGGTGTGTGAAATCCAGTTGCCTTAAGAAACCATGAGAAATGTAAAAGGAGAAAACGAGACACTACTTCACAGTTTCAGTACGCACTCTTTGTTAAAAACGGAAAGAAAAAAAAAGGTTTTTTTAGCCAAAATGACCTTTGAGATTTGCATAATACATCACTTTGGTTCTTGAGATTTAAAATTAATAGAAGTAGTTCCTAAGATTGTTCATCATTGTCCTTCGTTAAAAAGCTCTGCTAAGTTGAGGGTATTTTATCAAATTCTCCTTTTGTTTTTTCACCCTTTTCTCTCATTTCCCTATAAAAAAATACTCTTATGTTGCTGATTTTGGTAGTGAAATCAAATCTTCAACCACTATTAAAAACGATTTGGCTCCAAACTCAAGTAAATCATCGCAAATAGTCCTTGACTTTTCCCTTACGTTAATTTTTGAAAAAAGCTGCACAATTTGCACACGTGAATATAAATGAAATGGATGGTTCAAAGTATGGTATATCCACATGCAAGGCTAAATCCATATAATTAATTGATAACACATATATTTTATACATTTATACCATCCATTCTTAATTTCTTTGTGATATATTTGAGTTAAATTAGTTACGTTCTACCTTCTTTTGTGTTAATGTGCAGATAATTGTATTTTAGACTTCATTTAGGGGTAAATGAGGCAAAATGAGGCTGAACGTGGAGAAAAGAATAAGGATTATGATGTAGAGAAAGATTCAAAGTGTACAATTGAATATGGTGATGAATATGGCCTTTTAAGTGACAAATAACAGACAAAAACGTTTGAAATAAATGCTCCATTACTAGGATGTTTTAGCATTCTATAACAACCTCTTTTACCTAATAAAACCTAGCTTTTTGCCACTTTTTACACAAGCCCCCTTGGTGACGCCTAGAGCTCTCCCCCTTCTCTTTCTTTGGTCTTTTTCCAGAAACAAAAATCCTATTTTCCCTTCAACATTCAGCCACCAAAGAAACCACGTAACCACACTGTTCTTGAAGGATTTCCACATCATAATTGCTTAAGGGGGTTTCTTCTATGAACTTTAATTTCACCATGTTGTTCTTCATATTTTATATATATTGTGATCATGTTGTGTAATTAAGTTCATATCTAGGAATTTTGATGTAGCCTTGCAAAACTATTCTATATTATTAAGTTAAAGTGTTCAAATTACCAATCTGTTTTCTTGTTTTATTCACTGATTTTATAGTTTAATTTGTTTGTTAATCTTAATGTTAGATCACCATTGGGACTGCTTATGAATTATTTGATCAAGTTCATAGTACACATCATGCTTAATCTTGGTGGATATGTGAATGAATGGAGAAACTGCTATGCAAACATCCTACCATGTAATTTCTTTGGTTCTTTGAAGTTTTCTTGTTCTTAATGGATTCGTAATTGGTAATCGAAATTGAACATCACAACTAGGTTGCGCATTAGGTGTACTTGATCACAACCACACCTTAAATGGATGATCATAAATAAGGAAAACAAACCCTAGTTGCAGAGTGGAGAGTTGTATTCTTTTAAACTTAATAAACATGGAATTGGCTTGTAATGTGAAATCGATATCCCTAGTTCCATTCCCATTGTTTTTTAATCAACCTATCATTTATCTTTATCTTTTCTTGCATTTTTAAGTTATTTTAGTTTTCAATTCAAAAATCAAATTCACCTTGTAATTTGCATTGTTTAGCTAGGGTTCACATAAAGCTAGTAACTTGTAGAGGTCTAATCAGTTCTCTGGTTCGACACCCTTACTTTTGTCATTATAATATCCTTATATTTGCACTTAAAAGGAACACAACATTACCGAAAAGAGATACCATGTTCCATTACATGAGATTTTCAACATGATCATCATTATATCTTACAAAATATCCCAAAGCAAAATATACAAATGTTCAACATTAAAAAACAAAGGGTGTGATATCCACACACCCCATTCTACTTCTCACACACCTTTTTAATTTTCGGCTGTTGGATCAGATGAATTGAAGAAGATCAACGAATAGAAATTATCAAAGGGTGTGTGAGAAGTAAAATGGGGTGTGTGGATAGCACACCCCAAAAACAATATCCCACATGTTTAACAACAAGATCAAACTCTAAAATGCTCAACTGCAAAGTCAAATCCAACTACTCTAATTCACCAAAAAGAGAAAAGAAGTGGTTGTAGCTTGTTTTCTTCCATTTGTGCAGTGACATCCAAACTATAAATTCCCTCCATATTCAAGGCTTCCAGGGCTTGCCTCTCTTTGCGGGTGATTTGTACCTTTTGTTGGTAGATTGTGATTGTGGTGGCACTATTTAGGAAGTGACACCAATGTAGCCTTGTACCTATTGAAAACAAAATGATAACAGCTTACGCTTAGTCACCCTATAAAATCCAAATCATACTCCTTTTATCACAATTTACACAAATTATTGTGGAAAAAAAAGGCTAAAGAATAAACAATACAAAAACTAAAGGACTACTGAATATACCATTTGAACTTGTGGAGTGGGTTGTGAGCTAGATACTACTATTCTCATGCTTCTCCCTCTTCCCATGCCTCTGCCCCTTCCCACCTACATTATCAACCAATTTAATGAACTTCACTTTCATTATCAAAAACTACAATTTAAAAACAAAAATACAATATAAAACATATTATACCTCTAGTATAGATGTGTTAACAACCGAATGATTTGGCTCTTGAGTGGCTTGAGTTGATATTTTTAAAATGACCTCAATGCCCATGGTCAATTTCCATGTTCAACAATGTGCTGTGAGGAAGATCTCCTCAAGTCACATATGAAATCAATGGAATCGTGACATCATTTGTCAAAATAGTGTCACGTTCACAAAGTAAAAGGAAAACGACTTCGCAAGATGTTAATAGGGGTGTAGGAAGGATGTGGAGTGGTGTTTTTGTTTCCTCCAATGTAACACCCACCCCCTATTTATTAAAATATATGTTTGTAACTACCCCTAAATGTTTTAAATATATCAATTTCACCCTTTTTGATCTACCAAATCAGGATCCAAAGCATTGGATCCCTTTTCTTTCTAAATCTGCCACGTGGCAGCCCCCCCAAACAATTTCTCATTCTTCTCTCTCTGTTTCCCCGTGAACCCCCCCTTCTTTTTTCTTTTTCTTTTTTTCTGTCTGTCATGTCTCTCTCCCTTCTCTCGGACCTCTCTCAGCTCCCTCAGCTATCTTCTCAACCGCGAACGCACGCACGCACCCATCTCCCCTGCGCGAGGAAGACCCCTCATCGTCACCATCTCGTCCTTCTCCCCCTTTGTCCCGTGTTGCAACCCCAGGAAACCCGGAAAGGAACTCCGGCGAGTTCCTATTTTCCCGGACGAAATCGAAGCCGGGTGTAAGCACACGCAACTCCGGCGACCTCGGGGGTATTTACGGCCATCTCCGGCCGTTCCACGACGAAAGGAAGGGGCAATTATTGGTGATGTTTTCTTGTTCGTTAGTTTGCGTGGCTCTTTGGCGGCTAAGTACTGTGAATGGACCCCTTCTAAAATGCATGTTTTATAGTAGAAATGCATACATGAAAAGCATGATTTGATGATTACGTTTTATGAAACGTTTTGTGAGATAACATGCTTACTGAGGCTACCTTGAATTATTACTATTTTTCCTATAACCCGTGTTTTTATAGAATATCTGATGGATGACGATATGATATTTAGAACATGTTTCGAACACTTCTTTATAGTATAGATGATGGATGACTTTATACTATGAAGTTGTTTTTCAATATATATATGTTCAATGGTTTTGTACTTACCTAGTGGTCCTTTCCGCTACGGGACGTAGGGATAGATTCCGGTCCGTCCCGGGCGACGATTTGGTGTTGGCATAGGGCCTGGAGTGTGTTTCCTCTGGCTATTTAGCACAGGGACGAGGAGCCGGCATGGGGCCTGAAGTGTATTTTCCTCTGACTGTCTGCTTAGAGACGGGGAGCCAGCATGGGGCCTGGGGGTTATCGGACAATTCACTAGTGATTATTATATATGAGTTATGATTTGAGACATTGCACGGCATGCTAGGTTTCGGAAAACCTATGTTTAACATTATATATGTGTTTTCATAAAACCTGGGGGTTAGTACGTTGATAACTGTTTTATTATATATATATCAACTTGGTCCACTCATGTTTGTTTTGCGCCCCCTTCAGGACTTAGAATCGAGGCGTACAATCCCGGCATCCAGGCACTTCCGCATTGGTATCTTCGAGTCCTCTCGGTGTAGGACCCACTTCTATGTTCAGTCAATTTTTACATTAATTCTTTTAATGTTCTAGATTAGACGTGTGCTCTGAACACGTTCCTTAAATGCATATTCCTTATTCTTTTACATTTATAAGTTTCATCTATCCTTTATTTTCAGCAATTGCACTCAATAAATGGCTTTCGTCACCCTCGGGTGTCGGCCAGCACGTGACCATCTTGATATCCCGAGGATATCGGGATCGGGGCGTGTCATCCAAGCTCGTTGAGCAATTGTTGGGAAAGGCTGTAAGATTGTTTGATGAAGCGGCACTCGATCCATCACGATGACGTGCATCATCCTTCACAACATGATTGTGGAAGATAATTGACTATTTATTTCATGGAGGTTTACATAAATTTATGGGAAAACACCAACGATTATTGTCTTATTTGTTAAAAAAAATAATATATGTTATAAATAATTAATTAATTGGTTGGATATTTGAGAGTCAAAAACTCGTTAATTTTTATGAATGCATTATGATTTATTTAATTTATTAGATTTGTAATTTTAATGAACATTATTTCGTTTTTAACAATTCATGAAAGAATGAATTGAGAAAAAACTTATGAATATATTGGCTACAAGAAAAGATCTCATGATAGTCAATATGGGCCCCCATCACCCATCAATGATGGTGTTCTTCGACTAATCATTATTCTAGATGGTGAAGATGTTATTGAATGTGAATCAATATTGGGTTATTTACATCGAAAAATGAAAAAATTACGAAAAATCAAATAATTGTACAATATTTATCTTATGTAACACGGTCACTGGTATGTTTGTAATCGTGTGACTTGGATCATGAGCCTCAATATGGGCCCCCATCACCCATCAATGATAGTGTCATGACTTGGTATTGAATGTGAACCAATCTTTTTGTGTGGCTTTCATGTCCACATTGATAACATGCATACGTTCTGTGCTAAACTCATTTCTCTAGCTACTTTCTACCATGTGTTGTCAGTACTGGTCTCTTCCCCAGGCTCCTCGTCCTTTTCTTTCTTTTACGGCTGTCATGATAAATGATAATAACATTTACGGCTGTCCACCCATCTACGAGGATCAGTTGGTACGTTCTCGCCGCCAACTATGGAGATCTTTCACACCATGTTTTAGGTTTCAGCTAACTATGGAGGTCATTCACACCCTAAGTTCCAGGTTAGCCAGCTATGGAGGACCTTCACTCCTATTTCCAAGTGCCAGCCATCTACGGAGGGGACAAGGATTGTCTGCCCTCCTATTTTTGGTGTCCTCCTATGTCCTCTTGTTTGTATAGTCACGGTTAAGTCACGTCAACATTTTATATTACTATTCATTTTTGTCTTATTATTTCTAAAAAAAATAATATAAAATGTTAACGTGACTTAACCGTGACCACACAAAACAGAAGAGCATGGAGGACACCAAAAATGAGAGGGTAGACAATCCTTGTCCCTATGAAGGCGCTCCACGCCCATGCTCCAAGTCCAAGTGTCAGCAAGATATGGAGGCCCTTCACTCCATAATTTCAGGTTTTAACCAGCTTTGGTGCCTCCAGGCTGGCAGAATTACGTGTCAACCATTTGTAATGTCTTAATGGCGAAGCCACGTTAAAAGCTACCACTGTCTAAAGCCGAGGTAGCTTTTGGTGAAAAAAAAAATTTCCATATAAGTTTCATTAATTTCCGAATGTAGTCCACTTAGCATTAAGCCTAATTATCTTAGTTTAATTATATAAGATTATATCTTACAATTCATAAGCCAACTCTATATATTTGTTTCTAGTTTGGCCTCATTCAAATTTTAGTACAATTTTTTTTTTTTGGTAAACAAATGGAGCTAAACACCTAACAAAGAGAAACTAAAGCAAAACATCACAAGGTCTAGAGATTTCAGCAGCATTTGACACCAAGAGATGTCGACAAGAGGCAGAAGTTTGAGCAAAATAAACTGGACCAAGAGAATATACGACAAACTCAAGTTAGCCAATTCTTGAGCCACAAAATGTATCTCACCATAAACATGACCAAGTTCACAATTCCAATCTTTGTTTAACAGCTAACGGCAAGCTTGCACCAATTCACCAAGAGGATGGTTCTCACTCACACCTTGAAGAATTATATGGACAATGAGAACAAAATCAAATTTCAATTATACACATATTTGTTTAATAATGAAAAATTTTGGCTCACCATGTGAAACTTTTCTTAGGCAACCTGATAATGTGAAAAAATATTGTATGTTTCTTCTTCATAAAAATTTAAATCTTTAAGCTAGCTCACTCGGTAAAGGCTCTACCCTTGTTCACCGTCACATGACCTTTCTTGTCCAATAATGAATTGCTAGGTGTAAAGTATTCTTGACATGACAATGTATTATTAAATATGAACGCTATGTGACAGTGAATCGGTTATATAAATTGCTCTCCTAGTATAGAAGTCATATTAGTCAAGTGCAGACCGTGCTAGGCAAGTGGTTGTGGCTCTATTACTTGCCTTGTACCAGTCAGCAAATTCGAGTTTATTAGAAATTGAGTTATTATTTGAAAAAAAGAAAAAAAGAAGAAGAAGAAGTAGTTGACTGATTTATTTTTGGAAAAATTAGTATCCGGTCCCTAGTTTTTACTGTTCATTGACTAAGACCTTATTAGTTCTCAAATTTTGATTCAAGTCCCTAACATTAATGCGATAATGAATTTACATTTTTATTATATAATTTTTTAATATAAAAATTAGTAATTAATTTAGAGTTTAATACTCACACCTCTATTAAACTTCTAATTAATTTTCAATTCAAACATTTCCAAAATAATAAAAAAATTAAATTAAATTAAGTTTGTACCTATTAGTTTTTTATATATATAAAAAGATTCTCAATTTTTTAATCTTAAATGTACCCATTCATATAATTTTTCAATTGTTTTAATATTAAACGTACCCATTCTCAAATATATCAATTTGTTATATGTAAAATGTACCCTTTTTTTAAAATAAATTCCATTCAAATTTTTTAATCCATGTTTAAACTTATATGGGTACATTCTTTTTCGTTGATTTGAGAATGTATCCATGTTTTGGTACAATAACTTTTTTTGTTAATTTTGGTTAATGTACCCATACATATATGTGTACACACACACACACATACACAATATATAATAGAGAGTATAATTTATATTTTATTATTTTTAATCCCATAAATTATGGGTTTTATTTAAAATCTCATTAATATAAACAATTACAAATTTCAATTTTTAATTTTTAATTTAAAAAATATAGTAACTTACATTATTACATTAATGTCAGGGACCTCAATCAAAAACTAAAAACTAACAAGGTTTCAATCAAAGAATATTGATAGTTAGGGACCGCATACAAAGTGTCCCTTTATGGGGTCATTTTGATGGGAAACTTGGTCATTGGATGGTGATGGTAGCACCTCTTGCAAGTGAATGGTAGAGTCCACTTGGACAACTTGAATCGTTCAACTAATAAAGCGAAATCTCGTGGAAAGTTAGGGAAGACCTACGATAGTCTTTGAAGAAAATTCTATGGTTTCCTTACTTTTTTTATTATTTCTAATGATAGAAAATTATTATCGGCATTTTAAAATTTTAATTGTGCACATTTTGTAAGGGTATTATTTGTTTTTATAAGAATCTCTTATTATTACTCTAATTCAGCAATAGCTTCTAATTGACTGTTTAGATTTCTTGCAGGCGGAGTTGTAATAGCTTCTAACCGAATGGCAGACATGTAATCATCACTTCTCTTGGCATTGAGCAAAAGAAACATTCGGGACAAATATTGTGATGATATATGGACTGTCTAATTTTAGCACTAATAATCTGAAACATATTCGTTTGTTTCTACAACATTCGCGTGACTAATGTTATAACACTCTTTAGGTGACTAATGTTATAAAGATATGACTAGATGAAACGACAAATTTGCTCATGGGGTCCAATAATGTCATAGACACAATAAGATATCACTAGATGAAACGATAAATTTGCTCAAGGCCGGCTTCAATATAGGAAAAGAACTTATATGTAACGAGTTAACTACTATTTGCAGAGCCATGTAAAGAGTACCATGGGTTAAAGCCTAGGTAGCTTTTAATGAAAAAAGAAAATTTTACATGTAATTTTTATTGATTTTTAAATGCAGCTCACAATATGTACTTGGCCACTAAGCCTAATTATTTAGTTTAATTATATATAAGATTATATATTACAATTCATTAACCATCTCTATTTCTTACATCCTTTTTTTCATCGTTTCTCGTACATATTTGTATCAAGATTGGCCTTGTTTAAATTTTAGCATGTTTTTTTTTTTTTTGGGTAAACAAACGGGGTTAAACGCCCATAAGAGAAAACTAAAGCAAAACATCACGAAGTCTAGAGATTCCAGTAGTGTCCGGCACCAAGATATGTCGACAAGAGGCAGGAGCTTGATCGAATAAACTGGACCAAGAGAATACGACAAACTCAAGTTAGTCTGTTCATCAACCACAAAATTTATCTCATGATAAACATGACAGAGTTCACAACTTCAATCTCTCTCTAACAGCTCACTACAAGCCTGCACTAATTCACCAAGACGATGGTTTTCACTCACACCTTGCAGAATCACATGAACAACGAGAGCATAATCAATTTTAATTTTAGCACGTATTTGTTTAATAATGGAAAATTTCTAGCTCGTCCTGTGAAAACTTTCTTAGGCTGAAAAATATTGTATACTTCTTTGTTTATAAAATTTTAAATCTTTAAACTAGCTCACTAAATAAAAATTTAAATATTTATATTTACATTTATGGTCATTTAAGTTGTGACCGCAAGTCATTGGCTATTTGCTTCTTGAGTAGAGGAGATTTAATAGGGATAGTATCTGCCACTTTCACTTGAGGGGACCAGGATCCTCTCCTGAGCAGATGGAGAGGATCCTCCTGACCAGATCCATCAGGCAGTTCATTTTTTATCCAACGGTTACAAACATGAGGTCCCTTTAAAGTTATAATAATTATAGCCGTTGAATAAAAAATGAACGGCCCAATGGACCTGGTCAGGAGTATCCTCTCCATCTGCTCAGGAGAGGATCCTGATCCCACTTTAGGATGTATCAGTACAGCAAGAAACCCTTATTTAATGCAAAAAACCATCATTCAATGCCAAAAGTCTAGTCAATTGTCAGCTCCTAACGACGGAGTCATCATATGGTTAATTCACAAGTCCAAGGGTCCCACACAGATATTCCCTCGTTTATATCCGATCACAAGCAAAGAAAAATATAAACGTGGAATGCAACGGATTAAACCCATGGTCCTGTCGAATCATGTTACGGTGACGGAAGTCTCAAAAGCAAAGGCTTACAACGCAAATGCCCATTAGTTCTGTTTGACGGTAAAAGTGGTACAAAACCACGAAAGCTTTTGGGCAAACTCTCATAAAAGACTTTGAAGTGGATATAGGATAAACCAATAATATCCGTGGTGGTTATTTCAAATTATGGCAATACCTCAACCTGGTCGTACAGTTAAATCCTAGCAAATTTAGGAGTGCGACATGGTCCATTGGATGGCATATTCACTTGCTTGTGCCCAACTACACCCAAATCCCCAAGTTACAATTTACTCCTAATGGAATCAAAAAGTTTCTTCTTTATAACGAAGGATAATAATTAATAGACACAGCATCGAACTCAAATTAATAAAACTCTTTTCGAAAAAATGAACGAGAGTATAATTGTGTCGAGTGAATTATTTGTTTGTATTTTGTGTACAATTTTTTTTCTCAACAGTCAACATAATGGAACCCTACTAATCATGATACACTTTTCATATTAGAAAAGTTTTTCACACTAACGTGTGGAACCCCTTCCACCAGTCTATAAAAAAATCTCTCTCACAGCCTCACTCTATCAAAGAGTGCAGAACAAAACACAATGGGATTCCGCCGGTGCTTGTTTGTGTCCAATATGTGTTATATACTTTCAAAAGTTGTGTTGTTTCATCTCGTGGTTGTTAGCTCATCAGTTTCCTCATTGCAGCAATCTTGTCGTGACGAGGAGAGGTCTGCCTTGCTGCAATTCAAGGAAAGCTTCATCATTAACAGATCTGCCTCGGATCTTGATGACGCTTATCCAAAGACTTTGCAATGGAAACGAGCTGAAGGACGAAATGGCAACTGCTGTGCATGGGATGGCATTGTGTGTGATGAGAGGACGGGTCATGTTATTGGCCTTGATCTTAGTAGCAGCTGTCTCCTGGGCTCTATCAACTCCAACAGCAGCCTTTTCCGGCTTGTTCAGCTTCAAGTGCTGAACCTCGCTGATAACAACTTCAGCTTCTCTCGAATTCCTACTAGCATTAGGAATTTCCCAGGGCTCATGTATCTTAATCTCTCTATGTCTGTATTTTATGGCCAAATCCCATCCCAAATTTCACAGTTGGCCAAATTGTCGTCCCTGGATCTGTCTTGGAATCAGTTAAACGGTCCAATTCCTTCTCTAGGAAATCTCACCCACCTCCTCACAGAACTTTATCTGTCTTCGAATCAGTTAACCAGTTCAATTCCTTCTTTAGGAAATCTCACCCACCTCACAGTACTTAATTTGTCCTTCAATCAGTTAACCGATCCAATTCATTGTCTAGGAAATCTCACCCACCTCACAAAATTTTCTTTGTCTACGAATCAGTTAACCGGTCCAATTCATTTTCTAGGAAATCTCATCCACCTCACAAAATTTTCTTTGTCTTCCAATCAGTTAACCGGTTCAATTCCTTTTCTAGAAAATCTCATCCACCTCACAAAATTTTCTTTGTCTTCGAATTAGTTAACCGGTCCAATTCCTTCTCTAGGAAATCTCACCAACCTCACACTACTGTTTCTTACTTCGAATCGGTTAACCGGTCCAATTCCTTCTCTAGGAAATCTCACCCACCTCACAGGACTTTATCTGCATTCGAACCAGTTAACCGGTCCAATTCATTTTCTAGGAAATCTCACTCAACTCACAGAACTTTATTTGCATTTGAACCAGTTAACCGGTCCAATTCCTAATTCCTTATCCAATCTCATCAATCTCGAGGGATTAGATCTAACCGATAATAATCTGGCTGGTACAGTGGAGCTCCACGTGATGTTTCATAAGTTACAAGGGCTCGTCGAGTTACAACTATCTCGTAACGGGAACTTGAAAATTTTTACAGAAACAGGAAGTATGAATGCAAGCCTACTTCCAAAGTTAAAATATCTAGGATTGAGTTGGTGCAGCATAAGAGAGTTCCCAAGTTTCCTGCAGTATCAAGAAACATTGGTGTTCTTGGACCTTTCCTACAACAATTTGCATGGCGAAGTACCCAAATGGATGTTGAACACAAGCACAAAGACATTAGCGTACATGGACATTTCTTCCAACTTACTTTCAAGCATTGTCAAGCCTTCAGATGCCTTTCCTTGGGTAAACCTACAAGCATTAGTGCTCCGGAATAACCCGCTACATGGGCCGCTACTGATGCCTCCGCCACACATAGTTCACTATATTGTTGCAAACAACAATCTAAATGGAACGATTTCACCTTTGATCTGCAGTCTGACTTCTCTTCAGCACCTTGATCTCTCCCACAACAATATGAGTGGAATGCTTCCCCCCTGTCTCGGAAACTTAAGCGCTAATCTGCGAGTTTTATTTCTTAGAAATAATTCTTTCAGCGGCTTTCTTCCTGAACTAGACACCAGCACAAGCAGTCTGAGGTGGATTGATGTTAGTCATAACCAATTGCGAGGGCAACTACCAAGGTCGTTGGGGAACTGCACGACACTTGAGTTTATTAATCTGTCATACAATAAATTCAGCGATGTTTTTCCCTTTTGGTTGGGGGCTCTTCCAGAGTTAAAACTTTTGGCAATGCACCAGAATGCGTTCTACGGTCTGATAGAGGAACCTGATCGGGACAATGTTGAATATTTCCCTGAGTTGCGAATTCTGGATCTATCTTTTAATAGTTTCGGAGGCAAGTTTCCATCTCAAAACATCTTTTCCGGGAATGTCATGAGGGGTGTCGCTCGCAACAAGTCAAAGTATATGAAGGTAGACACAACTATGGATGTTCCTGGTCTTCATCTAATCTTTTATCAATTTTACGCAATCAGGATAACTAGCAAAAGTGTGGAGAGATATTATTCAAAGATTCAAGAAGGCTTTGCATTGGTTGACATCTCAAGCAACAAATTTGAGGGGAGGATTCCTGAATTTATTGGGAACCTAGAGGGGTTGGTGTCATTCAATATGTCTGGTAACCTCCTAACTGGTCCCATCCCATCATCTTTCGGGAATTTAAGAAACCTTGAATCACTTGACCTTTCAGACAACAAGCTTTCAGGACAAATCCCTCAGAGCCTCACGCAGCTTACATTCCTTGCAGTATTCATTGTCTCTAACAACAGTTTGACAGGTCCAATACCGCATGGAACCCAACTTACTTCATTCAATAGCAGTTCATATGAAGGAAACCCTGGATTGTGTGGAGATCCTTTGCCAAAGAAATGCGGAGGTCCTAAGGCTCCTCGCCTGTCGCCTTCAAAAACCGAAGAAAATGATTCAGGCTCGTTTGAATTTGATTGGAAATTTGTTTTGGCTGGTCTCGGAAGTGGGTTGGTAGTGGGAGTTGTTCTTTCTGATGTGGTGATCACAAAGAAGCATGAATGGTTTGTTGAGATTGTTAAAACCATCAAGCTGATGATAGGAAATTCATAAGTCCACTATAAGGTTATGCATTTGGTGTTTTTTGTTTGTTTTATATTATTTCTTTGTACTCCCTTTTAATGTTATGTCTTCCTTTTGTAATATGGTATAGTAGTTCCACAAAAGGTACAAACCCAGCTGAGAGGCGGCATTGTACTGTAAGATGAAGTGAAACTGGTATCGGGCAGAATCGTTTGCTATGTATGGAATAATAGAACAATAATTCATAATTCTACCGAAAGTAAACCCAAATTTAACAACAGATAGATATTAGACACAGTTTAACTGCCAAAGGTGCTAGTCAAGCAAAAACACAGCAACTCACATATGAAATATCTGAGTTATCTAATATGTACTAGATGCAATCCAAGGTTCAAGCAATCATACATGAAGTTCGTTCACACAACAATAAATAAGGGTCCATAAAAACAAAATTCACACACAACAATAAATAAGGGTCCATAAAAACAAAATTCACACACGAGTTTGTGCCCGAAAGCCCCTATTTAAATAGGTAAAAAACCGGAAGAACTTCCAGGAGCAAGTTCATACAAAGTCATACGCATACACTAGCTCAAATCCTAAATCTTTGTCTAAAGGAGCAACTTGTACTTTTGTTCAACTTTGAAATTCTTCAAGCCTAGGAAATGATTTGATAAATAAAAGAACAGTATTTTAATCCCTAAATAAGATAATTTTTGCAATAATATTGTATGTAAGATTAAAAACTAAAAATAATCCTCCATGTCACATTTAGTCTTTTTTTTTTTTTTTAATTCCACAAACTTACAAATTCAATTCGAGAAGATCCGGACGTTGGATTTTCGATTTGTAAATTTCTAAGGCTCTCAAATGATACCCACAACAACATATTATAATTCATAATGATCGAACGGTCAGATCCTCGTCTACTACAAAGGTTAATAATCTATGATTTCCTTCAACTCGAAAAATCCGTATATTGGATTTCTGATCCATAGATTCCTAAGGTCGTTAACTAATACATACAATAACATACTAAAATTTGATGATGATCCAATAGTCGGATTATCAACTACCATACAAGAGTCCACAATCTAAGATTCTTCAATGCAAAAGATTCGTACATCGAATTTTCGATCCGCAAGTCTCTACGGTCCTCATATACTACGCATGATAACATATTAAAATTTCATAGCAATCCAACAGTTGGATCACCATCAACTACGAAATTCGAATGGCGGTACGATTTCCTTTAAATCAAAGTAATCGAACCGTTGTATAATGATCAACAAATGGACCTTGGAACCAGATCCAAAACATTGAGGACATCTCGCTATCCAAAAATCCAATTCGCAAAAACCGCCACATGCTACCGTTTTGGTGAACAGAAACCTGAGTTTCCGACTATCTCCGATCATCCCAAATTGCACAGGCTATTTAAACTTGGATGCAAAGGGCGCGTATTATGTCTTCGCCAACTGGCATACCCCAGCAGTAGCTCAACAACTAAACATTTTCTGTAGCGACTGAGTGGCATGATAACGTCATTTCAAATTAGAATGGTTCAAAACTATTAAAGATACCAGAAATTGTGAATTATTATGTTCAGCACTAGAAGTAATCAAATAAATGATTGCTTTTCAGCACAAATTTGCATTCATATTTTTCAGCAGCACAAATTGCATTTATATAATACTAAAAAACCCTATATTTTTATTTTTTGATACACAGTTCGCATATAGAATAACGTTCTTAACTACTTGAGTTACAACAACCTCGACCTTTTAATTGACTAAAACAATAAATGACATTGACAGAGTATATAATTTGTTTAGAAAACTAGATTTTCATCCTTAAATAAGATGAAGTTTAAAAAAATGTCTTACACAAGATTAAAAATTGATTTTAGTCCTTAGATTATATTTAATCTAGCATATGCATTTAATATTTCTTTTTCTTTCTTTTTTTTTAAATTTTATGGTGTCCGGAATTACATTTTATGTAAAATATTGTAAATTTTAATATCATTTGAAATTCAAATCAATTAGCTTTATTTGTTGGCATTTACCATCACCTATTTTTTTTTATAAGTATCTTATACAATAAAGAAAATATTTTGGTAAACTTTTTGGTACACTTATGTTTTTGAATATTTTCTTATGTACATAAGGATGACAATGGCTCGGTTTGAGGACGGAAATGGGAACTTTAACGAAAAACTTCCGGTACTATTCACTTTAACGAAAAACCATATTTTTACACTAAAAAGTCAATCTTGATACTATTCACTTTACCCTTTATTTTGTCCTTATCGTTAAAACTCAAAGTTTTCAAACCTTTTTCATTAGTTTTCCTTTATCCATAACCACATCCACCGAGTAATGGATTTCCCATCGGTTAACCGTTATATCCATTTTCTTCAAAAACAAAAATACACAATAATTTAATATATACTAATTTTGTCATTAAATAACCACGTCCAATAATATAGAACATTACAATAAATGAATTTTGTAGAATATAAAAATAAAAGTATTGAATAAAACATTGATGATGTTGGTTGTTGATATCTCCTACCTATAAACATGATGTTTGGTGCATAATGAATATAGTATAGGATTCGATGAATACTATTATATTATACTAAATATATTATGTTGTGAATAATGAATACGTAATAATGGTAGATTGGAAATCCCAATAACCATATCCAAAATCATAACTAAATAAAGTTCACGATTTTTCTCTATATCCATAATATACCCGAATTTTTATACCTAAATCCACTTCATTAGAATGGTTATCCATAATTATCGAGTTTAACGGTTTGAATTGTCATCTTTATATGTACAGATATTTCGATACATTAGTTTAGTGTAATATGTTTAGGTGCAGACATTTTTGTACATTAATTTGATATAATATATTTATTTACATATTTAAATACACTGGTATAATATGTTTAGATATGAACTTTTTGCTGCGATTATGTTTTTCCATATTTTCTTATATGCCACCAATTCATTACAATATATTCAAGTACAGACATTTCAGTACATTAATTTAGTAAACTATGATACAAACGTTTAAGTACACTAATTAAAAAAAGTTAAACAAAATAAAAAAAATTAAAAAAAATGTATAATAATATATTTGAAATTTATGTGACGACATTAAATAAAATATCTATTAAATATTAAAAAATAATAATATAATTTGAATTATGTACTCATTAAAGGATTAAAATGTATATGTAATTTAACATCAGATTTTTATTAAAGTTTAATCTTTTTAAAAATTAAAGTTCAAAAACTCCTAATTTGTTTTTCCAGAAGTTTTTGGGGGTAAAATTGGAAGAAGAATGATCCAAAGAAGGGTAATGAGAATGAAGGGAAGAACAGCAGCAATGAAGGAATACTTACCAGCAGCAACAAAGTATAGCCAATGCGATGGACAGCACCTGCACACTCACCCACGTCAGCAGCCCAGTCAATCCGATGGCCAAGACGTTGTTAGGGTCTGGGTCCGGTAGGGGATCACCCCATGTGATGTTGCCGAATAAAGGCCGTTGATTCTTCCCCAAATCGTCGTCACCGCCACCACCGTCGAATCCAGTTCCTTCATCTTTGCCTTTCTCTTCTACCCTCTCCTTGGAATTCGAATCCTGCTCCAACCCGTTGCCGTTGTTCGCAAATACCACAAATCTTTTGGGTATTTTTGGGATTTGGGTTTTGAGGGCGAATGATAAGAGAAATTGAGATGGGTCTGCAGTGACGGAATAGACGGAAGTTTTGGGATTGGTGGATATGTGAGAGCAGTGAGCCCTAAACATGTTTTCCCGCACATCCAAATTTTCCAGGAAAATTGGGAAACCGAGAAAGGATCTTTCCTATTTCCCCACAATATTTTGCAATTTTTGCTTCGAAATTGTTGCTTCGAAATTGTTGGGCAAGATAGGCGACGACTCCTTGCTCTATGATCAAACGTTCGACATTGCTTCTTTGAAGCTTGGCTTCCATGAATTCACTCGTGACAAAGGCGGAACAAATATTCAAAGGCTCTTTCATTCGAAATCAGCGACTGTTCTTGAATCTGATGGTAAGAATGGCAAATCCCAAGTTTTCATTTTAGAAATTCATGTTTCTAATGTTGAGTTCAAGAAAGCTAAATTGCCTGGTTCGCGTGCACTCTACCTGTTCGACAAAATGTCGAATTCAGGTTACATTCTTGATAATAAGCTTGGGTACCATATGAGCATTCGTGATAAAGGTGGTACTAATTTTCTCTCCAGTTTTGAGTCAATAGATTTACTGGCAAGCTGCAAGGACTTAGGTTTTTGTGTTGATATCAATCGTTCCATGGGCTACTACTGCAAGGGAATTCGTGACAAGGGTGGAACAATTAGTCAGAGGCTCTTCACTTCGAAGTCCAAGAATCAAGATTGTGTTATGGGTTCTGATTGTTCCAAGGTGATCAAATGTGAGGTGAGTTTTGATTATTCCATGATCATTGATGGGGAGTATGCTGGTAATTTGAGATTGCATCAACTAGAAGCTCGTATGGACAAGAATAGAAAACATGAAAGAAAGTTCACTCTCTCCGGATTTGGAAATGGTTGCTGTGTTGTTTGCTGTGTTGTTCTCAATCGTGACTACTGCAAGGGCATTCGGGATAAGGGTGGTGGCTCAAAATTCTGGTACAATGTCGCAATAAAGTGTGCAACTATAACTCCAGATGAAACTCGTGTTAAGGAGTTCAACTTGAAACAGATGTGGAGGAGTCCAAATGGGACCATACGGAACAATTTAAATGGTACTGTTTTTGGAGAACCTTTTATCTGCAGAAATGTTATCCTTCTTGTTCCAGATTGGACAATGCCAACATGTATTGGGAGACATGTTTTTGGTGATCAGTACCGAGCAATTGATGCAATCATAGAAGGACCTGGAAAACTTAAATTGGTTTTTGAAGCATCTTGCTATCGAATCAGGGAAGAAAAAGTCCCCATATGTTAGGGAGGATTATCCGGTTCATATGTTTTATAGGCAGAAGAAACTAACATTTGAAAGTAATGTTCATGGATCTTTTGGTTTGCAGTCATATCCATAACAAGCAATACGCTTATGTTGATCAAATGATTTGGTCAATACCATTGCTCATCTTTTTTGGAGGGTGTAATGTGGAGTCAAGGCAGTGAGCTACTCTGCTATGCTAGAGAAGCAATGCTGATTGCTAGTGAAGTGAGTCCAATGGCAGAACCATTTCAGGAATGATGCTATTGGGGAGCTATACCATGAACTGAAGCTTAAGTTCCAGAAATTGTGAACCTTTAATACATTCTTGTGATGTTGTTGTTATAGTTTTATTGCTGGTTTTCAATTGTACTTACTTCGAAATTGTAAATCTTACTTGTAAGATTGGTTTTAAGGGGAGGTATTGTTAGGATGCCAGGTGGCATCATCTTGTGGTAACAGTTAGAGTTGAGCATGAGTATAAATAGTACATTGTAAGAGAAGGAAGGCAGTTAATGAAATGATATTGTTGTTCCGTTAGTATCTCTCTGTGCAATTGTAGAAGATGTGGAGCTAGGTTCTAACATAAATAAATTATTTTCATATTCTTTCTTTATCATGCTAAATTCTTTTTTCATTTCTTCTCTCTATTTCTCCCAGAACCTCCTTCCTTCTCATCCCCAATTATTTTTTTTATTTTCCTTTCTCCATCTTCTTCCCTGTCATCCTTGCTTCCTGATAATCTTCTTGCCATCCCCCAATTCTTTTAGCCTCCTCATCTTGTTTCTTTTCTTTTCTCCATCTTTTTCCCTGTCGATTCAATGCCAGATGCGAACCTCCTTCCTTCCATCCCCAATTATTTTTTTATTTAATTTCCTTTCTCCATCTTCTTCCTCGTCATCCTCGCTCCCTGATAATCTTCTTACCATCCCCCAAAAGATGGTGAGCATGACGGGTTGGGTTGGTGCTCGATGTCGGAGCGAACCTCCTTCCTTCCCCAGTTGTCGCCAACGACAACCTGTTCTTCACAAACTACATCTTCGAAACCAATCCTGACAAAATCATCCTGAACCAGTCAGCTTGAGCCCTGTCATTGCCGATGGACGAGATTGAGCAGGAGTCGGCCTCCGTTGAAAGGCATAAGGACAGGGTTAGTTTGGGTAGAAAAGTCGAATTCCTGATGGAGGCTTCTCCCTGAAATCCAAATACCACCTCTATAGAGGGGATCCAATTCCGAGAGATTCAGGAGTTCAATTCCTGATTTTGTGTGAGCCCCACCTTGTTTCCGATTACTGAAATGTTTGGTAAACGGGTGAATGCCTTGAAAAAAGTGCAAATCCATTTCTTCGTATTCCATTCCGGTTATGTAAACACGGCCTAACATTTTAACTCGGGGACTAAGATACACACACACATATATTGGATTGGGAGAGGCCACATCACCTTTGCTATGAGGCCACAAACATGACCTTCCTTAAGCATTAAGCTGCCCTACATACGTAAGGATTCAAAATTATTGTAATACACACACACAAATATCAATACACCACAATGGATGTAGCTTGATTACAGGTGGACCAATCTATCTCTTAGGATAGGGTTCATCTTACCTGCTTCAATTGCCTGTGTCCACACAAGTTCTTTGATGACTAACCATTTTCCAGCATCAATAGCAACAGCTAAGGGCCTGTTTGGTAGTGTACTTGAATCCAACTTTTTAAACTCAAAAACAATTTTCAAGTTTTAGGTCTTAAAAACTTGTTTGGTAGGACTATTTTCAAAAACTGAACTCAAGACCAATTCAAAAATATAGTATATTATCTAAAAACATAAAAAGTGAGTTTTTAGAGTTATTAAACTTAAAGTCACTTCTTTCTTTTCTCTTCCTCCTCCACTCTCACTCCAAATCGCTCTTTTCTTCTTTCTCTATCCTCTTTTTTTTTTTTTTTTTTTTTTTTTTATCTTCTTCGTCTCTCCTTCAATTTGCTTTTTTTAGTCTTTAGGTTCTTTTTCTCACTCATCTTCCTCTTTATCTCGTCTGATTCTCTCTCTTCTTTCTTTTTCCTTAAATCATATCTTACTTTCTTTTCTCCTCTCTTCTCTTTCTACCTCTCTTGCGACCTCCTATTTTTAGATCTCTTTGTTATAGTTTACGTTGTAAGATTTAAAAATTTTAAATTAGAAACCAATCAAGTTTTTGAGTTTTCAAAAAAACTGTTTTAAAAAAATATTCTTAAAAAATGTTTTGAGAAATGATAAAAATTTTCAAATAGGATACCAAACAGGCCCTAAAAGCCTTTCTTTTTTTTTTTCACTTTTAAAAGATTTTCTTTTTTCTCTTGAACAACTTATGTCACGTTATATTATAATTAATGATTTATATATGAAAGCATCTTAAAACTTTAGGAGTTCTTATTTACAAAAGCTCAGAGAGTTTTGTGGAAAAAACAATGAATGTGAGGAGTTATGTGAAATCTATGTGATTAACTATAAGAAATTTGTGGAGAATTTTTTAATGATATAATCCATTTTTGGATGAAATTTTCACGGAAGGGGCTTCATGGAGACAACATGAAACTTCCAAGGGGTATTATTATAAACCTCAAGGGATTTGTGTGAACACGGAAAAAGTAATGCTAGGGAGACTAAATTTGTAGACAAAATTTTGGAAACTAAAGGACATAGAAGTTGATGATTGGTTTATTACTTAAGCATTAATAAATGTGCACATTCTTATTGGTGACATATCATTTAGTTTACAAATTTAGTCTTCTTAACATTACTCACAGAGAAAACATCAAGGATGCTAGTGTAATCAAATAAAAATTGTGAGGTATGGCTAGGGTTAATATTGTCACAAAGCTGCCATTTTACGCTATGGAGTTGATTTGTGGACTAAAGTTTCAACGCATCATATCTAGTGAGACAAGCTTATTCTTTTGGTAATTTGATCAAATGACTAAAATTATTATAACTTTTAAAGTGGACTCCTGTTTGTAGCCGTTTGATCAAATTTCAAAAGCTCGGATTTGTGGTCTTGGTGGACTTGGTGGAATATTATAACTTTTAAAGTGGACTCCTGTTTGTAGTCGTTTGATCAAATTTCAAAAGCTCGGATTTGTGGCCTTGGTGGACTTGGTGGAAGGGATCCGGAGAGGATCTCTTTCCAATAAAGAATACATTAATAAATTAATAAGCTATCTTGTCCAAAAAAAAAATTGTCCAAAAATAAATAAATTAATAAGCTATCAATTATTGATAGAGAGAAAAAAACATATTAATTAATCGATTATTTAATATGCACTAAATTAATAGATTTTTCTTGTTCTAAACACTATTTAATTTATGGAGGGTTTGATTGTATTTGAGGTCAATTGATTATTTCATGCTGTACTACAGTTTGAATGGTATTTTTCTTTCTACAAAGCTTGATTGCTTGAAAAAAAAAATGTAGGAGTTCCTGCTCTCACTCAATAACAACTTGACAAATATTTAAGTTGTTGTAAACATTCCTAGTTTAACTGTGATTGTGTAAATCCTAGATTAGATTTAGTTCATAGTTATCCTTTCCTATTGTATCTCATATTCCTTGGGGATAAAGGAATATCCTTTCCTCTTATTATTATAAATAAAGACACAATGTATGAGGGATAATAACACACATATTCCACTACAGTTCTACAAACATCTCTCTCTTTTCTCTCTTCTCCTTGCCGCCGGCCCTATCTCTCTTAGTTAGATAAAATAGGCCACAATACGTTATTAGCACGCTCCTACCGCTGTGCTTAGGAATCTGACGTTAGAGAATTTTTCTGCATCAAACCAGTTCATCCATATCATCAAGCAATTAGGTTCCTTCAAAACAACGGCTTTTAACTCGATATTTTGCAGCCCTGATAGCATGAACATTCACCATGATGCATGACCCAACTTTACGTTTTACGAATTTTAGATTCTATATAAATTGTGTATGCCTCATAACCATAATTGTTCAATTATGTGAATTTGATATTCGTCATGAATTGAATCTTACATATGTACATGCATTGAAAATATTATTTTGCACATGCATCGAATTAAATATGTGATTCATTGAATTATATATGCATATAATTATAATTATATTTGAATTGAAAAATAAAAAAAAACAAAAAAAAAGGGAAATTGGGAACCCAGGGTTCCTTCGAACCCGTGAACCCTTCCTGCAGATGGGTTTCCCCCATGCTGAGTCGAGAACCCCATTTAAAGCTACTGCTCCAGGCCCAACATCTAAACCCGACGCCCAAAAGGCGTCACCCACCCATGAAACCGTCGAACAAGCATGGCCTACAGCCATGCCTAGCCATCTCTGGCTACCCCCGACGACCTGCAGTTGTCCTCGATTATGCTTTGGTCTAAAATTCAATTTTTTTTCTTTGAAATAACAATTGAAATTCGAGGGTTTTGATATCATGTCGAGATTTCTCCAATCTCCGTTCCCAGTTGGTTCCCCGTGCTTCGCCGTGCCGTAAACCCCCGGAGGACAGTCGCCTGCAGCGACGCTGACGTCCACCTTGTCGCGTTCTGACACCCAGCGTCGATGGGGTGTCTTGAACCCCCCTTGACCTGAGCCTTATGGGGCTCCATATTTCGACCTGCACCAGCGCCTTGTTGGGCTTGTTGCTGCTGTGTGTTTTCCACGCCCCAGCCCGTGTGAGAATATATATATATATATATATATATATATATATATATATATAATATTTTTAGGGCCTCCTGTTTTGGCCCAACTGTTTTCCACGGCCCGCATATAAAATAAAAAAAATTCTTTGGGCTTGCCTGAAACAGCCTGCGAAAAAAAAAATTTGGCTGCATACAGCAGCCCAGTTTTTTTCCGTGGGCCTGTAGCCCCACCCGTGACCCTCCCTAACCCAAGTTCTCGTGGCTTCATATATTTTGGGCCTCGAATCTTATTTGCCTAATTATTTTAGGCCCAATGAGTTTTATATTTTTTTACCCATACTTTAATTTGGCCCGAAGTCCAAATAATTAAAATTCAATTATATTAATAAACCTAAAGATATATTTTTGCATATACTTGTTGCATATTTGCTTGCATATATATTTGCGTTTGCCTGCAGGAATGTATGAACCTGAAGTTCATAATTATTTTGAAACATGAAGTTTCTCTCTTATAAACATGTCTTGTTTGAAAACCTGAAGTTTTCATTTCAACACATCACCCATGCAAACTCAAAGTTTTTCATGCAAAAATTAAACCAAATTATGTCTATTAGAACTTGTACGTTTTATTCCTATGTGAATGGATTGATTTTTTCTCCATTACACTAACCACATCTTGTCCATCCATTTTGTGATAGGAACATGTCGAATTTGAACAAACTCAACTTCACCGCTTTAGAGGTCTTTGGAAGGAACTACCTCAATTGGGTTCAAGATGTGAAGCTCCACCTCACTGCAAAGAACTTGCGTCCTGCCATTGAAGAAGCAACGGACGAGCCTGTTAGCGAAGCTGAAAAAGCCACTACTATGATCTTCATTCGAGGACATATCCATGATGCTCTGCAAATTGAGTATCTTGTTGAGAAAGATCCACGTGCATTATGGGTCGCTTTGGCTGATCGTTTTGATCACCAAAATGACATATTCTTGCCTGAAGCAAGACACGACTGGCAGCACTTACGCTTCCAAGACTTTAAGTCTGTGAATGAATATAATTCTAAAGTTTGTCGAATCCGATCACTTCTCAAGTTTTGCAATGAAACTTTGACTGAAGAGGATCTCCTGGAGAAGACCTATTCGACCTTCTCTGCTTCTAATATTGTCCTGCATCAACAATATAGAGCTCAGAAGTTCACTAAGTTCTCGGATTTGATCTCTGTTTTACTTCTTGTTGAAAAGCAGAACCAGTTGTTGATGAAAAATCATCAAGCTCGACCTACTAGGGCTACTGTTGTGCCTGAAGCACATTATAGCACTAATCAGCGCCTAAAACGCCAAAAGAAGCGTGGTAGGGGCGGCCAGAAGCCATCCCACCAAGGTCAACAGAGTCAAGGCTCATCCAAGGGAGGAAACAAAGCCCAGAAGCGCTCAAATCTCGCTCCCAAGGCCATGAACTTTAAGAATAAAGGCAAAGCACCTAAAACCATAGATGCGGATATGTGCTACCGCTGTGGTTCAAATGACCATTGGTCTCGTGTTTGCTGCGCTCCCAAGAAGGTTGTAGATGAATATCATTCTCGTCGTAAGAAGTTTGAATCAAACTTTGTGTAAATGGACGAACCGGAGACTACAAAGATGAAGGTTTCTGATTTTCAGGAGGATACCACCCCTATGGAAGATTAGAATCTTAGACATAAACTTATTTTTAGTTGAAATAAGATAATTGGGATCGAATTCCACCTAGTGGCCAAACCCCTCTTGTTTTTGATTGATTTTTGAACAATTTTCCTTTATGTTTTGGATTATTAGTTGGTGATTTGTTTTGGATATTAAGTTTAATCCTTGAATAAATGAAATTATTTTGAATTGATAATTGTTTTATAAACTTTTATGCATGTGACTGATTCAAATTAATTTTCCATTCTAGGTATGACTAGTAGGAAAGTTAGTTGTCTGGCAGATAGTGCAACCACGCACACAGTTTTGCATGAATGCATCTATTTCACTAACTTCATACCTAAGAATGAACCTATGACAACCCTCTCAGGCCTATTCAACCTGATAGAAGGATACGGTAAGACACGTATAATGTTGTCCAATGGTACCATTTTGACCATTGCTGAGGCACTCTACTCTCCACGTTCTAGAAGAACGTTACTAAGTTTCAAGGACATTAGAGATAATAATTACCACGCTGAAACCCACGTAGAAAACGGAGTTGAATTTCTGTGCTTAACTTCCAACGAATATGGCTAGAAGCGTATTATAGAGCAGATGGAGCGTATCCGGAGTGGTCTGTATACTACGACCATACGCCCCCATAGAAAGCCACTATGTGGCTGGCCCTACTACTGGGACCGCGCATGAAATTACACTTTGGCATGACCGTTTGGGACATCCTGGACGAATAGTGATGCGCCGTATCCTCAAATCTTCACTCGGGCATCCACTAACCCGAAGTTTAGGTTCGATCCAAGGAATCACTTGTCAAACATGTTCAATGGGAAAACTTATTACTAAGCCTTCTTATGACAAGATTCGTTCGAATCCTCCCATTTTTCTACAACGGATTCAGGGGGACATTTGTGGACCGATTCACCTTCCATGCGGACAATTTAGATATTTTATGGTTTTGGTTGACGCTTCCACACGTTGGTCACATCCACAAGGAACGTTGTATTCTCCAAACTGTTGGCTCAGGTTATCAAGCTCAGGGCTCACCACCCTGATTATCCGATCAAATCTATTCGATTGGATAATGCTGGAGAATTCACATCTAAAACTTTTGATGACTAATGCATGTCGGTTGGGGTTGAAGTTGAACATCATGTTCCCCATGTTTACACCCAGAACGGCCTGGCAGAGGCTTTCATTAAGCACTTACAAATGATTGCTCGATCGTTGGTCATACGTACTAAGATCCCGATCGCTGCTTAAGGCCATGCAATATTGCACGCAGCAAAATTGGTCCGCCTGAGACCTGTTGCGACATAACCATTTAGTGCCCTTCAGTTGGTTATCAGATACGAACCCGACATATCCCATCTGCGCGTTTTTTGTTATGCGGTATATGTACCGATCTCGCCGCCCTTACGTACAAAAATGGGGCCTTAGCGAATGATGGGAATCTATGTCGGATATGATTCTCCTTCGATTATTCGTTATATAGAACCTTTGACAGGCGATCTGTTTACCGCTCGTTTTGCGGATTGTCACTTCTATAAGACAGTCTTCCTGTTATTAGAGGGAGATAAGAACGTCAACGTTCCTGAAGAACGACGCGAATTATCGTGAACGACTCCCAGTCTGAAACTGAAGTGCAACGCATATTAGATCTTCATAGCATAGCTCATAGTATGCCAGATGCTTTCACCGATTTAGCATGAGTGACAAGATCACACATTCCAGTTGCAAATACGCCTGCAAAAATGGATGTACCAAATGTACGACGGACTACCTTCCTGGAAGCTCGGGACGCCAATTGTGGTGATCCACGTACATTAGCGGCTAGCCAATCATATGCCCCCACAAAAAAGCGTGGCAAACCCCTTGGTTCAAAGGATGCACACCCCCGGAAGAGGAAAACCACGGCATAAGGTCCTGAAGAACCTCCCGTGAATCCGACTATCGCTTACTCGTTCTACCCAACTCATGAGGAAATTCTAGATTATGGAAGCGTCCTTGAAGAGATGAATCATCCTCCCGAGAATCGTGAGATTTCGGTCTATTATGCTAGCTTAGATGATGTATGGCGTAGAAATGTGATGATTGTCGATGATGCATTAGCATTTGCAGTAGCTACTGACATCATGTTGAGCGATGACATTGAACCGCGTTCCGTTGATGAATGTCGATGTAGAACTGATTGGTCAAACTTGAAACAAGCAATCCAAGTCGAACTCGATTCGCTTGTGAAACGTAAGGTGTTTGGACCTGTAGTTCCTACTCCTCCACATGTGAAGCTTGTTGGCTACAAGTGGGTTTTTGTTACGAAGCGTAATGAGAAGACCGAAATTGTGCGTTACAAAACTCGTTTTGTTGCACAAGGCTTCTCACAACGCCTCGAGATTGACTATGATGAAACTTATTCACCCGTTATGGATGTGATTACTTTTCGCTCCCTTATCAGTTTGGTAGTTTCCGAAAAACTGGATATGCAACTGATAGACGTAGTAACCGCGTATCTCTATGGGGATCTTGATACGGAAATCTATATGAAAGTTCTCGAAGGACTTACATTGATTGGTTCAAATATTTCCAAACCCTGGAACACGCTCTCAATTCGGCTGAGACGTTCACTCTACGATTTAAAACAATTCGAAAGAATGTGGTATAACCGTCTGAGTGAGTATTTGACTAGTCAGGGATATGTGAACAACAAATTATGCCCTTGTGTGTTCATTAAGAAGTCACATTCCGGATTTGCGATTGTTGCAGTATATGTTGATGACATGAATCTCATCAGAACTCCTTACGAGCTTACTCCGTTGATGTCATTCAGGATGTTAAGCTTACTCAAAGTACATTTTTTAAACGAGTACCCTTCTGATGTCATTCAGGATGTTAAGCTTACTCCGTTGCACGGGACACATAGGTAAATTCCACCTCCTGCACATGGAAAACCCAAACTTTTCTTGCACGTGAGCTGCTCAATACTTCGGAATTAATTATGGGACCTCTTTATCTTCTTAATTAAACGTTTCCTAATTGATTCCGCATATCCGGTGACTCCCAACATATGATAAAGATGTTCATGGCACATGTACGCAACTATTTATCAAATATAGGAAAAAATCGACCCGTAATTTTAAAAATATCAGTTTTTATAATAAAAATATCAGTTTTTATAAAAAAAATATCATATGTAGCCAAAAAGTCATTTCAATTGACACAAATACCTTTTAGTATAAAAGCAATGTTTTGGTTATATATGAGTCTTCAATTGTAATTGATTTCATTCATATTTGGGTATTTTTACAGAAATGGAATAGTTTGATTTCTCGTTGTTTTGACATACATTTCGTCACACCAGTAAAAAAGTAAAATAAAATATAAAAAATTTCTTTCATATGTGTTTTAAGTTATCTCAGACTGGTGACATTTGGCTGTCGCAAACCTCTTACAACATTAGTCAGACGTTGAAGTGTCATTGAACTGGTACAAACCAATATGAATTTATGGGACTCATGGAGTTACGTAACGGAGGAAATCTTAATCTGGTGTATGACCTCTAGATCGGTTACACACACAAATACCACTTGTAATTTTGTACCACCAAGGCCCACTTGTCATAGAAAAAGTGTGGGGTGTCATAAGTCATACGTAAGAATCTCTATCGCTTACAAAGTAAGACTTCTTTCTTTGTCCTAATTGTGTGAAAATTACATTATTTCAACTTGGAACCTGCCACTTTTGTTCCTTAAAGACTTAAAAAGTAAAAGTACCCCACCATTTAGACAAACCTTTTTCTAATTGTTACATTCTTTTGCTAATTTTAAATGAATGTCTCACTCCATAACTTTAAGACCGTTCTTCAAATCAACGTAACACATCAATCATGATCCCCTTATATATAAATAGTTGATTTTTCAAACTTGTTAAAATTTGATTAGTTCGACTTTCTCATCTTTGCAAATTTCTATGAAAGAATAATCTTGAAGATACCAAAAACTCTTTTGGTATAACCAACTGATAGGATAGTCTTCATTCCTAACTTATATTGTATGCGTGTTGACCATTGGTATCCCAGATCCATTAAGTTTCTTGATTCACCAAGCACCCATGCACGTCCAACTACATCCCAAACTATTGTGTTTAGTTTATGATTCATATTGCTTCATCTGACTAACATTCGAAGTAAAGGGCGGCCGAATAATTATTTTTGCTTATGAATTAATTGGCTTTGTTAGGAAAATTTTGGTATTCCATACTAAATGTGAAGAGAAAAACTTGGGTGGGGATGACATGCTATACAGCAAGATAAGTAATACGTATATATAGTTTCCAGGTAAAAAAAATATAGTGTTACAGAATTCAACCTCACAAAGCATGTTACAGTAAAATAGATAAAACCGCTAGACCTTTTCAACAATGGCAGTGCTATGTATGGTCGCTAAGATTTAGTATGCTAGCACACATACATTTAGGTGTCATATCCCCATTTTTTCATGAGAAAAACTTAAGAAAATCTTGATCACGTTAACCGTAAAACCTTTTTAAAAAAGTATGAAGACTCTTGTATTTGATCTCATTCTACACGATCTAACGTTTATCATCCTGTTTTTGAGAGCTGTTCTAAAAAAAGCAACCGTATTAAAAATTCAAATCCATTTTGTTGAACTCCAATATCAGAGGTTCGTTTTTTGTGAGTCGTGAGCCGACGAATAACCTGAAACGAAAGCCAATCACAAGAATTTGTTATATTCACCATATTCTTAGGCCCCCTCAAACGAACTTTTACTTTTGGTCACGCACGCACCAACAACATTTATACACCCGCGCACACACAAACAAAACCCAAAAGAAAAGAAAAGAAACCGAAAATTCAAAACTCCCCACCCTATTCTACTCCACAATTACAAACGCAACCCAACTCGCTACAAGTACAAAGTCATCGAAATGCTTGAAGAGATGTTGAATGTCTGCAATTGCTTCTCAGGCCTTCTCTGTGCCCACAAGAGGCGTCTGTGACTGAGGGTGATATTCTCTCTGCAAAATACACACAGGAATATACTTCTATTTCTCTCTCTTGCACACGAAATCGTGCACTGCATAACGGTTAGTTATGCAGCTGGATTCTCACCATTACATCAAAGAGATCTCAGCCACACATCTAGCTGGATTCTAGGATTCAAATACATGTCACTAGACAATTACAATATGAGCCCTACACTTAGTAATTTATAAGTGAAGTGAATACACAACTAAATACAAGACATTATTACTAATGTAATCAGCTCATGGCTTATACACAAACAAATGTTTGCGCTTGAATTCATCTATGAACTACTGGTTTGTGGTATACATCTACATGTTACTCTAATTCAGCAATTGCTTCTAACTCTAGGAGGCGCCTTTTGGGGATGCCTGCCTGTGATGTTTGTGCAGGACCTGCAGAAACAAAAGGATTAGGAGGCATCCTCAAGTTTTCTCCTCCTCCTAGCATCTGAACAACAGTTGTCATGGAAGGACGATCCACCGGGTGCCACTGGATGCACCAGAGCCCTACAATTGCAAGTTGCTTTGGAATCTTACCATCTCCTTCTTCCCCAATATGGATTCGTAGGTCATCTCCTTCCTCTAGAAGGTTATAAATCCATTCTGGATAGTAAATTTCATTGGTCGTGCTCTCTGTGGTTGAACCAATATTCTTCCTTCCTCCTATCATCTCAAGCAGCAGCATTCCAAAACTATAGACATCTGCCTTGTAAGACACATTTCCAAAATTCCTGGAAAACACTTCGGGTGCAATGTAGCCCATGGTCCCCCTCGCTGTAGTCATTGACACTATGCTTTGATCCTTGGAACATAACTTGGCCAGACCAAAATCAGAGATTTTTGGTGTGAAGTTTTGGTCTAGCAAAATATTGTGGGGTTTGATATCGAAATGGAGGATTCGTAGATCGCATCCCAGGTGAAGATATTCTATTCCTTTGGCAATGCCGATAGCAATATCTTGCAACTTATCCCAACCAAGGAAAGAGTTCTTTCTATCTACTGATGAAATATAATCCTGGAGTGAACCATTGGGAAAGAACTCATAAACCAGAGCTCGTCTAAATCCATCTGCACAAAAACCAACCAAGCGAACCACATTGATGTGGTGAACATGGCCCATTGCTCCCACTTCATTTACGAACTCTTCCCCATCGCCCTTAGAATTGTTAAGTACCTTCACAGCAACAAAGCATTCAGAAGAAAGTTTTCCTTTAAAAACAGTTCCGTAGGCTCCTTGGCCTAATTTGTACTTGAATTGATTTGTAATCCTCTTAATATCTGCATATGAATATCTGCTTGGCTTGAGAGCTTTGTAGTCCGCTAAAAATGTTTCGAGTTTTAATCGATTCTCTTTTTCCTTTTGATCAGCGCTATAGACATGATATGCTACAAAGATCCCTAGTAACAGAACAAATGAACCCAGGGTTGCTCCTGCAAATAGATGGATTCAATCCATGAGTAAACATTTATTCTCGAGTGTCCTTTGGACATGAAACAAAGATAAACACCACTCTTACACAACTCACCTGTGGCCTCAAACGTCTTTGTTTTGCCTGCAAAAAATAGTTGTGAAAATTAGACTGTCAGTTATCGAAATTAATTAATATCGTCACCACATATATAAGCCACTAATTACATGAAGGGAGAAAAATCACAGCAGGTAGCAGAGTATATTGATCATCATCTTTGAAAAAAAAAATAATAATAAATCATGAGCAGAATTTATGCGAAATATAGATTTACATGTTATGCTTACTTGGTTTCGTATGGGGAACACATCCAATTTCGCTCGTGGTGCCATTGTTCATCAATCTACACCTCTTGCCCTCTGCTTCACATTCTGTACAATTCGGTTTTGACCATTTGAATTGAAGAATAAGACTGCCATTTACCAAATCGCCAACTGGAACTGATAAAACATCATACATCCTTGTACAAGACTGTAGGCCTGTGAAGCTTTCAAATAATCCAAAGAAAGAAAAGACGCCATAAATTCTGTCTCCGTGGCCACCAAGGCAGGGGACTTGAAAGCCACCATATGTGTCTCTTTCAACAAGAGTAGGGCAACGGAATAAGGTGACATTAAGTACGCCATTTAGGAAGTGGAAGGGAGAGATTACCGTATTGGTGATTTCCAAAGGCTTCAACAGCAGGCAATTAACTGGGTTATAATTATATACTTGGATTTCCTGATACTTGTAATCTATGTGTTTGACAAGGAATTTTATTAGTACCGTCTCATATCTCCCATTGCATTCAATCTTATTATCCCCACAATGATGCCAGCGGCGCAATGGGAAATGGATAGCCAGGCCATGATCATCGCCGCACTTGGACTCTGTGCACGCATGTTGGCTTCCCCCGACCCCTTCGATGAAGGCCAATAACAATAATACGCAAAAGGAAGAGATGGTCAATTGCTGCATCTCTGAGCTTACAATGCCTACAGAGATTTTATTTTTCTCTAAGCAGAGCTAGGATTGAGGGATGTTTAATGGACCGATAAACATGAACTCGTGCATAAGATTGGAGCCTTGACAGTGGGTACGTGTTGTGTTGAAAGAAAATAAATCAATTAAGTAGAAAACGAAAGGTGTGCATCATTTCATTTGGAATGTCGGACTAAAATACAGAAAGAAAATCACACTCGACAATTAAGTCAAATAAATCATGCTGAAATGGCAGTATTATCTACATTGATTGACTCTCTAATCGTCATCGCTTACGTATTCAGACGACTTTCAAAGCTTAATTAGTAAACGCATGACTTCTGTTTTGGATATTTTTTTAAATGTCATTCAATATGAAATTTGAAAATTCAGGGAAGGTGCTCTCTGCTCTTACATCTTCTCCAATTACCATCACATACGTAGGAAAGCTAGTTTGATTATCAAACCCTCTTTCTCTCTCTCTCTCTTTCTCTCTCCATGGGAATAAGGGGAAGCAGGTCCTTCACTTGGTCTGCTTGGCTATTGATTATAGCTTTTCTTGTCGTTGGCTTATCCTGTGAAACTTGTAGCGCAAAGGATGATGGTACAAACTGTACCTTCTCCTGCGGCAATATTCACAACATAAGCTACCCTTTTCGACTAAAAGATGGTCCAAAGCACTGCGGCCACGTTCTGTATACGCTGTCTTGTGAGAACAACATTACTGTAGTAGACCTACCTTCCTCCGGAAAATACCATGTCCAGGCAATCAACTATGATAACCAAACAATCCGCATCATAGATCCTGGCCTTCAGAACAACAATTGCTCCTCCATGTCTCGAAATTTTCCGCTTTTGCCTTTTACGTCTACTCCATATAGTGTTTATGGTAAATATCCAATGGATTCACTGCTTTCAACAGTTATATTTTACTTGAAGTGTTCGAATCCAATGAATTCTTCTGTGTATGTGGACACTGCTCCATGCTTCGATGCAAGTGCTTCTTCTTCGAGCCAACCAAAAACGTATAGCTACGTCAAGGTCGGTTGGATGGAAGTAGGGGATTTGGATGAGGATTGCAGTGCAGAGTGGATGACTTTCACGCTCTCGAGCTACGTCAAGGACTACAACACCTCTTATGAAAACATACACAAGGCGCTCATGTATGGATTTGAGCTTCGAGTACGTAGTGTTGATGAAATGGGTCCAATGTGCCAAGGTCAATGGTGGATTTGTAGCGATTTGTATAGATTAATTAGCCGTATTTAGGGTAGGGTTCTATTTGTTTCCCTGTATAGTTTACTTACCTGTATAGTTTACTTACTTGTATAGTACTCTTTGTAAACCCTATTTATACTCTACTTTCAGAGAGAATAAGATATATGATTTTACCCATATACTGTTTAACTTGGCATCAGAGAAGTAAGGTTCTGGTACCCGTGAACCCTAATCTGCGAAAATCTAAATCTTGCCGTTGCTGTAGAAATTTTTTCTGTGAAAATTTTCTGCGTTCGTGTCTTGCTGTGTTGATTGTTTCCGCTGTTATTTGGTGTGTGTTCTACAACCATGGCTGGTGATGATGATGTTAAACCCAACTCCGGTTCGTCTAGTACCAAAGATGAACGACCCTACCGTGATTATTCTGCTCCTATTGCACAAGAGAAATTAGATGGCTCCAACTATGTCTCCTGGTCTCGTAACGCCCTTCTTACGATCACTGGACGACGTATGGCGGGGTTTATCAATGGCAAAAAACCTGCTCCTAAGGATGGTGATTCTGTGGAATACTCCGAATGGGAAGAGGATAATTGTTTAGTACAAATATGGCTTCTCAACTCTATGACTCGGAGTGTGAGAAGTCTCTTTGAGCGTTGTACTTCAGCATATGATGTGTGGGAGGCTGCAAGGAAGACTTTTACAGTCACCCAAAACAGCTCCCGGTTGTTTCAACTTCGAAGACAGTCCGTGACTACAACCCAAGATGGTGAATCTGTTGCTATGTTTTATGAGAAGCTTCATGTTATCTGGGAGGAGATTGACAATCTTCGTCCTAATCCACATACCAACCCTAAGGATGTGGCTCTCCGACAGAAGGAAATCGAATCTGAGAGGGTGTATGATTTTCTTGGAGGGCTTGATCCACAGTTTGATGGTGTTCGTAGCCGTATCTTGGCTATGACTCCGGTGCCTTCTGTCTTGGAGGCGTATGCATTGGTCGTGGAAGAAAGCACCCGTCAAGTCACTATGCTTGGGGGTGCTGCTGCTTTGAAGATTGGTACAAGCCAGCCTCGGACCAACGGTGCTTCCTCAACTGGCGGTGGTGGTCGTCAGTCGTCCCTTGTGAATGCACGTTCCGGAGGCTCTTCGAACTCCAAGTCTGCCGTCTCTCGCCCTCCTGCAGCAAAGGTTCAACCTGGTTCTCGTGAATGTGCCCATTGTGGAGGTAATCATCTTGTAGAAAAATGTTTCGAGCTTCATGGTGTTCCAGATTGGTTTCCTGAGTACAAAGCCCGTAAGTTTGGCTCCAAAGCTGCTCATGTCGTGACTGCAGGCGAAATTGAGTCGCCTCATCCTTCCATGAATTTGAGTGTGACAAATTCCGTACCAGGTAACGTTTCCAATACATGGATAATTGACACTGGTGCTACTGATCATGTGACTTATAATTCTAAGTTTTTTGATGAGTTGTCTAGCCAAACTCGTGACCCTTTTATCACGTCTGCCAATGGTATGCCGTCTCCAATTACTGGAGAAGGCACAATCACACTTACCCCTACCTTGTCCCTGACACATGCGTTATTGGTACCCAATATTAATTGTAATTTATTATCTGTGGGACGATTACTGGACTCACTAAATGCCTATGCTACTTTCTATCCTACATGGTGTATGTTTCAGGATCTCAAAACTCACGAGACGATTGGACGTGGTAAAAGGATAGGGGGGTTATACTACTTGACTCTACCAACAGACGTGGTTCGTGGTAGTATTGCTAATAAAGTTCAGAGTGGCAGTGACAAGGACAAGCATGAGTTGTGGTTATGGCATCGTCGCTTGGGACACCCTTCTTTTGGATATCTTAAACATGTATTTCCTTCCCTATGTCGTTCATATGATGAGACTTGTTTTAAGTGTGAAACATGTGTATTGGCCAAAAGCCATCGTACTGTTTTTCCCTCAAGTAATAATAAAGCTCTTCAGCCATTTGCGTTGGTACATTCCGATGTATGGGGTCCTGCTAAGATTACTTCAAATGGATTTCGTTGGTTCATCACTTTTATTGATGATTGCACACGCTTAACTTGGGTTTTCTTAATGAAGCATAAAAGTGATGTGACATCTATTGTACAAGAATTTACTGCCATGGTATCTACTCAGTTCCAGACTAAAGTCAAAGTGCTTCGGTCTGATAATGGAGGAGAATATGTGAACACTGCCTTGAGTTGTTTCTTTCGTGAACAAGGTATTATTCATCAGACGACTACTCCGTTTACACCCCAACAAAATGGTGTGTCTGAGCGGAAGAATCGTCATTTACTTGAAGTTGCTCGTGCTTTGCTCTTGGGAATGTCGGTCCCTAATTATCTTTGGGGACATGCAGTTTTAGCCGCATGTTATTTGATCAATCGGACTCCTAGCCGGGTTCATGCTTTCCGCACACCCTTTGCAGTTTTACAAGAACATATCTCACCTATTGTTGTCTCCAAGCTCCCTCCCAAGGTGTTTGGATGTGTTGTGTATGTGCATATTTATTCTCATCAACGGAGTAAGCTAGATTCTTGTGCTCTTCGATGTGTGTTCATTGGGTATTCAAATACTCAAAAAGGTTACAAGTGTTACCATCCTCCTACTCAAAAGACTTATGTCTCCATGGATGTCACTTTCCATGAAGCGGTCCCGTATTTTGCCTCATCGTCTCCTATCCCTCCACTTCCCGAGGAGAGAGTTTGCGAAGTGTTCAGTGAAGGAGCAACAGAGAGTGCAGGAAATAGTGATATTGTGAGGTTGCTTGATCCACCGTGTCACCCTTCATCCACTGAGCAGTTGCCGTGTACTCACCATGAGCAGTTGCCGTGTACTCACCCTTCACTCAATGCAAAGTTGCCGTGTATTAGTGAAGGAGCCACATACTTGGACAGTGACGTGGTACATGAAAATATTGATGAAGATGTACCGAATAGTAGTGTTCCAAACCCCTCTGCCCTACCATTGTCTCAATCAACTTGTGAAGATGAAAGTGATGCCACAGAGGTATTGTCTACTAATGTGCCTATATCTACTTATGAGTTGCCCCCACGAGTTAATCGTGGTAAACCTAAAATCCAATATTCTCCTGATATACACACAAAGTCCAAATATCCCATTAGTAATCATTTGTCAACTCATCGCCTTTCTAAGTCACATGAGTCGTATATATGTCAATTATCTACTGTATGTGTACCAACTAAGTTGCAGGATGCTTTATCTGATCCTAAATGGGTGGAGGCTATGGACATTGAGATGCAGGCTTTGAATAAGAATTCCACATGGGATTTGGTGCCTTTACCAAGTTGAAAGAAGATGGTTGGTTGTCGATGGGTGTTTACTTTGAAGCATAAAGCAGATGGTTCAATTGATCGCTACAAAGCCCGATTAGTAGCGAAGGGTTATACACAAACATATGGAGTGGACTACCAAGAGACTTTTGCTCCCGTTGCTAAGCTTAATACGGTTCGTGTCCTTATATCTCTTGCTGCTAATTTAGATTGGCCCTTGTTGCAATTTGATGTTAAAAATGCTTTCTTGCATGGTGATCTCAAAGAAGAAGTGTATATGGATTTACCACCTGGTACGTCCATTGCTTCCCATAAGGGTGTTGTGTGCAAGTTACGCAAAGCTTTATATGGCTTAAAACAATCTCCTAGAGCATGGTTTGGGAGGTTTACTGCATCCATGAGAAAGTTTGGTTACATACAAAGTCACTCGGATCATACCTTATTTTTTAAACGGAGAAACGGTAAAGTGACGACATTGATCATATATGTTGATGATATGATAGTGACAGGTGATGATCATGAAGAGATTAACTCTTTACAACAATATCTTGCTTCTGAATTTGAAATGAAAGAGTTGGGTGAATTGAAGTATTTTCTTGGAATTGAAGTTGCTCGATCCAAGCATGGTATATATCTTTCCCAAAGGAAGTATGTTTTGGACTTGTTGGCTGAAACTGGTATGGTAGACTGTAAGCCTATTAGCACTCCTATGGAACAAAATCATCAATTGGGGTCATATCCTGATCAGGTTCCTACTAATAAGGAGCGTTATCAGCGACTGGTGGGAAGATTAATTTATTTGTCTCATACGCGTCCAGATATAGCCTATCCTGTAAGCGTTGTGAGTCAGTTTATGCATCTGCCTAGTGAGGCTCATATGGATGCTGTTGTACGTATTCTCAGGTATCTTAAATCCGCTCCTGGTAGGGGTTTACTATTTTCCAAGAATGGTAATTTGAATATTGAAGGCTACACAGATGCGGATTGGGCTGGTTCAGTTACAGATCGACGCTCTACGTCTGGCTACTTTACTTTTGTTGGTGGCAATCTAGTCACCTGGAAAAGTAAGAAACAGAAGGTTGTTGCTCGGTCGAGTGCGGAGGCTGAATTTCGTGGAATGGCGCATGGGGTATGTGAGTTACTTTGGTTGCAAAAGTTATTGAATGGCCTTGGTTTCAAGTCCGAGAAAGCCTTGGTGTTACACTGTGACAATAAATCTGCGATTGAAATTGCTCACAATCCTGTACAACATGACCGTACAAAACATGTGGAGATTGATCGGCATTTTATTAAGGAAAAGTTGGATGCTGGAGTTATTGCTTTTCCTTTCGTACCATCTGAGCAACAGTTAGCTGACGTCCTTACTAAGGCTGTCTCTGTTAGTGTTTTCTCCAATTCGCTTGACAAGTTGGGTATGCGAGATATCTTCGCGCCCACTTGAGGGGGAGTGTAGCGATTTGTATAGATTAATTAGCCGTATTTAGGGTAGGGTTCTATTTGTTTCCCTGTATAGTTTACTTACCTGTATAATTTACTTACTTGTATAGTACTCTTTGTAAACCCTATTTATACTCTACTTTCAGAGAGAATAAGATATATGATTTTACCCATATACTGTTTAACTGGATTAATCTTAAGTGTTTCCCACACAGCATCCCAGGTGCGTGAATTCTCATAGAATATAAAGACCAATCCAAAAGTTTGAGTTGTTATTAAAATTAGTTCCAACCTTATTACTATATCTAGGTTGTTAATACGATTGATAACCAGTAACTGTTTTCAGTTTTCCATTTCAAAAAAATGAAAACAAAAACTGAAAACGAAGCTAAAAAGCTTTTACTTAGTTCAGGATGTTGTATTTCCCATTTCCTAATACTAAATTTCCACTTTAGGTAGAACAAATTGGGTATCTGACTTCATGCATTAGTTTTAAATTTTTGCCTCTAAACACACACACACACACACAATTGGAACTACGTAGAAATATCGATCAACAGGCACGAAGGCAATGTTTGATTTAGAAATGCAGACGAACACAGATTTTGGGTGGGACTTGGGAGTGCACAATGACAACAGAAAAACAACCTATACAATTTTAGAAAAACCCTTCCAACTCTGTGTGCTGAATTGCTAATGTTGTCTACTTCTTTGTCACTGTAGGTTTCTTTCGATTTCTGGGGGAGGCGACTTACGGTAAGGGAGTTCGTCTCATTAATTAATCTCCCTCTTCTTCTTTTTTTATTCCAATGTTATTCTGTTACAGCTTCTTGGTTCACAACAAGAGGTTTAACCCTTCTAGGAAATAGTTTCAAACTCTGGTTAATTATATTTGAAGAATGGCATATTTGGATTGCTCTTGAAAGGTAAAAAATCACTTCCAATTGCGTTTGGTAAAGACATAAATTTTTTTTTTTCGCTCGTATAAGCGTTTTTCTTTTTAGAAACATCTATCATTGCATCTTCAGAAAGCACTTTAAAGCTCTTTGTCAAAAATCAATTGGATTTGTAAGAAAATTTCAACATGTTTACAACGGAAAACATTTTTCTTGCACAAGTTGAGCAGAAATGCTTTTTGAAAGAAAGCAAACCAAACAAATCTTCACTGGCTACATGAGTTAATATAAAAATAATGTTGGTATTGATTTCTTCCAGAAGCACTTCTACTAAAAGTACTTTTTATTTATATAAATATTGAAATTTTAATTAAAAACCCGAGTGCATTTCCAAGAAGCACTACCCCTCAAAGATGCCTCTCTAAATTGCGCTTCTATGATCCAAAAACACATTTAAGATTTTAGCCAAACACAATCAGAATTCAGAAGTGATTTTTCCCCTTCCAAATGCATTCCAAACATTGCCCTTGAATAGTATAGATTATTAAAAAAAAGTAAAATATGATAAACCAAAAATAAATATGGATTTTCTGTACATATCATACAAAAATCTTGACAAAAAAGAGAGTAAAATGCATCAAACATCATTTCTTGGCGAGTACATGTGCTAAAACTTGATTTTAAATGTGGACTAATGTTTTCTTTTCATGATTCATCCCTGCAGTTTTCTTTGCTCGTGGAAGCTTCTACATTGGTAAGAACTTTCTATCCCAAAATTTCTTTCATTTCTTCTTTCTTTCTTCTTTTTGTTTAGACGACAATTGTCAATTCAAAGAACAGTCGCAATTTTCTTTTCTTTTATACAAATGATATTTAGGAGAGGGAAAATTATACTCGCAGACCTCTAGTGAAATGATGAATGTGCGTAGCCAATTGAGCTACGAGTATTTTGCTAGAGCAGTCACATTAAACTCAGTTTTACTTTGTTTTTCACTAGTTTTTACTATCATATGTTTGGACTTGCAATCTCAAACTTTGCGTTTTACATTTGTTGCAGATAAGTTTCTTTGGTTTCGGGCGATATCCTTCAGTAAGAACTTGTATTTCTTGCATATATATTATATCTCGAGTCTTTGATTTTATTCGTTTGATTCACTTTTATAACTTATACTTAAGCTTTTGACAATTCGTACTGTTGCCATATTTGTTGCAGAAAATGGATGGTGGCCATTGATTTGCCTCGGTAAGAGCTTTTAATTGTTCTCACTTTCAGTTTCCTTTCTCTGGCACTCTTTTGGTGATGATAAATCTCTTGTGCAGGTTTATTTTTAACAGTAAGACTACTTTTAGGGGTTCCATTTGTGATTGCATTTCTGATCTATAGATGGTGAAGAAGACATTTGTCAGGGTTTAGCATCATCGAAGATTTTCTGCAAACCGAAAACAACTTCATGCCAATAAGGTACTCTTACTCGGACGTTAAGAGAATGACTAATAAATTTAAGGACAAGCTGGGCCAAGGCGGTTACGGTTCTGTATTTAAAGGAAAGTTACGCAGCGGTCGTTTTGTGGCGATTAAACTTTTGGGCAAGCCTAAAAACAATGGGCAGGACTTCACTAGTGAGGTAGCTACTATTGGAAGGATTCACCATGTTAATGTTGTGCAACTTGTTGGTTATTGTGTTGAAGGATCAAAGCGCGCTCTAGTATACGACTTCATGCCTAATAGTTCTCTTGATAAATACATTTATTCCAAAAAAAGAAGTATCCCTTTAAGTTGCAAGAAGATGTATGAGATTGCTTTTGGAGTTGCTCGAGGGATCGAATATCTACATCAAGGTTGTGACATGCAAATTCTACATTTTGATATCAAGCCTCATAACATTCTTCTTGACGAGAACTTTAACCCAAAGATCTCCGATTTTGGGCTTGCAAAATTATATCCCGTAGACAATAGCATTGTTACTTTGACGGCAGCAAGAGGGACGATGGGATATATTGCTCCAGAGTTGTTCTACAAAAATATTGGAGGGGTCTCATACAAAGCTGATGTCTATAGTTTTGGAATGTTGTTGATGGAAATGGCAAGTAGAAGGAAGAATTTTAGTACAGTCGCAGAGCAGTCGAGCCAACATTACTTCCCGTTATGGGCTTACGATCAATATAGTGAGGGAAATGATCTCTTGGAGATGGGCATTGTTACAGAGGAGGAAAAGATAATGATAAAAAAGATGGTTATGACTGCTTTCTGGTGTATTCAAATGAAGCCAAGTGATCGCCCTTCGATGGACAAAGTCATACAAATGCTTGGAGGAGATGTTGAAAACCTAAAATTGCCCCCCAAACCTTTTCTTAACCAACAAGAAATGCCGGGAGTCGATATTCAAGGTAGTTTGAACCCAAAATCTTCTAACGGCGAGATAACGTGGAGTTTGTCAGCTAGGTGAAACGGTGATCATCAAGATGGTAAAAATTCATCAAACTACTATTAAGTTTTATTTTCCTACTGTTAGGTAATACTTATATTTTGTTTTTGTAAAAAGATTTTGCTAAAAAATAGGGTAATATTAGGGAAATCAAAATTTTAAACCAAATGATATTATTGTTGATAATTGGATTGATACTTAAGTGTTATTAATGTGCTTATTTTCTATCGGTAACATATTATTTGATGACTTGTTACATTAACACCACACATATTATTGAATACACCCCCCCCACATACTTAATACATCCCACATTTGTTTTTTTAGTTAAAAATTATCTTAATACACCCTATATATTTCTCCACAATACCCTCACACCCCACACTATTAACATACACTTTACATTTTCTATATACACTCACATTTTCAACTTATATTCCACTCTTTACATCTTACGTGCAAATACATAATATCATCCAAAGCACTTTCGGTGTGAAGCTAAAGGCCTGTGGGATACTAGAGTTTTTTCTAATTTCTCCCAACCACACGTGAGGCACAACTCCACTTTGAACTTAGAAAGGATTTAGTTCAACAAAACCTAAACGAGGTGTTGTGGGTTACCACCTCAACAATCTCATATTCTCATTAGCCTAATTCAACGGAGTGTACAAGGCATAACTCATACTCTATTACGTGCATGCAGAAGTGACTGGCGTTGCTGATGGAAATCTTGGAGTTTTGCACATCACGACATGTGAGGAAGTTTTATAATAAAAGCAGTGCAATTACGAGTGGAAACAACTATTCATTTTAAATTGTACGTTATTTTTTAGGCAATTAGATCGGAGTCTAAAAACATAAGCTGCTTTTTAGTTTAATCCAGTTTTCCTATGATCCACGAATACCAATTTCGTGGTCTAAGAGTAAGAGAGAGAGAGGGATATTATTTTTAGTTGTTATTTAATTGTGAAATCAATATGCAATTAGTATATAGTTTAGTGATATTTCTCTTCAGTTGACGTGAGAGGCTTTATGTTCGATATTCACTAAAAAAGAATTCTAATCACATTATTACTAAGTCATTGTGAAGCTTAGTCCCACTTCGTACCTGTTAAGGTAAATAATATCGTTTTTAAAAAATAAAAAAAATTATGGAACTAATATAAAGCTTAACCGAGGAAGAGGAAATACATGTGGAGGTGCTGGAGGGAGAGTAGGGCTGGGCAAACGGGTCCTGGACCTGCATGTAGCTTCTATGATATGATTGTTTACGCGTCTGGGCTACTAAAGAATTACTATACTTAACTATAATGGTTTCTGTAGCTTCTTTGCTCGTATTTTTTAATTTGACACCGATAAATCTAAAATCTATAACTTTTTCTTACATTTAAATCTAAAATCTAAAATCTGTGTAGTGCAAAATCCAAACTGCAATTTGTGCAGTAAAAAAGTGCAATCTGTGCAGTTTTTAATTGCAATCTGTGCAGTTTGAGAAACTGCAATCTGTGCAGTTTTTTCAAACTGCAATCTGTGGAATCTGTGAAATTTGTGGAATTTGTGCAGTTTTTTCAAACTACAATATGTGAAACCTGTTCTGTGTAAAAACTGCAATCTATGCAGTTTTTTCAAACTGCAATCTGTGTGCAGCAAACATTTTTAAAGGGAAAAAAGAAAGGATCCGTGTACCCGGACCGAATCGGACCGTTTCAACCAGACCGAGTAAGATTCGGTTTCTATTTTCAGAATTGTAACGTCCGGCCTGCCCGTGCCCAGCCCTAAGGGAGAGTCCTGCAGACTCGCTTTTTAGGCGAGTGCTGCTAGCATTTCTCCAATCTTTTTACCCGGGCTGCTACTATTCGTTTCAGAAAAAGCCAGTCGTCAAAATCCGACCCGGTTAGACGGGTCTCCAGACTCTCCAAAGCTTAAAACCCTAGGACCCGACATCAACCAAAATCAGAGAGTGCGGGTAAGTATTCGACCCAAAAAAGCGATGTCAGTGTCTGAGGAAAATGCCAACATACGGGACCACCACCGCCGCTTGCTGGCGGCGAAATACGAGCTGAGACGGAACCTGTACAAGGCCCTCTGCAAGGACCCAAGCCTTCCCAGCGATCTGCGCGAGGAGAACCGCTTCAAGCTCTCCAAGCTGCCCCGGAACAGCTCCTTCACGCGCGTCAGGAACCGCTGCATCTTCTCTGGCCGCGCACGCGCCGTCTACGAGACCTTCCGTATGTCCCGTATCGTTTTCCGTTCTCTTGCTTCCAAAGGCATGCTCAATGGCGTGAAGAAAGCGTCTTGGTAGCCTCCCAAAACGGTGCGCCTCCAAGCTCTTCGTTTCCATTGTTTTCTCTTTTTTTTTTGTTCGCAATTTCTTCGCTTTCAGAAATGGGTTTCGTCATGAAATCGAAATTGTGCGTATTCCGTAATTCATGTCTGTTAATTTTTATTTTTTTGCAATTTTTTTGAATATTTATGTGTCATTTCTACCGAAATGGGTTTCTTACGGAATTGGAACGTTAGTGCTGTGCAAGAGATTTGATGCTCTGAGGAAATGGCGAAAATATTTAACTGGGAAATGAAAACCTTGGTAATTATCAAGAAGCTAAGTTTTTGAGTTGTAGAAGTTTCGGTTGTGAGTGTCAGACTCTTAAAAATGTCAATGTGGATGAGATTATATGGAATTGTTTGATACAACAGCTTAGAATTCTTTTCTAAGCCTGTTGCCAGCAATGTCGAGAGCTTGTCTATAAAAGCTCGAAAATTGGCCGTCTTGGATGGCAGTTGTCACCATTTCTAGAAGTTTGTTGTGGTGTTTGAAAACGATGGAATTGGAAATATGTTCTGATTAGAAGAAAGGAAATAGTGGCCTGAAACAGAGAAGAGCTTTGAAGCTCAATAATTAACTTTCAGGAAAAATAGAGGAAGAAACTGTATGCGAATGTGATAAATAAGTTTCTTTTGCAAATGCTTCTTTTAAAACAATAAAATGGCTTCTGCTTCCAAAAACACTAGACTTAGCAATCTGTATGGAATTTTTCAAAGGAGAAAGGTTATGAAGAGGAGGAATTTAATTCTGTGGATTTAGGAAAAAACGTCCCTGTACCAACGACTCATAGTTTCCGTGGATCATTAAGAATATAGGCGATGTATTTCTAGAGAGAATTTTTGTGCTTGGACGAAACAAAGGTTGAACTTATTGGTTTGTCTATTCAATGGCACCTTGGTGGACCTTTTGAAAGACAATTTCCTGTTTACACTAGAACTCAGTTTTCTTGAATCATTTAGTAGTGTCAACGTTACTCAAATTTCGTTTAGAAATGAAGGAATTCTTGTCCCCTTGCCCCTTTTGATTCCTTTTATCTCTGGCTCCAAGAATTACCTTGAAGAAGTCTCTAGAATTCGACAGTGGCTTTATAATGTTATGGCGGCTGATGTGCTGAGTGCTGTTAGATGACTTCCGTTTGGTCAGCCTTACTTTTTATCCATAGATGATCTATTTTAAGCATAAATCATTTTTTCTTTGGTTGCTCATTTCCAGGAATACTTACTTAGGTGTATAATTTTCATATCTGTAAATTCAGTACGCAATAAGGAGATTGAGTTCCGAGATTCAGTGGCTAGTGTTTTGACCTTCTTAGTGAAGGTTGCATTAATTGCTCATGTTTACCACTTGATAACAGAGGAATGCATTGATATATTACACTGTATATTTTAACGGGGTAACGCTGTGTCTAGGAATAGTGTTAATTATCATGTGAAGATGAACAATATTTGCAATATCAGAAGCTGGACTTAGAATTAAAACATAGTGTATTTCTCTATCCTTATCTATTTCTCTCTGTCCTCTCTGATCTGTTTTGCTTAATCTTGTTAATTTGCTGCTTTGGCAATTCGGTGTAATCTGCTCTTGGTTTTTCGTTTACGTAATTTCTAATTTCTCCAGAGTCCCAGACTGATAGAACCTCCCATAATAAGTTCCCATAGTTCTCTTTCTGCTTTGGCAATTCGGTGTAATCTGCTCTTCTTTTCTTTGGCTGACGAGTAGCTCGCTTCCTTGTTATTTTCTGTTTTATTGCTCTTTGCTTTTTCACTGCTTCTTCTCTTAGGCTCATTGTCAAATATATACAAGGACACAATATCAGGAATTTCCTCTAGAATATTGTAATTCGATTCCGACGCCATTGTTATAGCAAAATTTTCCACTCCTTTGAATTACAATTGTAATCGACAAACTAACCACAAAGTCCTTATAGGCGAAAAAACAATGATGTGGTATCAGCTAGAGCCCCTCCGATAGTCACAGTAAACTCGTACAATTTTGAACCAAATAATTCGACTTAGAGCTCAAAGTATTGCGTGCCTTGAATTGTTCAAGAAGGAGCTATTTATACTACTACGATGGACTCCAACTCATCGTTTAAGTGGTAGCATGTAAATTTTCCCGGTTGCATTCCAACATCAATGAGGGGAGGAAACACGATCTGGTTTACTTTAGGAGAGGTTCGTAGTAGATTATTTCCCTTTCTTTTTTCATGTGTTTCCTTAATATCTCTCCCTCTAGCATACAAATTCTCTAGCTTAGATATTAAATAAAATCAATTTATAAATTAATTTTACAAAATTTGAAATTTCACAAGGTAATTGTACATTAAGGTTTACTTACCAAGAATAAGAGTTAAAATCATTGTGATTCTTTTACTTATTTTTGTTAACTAAAACATCGGTATTGAAACTTTTCTTGTTTACCACTTATGGAAACGAAAGAAGTGTGGGTTCCTTGAAAAATTAAGAATAAGATAAACTTTGTAACTAGTTGATTACATTCCCGTTCTTTTTTCCCTTAAACTTAATTCACGACTTCTCATATTCCAATTAAGTAAACATGTCTAAGACTCCTTATGATTCTTGCTTATATTAAAATAAATAAATAAACTGGAAGCATGTTCTTTTCTCTAGCTTCCCTCTGTTTTTCTTTTTGTGCTAAAATTTATCTTGCCTTGTGCCCAAAGGAAGCATGACAGGGCATCCGTGCAGATATGAAAAACAACCTTTCGCAGGTTTACTCATTTGGTTTTATCTCCCATCTAATTTGGAAGGCCATCCCTAAATTTTTCATGGTTTGATGATATTGATATGAAACAACATTGAAAGAGTGCAGGGAGTTGCCCAAGTAAATTAAGAAGAGAGATCTGAACGGTCGAAAGAGTAGTGAGGCTGCTGGTACATCGAGTCTGAATGCCCAGAATTATACCAATCTATTCGGGCAGCGGTCCTGCATCGCTTTGCGGTTGATGTAGTTGCTACTGACCTTATATTTCGTTTTTTTATTTTTTATTTTTTATTTTTTGCTATGCATCCTTTTGTAATGTCATAATGTTTTGGCTATTTTTGTTGAGCGACTAGTGCATATACAGTTGAACTCAATTTGGAAAGTACAGAAGCTCAAGTAATTTCTTTTCAGGATAAAAATTATGCACATTAAGGTTTCTAACCCAACAATTTTCTTTTGACAAGGTGATACTTAAAACAACTTTAACATATGGGTATAGGTATTTGAGCTTGGACGCAAAGGGCGGGTGCTATGCCTTTGCCAACTAGCATAACCCAAGTCTGCATTAGCCTAACTTAACATTTAATGTAGTGACTGCGAGTAGCATGATAAAGTCATTTCAAATTAGAATAGTTCAAAGCCAATAAAGATATCAGAAATTGTGAATTATTTATTCTGCACTAGAAGTAATTACATAAATAATTGCTCTCCGGCACAAATTTGCGTTCGTCTTTCTTTAGCAGAACAAATTGCATTTGTACAACACTAAGCAAACCTATATCTTTCTTTTTTGATACACGGTTCGAATACAGAAAAACGCTCTTAACCGCTTAAGTTATAAAAAACCTTGGACCTTTTAATTGACTAAAACAATAAATGGCAGAGTATAGGATTTGTTTCCCCAGAAGTTTGGAGTCAAATTGGAAGAAGAGTGGAGTCAAAGAAGGGAAATGAGAATGAAGCAGCAAGGAAGGAATATTTAACAGCAGCAACAAGGACCCCGTGTGTCACGTATGATAAAAGTAAATACATTCGAAGGATGCATATGCAGATTAGTTTTTGGTTTTTTTTTTTTGAGAATGACGGTTTGGTCCATTCACCTAGTGAATGTTAGAACCTAGTTCCACATCTTCTACAATTGCACAGAGAGATAGTAACAAAACAACAATATCATTTCATTAACTGCCTTCTTCTCTTACAAACCACTATCTTATAGCTAACTCCCAATCCCAACTAACTAATAACAGCCTCTTGTACACTTGTCACCACCATATTGTGCCATCTGGTATGACATCCTAACAGTGAACATCAGTGTAAGTTATCATGCAAAGTCAAGAGCCTGTCAGTGAGTTTTATGGGTGGGCATGGTTCGGTTTTGTCCGGTTTACTATAAAAAACAGAAAATAAAAACCTGAAGAATTTGCATGGTTATGGATCGTCCATGATAACTTCTTTGGATTTGTGTGAACTAGCGAACGCATTACTGTAGATGTCGCAACATTTGAACTAATCAAGACCTATTTAAGAGAGAGAGAGAGAGAGAGAGAGAGAGAGAGAGAGAGAGGGAGAGAGAGAGAGAGAGAGCTCTACTCTATGTAATGACCTTTTTGAACATAAAAATGAACTGATTACACAAGAAATGCAAACTGGTTATTAAATTAAACCAAACATTCTTAAAACTTCAAACTAAACATTTACTAGTTGAAAGACTTGGCAAAGAGAAAATAAAAATCTGTCGAAGTTTATAATACGTACTTCAACATGTCAATGCATAAAACTGGTCGTACAATTTTATTGAATCTAAAAATAAACTCAAGGGTTTTGATGTCATTTTTTCCTTGCTAAAAGATTCGTACGTTCATTTTGTAGTTGTGGGTCGTCGTTTATTAGAGCTGCTCTTCTTTTCCTTGGTTGACGAGGAGCTCGCTTCCTTGTTATTTTCTGTTTTACTACTCTTTGCTTTTTCATTGCTTCTTCTCTTAGGTCCATTGTCAAATGTATACAATGACGCAGTGTCAAGAATTTCCCGTGGAATGTTGTAATTCGATTCCGACGCCATTGTTACAGTAAACATTACAAGAAAAATGGGCTTTAGGTACAAAATAAAGGACACTAATGAGAAGTTTGTGCCTATCTAGGGTAGAACAGTGCTCATTCAATGATGAGCCCCACGTATTGTGCCCAATATAAAAAAAAATTGGACACAAACACATTAGTAGGCACTAAAACCATGACTTTTGTGCCTTTAATGTCCGTCCAGCTTGCATGTGGCCCTTCAGAAATTTATTATTAATTTGCAAAGACACGATAAATGCTTCCGTGCCCTTTAATTTAATATATTTAAATAAAAAGTAGATTTTCGTGTCCTTTACATATTTACTTTTCCAATCCCACACCTCTCTCTCTCTCTCTCTCTCTCTCTCTCTCTCTCTCTCTCTCCCCCTCTCTCTCCCTCCCTCCCTCCCTCCCTCCCTCCTTCTCTTATAGTGGATGGATCTTCCTTCTTCGTCTCAAAACCACTCTCTCTCTCTCCTTCTCTTATAGTGGATGGATCTTCCTTCTTCGTCTCAACGCCGCTTCCATCAATAGGTTGACCTCCACTTGCTTGACTAGCCGACGGCACACCATCCATACTTGACATGAGCTTTTGTTGTGGTCACTCCGAGAGCGATGGGTTGGTTTTTTTCCATTTTGTTAATTGGTAATTTTTAGTTTAATTTGTTTTTTTTTAAATTTTCGATTTAATTATTTGCCTCCTATTACCTTACTCTTGGTAAGGGTGTTGATATCGGATCTCTTCATTTGTTTCTTAATTTAAGTTTTATTTTTAATGGGTTAAACATGGTCTGAGTTTTAATTATTTGCGTCCTATTACCTTACTCTTACTTATTTGGCGTGTTTGTGGTGTTATAGGAAACAGGGTCTGAGAGAAATGTGTAGTAATTTCGAAATGAAGATGGGTTAGTGAATTTTGCAATCCGATTTCGAATTTCTTCTATTGTATTTCTGAACATGTAGTTTTTTTTTTTTTTTGAGGTCGTTGATTCTTTGGGTACAGTGCATGCATCTTAATTCTAAGAAGAGGAGATTTGAATATGTAAAGTGCATGTCTCCAATTGCTCCTCTCTCTCAGTGTAAGTACATCTATGCATCTTTATTTCCTCAATTATATTTGACTTTGTTATGTTGAGTTGCCAAATTAAAGATATTGCACTACTTTTTCGATACTACACTAAATCTGGAACATGTGAAACATTAAATTTTGAGTTTTAATTATTGAACAGCGCCTGCATCTTAAATTTGTAAACGTCCACAGTAATGGTTTGGGGCTTGATGGTTGTACAAAATCTCTTTTTTTTTTTATTTCCCAGTGCATGTCCTTATAGGCACATATAATTTTTTGTGCGCAGGGCTCATATTTTTTGTAGTCAAAATTTTCCACTTCTTTAAATTACGATTTTAATTGACAAACTAACCGTGGAATTCTTAAAGGCAAAAAGACAATAATATGGTACCGGCTAAAGACCAAAGTAAACTCGTATAATTTTGGACCAAAAAATTCGACTTAGAGTTCAAAGTATTGCGTGCTGTATTGTTCATGAAGGAAGTATTTATACTAGTAAGATGGACTACTTGCTTAAGTAGGAGCATGTAAACTTACTTGTTTGCATTCCAATATCAATGAGGACACTGAGGAGGAGGAAACAAGATCTTGTTTACTTTGGGAGAGGTTCGTAGTAGATTATTTCCTTCCTTTTTCATGTGTTTCCATTGATATCTTTCCCTGTAGCAGACAAATTCTCTAGCACAGATATTAAAATAAAAATAAGTTTTAAACTTATAATATTTTTATTAAACAACTTATAATTAATTTTATAAAAGCTGAAATATCACAAGGTAATTGTGAGTTAAGATTTACATGTTTACTTACTAAGAATAAGAGTTAGAATCATTGTGATTTATTATTTATTTGGCACACGTGCTAATAATTACATAAAGTTGACGGAATTTTCAATTTTGGGTATAAATCTTAACAGATTTCACCACAAAAGCTTAAATCCTAATTTTTTTACTATAGGGGCTATCTTCCAACTATAACCACCCTATCACCGTGGGGACTATTAATCCAATTAAGCCTTTGGGCAATGAATTGATCATTGATTTAATGAATGGGTTGGGTTAGTGGGGATGGGAGGAGGGAGAGAGGGATGAGGTGAGTTTGAGATAATAAAGAGAAATTTATATTAATTTGACTTAATATATGCCAAGTTCTTAGTGATGGTGGAGCACCACTCAGCTAAGTTCAGTGGTAAGCTAAGACCCACACAAGTTTCTTTTTTAATATATAGACAAAGCAAAATTCATTTTTATAATTAATCTTAACTCGTACGAAAAAATCAATGAAGTTATGTTACAAACTAATATAAAATAAAAGATAGAGTAGCCAAGGTTTGAAAAGACGCTAGGTGGTAGTCAGACAGCAGACTGGGGCCTAGCACCTAGATGGCTAGGCAGGGCTTAGGCGGTTTAGGTGGATTAAGTAAATTTACTATATATCATATAAATAAGTGTTTGCTTATACTGAAAAAATACATAATTTCATGAAAATATGGGGAACAATCATATAATGTGTGTTCATCTAAGTATTTAACTAGTATTTATTAAAAAAATAAAAAGTAAAATCAAAATTATGTTGCAGTCCTAACAGTTTAGGACTGTGATCTTATAAATCCTATTATATATTGGGATGTCCTTATGAGATTCTACCATATCTTATCTTTAGATATTATCCTAATAAAGTTGTAATCCTATTGGGGTAAGGAATTAATCTTCCATACTACTATAAATAAAGACACAATAGGGTGAGAAATCACACCGCATAATTCACCCAATTATCTCTATGTTTGCTGCACCCTCTCTCTCACTCTCTCTATAATTCTACAGTCAAATAGGCCTACAACACGTTATCAACACACTCTTGATGTTGTGCTAATGAGAGTTTTTCCATCTTCAATCAGGGGAGTATTACTTTTTAATCATTCTTTTTATGATTAAATTATTATTTATTAAATTGATCTACATGTTAGTGATAAAATTTAATTTTTTTTCTGTGTTGAATGTGATACAACATAATGGAGATGAAACTCTGGCTTTCCGAGAATGATCTTCTACAAGTTTAAAGGCTCAATCTGTTTTTTGCCAATTAGGTTCTCCTAAAATGCAAGTTTGATATTTTCAACGACCATGATGCATGAAAACAATATTCATGATGCATAAACCCCGTACATTTATATTTATCTTGATATATAATATATATATATATATATATATATATTGTATATTTCATATATTTGTTAGTATATATATGTTCATGCATAACGCAATTATAAATTTGCTATGTGGAATTTATGAGTAAAAAAATCGAAATAAAATAGAAGCACTTTAGGGTTTTCTCTAAAACCCTAGAATTCGAAAAGAAAAAAAACCCTAATTTTTTTTCTGCAGCTGAGCTGAGGCCTGGTGCAGCAGCCTTCTCGACTATGCTGCGTGTGTGACGAACCAAGCCGAAGGCCTAGGTTCTAGTTTGCTGGGTTTACAACCTTCAGCCCACACCAGAAGCCAACAAACCTTGCTGGGCTTCGTCCTCGCTCTGCCCATTCGGACAGCCTTGCGCTGCTGGGCTTACCCTAATGCCCTGACCCGCTTTAACAAGACTACTGCTTGCTAAGCCCGCCTTGCGTCTTACCCTGCCAGCAAGCCTGATACTTGATGCGCTTTGCCTATCTCGGCCCTCTGTTTCTACAGCCTGCTGGCTGTTCTAGCCCCCGTCCCGAGAGATCAAGGGTATGCAACCCTTACTGCAGGGCCGTGCACTGGCAACTTTTGTTGGGTTGCGATATTTTTTCTACCCAACGCCACCTTTTGGTGACCCCCGCTTCTTAGCCATACCCAAATATTTTTGGGGTGTTTTAGGTCAGAAGCCAACCAAAGCTAATATGACATGCATGTCATTATTTTGCTTCCATTATCGAACCCGAAAGATTCCGATCTATTGAATTAATTAAAAGTAATCATTAGTCCATTAATAAAAATTCAAAATTATTGGCCTAAAGTAGTCCACTTTTGGAAATTCATGATTCAATATTTTTTTTTTCTTTTCTTTGAACTGTTGACATCCTTTCGTAGTCCCGAAGTGACTCACACTTGAGTTTCTGAAGCAATCCAAATTTACTGCAATTTAGTTGTATATTGTATTATGTGTTCTTACCAGAGGGGGCGTTGAGGGGGTGTGAAAGGTGCAGTCGCACAGGGCCCTAAATTTGAAGGGGCCTTCAAAATTTTTGTCACCTAACATGTATATGTAATAATATTCTATATTTAAAATTGCTTTTGTTATGAAATAATGTTCTATATTCAAAAATTGATTTTGTTAGCACTTTAAAATCCCGTCTTACACTTCTTATAAGCGTAATTTTTTTCTTTCTAAATACAAAAAATTAGAGGACAAACAGATATTTTGAGTGTTAATAATACACAATAAAAGACGGTATTTTTTCAATATTATTATATAATAATGTTACATATTCAAGTGAAACTTTAAAGTTAGAGTTTTTGAAGTTTGTTTTCTTGTTTGGTTGTTTAAGATTGAACTGCTTTTGATTATTTAGTGAACGTTATGTTTGTAGCTCTTTTTACTTATTATTAATGACATTTTTAAACTTGCAATCAGTGAGTACTAAACTTTGTTTGATTTAAGTGATTGTTTTCTAACGTCAATACATTGTCCTACATTTTTTAAGACTTGTCTTAAGGAGGGGCGCTTTTACAAATTTCGCACACGGCCCCCAAAATCTCAGAGACGGCCCTGGTTCTTACAAATACCTCCTTTTATGATTCGGAAGTTCACACTAAACTCGAAACTGTGGGTTCGAATTTAGTGTCTTTGAAACCCGAAGTTTTCATAAAACAATACACCCATGGAAACCTGAATTTTTTCATCTAAACCATGTCTTAGAACCCGAATGTTCTAACTGTGATGCTTATAGAGGTTTTATTTCCCATAACACCAATCACAATCTTGTCCCCTTATTTAGTGGATTGACGAACCATCACAAGTTTGATTTTGCTAATTTGGACGTTTCTCTCATAAACTACTTTATGTAGGCACAAGACCTGTACTTCCACTTGACTATCAATAAGTTAAGAAATTATTGACACCAATAATGGTATGGAAGAGCTGAATAAGCCTCTACCATGATCTTCATATGAAGACTTATGCTCGAACCATTACAAACGGAAATACCTCCTTAACGAGGATTCCATGACATTTTTGCTCGTTCTGTGGACTGTTTAATCATGAAGAATGATCTTGCCTAAAGCAAACTATGATTGAAACATTTAAGTCCATGAATAGGTACAATTTTGAAGTTTATAAAATTCGATCGAATTTTGACTGGAGAAGAATTTTCTCGTCCTTCCATGTCTCTGACTTGCTCCTGGAGCAGCAAATAGAAAGCGAAAGTCTACCAAATTATCAGATCTGATTACTACCACAAATGTGAGAGAGATACCCCAACACAAATTAACCAGGCCGGACCATAGACATGTCCCTAATAGTGTGGTTCCTAGCACACTATATTTCCCTAGGGAAACTAGCATATATCATTCCCTCTTTTCCCTAGGGAAACTCACGAGCAAGGTGCAAGGTAATAGAATCGGCTAGCCTTGCCTAGGAAAACAAGCAAAGGGTCAAACTGCATTTCAAAGCCTAAAGAGAACACATCACTCATGCAATATATCATTGCATCATTGCACAAACAAGAATCTCAATCATTAAGCCAAGTTCATCATCAAATTTGAAGTTAAAACAAAGTGAAGAAAAGAAAATAAGGCATCAAGGCTATCTATGTTCTTCCTAGCACTAGAAAAGCAAAAGGCCCCATGGCCACCATCTCAGGAAAACAAGCCGATTGTCCAGAAGATAATCTTGATAGGAAGTTATTCATGTTGGCCGCTGTCACTGGTAGACCTCAGTCGCATCACCTATGTTTACCCCAAGAGATAAAAAAAAAGGAAAACTAATGAAAATGGCTTGAAAACTTTGAGTTTTAACGATAAGGACAAAATAAAGGGTAAAATAAATAGTACCAGGATTGATTTTTTAGTGTAAAAATGTGGTTTTTCGTTAAAGTGAACAGTACCTAGAGCTTTTCGTTAAAGTTCCCTAAATAAAATCCTTAAACCTTATCTTCCATTGATTTCATTTCATTACCATATGCTTACGAAGTCAATCACATGCCTATCTTTAATGCATGAATTGCTCGTTATACACATAGGGCATGCTTCTAATACAAGGTACAATCGAGTTTATATATGCCATGCCATGCCATTAATTCACCTAAGTTCTAATTTGGAGTGTGTTTGTACCATACTTGACCAATCCCGAAATTATTGAGCACCGGTCAACGTTATACCGTCAAAGACCTAGAAGAGTTTCCCTCTAACCAGGAGGCCAATCACAGCGCGACACATGTCGACATCAGAAGCCAATCATAGCGCGACACATGTCAACATCAGAAGCCAATCACAACACGACACGTGTCAATGTCAGAACAAAGCTAGAAATTATCTTCTATAAAAGGAGATCATTCTCCCACAATGTTTCCTAATGTCATTTGTACTAAATCATTCACTAGTACTCACAAAAGGAGAGCTTAAACCTATGTACTTGTGTAAACCCTTCACAATTAATGAGAACTCCTCTACTCCGTGGACGTAGACAATCTGGGAGAACAACGTACATCTTGTGTTTGCTTTCCTGTCTCTATCCATTTACATACTTATCCACACTAATGACCGGAGCAATCTAGCAAAGGTCACAAACTTGACATTTTCTGTTGTACTAAAGTCCTCACTGATTTTGTGCATCAACATTTGGCGCCGTCTGTGGGAACGACACTTATTCCCACTCTATTCAGCTTTGTTAAGTTGGTTTCCACCATTCGTACACTCTCTTTTGACTAGGCATCCATTTCCAACATGGGGAGCGAAGGAAGCCACAGCACACAGAATGACACCTCTCTTGCACCTGGTGCGAAGCAACGAAAGAAGGAACAAAAGAAGTTTGCTCTTTAGGCTAAAGTCGATGAGTTAGAGGCTAAGAACAACAAGATAGCGATGAAGAATGAGATCCTCCAAGAGCAGTATGAGAAGGTCTTCGAGATGCTCCATGAGGCTAGATATACTAAAACACACGAGCTCATCACCCTTGTGGAAGTTAACCATCAACTGGGTACCCCCCAACACGGAGGGTCATTTGCCCTCGACATGGGTATTCTTATTGAGGAGCGAGCTACTCATCGAAATGGCGACCAACATGAGACTTTTCTCAACCCAGCTGCTTCGACCCGAAGCATGAGGAGTGGAGGAAGGCACCTCTTTACAGAATGAGTGGAAGGATCGAAAACTGTCTTTCGCGACTATCGAGACTTCTTAAAGCAACGTCGAGACAATCCCATCCATGTAAGCTCGAAGATCAATGACCCAAGGGTCTCTGAAAGATTCGGTCCCCTCTCATGTCCCGGGCTGGCTACCAATTTGGGGAAGGGGCAACAAGTCCTAGAGAAACATGAAGGTATAGGGGACTCAGAGATGTTCCGACAGACATACCTTAAAAGTCAGTACGATGAGTCCAGGGAAAAATCACATGCTCTTGATCAAACATTCCTACTTCCAAAAGGAGATAGAGAGTTACGAAAGAAAGCTCCAGTGGTATACGACTCCACTCAGGATCCTCTTGTCTTACAACTCCTTAAGAAAGTAAACAAGTTGAAGGACGAACGACAAGCTGAGATACCTGATTGGAACCAACCTAGGCCTGGCCCTCTTACAAGGAGGATCCTCGACACCCCCCTCAAAGCAAAGACAAAACAGAAGCTTGGCTTGTAACTCTATACTGGAAAAGAGGACCCCGATTAAACACCTTAACCTCTTTGAATCCACCATGGCATACCAGATGTACACCGATGAAGAGCGATGTCTTCTCTTCCCCTCCACCCTCTCTGGCGGAGCTCTAAACTGGTATTGTCGTCTTCCACCTAAGACGGTAGACTTATTTGAGGAATTGGGGAAACCGTTTGTTTCTCAACACATTTTCCAGACTGATCGCTTGCACTCTGCGGATGACTTGTACACTATTCGCCAGAAGCCAGACAAGTCATTACGTATGTATGCTGGCCACTTCAGCCATGAGTATTCCCGTTGTGCCGAGGCAGACAACAAGATTGCCCTCAAAGCCTTCACGGCAGGCCTACGTGATTGTTTCTTCAAGTACATGATCAATGCCAACACTTGGAAGACTTACTTTGAGGTGATGGCACAAGCTTACAACCATGCCTCCGCTGAGGCAAGGACATATCAAGGGAAACCTCTCACAGCCACCCTTTATCAGCAAGTAGGGAGTGGAAGTCAAATCCAACCAAATAAGAAGACATCGACCTTCCAAACGGCAACGGTGCCTCCCCCTACCTTACTTAATACTTCGCCAAGTCAACAGACGTATAAATCTCAGGGCAAAACCAGTCTCATTTTAGTAAAATGAGTAAGGGACACTATCGCGATAACTAAGGGTATTGCAACGATAATGCCCGCCCCCAAGCAGTCAACACAGTGGGCCAAGCACGTGTCAGGACAAGCCCTACCCCGAGGTATGAGACATACACACCTTTGAACGCCACATGCGTGGCCATTTACCCCAGCATAGCATACCTGATACCGAAGCCAATGCCGAGGCAGTCGGGTTACAAGCCGACGAAGAACATGGGTACGTTTTGCTGCTACCATGAGCATAACATCCATGACGGCGAGAAGTGTATCACCCTTCGTGATCATATTGAAGCTTTGGCGCGTGAAGGAAAAATTAATCAATTCCTCTTTCACCCTTCAAATGATAACCGTAACCAACGCTAAGTGAATGTGATATATTCCATAAGTGGCGGCACACCCTAATCTGAATCTTCTAATAGGGCCATGAAAAACAACGAACGAGATTTAAGGCCTGGCCACCAAGTGTTTCACGTGGAAGACATTAGGGGAGGCAAATGTCAAAAGCCTAACTGGATCCAATATGTTTCTACCTCGAGGAAGAAAGAGGTATCATCTACCCTCACAACGACCCACTGATCGTGAAGGCTCACATAGCAAACTTTGAAGTACGACGAATCTTGGTAAACACGGGGGCTTCGATCAATATCATGTTTTCTGAAGCTTTCAGGGCACTTAATGTAGCTGAACACTTGCTCGATCGCTCGATTTCTCCTCTGATAAGCTTCTCTGGTGATATCGTGCAACCTATAGGGAACATACACTTACCTTTCACCATTGGTACATGCCCTTACACAGCTACCATTACGACTAACTTCCTGGTAGTTGATTGCCCAACAAGATACAATGTCATCTTTGGACGCATATGCATCAATGATCTCGAGGCCATTGTATCCACACATATGTTGTTGATGAAATTTCCAACCCCTTATGGCAATGGTTACATCAGAAAATATCAACTTAGTGCACTGTCATGTTACAACACTTCAGTCAAGCAACAACACCTGTTTGTGCCCAAGGAAACATTTTTTATACATAACCAAGTCATAAAGACCAGCCCGGACGAAGCCAACTTGGATCTTCATGGTGGCAACAGTCAACCTGACGATCCTCGAAATGACTCTTTCACCCAGCAAGCACAACCCGCTGAAGAGCTGGATAAGGTTTCTATATCAAAAGATTATCCAGATCGCATGGTGAAGATTGGCACCACTTTGTCACCACCCATTCGGTTGGCATTGATCTTTTTTTTGCAACAGAACACTGAGGTCTTCGCTTGGTCATACGAGGACATGCCAGACATCTCTCCCGATATCATATGTCATCGCTTGAGTATTGACCCCAAGACCAAGCCAATGAGACAAAAGCGAAGATCTTATGACGCTGAACGATACGAAGCAATGAAGGTAGAAGTTGAAAAACTCAAAGGCATAGGCTTCGTCCGCGAAGTCAATTACCCAACATGGGTGGCAAATGTGGTCCTTGTTAAGAAAAATCGGGCCAAAGAAAGTCTCATGCTCCAAAAGGTCTTATGGAGAATATGTGTTGACTATACCGACCTAAACAAAGGATGCCCACAAGACAGCTTTCCTCTTTCTCTCATTAACAAACTTATAGATTCTACGGCAGGGTGTGAACTCCTGAGCTTCATAGATACTTACTCTGGATACAACCAAATCCTCATGAACCTTCATGACCAAGAACACATAGCCTTCACTACTGACATGGGACTATATTGCTATAAAGTCATGCTTTTCGGCCTAAAGAATGCAGGGGCGACTTATCAGAGACTAGTCAATTCGATGTTCACAGAACAGATTGGGAAAAGCATGGAAGTTTACGTTGATGATATGCTAGTCAAGAGAAAACATGCTGACCAACATATCACCAACTTATCTGAAACTTTCACCATTCTGAAGAGGTATCGAATGAGTATGCTCTTCATTTCAAATTCAAGGCGTCGAACAATGGGGCCAAATATGAAGCCCTCCTAGCAGGCTTACGTTTAGCTAAACACCTTGGGGTTAAACGAATTGATATCTTCAGTGACTCCTAATTGGTGGTTAACCAGGTCACCAACAACTTTGACGCTAAAGATAGCTCCATGGCAGCATATCTGGCATAAACACAATTGTTGCTCAAACACTTCCACTACCAGATCACCCAAATTCCTCGAGTGGCAAACAGTCATGCAGATGCTTTGGCTTGCCTCGCCTCAGAGGTGGAAGACAAGATTGGGAGAAAAATTCAGGTCGAATTGTTGGTAGCACCAAGCACCATGGTTGCGGAAGTGTGCAACTTACAACAAGGGGATAGTTGGATTACCCCGATTTATAGATTCCTTGCTTATGGCACCCTTCCAAATGATAAAGTCCAAGCTAAGCAGATTCGATACAAGGCTACCCGTTACTTGATCATCAATGACTAACTCTGCAAGCGGGGTTTTAACCTACCATACCTAAGATGCCTTACGCCCGCAGAGGAGGAAATTGTCTTTCAGGAAATACATGAAGGAGTCTGCGGAGATCATGCTGGATCTCGATCCCTAGCACACAAGGCTTTTTGCCAAGGATATTACTGGCCAACACTCCACCAAGATGACATCAAAATATCCCGTTCATGTGATAAGTGTCAACACTACGCAACTATTCCCCACTCCCCTCCCGAGCCTCTCACTCCTATGATCAGCCATTGGCCCTTGGCCCAATGGGGACTTGATTTGATCGGCCCAATGCCTGCAGAGAAGGGCAAGGTCCGCTATGCAATCGTTGCAATTGACAACTTCACAAAGTGGGCTGAAGTAGAACCCTAAGTTCTTTGGTCATACCGTACTTCGTATCGGACGTCAACATAAGAAACCCCGTTCTCACTTGCCTTTGGTACAGAGGCAGTTGTCCTAGTTAAGCTTGAGCAAGCGGCGTTCCGAGTCCAGAACTACGTGCAAAGTGAAAATGACAAACAACTTACCCTCAACTTAGATCTAGTCGAGGAACATAAAAACCAGGCTCACTTGAGGAATGTCGCCTACAAGCAGCGCATCTCCAACTACTATGACTCAAGGGTCAAACCTCGTTCTTTCAAAGTGGGGGACTGGGTATTGAAGAAAATATTACTCTATGACAGAATCCCAAGTTAATGAACACTTAGTCCAAACTGGGATGGACCGTTTGAAGTTGTTGGCATCAGTCGCCCTGGCTCCTGCAAGCTTAGAAGCTTCGATGGCAAGACCATTGGCCATCCATAGAACGATGATCACTTGAAGTACTATTACAAGTAAACTCACATTGTACAAGTGCTAAGCTTCAGCCGTTCGACATCCTATGTAACGATGACTATTTGGCATGCATTTAATAAAAAGGTGATTTAGACTACTCGGTCCTAATCCTCTTACATTCCTAGCAATGAAACACTTGGCTTTAAAGCTTCAAAATGAATGTTTCCAACATGAAACAAAGTCTAAGTATATGTTAACAAGACTATACAAACAAACGAACAGCTTCACAGTATATTCGTTCAATCATGTATTCTAACACATTCATACATAAGCCAACTGTGCTTCGAAAGGGTTCAACATACTTTGTGTCATTCGACACTTGCTACAATATGCCTCGACACTTTGCCCTTATTCTCACTAACCAGGTGATGAAATGTAAAGAAGAAACTCATCTTCATGCCACCAACCAGGTGATGAAATGTACAACCCATACTCTAATATCATTTGGCAACTTGCCATTCATGCCACCAACCAAGTGAAGAAGGAACTCATCTTCGTGCCACCAACCAGGTGATGAAATGTGATGAAAGGTGATGAAGGAACTCACCTTCGTACCACCAACCAAGTGATGAAAGCAACTCACCATTCATTCCACCTACCAGAAGACGAGTGGTACAACTTATACATGTGAACTCCTAGCATTCACAAATAATCAAAAACCCTCAAGCTTGAAAACTCAACTAGGGGAGCACTTATGCCCAACAAGAGTTATAGTCACCAACAAAGTCTTATTGCAAGCCAACAACAACTTCAGTGCATGGCATACGAAGATCAAGCTATTCAGCCCTCTTGCATCTACTTCAAACATTTCTCCTTTGTAACAATGCAAACATTACAACTCGTAGAAAGCTTCACACACTATTGATCAAGACAGTATGAAGCAAAACCAATTTATGGTGCCAATAAGAGCTTCATCAAAGGAGTTCAACCATAATTCTCAAAAGCTTCACACACTTTTGATCAAGACAGTGTGAAGCAAAACCAATTTATGGTGCCAACAAGAGCTTCATCAATGGAGGGCAACCATAATTCTCAAAAGCTTCACACACTCTTGATCAAGACAGTGTTAAGCAAAACCAATTTAGGGTGCCAACAAGAGTTTCATCAAAGGAGTTCAACCACAATTCTCAAAAGCTTCACACACTCTTGATCAAGACAGTGTGAAGCAAACCCAATTTATGGTGTCAACAAGAGCTTCATCAATGGAGGGGAACCACAATTCTCAAAAGCTTCACACACTCTTGATCAAGACAGTGTGAAGCAAAACCAATTTATGGTGCCAACAAGAGCTTCATCAATGGAGGGTGACCACAATTCTCAAAAGCTTCACACACTCTTGATTAAGACAGTGTGAAACAAAACCAATTTATGGTGCCAACAAGAGCTTCATCAAAGGAGTTCAACCACAATTCTCAAAAGCTTCACACACTCTTGATCAAGACAGTGTGAAGCAAAACCAATTTATAGTGCCAACAAAAGCTTCATCAATGAAGAGCAACTACAACTTGCAGAAAGCTTCGAACAGTCTTGATGCAGAAAGCTTCACACACTCTTGATCAAGACTGTTCGAAGCAAATTCAATTTATATGGTTCATCCAAACCTTCGACTACTACAAGGTGTGGCTTGCATCACAATCTCTTGCTTGTGGAAGCAAAATTTGTATATGATATCTCTCCCACATTTTCAAATTTCTAGTTTCCCAAAAAAAAAAAGGGGGAAATTCAACAAAGCTTCATCAATGGAGGACAACTACAAATTCTCAAAAGCTTCACACTATCTTGATCAAGACATTGTGAAGCAAAATCAATTCATGGTACCCAACAAAGCTTCACCATAAAAGCTTCACCAACAAAAGCTTCACCAACAAAAGCTTCATCAATGAAGGACAACTACGAATTCTCAAAAGCTTCACACTATCTTAATCAAGATAGTGTGAAGCAAAATCAATTCATGGTACCCAACAAAAGCTTCAACTCCAAAGCTTCACCTACAAAGCTTCAACTTCAAAGCTTCACCTACAAAAGCTTCAACACAAAAGCTTCAACACAAAAGCTTCACCTATGATGCGAAATATATAAGCACACAAATTAAACCCTATTTTTATCAATTGTAGTAAAGAATGTAAGTAGGGATTGTTCTAGGCCGGGGATTAGGAGGGACTGCTAAAACACTTAAAACTGACTCAAAAACGTAAAACAAAGTTTAAAACACTAAGCTAGACTCAAACAACACAAAACTAAACTACAAAATACTAAAACAACTCAAAAGACTCAAAACAAGCTAAAAGCGCTCAAATTTGCCTAAAAACACAAACTGGGCAGATTTGGACTCTAAACACAATTTTGGACGAATTTTGGTTTTCCTTTGATTCAAGACACTTAAAAACACAATCTAAAACATATTCTAACTAATTAGACACTCTAAAGTAAAGGAGGGGGTTTGGTTTTGACGAATTTGAAAACAAAACAAGTAAATTAAAGAACTAATGAAATTTGCACAAATTTAGGTAAAACTATGGATGATAGGCTAGCTAGGAGATTCTTCTCCACACATGACACACTTACAAACAAAACGATTTTCAGTTGCTTTTCAATAAATCATGAATTCCCAACGCCCCAGATTAACCGTAAATTGCACTAATTAACCCTCAAATTTTCCTAATTTTATTGAATGGGATGATTGCATACAACAACCCAAAGCATTCCCCACAAGTTCCCTACATGAATTGCATAATAGAGATACAAGCAAGAATCATTAAGTTCTATGAAAATCATAAGCATTGACGAAACACTTGTAACTATGAATTGCATGAAACTTATGCCAAGAATTTACTTAACGCGATTGTGATTAACAACCTTCACTATTTGTGAATATAAGTTCATAACGATTAGGTGAAACTCTCTTATATCCTAGCATCAGATTTATGCATGAAAATTAAGCGTGCACTCTCAACCAACACACACAAATCAGTTTTAATTCAAACGGATAAGTAAATTGAATTCACAACTTATGAATCACAACTGAAAGTAATCAAATCATATTGCAAGCATGAACATGGTTTCGAATTCCCCCTAGCTAAAAGGGGTTTAGTTCCTCATACTCACAAAGCAAAGATAAACAAATTTAGACATTGAAAACAAAAGAAAGAAAACACCTAGACACTCCAGCGATCCACACTGAACAGCAAGTACGTCTACAAACTTCCTTCCTTCCTCTTTGTTGCGTCACAAGGTTCAGGTTGTGGGGATTATGAATGGTGTAGAAGGATGGGGTTAAGGCTAGGATAGTGTTTAGGATGGATGGGAGGTGCGGCAAGAGGTGTTTTAGGTCAGAAACTATGGAGAATGGTGAAGGATGGTTGCGGCAAAGATGGGAGAATGATTTCTGGCGTGAATTGTGAATATGGGAGGTGGTGGTGCGGCAAGGAATGAAATATGAGTATATATAGGCACATAAAACCCTAGGGAAATCAGGTTAGGACTTGGACTTAGCAAAAAATAAGGATTAGGGCCTAAACAATCAAAATCCAAAAGGGAAAAGGTATAGGAGGTGCGGCAGATATGGATATGGCTTCTAGAAAGCCTTGCAAGGCAAGGAAAAGGGTTTCTAGAAGGGGATAGGTGCGGCAAAGGGTCCTAGGTGTTCTAGAACCTTTGTTTTGTGTCTTCCAATGCTTAGGAACCTTCAAAGTTGTTGGAACTTAAGGCCATTTAGGTTTAGGAAAGATTAACCCAAAATAGGAAACTTTAGGCTTAACTTTCCTACTTCAAGTAGGAAACCTTGTTTGAGTAGGAATCCTCATTCTTCTAGGAATCCATATTCAATTAGGACTCTTTCTTTGACTAGGAATCCTTCTTCAATTAGGAGTCCTTCGTTGATTAGGAATCCTTCTTCAATTAGGACTCCTCACATCTTCAACTCTTCAATTTCGTCCATTCTTTTTGCTCCAAACACGTGCCATTCATTCCAAGCTCAATTTTGCTCCAAAAGGCTCCAAAAATACACTTTTTGCATACTTTGCCCTTAAAACCTGAAAACACATGAAAGTGGCTTAAAAGACTAACTTAACTAAGAAAACACAACGTAAATGCACAAGAACAAGCTCACTAAGTCGCATAAATATGCTCCTATCAACCTACAAAGCTTCAACTCCAAAGCTTCACCAACAATAGCTTCACTTACAAAAGCTTCACCCACAAAAGCTTTACCTACAAAAACTTCACCCACAAAGGCTTCACCCATAAAAGCTTCACCAACAAAAGCTTCACCCACCACAAAAGCTTCACCTACAAAAGCTTCACCAACAAAACTTTCACCCAAAAAAGCTTCACCCACCACAAAAGTTTCACCCACAAAAGCTTCACTTACAAAAACTTCACCTACAAAAGCTTCACCAACAAAACTTTCACCCAAAAAAGCTTCACCCACAAAAGCTTCACCCACCACAAAAGCTTCACCCACCACAAAAGCTTCACCCACAAAAGCTTCACCCACAAAAGCTTCACACTATCTTGATCAAGATAGTGTGAAGTAAAATCAATTCATGGTACCCAACAAAGCTTCAACCTCAAAGCTTCACCTACAAAGCTTTAACACCAAAGCTTCACCCACAAAGCTTAAATATATATATATATATTTTTCAGAAATTCAAAAATTCAAAAATTCGAAAAAAAAAATAAAAAAAAAATAAGAAAAAAATAATAAATTGCCTAGGCCTCCTCTTATTTAGGTCTAACAACTTTCATAACAAATATATATGAAGGAGGAGTTTTAGGCTACCACTTAGAAAGGAAATGCCTCATTCGTCAACCCCCTCGACCAGAGGCTTGGGGGGCTCCTACCATATGCTACTGCACCTTGATACTCGGAAGTCTCACGACCACTTAGTGACTTGGATTTTTCAAGTCTCCAACTGAGAAGTTTTCCTCACTTGAGAAATTAAGGGAGCACTACCTCAACATACATGCTTCACTCGCAAAGCTTCAACATACAAGCTTCAACAAAAAAAAAATTCAAAGAACTTAGTGAATAAGGCTTTGGTGTATTTAACACAATACGTTGAAATGAAGCAAAGCTTCTTTATTGATATCTCTGATAAGTTACAAATATGTACATATACATGAATCAAAATAAACAAACAAGAGGGAGCCTTCATAAATGTTGCTCAGGAGAAGTCTCAGCAATCGGCAGAGCCCCAGAAAGAGGAGGCACCGGAGGGTGATTATTATGAGCATTAGTACTAGGCAGAACCCCAGAAGGATGAGGCACCGAAGGTTGATCATTTGGAGTTTCATTATGTGGTACAACCCCATAAGACGAAGGCAATAAATGCCTTTGGAACAAACCCACAAACCTCTGATGATTAAGTAAAATCTAACCATCAGATTCCTGCAGCTGGTCGAGCTTCATCTTCATGTTTGTAGCAAAGTCATGTGCGAGCCTGTGCAACTGTTTATTCCCATGCTTGAGCCATCTGATCTCCTATTTGAGACTTATCACTTCAGTCGCCAATGATTCAACTTGGCGGGTTCGAGCAAATAGGCGTTGGGCCATATTAGACACAGAACCTGCACACTGAACACTGAGAGCCTGAGAATCCTTAACAGCCAACTCATCAGACTGTTTGGAAAGTAGTCTGTTATCTTTGGGAGTGAGAAGGTTCTTGGCCACCACCGCAGCGGTTATATCATTCTTCATCACAGAGTCCCCAACGGTAAGAGGACCAGTAAGGGATAAGAATGATGGGCGCCATATGTTGTCTTGAGAAGGCATGGTTGCCTCTTCACCAAAGTTCAAGTCAAAACGACGGTCGGATGGGCCAAACATTCTCAGAAATTATGAAGGAGAAATGAGGTGCAATAAATCTCGGAAGTACAAAAATAAGGGGAAAATTCCTGCAAGCAATAACTCTCTGAACGTACTTCTTGCATACAATTGATGCCCCTATAAAAGAAAAGGCAACAGGGACGTTGGTTCAAAAATCAAAGATGCACCACTCTCCAGATTTTGAGAAGCAGATTTTCCTAAGTAAAATATGTTGACAATCCTCACACGGAACATCAGCTCCTCGGGTACCACATATAACTTTGTCAAAGATCTCTGACAAAGTTTAGACACATAAATTTTGAAGGTCCAGCTACCCTACCATTACCCACAAGGGTAAAGGAACAACACCATTGCTTGATAACTGGAAAGTCCTTGTGTGTGTCAACCTCCGTGCTCTGTGGCAAGGCAGATTGGAAAAAATACCCAACCTTTACTCACATCGAGAAAACACTCCCAACATGATTACTTGCTCAAAAATCCAAGAGGCACCACTTCCCGAATCTCGAGAGCCAAACTCCCACAAGGATTGTTTTCTCAAAAATCGAAGAGGCACCGCTATCCGACTCTCGAGAGCCAGACTCACAACATGATTGCTTTCTCAAAAATCGAAAAGGCACCGCTCTCCGAATCTCGAAAGCTAGACTTCCAACAGGATTACTTTCTCAAAAATCGAAGAGGCACCGTTCTCCAAATCTCGAAAGCCAGGTCCCCGACAGGATTGCTTGTTCGAAAACAGAAGAGGCACCGTTCTGTGAACTTCGAGAACCAGATTTCCTTGGATAAAGCTTATCTGCAATCTTCACTCGCAACATCATCTTTCCAGATACCACATACCACTTTTTCAAAGTGCTCTGACAAAGTTAAAACACGTGAATCTTACAGCTCCCACATTGCTATAACCGAGAAGAGTAAATGAACAACGTTACTACTCAATGTTGGGACAATTCCTATATATGTCGACATTTATCCTCCACAGCCAGGCAAAGCTGCAAATAAAAAAAATGTTCAACTTTTCTTCACATCTAAGAGGGCACTCTCAGCAGAGTCTCTCGAAATACTCAGCTTATTTTCCCCCGATAATACCTCTGCAAACAAGCCACACCAGAACCAGAGTATCTCATATCATCAGGGTTAAAAGTAAAAGTATCCCATATCATGTTTTTCCCTGTCTTTTCCTTTGGCCTTGTTCTTACCTGCAAGACACGGAGAAAGAGAGCAATCAGTCAACACTTAGAATCAAGCTTCCAGTCAGGAATTGACTACATGTAACTCCTTGCCTGATTACTTACCTAGCATTGCTCTCGAGTACTCATCTTCAACATCTTATGCTTCCAGAAAAGATACCACATCTACCTGAGGAACAAAGAGGGCAAGTGAGAAGGATACAAGGAAACATGTGGAGACAAGCGCAACAGAACACATGCCGATTCATCTATTACTTTGTCAATAGCAAAAGTATCTTATATCATCAAGGTCGAACACACTTTTGATTTGATGGACTTATTTTGACCCTCAAATTCTTGAGTCGACCTTATACTCTGGAGGAAACCAGAAAACCCTCCAGCTCAATTCAAGAATAAGCTTGTGGAAAGTTACTTCTTCAAAAGCAAAAGTATCTCATATCAACTCTTCTCCTTTTTCTTCTCTTTATCCTTCCTGCTGCTTGCAAGATAAGGAGAATGAGAACAATCAGCCGGAACTCAAAATAAAACTTCTGACCTGGGACTGATTGTTGGGAGCTCTGATTACTTACTTTGTATGTCACCTCTTTCGGCGGATCTCCTAGCTCGGCGACTTGGGGGACTTCTACTACATAGTTTGTATCGCGTTTGACCAAGCTTGAAACTACAAGTAAGCTTTAAGTCAAATTGATACATTACCTTGCGCATCTCCATCGGGTAAAGATACCACCCCTGGATGAGGAAAAGTACTTCAAAAAAAAATGCCACATCTACCTATGAGACAGATAAGGCAAGTGAAGACGATACCACACTTCGGTACTTAGAAGTTTTGTGATTACTCAGCGGCTTAGATCTTGCAAGTCACCAATCGAGGAGTTTCCCTCACTCAGGAACTTAGGGGAGCACTCTTTGTACCATACTTGACCAATTCCGAAACTACTGAGCACCGGTCAACGTTATACCGTCAAAGACCTAGAAGAGTTTCCCTCTAACTAGGAGGTCAATCATAGTACGACATGTGTCGACATCAGAAGCCAATCATAGCGCGACAAGTGTCAACATCAGAAGCCAATCACAACACGACACATGTCAATGTCAGAACAAAGCTAGAAACTCTCTTCTATAAAAGGAGATCATTCTCCCACAATGTTTCCTAATGTCATTTGTACTAAATCATTCACTAGTACTCACAAAAGGAGAGCTTGAACCTATGTACTTGTGTAAACCCTTCACAATTAATGAGAACTCCTCTACTCCGTGGACGTAGCCAATCTGGGTGAACCACGTACATCTTGTGTTTGCTTCCCTGTTTCTATCCATTTACATACTTATCCACACTAGTGACCGGAGCAATCTAGCGAAGATCACAAACTTGACACTTTCTGTTGTACCAAAGTCCTCACTGATTTTGTGCATCAACAGAGTGTATTAATTTGTTTTGTCAAGAAAGTGCAAAAGCCTGCGTAAATTCATTCTCCACGCATACTTATCATGTCTAATTATCGTTGAATAATTAAGACTTGCATTGTTCGCTCTATAGATGATCACACATTTTTATTTCATGGTTTCAATGTTTACCATGCCCACTTGGTACGTGATGTAGTGAACTCATATGTCGATTGTTTACTATAACTGTCACTTCCCTGCCTATATTTAGTTGTTTCCCTATCCAACTGATTCCAGTCATTTTACATGCTAAGCAGCCTCATGCCTTCATATCTAAAACAACCATTTCCACCAGTTACTTTATGTGACTACCTTTTCTACCTGCCATTTTCACCAGAAATCATATTCAAAATTCAAAATTATGCTTTCCTAAGATAGTCCAAGCAAATATTTACAATAACAATGTAAACTTTTTGCATGAGCAAACTTGATCGTTATGACCCAAACTTGCTTTACTATAGCCAAAGCTTGACATGCCAAGGATTTTATGACAACCAAACACAGAAGGAAGGAAATTGTTATAGCGTGAAAGTTCTACTGACTTTTGCTAGAGTGCCATGCCTACAAAGATGGTATCGAGGGAACTTCCATGCATCCATCCTATAATTCTCATTTCCTGCCATGTCCATAAGCACTTAAACAACCATTGAAGGGAACATGAAGCATGCCTTACGGATGGCCTTGTCAAAAGCAAGCTAATAAACACATGAAGAATTAATCATGTCAAGCTAACTACAATCATGCCGAGCTAGTCATTATACCTATACAAATTTCACTACAGGAAGCACAAGCCTAATTTCCCTAAGGAAACCAACAAGAGGAAGTTGGGAAAGAACGTGGATTTGCCTTAAGAAAAGAAGAACATAAACTGCTACATATCAATCAACAGGGATACCCAAAGTTTCACTAGGATAATAAGCTAAGCACGGGAAACTATGAAAGAGATCATCATGCTATCGTCAGTTTGCACGCAACAAAAGAGTCCTACCGAGCAAAACATGCTTTGGAGTTTTGGGCCAGGGTTTGACTATTTGGCCTAATTCAATTCTTTCATGGCCTAATTCAATTCTTTCATAGCCCAAATATTCTAAAGGGCTAATGTTGGGGCCCAAAAATGTCACCTACAAGCCCAAGCATGTCTCAAAACCCAATCGTTGTGGAAGCGTCACAAGCCAAGCTTAGATCCATCCATAAATACAAAATGAAGAGTAAGCAAATTTACAATCATGCCACGTTAATAAAATAATAGTTTATTGGACTTCATATTTATCATGCTAAGCCGTATTGTATATTAATTCATTAATATTAGAATACGAGTCATGCCCTGCTTAAATAAGCCCAAGCCACTTAACAGGGCTTATCGAGTGGTTTGGGGTGTGGATGGTTACAGAAGTTCATTGGGCCTACGTTGAATCAAAATTATGGAAGACTTTTTGGCTACTTGGGAGCACCAAATGCCCAAGCCCATGATTTTGGCTTCACGTGGGAAGGCTTGAGAGAGAACAGCTTTAGCCATACTTTTTCCCTTGCAAACCAACTAGAGTACTTAAGAAATAACCAAAACCCAAAGCCATGCTAACCAAATCACATGCTTATCTAGAGTTGCAAACCCTTTTTATTGTGCAGAAAGGAATCCTTTATTTCCAAGCTCACATAGGAAAAGGAAGAGAGAAAGTAGGGAAGATCGTTACTAAAGATGGACTCATGTTGTGGGACTTGGTCTATGAAATGTATTATGAGACTTGGTCTAGAAAAGGAGAAACTTTGGACAAGTGTGCTCAAATAGGCTTCATGGGGCTGCTAGTCCTTGCAATGTTATACCAAAAAGAAAACTTGTAGCTGCAGCCATGGAAAGATGAAGGAATACTTAGTTGATTTAGAAGAGGTGAAGAAACTAAGAGTTCTCCAGCTGGAGCCTAGAAGGATCCATATTTCTATAAATATAATACATCACGTTGTAAAGGGGAGAAAGACAGAACCACGTGATGGAAGAAGAACAACAAGGGAAATAATGCACCATGCAGAGCAAGCTTCCTCAAAGTGTAGGAAACACTAATTCTTTATAGAGAATTATTCATTTCATCCTCAGCCTTCCAATAATCTTCTTTAACTCCTGTAAGACCACCAAACCATTAGAAACCCTAGATTAGCTACTTCGATACCATACATCCAAGAACAACCTCTCTCTCATGCCAAATTATTGAGCTATTAGCTTCCACACCATGCATCATTTGTGCAAGTCATAACTTATTGTGATTACTCAGCTGTTTCCTATGTTTGTTAGTTTAACAAATACTCCTCAAATCCCCCAGAATCAGGGCAGAAAACACCCATCATCACCTAGGGAAACACTCGTCAACGTCGAGGAAAACACTTCATCAACGCCAAGGGAAAACACTCGTCAGCGCCTATGGAAACACTTAGCACCTAGGGAAGCATCTCATCAGCACCAGAAACACTTAACATAACACCAAACCAAGCATCGAGGAGCTGTTGGAAGAAGAACAAAGCATTCCATAAGACTTGCTTTTCCTCCGTGATACTTTGGGCATAGTTCTCGTTAACTAAAAAACGGGAGACATGAAGGTTTTGACTCGTTTCTTTACAACACAAGACCATCAAAGTCTCTATGGTCCTCATGTACTACACACGATAACATATTTAAATTTCATAGCAATTCAAGGGTCAGATCGACATCAACAACGAAATTTGAATGGCGGTATGATTTCCCTTACATCAAAATAATCGAACCATCGTATAATATTCAACAAACGGACTTAGAACCAAACCCAAGACATTGAGGACGTCTGGCTTTCCAAAAATCCAATACACCAAAGTCCCCCACGTGTTGTCACGCTTAGTGGTTTCGGTGAACGAAAACCTAAGTTTCCGACTATCTCTGATCATCCCCAAATTGCACAGGCTGGTACAATAAGTCACAAGGATGAATTTCATACCTGGGACGAGGTCCAATTCGGCTGGGAAACACCTGAATTCCAACATAGTTCATCAGAAACCCTAGAAATGTGTGATCTTCGATTTGACGTCCCCTGACCTCCAATGCTTCGATCCTTGCTTGAGTCTTGCTTCTGACGTCGAGATGAGTTAGATGATGGTGGTGGATGACGACGAAAGTCATGGCAACGGTGAGATCATCGCCGTGCGCTCGTGGAAGCCCAATAACTCTGTTCATCGTGAACCAGGGCCAAATCGACATGAGTTGATGTGGAATTGCAAGATGGTAAGCCGCTAAGCCGTTTGTTGGTAGTGGGCCATCTTGGTTCACCGAAATAGGGTTGGAAATTTGGTGCAAGAACCGGGTCAGAGACTAGGTTGCACGTGGATAATGTGGGATCCGCCAACTGGGCTACTCTTCCCCTTCCCATTGGTTCTTTCCCCTGATAAATAGGACCATCCCCTCTCTGATTGGTCATTTCCAATCCCATTTATAGAAATTCCTAAATTACTATTTATATTTGACTTCAACGTAACTTTTCGTTATATCTCCGATTCGCAAACGCCTTTTGGCTATGCGCTTGTGGAATCGAGCTGTATTCAAAAATATTAATTCTGACCTCGAAACGTATACAAATTTTAAAAGATTAATTACGAAAATTCATACCTTATAACTATACGATTCAAAATCTAAATTTAACGGAAATTAAAATTAAAAAAAACATAAATACAAAATACAAAATTAAAAAATTAGATACGTAATTAAATAACGAAATTCCGGGACCAAATTTCACAGATGCGCTGCCAAGGTGGTTAAAAGCATTAAAACTCTTGGTGAAAGAAAAAGATGCATTTGTATGGGATTCCATCCCAAAAAGGTGAAACTCATCCATCCCAAAAAATGCATTTGTGGATTCCATCCCAAAAAGATGCATTTGTATGGGATTTCAAAATAGTTCATTGAATTTAAAAGAAAAAGAAAAAGCATTGGAGTGGGATTCTAATCCCATGGAAAAGGCTTTTCTGAAATTCAAAAGGAAACAGAAAGCAGAAGCAACAAGAACTCGTTGGTCCCTCCTCCGTGTGAAAATTCTCGTGAGGCAACAGTTATGGAAGGAATCTAAGGATGCTGCACAACAGCTATGCTTAACTATATGTCAAAAGCAGCAACTATGTTTGAAAGATGGTGCAGCTATGTTTAAAGAAAACGATGTCTTCATTTTGTAGTAATTACTATTGAGAATGAGTCTCACATTGATGGGAGGAGGTTACTCCCTATATTGGCAATTGGTTTTATAGTGGAACTTCAACTTTCTTCATGGTATCAGAGCAGGTTATTCCACATGTGAAGTCAAACAGCCACACGCGCTTCACGTCACCCCGTTCTGTTGTCTACGCATTAGGCTTGAAATTCGTCATACGTGAGGAGGCATGTTGAGAATGATTTTCCACATTATTTGGAGGAAGGACCTTGCATAAGCTTATAAGAGGTTGGGCTACTTCCCTTATTACCAATTGGTTTTATAGTGGAACTTCAACTTTCTTCAATTACATGTTAGCTAATGGATGAAGATGACTAACTAAAGTGCTTCCATATATAGAAGTGAACGCAAGCATTCTGAAGTTGAACACAGAGGAGCAAAGAAGCAGCCAAACGGCTCCTCCTCCCCAAGTCAAGTCAATTGTCAACCCCTATTACGGAGTTATCGTGATACACATTTCATGTTAGAAAAGTTTTACACACTAAGGTGCGGAACCCCTACCACCAGTCTATAAAAACCCTCTCTCACAACCTCACTCCCATGCTAAATTGCTAATATCAAAGAGTGCAGAACAAAACACAATGGGATCCCGCCGGTGCTTGTTTGTGTCCAATATGTGTTATATACTTTCAAAAGTTGTGTTGTTTCATCTCATGGTTGTTAGCTCATCAGTTTGCTCATTGCAGCAATCTTGTCGTGACGAGGAGAGGTCTGCCTTGCTGCAATTCAAGGAAAGCTTCATCATTAACAGATCTGCCTTGTATTCTGATGACGCTTATCCAAAGATTTTGCAATGGAAACTAGCTGAGGGACAAAATGGCAACTGCTGTGCATGGGATGGCATTGTGTGTGACGAGAGGACGGGTCATGTGATTGGCCTTGATCTTAGTAGCAGCTGTCTCCTGGGCTCTATCAACTCCAACAGCAGCCTTTTCCGGCTTGATCAGCTTCAAGTGCTGAACCTTGCTGGTAACAACTTCAGCTCCTCTCGAATTCCTACTAGCATTAGGAATTTGCCAAGGCTCATCTATCTTAATCTCTCTGATTCTTTATTTTCTGGCCAAATCCCATACCAAATTTCACAGTTGACCAAATTGTCGTCCCTTGATCTGTCTTTGAATCATTTAACTGGTCCAATTCCTTCTCTAGGAAATCTCACCCACCTCACAAAACTATTTCTATCTTCGAATCAGTTAACTAGTCCAATTCCTTCTCTGGGAAATCTCATCCACCTCACAGTACTTTCTCTGTCTTCAAATCAGTTAACCGGTCCAATTCCATCTCTAGAAAATCTCACTCACCTCACAAAACTTTCTCTGTCTTCAAATCAGTTAACCGGTCCAATTCCTTCTCTAAGAAATCTCACCCACCTCACGAAACTTTCTCTATCTTCGAATCAGTTAACCGGTCAAATTCCTTCTCTACGAAATCTCATCCACCTCACAGAACTTTCTATGTCTTCGAATCAGTTAACAGATCCAATTCCTTTTCTAGGAAATCTTACCCACCTCACAAAACTATTTATATCTTCAAATCAGTTAACTGGTCCAATTCCTTCTCTAGGAAATCTCATCCACCTCACAATACTTTCTCTGTCTTCAAATCAGTTAACTGGTCCAATTCCTTCTCTAGCAAATCTCACCCACCTCACGAAACTTTCTTTGTCTTCGAATCAGTTAACCGGTCCAATTTCTTCTCTCGGAAATCTCACCCACCTCACAAAACTTTCTCTATTTTCAAATAAGTTAACTGGTCCAATTCATTTTTTAGGAAATCTCACCCACCTCACAAAACTTTTGCTGTCTAAGAATCAGTTAACTGGTCAAATTCCTTCTCTAGGAAATCTAACCCACCTCACAAAACTTTCGCTGTCTTCGAATCAATTAACCGGTCAAATTCATTCTCTAGGAAATCTCACCCACCTCTCCAAACTTTCTCTGTTTTCGAATCAGTTAACCGGTCCAATTCCTAATTCCTTATTCGATCTCATCAATCTCGAGGCGTTAGATCTAACTGATAATAATCTGACTGGTACAGTGGAGTTCCACATGTTTCATAAGTTACAAGGGCTCACCGAATTAAAACTATCTCGTAACAGTTTGAAAATTTTGACAGAAACAGAAAGTATGAATGCAAGCCTACTTCCAAAGTTAAACTTTCTAGGATTGGGTTCGTGCAACATAAGAGAGTTCCCAAGTTTCCTGCAGTATCAAGAAGGATTGGTGTACTTGGACCTTTCCAACAACCATTTGCATGGTGAAGTGCCAAAATGGATGTTGAACACAAGCACAAAGACTTTGACGTTCATGGACATTTCTCACAACTCCCTTTCAAGCATTGTCCAGCATTCAAATGCCTTTCCTTGGGTTAATCTACAAGTTTTAGAGCTCCAGCATAACATGCTACATGGGCCGCTACTGATGCCTCCACCACACACAGTTCGCTATCATGTTGCAAACAACAATCTAAATGGAACAATTTCACCACTGATCTGTAGTCTGACTTCTCTTCAGCACCTTGATCTCTCCAACAACAATATGAGTGGAATGCTTCCCCCCTGTCTCGGAAACTTCAGCGCTGATCTGCGAGTTTTAAGAATTGGAAACAACTCTTTCAGCGGCTTTCTTCCTGAAACATACACCAACACAAGCAGTCTGATGTTGATTGATGTTAGTCATAACCAATTGCGAGGGCAACTACCAAGGTCTTTGGGGAACTGCATAAGACTTGAGTTTATTGATCTGTCATACAATAAATTCAGCGATGTTTTTCCCTTTTGGTTGGGGGCTCTTCCAGAGTTAAAACTTTTGGCAATGCACCAGAATGCGTTCTACGGTCTGATAGAGGAACCTGCTCGGGACAATGTTGAATATTTCCCTGAGTTGCGAATTCTGGATCTATCTTCTAATAGTTTCAGAGGCAAGTTTCCATCTCAAAACATCTTTTCCGGGAATGTCATGAGGGGTGTCGCTCGAAACCAGTCGACATATATGAAGGCACACACATTTATCGATGCTCCTAGTCTTCGGCTAATCTTTCATATATATTACTCAAGCACGATAACTAGCAAAAGTGTGGAGAGACATTATCCGAAGATTCACGAAGCCTTTGCAGTGATTGACATCTCTAGCAACAAATTTGAAGGGAGGATTCCTGAATTTATTGGGAACCTAGAGGGGTTGATCTCATTCAATATATCTGGTAACCTCCTAACTGGTCCCATCCCATCATCTTTCGGGAATTTAAGATGGCTTGAATCACTTGACCTTTCACAAAACAAGCTTTCAGGACAAATCCCTCAAAGCCTCACGCAGCTTACATTCCTTGCAATATTCATTGTCTCTAACAACAATTTGACAGGTCCAATACCACATGGAACCCAACTTATTTCATTTGGTAGCAGTTCATATGAAGGAAATCCTGGATTGTGTGGTGATCCTTTGCCAAAGAAATGCGGAGATCCTAAGGCTCCTCGCCTGTCACCTTCAAAAACCGAAGAAAATGATTCAGGCTCGTTTGAATTTGATTGGAAATTTGTATTGGCTGGTCTCGGAAGTGGGTTGGTAGTGGGAGTTGTTCTTTCTGATGTGGTGATCACAAAGAAGCATGAATGGTTTGTTGAGATTGTTAAAACCATCAAGCTAATGATAGGAAACGCATAAGTCCACTATAAGGTTATGCATTTGGTGTTGTTTTTTGCTTGTTTTATATTATTTCTTTGTACTCCTTTTTAATGTTATGTCTTCCTTTTGTAATATGGTATATTAGTTCCACAAAAGGTACGAACCCAGCTGAGAGGCGGCATTGTACTGTAAGATGAAATGAAACTGGTACCGGGCAGAATCATTTGCTATGTATGGAATAATAGAACAAGAATTCATAATTCTATCGAAAGTAAACCCAAATTTAACAACAGATAGATATTAGAAACAGTTTAACTGCCAAAGATGCTAGTCAAGCAAAAACACAGCAACTCACATATGAAATATCCGAGTTATCTAATATGTATTAGATGCAATCCAAGGTTGAAACAATCATACATGAAGTTCGTTCACACAACAATAAATAAGGGTCCATAAAAACAAAATTCACACATGAGCCCGAAAACCCCTATTTAACTGGGTGAAAAACCAGAAGAACTTCTAGGAGCAAGTTCATACAAAGTCATACGCATACACTAGCTCAAATCCTAAATCTTTGTCCAAAGGAGCAACTTGTACTTTTGTTCAACTTTGAAATTCTTCAAGCCTAGGAAATGATTTGATAAATAAAAGAACATTATTTTAATCCCTAAATAAGATAATTTTTGCAATAATACTGTATATAAGATTAAAAACTAAAAATAGTCTTCCATGTCACATTTAGTCATTTTTATTTTATAAATTCTACAAACTTACAAATTCAATTCGGGAATCTCCGGACGTTGGATTTTCGATTTGTAAATTTATAAGGTTCTCAAATGATACCTACAACAACATATTATAATTCATAATGATCGAACGGTTAGATCTTCGTCTACTACAAAGGTCAATAATCTATGATTTCCTTCAATCCGGAAAATCCGTATATCGGATTTCCGATCCGTAGATTCATAAGGTCCTTAACTAATACGTACAATAACATACTAAAATTTGATGGTGATCCAATAGTTGGATTATCGACTACCATACAAGAGTCTACAATCTAAGATTCTTCAATGCAAAAGATTCGTACATCAGATTTCTGATCCGTAAGTCTTGCATGATAACATATTAAAATTTCATAGCGATCCAACGGTTGGATCGACATCAACTACGAAATTCGAATGCCAGTACGATTTCCTTTAAATCAAAGTAATCGAACCATTGTATAATGATCAACAAACGGACCTTGGAACCAAATCCAGAACATTGAGGACATCTTGCAGTCCAAAAATCCAATTCGCAAAAATCCCCCACGCACCGCCACGTGCTACAATTTCGGTGAACGGAAACTTAAGAGTCTGTTTGGTAGTGTACTTGAATCCAACTTTTTAAACTCAAAAACAATTTTCAAGTTTTAGGCCTTAAAAACTTGTTTGGTAAGACGATTTTCAAAAACTGAACTCAAAACTAACTCAAAAATATAGTCTATTATTTAAAAACATAAAAAGTGAGTTTTTAGAGTTTTTAAACTTAAACTCACTTCTTTCTTTTCTCTTCCTCCTCCACTCCCACTCCAAATCTCTCTCTTTTCTTCTTTCTCTATCCTCTTTTTTTTATTTATTTATTATTTTTTTCGTCTCTCCTCCAATTCGCTCTTTTTATTCTTTAAGTTCTTTTTCTCACTCATCTTCCTCTTTATCTCGTCTGATTCTCTCTCTTCTTTCTTTTTCCTTAAATCATATCTTACTTTCTTTCATCCTCTCTTCTCTTTCTACCTCTCTTGTGACCTCCTCTTTTTATATCTCTTTGTTATAGTTTAAGTCATAAGATTTAAAAATTTTAAATTAGAAACCAATCAAGTTTTTGAGTCTTCAAAAAACTGTTTTCAAGAAATGTTCTTAAAAAAATGTTTTGAGAAATGATAAAAAAATTCAAATAGGATACCAAACAGGCCCTAAGTTTCCGACTATTTTCTATCATCCCCAAATTACACAGGCTATTTGAACTTGGACGCAAAGGGCAGGTGTTATGGCTTCGCCAACTGGCATAACCCAGCATTAGCTCAACAACTAAACATTTTCTATAGTGACTGAGTGGCATGATAACGTCATTTCAAATTAGAATAGTTCTAAACTATTAAAGATACCATAAATTGTGAATTATTATGTTCAGCACTAGAAGTAATCAAATAAATAATTGCTTTTCGGCACAAATTTGCATTCATCTTTCTTCAGCAGCACAAATTGCATTTATACAACACTAAAAAACCCTATATTTTTCTTTTTTGATACACGGTTCGCATATAGAATAACGTTCTTAATTGTTTGAGTTACAACAACCTCGACCCTTTAATTGACTAAAACAATAAACGACAGAGTATATAATTTGTTTAGAAGACTAGATTTTAATCTTTGAATAAGATGAAGTTTAGAAAAATGTCTTATACAAGATCAAAAACTGATTTTAATCCTTAGATTATATTTAATCTAGCATATGCATTTAATGTCCCTGTAGACATCGAAATTTCGGTAAATAAATGTTGACCGATAAATCAAAGTTTCAACGCTCATTTATTACATAAATTTTACACGTAGCGTGTGTCTAAACAAAAAATCGAAATAAGTTGGAAAAGTCATCAAACAGGACATGTGTCAACACCTGGCAGAAACGATTTATTTTATCTGGGATATTATATTTAAAATTAGGCCTTGGAAATTTCTATAAATACAAGCTCATTTCATTCATTCAGGGGGGAACCAATTCATATTACATTTTGAAGCTCTGAAGCTCTGAAACTCCGAAGCTCTCAAGCATCCAGGTTCCCGAAGAATCAAGAAAGTGTTCTTCGTTCTTCGTTCATCGTTCTTCCAAGATCAAGCCCCAACGGCCCTTTGGATCAACAATCATCCACCAATTCAAGATCAAGCCCCGACGACCCTTGAAGAAAGTGTTCTTCGCTCTTCGTTCATCGTTCTTCCAAGATCAAGCCCCAACGGCCCTTTGGATCAACAATCATCCACCAATTCAAGATCAAGCCCCGACGGCCCTTGAAGAAAGTGTTCTTCGTTATTCGTTCATCGTTCATCCTCAAGATCAAGCCCCGACAGCCCTTGAAGAAAGTGTTCTTCGTTCTTCGTTCATCATTCTTCCAAGATCAAGCCCCGACGGCCCTTAGATCAACAGCATCAACAAATCCACACATCCAACCGTTCTTCAAGATCAAGCCCAAAAGCCCTTGAAGACCTGTTCATCATCGTTATTCAAGATCAAGCCTTAAACGGCCCTTGAAAAAACACTCATCAAACCCCAACGGCTCCTTGAAAATCCGCTCAAATCCACCTTCAAAGATCAAGCCCACGGCCCCTTGAAGAAACTTCCAACAGTTCATCCAAGATCAAGCCTCGACGGCCCTTGGATCAACGAAACATCCACAAATCAACACCTTACGGAGATCGAATCAGAGGATCAAAATTGAGAGAGATTGTAACCCAAAACCATCAAATACAAATATTTGTTTATGCACGTTGTTCTTGTCTCTTTCATTTCAGGAATTTTCCGTGTTTACAGTCCTATTTAAAAAAAAAATTATGGTGTCCAGAATTACATTGTATGTAAAATATTGTAAATTTTAATAGGGTAAATTACATAGAAACCCCTCAGGTTTGAGGTCTATTACAACCTCATACATCACGTACTATTTTATTTCAAAATAACACCTCCGTAAGATTTTCCATCCAATGGTCTGTTAATGCTGACATGGCTGCCACATTTGTGCTGATGTGGCTGCCACGTCGCAAAAATAATAAAAAAATTTATACATTAACAATATTATAATATTAACCCTATTATTAAAAAAATACAAAATACAAAATACAAAATAAAAACCCACCAAAACCCGAACCCAGATCCCCTTCCCTTTCCCCACATCCCACCCCCACCCCCTCACCCATCTCTTCCTTCCCGTCCGTCCGTTCGTCCCCTCCACCCCTCCATCCATCCCCTCCACACCCCTCATCCCACCCCACCCCCACCTCCCCCGCAACCCCCCCCACCCCACCTCACCTTCCCCAAGCCCTTTCTCCTCTTCACCAACACACAGAGTTGTCAGTATTGCACTTTTACCACCTACAAAGACAATTTTCAAACCCCCAATTTACAAAAAAAAACCATAAATTCGATCAATTTCACATACAATTCATAAACCCAATTCAAACAGACGCGCATTTGATAGAGAGAGAAAGTAAAGAGAGGAAGAGAGAGAGAGAGAGAGAGAGAAGGGCTCCCGTGATGAAACTGACCCAGTCGCCGAGCACCATCGTGCTCCTGGGTGGAGAAGGCAGGTGGGTCGTCGCGCGCCGGGAAAGGGGGAAGGCAAGTAGGGGGGAGAGGGTAGTAGGTCGTGTGGGTATTCAAGTAGGTCATGTGTAGGGGTAGGGGGAAGGGATTTTGTAAATGTGAGTTGTAGAGAGATGAAGGGGTGGGATGTGGGGAAGGGGAAAGGGATCTGGGTTTGGGTTTTTGTGGTTTTTTTTTTAATAATAGGGTTAATATTATAATATTGTTAATGTATAAAAAAAACTATTATTTTTGCCACGTGGCAGCCACATCAGCACAAATATGGTGGCCACGTCAGCATTTAAGAGACCATTAGATGGAAAATCTAACGGATTTGTTATTTTGAAATAAAATAGTACGTGAGGTATGAAAGTGAAATGTTTTAAAGATGTTGTATGAGGTTGTAATAGACCTCAAACTTGAGGGATTGCTATGTAATTTACCCATTTTAATATCATTTGAAATTCAAATCAATTAGCTTTATTTGTAGGCATTTACCATCACCAATTTTTTATGAGTATCTTATACAATAAAGAAAATATTTTGGTAAACGTTTTAGTACACTTATGTTTTTGCTTATTTTCTTATGTATATAGAGATGACAACGGTTCGATTTGGAGACGAAAATGTTGTATCCATCCTCATAACCACGAAAATTAACCGTATTCATAATTGCAAATTAACCATTGAGGATTATCCATAACCATATCAACCGAGTAACGAATTTCTCATCAGTTAACTGTTATATCCATTTGTGTCAAAAACAAAATTTTATATTCATCCAATTGATGCACAATAATTTAATAGATACTAATTTTGTCATTAAATAACCACATCCAATAATACAAAACATAACAATAAATGAATTTTGTAGAGTTCAAAAATAAGAGTATTGAATAAAATATCGATGATGTTGGTTGTTGATATCTCCTATAAACATGATGTTTGGTGCATAATGAATATAGTATAGGGTTCGGTGAATACTATTATACTATACTAAATATATTATGCTATGAATAATGAATATGTAATAATGGTATAGGTTAACTCAAATATAAATAAATAAATATATATATATTATAATACTATATATTATTTATAAATTATATTATATAAATATATATATATATTATTCGGTTCGAATTCGAAGACAAATACAGATTGGGAATCCCAATAACCAAATCTAAAACCATAACCAAATAAAGCTCATGGTTTTTCCCCATATCCATAATATACCAGAATTTTCATACCAAAATCCGCTCCATTAAAACGGTTATCCACAATTATCGAGTTTAACGGTTTGAATTGCCATTTTTATATGTACAGATATTTTGATACACTAGTTTAGTGTAGTATGTTTAGGTACGGACATTTTTGTACATTAGTTTGGTACAATATATTTAGTTACGGATATTTCGATACATTAATATAATATGTTTAGATATGAACTTTTCGCTGCAATTATGTTTTTGCATATTTTTTTATATGTCACTAATTCATTACAATATATTTAGGTACGGACATTTTAGTATATTAATTCAGTAAATTATGATACAAACGTTTAGATCCGCTGATTAAAAGAAGTTAAACAAAATTAAAAAATTAAAAAACGTATAATAACAAATTTGAAATTTATGTGACGACATTAAATAATATATCTATTAAATATTTAAAAAATACAATATAAATTTGAATTATGTACCCATAAAAGATTAAAATAAATATGTAATTTAACATTAGATTTTTATTAAAGTTTAATCTTTTTTAAGAATTAAAGTTCAAAAACCCTTCATTTGTTTTTCCAGAAGTTTGGGAGTAAAATTGGAAGAAGACTGAGCCAAAGAAGGGTAATGAGAATGAAGAGAAGAACAGCAGCAATGAAGGAATACTTACTAGCAGCAACAAGCATAGACAATGTGATGGACAGCACCTGCACACTCGCCCACGTCAGCAGCCCAGTCAATCCGACGGCCAAGACGTTGTTAGGATCTGGGTCCAGTAGGAGATCACCGCATCTGATGTTGCCGAATAAAGGCCGTTGATTCTTCCCCAAATCATCGTCACTGCCACCGCCATCAGATCCAGTTCCTTCATCTTTGCCTTTCGCTTCTACCCTCTCCTTGGAATTCGAATCCTGCTCCAACACGTTGCCGTTGTTCGCAAATACCACAAATCTTTTGGGTATTTTTGGAATTTGGGTTTTGAGGGGCGAATGATAAGAGAAATTGGGATGGGTCTGCATGTGAGACTAGTGAGCCCTAAACATGTTTTCCCGCACATCCAAATTTTGCAGGAAAATTGGGAAAGCAAGAAAGGACCTTTCTATTTCCCCACAATATTTTTCAATTTTTGTGGGTTGGGTTTTGGGTTGTATGTGAATTGGGCTGAAGAATTTGGACTCAATTAAAAGTAGAGAATGTGGACTGGACTCGGTTGCGAACTTGCAAGGGCTTTCCGCTTTCATTAGCATTTGTCATGTCGGACTTGGACCAGAAATAGGATATGAAGTATGAAGCATCAAGTGATCGCGCTTTCTGAGGTTACGAATTCAGTCGAACTGTGAAATAAATTTCTGTGTGTGAAGTACTTAGTTGGATTATCTTTGCTTGCATGGAAGTCATACCCAGGACAACTGGATTTACAAATGTCATATAAACAACAAATAAGGGCGTGTTTTCAATACCGTCATGAACGCATGTCTTGTTTTTTTTGTTTTTTGATTTTTGAACAAACGACAGTATCTACACTCGTATTTTGACTCGGGACTAAGATATATATATATATATATATATATATATATATATATATATATATATTTGGATTGGGAGAGGCCATCACCTTTGCTATGAGACCGCAAACATGCCCTTCCTTGAGAAATAGGCTGCCCTACATATGTAAGGACTCAAAACTATTGTAATACACACACAAATATCAATACACCACAGTGGACATAGCTTGATTACAGGTGAACCAATCTATTTCTTAGGATATGGTTCATCTTACCCGCTTCAACTGCTTGTGTCCACACAAGTTCTTTGATGAAAGTAGCAAAAGAGGTATTAGGAGAGTCCAAGGGCTTTGCCCCACACCAAAAGGAATCTTGGTGGTGGAATGAGGAGGTACAAACAAAGGTGAAGGCTAAGAAGGAATGTTGTAAAGCCTTATACAAGGATATGACCGATGAAAATGGTGAAAGGTATAGAAAAGCGAAACAAGAGGCGAAGAAAGCTGTGAGAGAAGCTAAGTTAGCGGCTTACGACGATATGTATAAACGACTAGATACCAAAGAAGGAGAGTTGGATATCTATAAACTAGCTAGAGCAAGGGAAAAGAAGACAAGGGACCTAAACCAAGTGAGGTGCATCAAGGATGAGGATGGAAAGGTTCTTGCTACAGAGAATGCGGTTAAAGACAGATGGAGAGGTTATTTTCATAATCTTTTCAATGAAGGACATGAAAGGAGTGCTTCTTTAGGGGAGTTGAGTAACTCAGAAGAGTGTAGAAACTACTCTTTTTATCGTCGAATCCGGAAGGAAGAAGTGGTTGTAGCTTTGAAGAAGATGAAGCATAGAAAAGCAATAGGCCCAGACGATATACCAATCGAAGTGTGGAAAGTTTTGGGAGAGACAGGTATAACATGGCTCACTGACCTTTTCAATAGGATTTTGAAAACGAAGAAGATGCCAAATGAGTGGCGAACGAGCACTTTGGTGCCTATCTACAAGAATAAGGGCGACGTACAAAATTGCATGAACTATAGGGGTATTAAGCTAATGAGTCATACAATGAAGCTCTGGGAGAGAGTCATTGAGCATAGATTGAGGCAAGAGACACGGGTTTCGGACAACCAATTCGGGTTCATGCCAGGACGCTCAACCATGGAGGCAATCTATCTCTTACGAAGATTGATGGAAAGATATAGAGATGGGAAAAAGGATTTACACATGGTCTTTATAGATTTGGAGAAAGCGTACGATAGGGTCCCAAGAGACATTCTTTGGAGGATTTTAGAGAAGAAAGGAGTACGAGTAGCATATATCCAAGCTATAAAGGATATGTATGAAGGAGCAAAGACTGCCGTAAGAACTCATGAAGGACAAACCGAAAGCTTTCCCATAACTGTAGGATTACATCAAGGCTCATCCTTAAGTCCTTACCTTTTTGCGTTGGTAATGGATGAGTTAACAGGACATATTCAAGATGATATTCCTTGGTGTATGGAGTGCAAGTTCAGTGCAAATGGAGGCCAAAACGAGTTAGGGGTGAGGATCGGTGATCAAGAAATACCAAAGAGCGATCGTTTTCGTTACCTAGGATCTATCTTGCAAAAGAACGGAGAATTAGATGGAGATCTCAACCATAGAATACAAGCTGGATGGATGAAGTGGAAGAGTGCATCTGGCGTGTTGTGTGACCGCCGTATACCACTGAAGCTCAAGGGAAAATTTTATAGGACGGCAATAAGGCCGGCGATGCTGTATGGCACAGAATGTTGGGCAGTGAAGCATCAACACGTACACAAAATGGGTGTAGCAGAGATGAGGATGCTTCGTTGGATGTGTGGGCACACGAGAAAGGATAAGATTAGGAATGAGGATATCCGGGGTAAAGTAGGAGTAGCCGAAATTGAAGGAAAGATGAGAGAAAATCGGTTACGGTGGTTTGGACATGTGCAAAGAAGGCCTACTGACGCTCCGATTAGAAGATGCGACTATGGGACAGAGGTTCAGGGCCGAAGGGGTAGAGGAAGACCTAGGAAAACTTTGGAAGAGACTCTAAGAAAAGACTTAGAGTACTTGGATCTAACGAAGGACATGACACAGGACCGAGCACAATGGCGTTCTAAGATTCATATAGCCGATCCCACTCAGTGACTTGGATTTTTCAAGTCTCCAACCGAGAAGTTTTCCTCACTCAGGAAATTAAGGGAACACTACCTCAACCTACATGCTCCACTCACAAAGCTCCAACAAAAGAAAATTCAAAGAACTTAGCGAAGAAGGCTTTGGTGTATTTAACTCAATACGTTGAAATGAAGGAAAGCTTATTTATTGATATCCCCGATAAGCTACAAATATGTACATATACATGAGTCAAAATAAACAAACAAGAGGGAGCCTTCACAAAGGTTGCTTAGGAGAAGTCTCAGCAGTCGGTAGAGCCCCAGAAAGAGAAGGCACCGGAGGGGGATCATTCGGAGCCTCAGTACTGGACAGAACCCTAGAAGGAGGAGGCATCAGAGGTTGATCATTTGGAGCTTCATTACGCGGTACAGCCCCAGAAGACGAAGGCAATAAATGCCTTTGGAACAAACCCACAAATCTCTGATGATCAAGTAAAACCTGACCATCAGTTTCCTTCATCTGGTCCAGCTTCCTCTTCATGTTTGTAGCATAGTCATGTGCGAGACGGTGCAACTGTTTATTCTCATGCTTGAGCCCTCTAATCTCCTGTTTGAGACTCATCACTTCGACCGCCAATGATTCAACTTGGCGGGTTCGAGCAAATAGGCGTTGGGCCATATTAGACACAGAACCTGCACACTGAACACTGAGAGCCAGCGAATCCTTAACAGCTAACTCATCAGACCGTTTGGAAAGTAGTCTGTTATCTTTGGGAGTGAGAAGGTTCCTGGCCACCACCGCAGCGGTCATATCATTCTTCATCACGGAATCCCCAACGGTAAGAGGACCAGTAGGGGAGACGAAGGATGGGCGCCATATGTTGTCTGGAGAAGGCGGGGCTGCCTCTTCAACAAGGTTCAAGTCAAAACGACGGTCGGAGGGGCTAGACATTTTCAAAGGTGTTGAAGAGAGAAGAGGTCGGACAAATCAAGATCTTAGAAATGCAAGAATGAAGCTTCTACTGGTGGAGATTCAAGTGTGCTTTGGAACTTAATGCCAGCCCCTATAAAAAGCTGCACTCGACGGAGCTTTAGACATCGAAGAGGCGCCTGCTCAGAAATCGAAGAGGCGTTTGCTTTCTCAAAAGCTGGGCTGCTTAGAGACCACGAGGGTTGATCTCATAAATCGAAGAGGTGTTTGCTTTCTCAAAAGTTGGGCTGCTCAAAGACCACGAAAGCCGATCTCAGAAATCGAAGAGGTGTTCGCTTTCTCAAAAGCTGGGCTCCTCAGAGACCACGAGGGCCGATCTCAGAAATCGAAGAGGCACCTACTTTTCCAGCCTTGTCAGCACCTGTCACACGCACACTCAGCTTTGCGGAAATTATGGGTATTCTGTCGAAGACTTCTGGGGAAGTAGAAAACACATGAATCTTATTGTCCAATCACCCACTTCCCACACGCAACAATAGCTCATGGGTACCACAGATAACTTTGCCAAAGTTCTCTGCCAAAGTTGAGCACGTGAAGCTTGCAGCTCCCACTACATCGCTCTGACCAAGAAGGGTAAAAGAATAGCAAAGAAACAGCACTAACAAAGTTTAGACCCATAAATTTTGAAGGTCTAGCTACCATATTATTACCCACAAGGGTAAAGGAACAGTACCACTGCTGGATAATTGGAAAGTCCCTGTGTGTCAACCTCTGTGCCTCGTGGCAAGGTAGACTAGCAAACATGCCCAACCTTTACTCACATTCGAGAAAACACTCCCAATAAAATTGCTTGCTCCAAAATCGAAGAGGCACCGTCCTCCGAATCTCGAGAGCCAGACTCCCAACATGACTACTTTCTCAAAAATCGAAGAGAGGGTAAAGGAACAGTACCATTCCTGGATAATTGGAAAGTCCCTCTGTGTCAACCTCTGTGCTTCGTGGCAAGGTAGACTAGCAAACATGCCCAACCTTTACTCACATTCGAGAAAACACCCCCAACAAGACTGATTGCTCCAAAATCAAAGAGGCACCGCCCTCCGAATCTCGAGAGCCAGACTCCCAACATGATTACTTTCTCAAAAATCGAAGAGACACTGCTCCCCGAATCTCGAGAGCCAGACCCCCAACATGATTGCTTTCTCAAAAATCGAAGAGGCATCGTTCTCCGAATCAATCGAAGAGGCGCTCGCTTTCTCAAAAGCTGGGCTGCTCAGAGACCACGAGGGCCGATCTCAGAAATCGAAGAGGCACCTACTTTTCTAGCCTTGTCAGCACCTGTCACACGCACACTCAGCTTAGCGGAAATTATGGGCATTCTGTCGAAGACTTCTGGTGAAGTAGAAAGCATATGAATCTTACTGTTCAATCACCCATTTCCCACACGCAACAATAGCTCATGGGTACCACAGATAACTTTGCCAAAGTCTCTGCCAAAGTTGAGCACGTGAAGCTTGCAGCTCCCACTACATCGCTCTGACCAAGAAAGGTAAAAGAATAGCAAAGAAACAGCACTAACAAAGTTTAGACACATAAATTTTGAAGGTCTAGCTAACATATTATTACCCACAAGGGTAAAGGAACAGTACCACTGTTGGATAATTGAAGTCCCTGTGTGTCAACCTCCGTGCTTCGCGGCAAGGTAGACTAGCAAACATGCCCAACCTTTACTCACATCCGAGAAAACACTCCCAACAAGATTGCTTACTCCAAAATCGAAGAGGCACCGCCCTCCGAATCTCGAGAGCCAAACTCCCAACATGATTACTTTCTCAAAAATCGAAGAGACACTGCTACCCGAATCTCGAGAGCCAGACCCCCAGCATGATTGCTTTCTCAAAAATCGAAGAAGCATCGTTCTCCGAATCTCGAAAGCCAGATACCACATACCACTTTTTCAAAATGCTCTGACAGAGTTAAAACATGTGAAGCTGGCAGCTCCCACTACTGTGCTATGACCAAGCAGGGTAAAGGAATAGCATTACTACTTTTTGTTAGGGAGACTCCTATATATGTCGACCTTCATCCCTAACGGATAGGCAGACCTGCAAAAATGCTCAACCCTTCCTCATATCTGAGAGGGCACTCCCAACGAAGCCTTTCGAAATATTCAGCTTTCTTTCCCCCCGATAATACCTCTGCAAACAAGCTATACTAGAGCAAGAATATCTCATATCATCAGGGTTAAAAGCAAGAGTATCCCATATCATGCTTTTTCCCTGTCTTTTCCTTTGGCCTTGTTTTTACCTGCAAGACAAGGAGAAAGAGAGCAATCAGTCAGCACTTGAAATCAAGTTACCAGCCAGGAACTGACTGCCTGGAACCCCTTACCTGATTACTTACCTGGCATTGCTCTCGAGTACTCATCTTCAACATCTTATGTGTCCAGGGAAGATACCGCATCTGCTTGAGGGACAGATAGGGCAAGTGCGAATGATACAAGGAAGCATGTGGAGACAAGCGTAACAGCACACATGCCGATACATCCATTACTCTGTCAAAAGCAAAAGTATCCCATATCAGCAGGGTCGAACGTACTCTAGATTTGATGGACTTGTTTTGACCCTCAAATTCTTCAGTCGGCCTTATACTCTGGAGGAAACCAGAAAACCCTCCAGCTCAGTTCAAGAATTAGCCTGTGGAAAGTTACTTCTTCAAAAGCAAAAGTATCCCATATCATCTCTTCTCATTTTTCTTCTCTTTATCCTTCATGCTGCTGCAAGATGGGGAGGAGGTGAACAATCAGCCGGAGCTCTGATTGCTTACCTTGTCTGTCACCTCTTTCAGCAGATCCCCTAGCTCCGCGACTTGGGGGACTCCTACTACATGGTTTGTATCGCGCTTGACCAAGCCTGAAACTACAAGTAAGCTTCAAGTGAAATTGATACATTACCTTGTGCATCTCCACCAGTTAAAGATACCACCCCTGGATGGAGGAAGAGTACTTCCAGAGAAGCTGCCACATCTACCTATGCGACAGATAAGGCAAGTCAAGATGATACCACACTCCGATACTTAGAAGTTTCGTGATTACGAGATCATTCTCCCACAATATTTCCTAATGTCATTTGTACTCTAATGTCATTTGTACTAAATCATTCACTTGTACTCACTAAAGGAGAGCTTGAACCTATGTACTTGTGTAAACCCTTCACAATTAATGAGAACTCTTCTATTCCGTGGACGTAGCCAATCTGGGTGAACCACGTACATCTTGTGTTTGCTTTCCTATCTCTATCCATTTATATACTTATCCACACTAATGACCGGAGCAATCTAGCGAAGATCACAAAAAGCGACCGTTTTCGCTACCTAGGATCTATCTTGCAAGAGAACGGAGAATTAGATGGAGATCTCAACCATAGAATACGAGCTGGATGGATGAAGTGTAAGAGTGCATCCGGTGTGTTGTGTGACCGTCGTAGGCCACTGAAGCTCAAGGGAAAATTTTATAGGACGGCAATAAGGCCAGCGATGTTGTATGGCACAGAATGTTGGGCGGTGAAACATCAACACGTACACAAAATGGGTGTAGCGGAGATGAGGATGCTTCGTGGGATGTGTGGGCACACGAGAAAGGATAAGATAGAGAATGAGGATATCCGAGGTAAAGTAGGAGTAGCCGAAATTGAAGGAAAGATAAGAAAAAATCAGTTCTGGTGATTTGGACATGTGCAAAGAAGGCCGACTGACGCTCCGGTTCGAAGATGTGACTACGGGACAGAGGTTCAGGGCCGAAGGGGTAGAGGAAGACCTAGGAAAACTTTGGAAGAGACTCTAAGAAAAGGCTTAGAGTACTTGGATCTAACGGAGGATATGACACAAAACCGAGCGCAATGGCGTTCTAGGATTCATATAGCCGACCCCACTTAGTGGGAAAAGGCTTTGTTGTTGTTGTTGTTGTTGTTGTAATAGCAATAGCTAAAAGTTTTTTTTTTTTCACTTTAAAAGATTTTCTTTTTTGCTCTTGAACAGCTTATGTCACGTTATATTATAATTAATTATTTATATATGAAAGCATCTTAAAACTTTAGGAGTTCTTATTTACAAAAGCTCAGGGGGTTTTGTGGAAAAAAAACAATGAATGTGAGGAGTTATGTGAAATCTATGTGATTAACTATAAGAAATTTGTGGAGAATTTTTTAATGATATAATCCATTTTTGGATGAAATTTTCACGGAAGGGGCTTCATGGAAACAATATGAAACTTCAAGGGGTATTATTATAAACCTCAAGGGATTTGTGTGAACACATAAAGGGTAATATTAGGGAGATTAAATTTGTAGACAAAATTTTGGAAACTAAATGACATGGAAGTTGATGATTGATTTATTATTTAAGTGTAATAAATGTGCTTATTTCTATTTGTGACATATCATTTAGTGTACAAATTTAGTCCCCGTAACATTACCCACACGGAAAACATCAAGGGATGCTAGTGTAATCAAATAAAAATTGTGAGGTATGGTTAGGGTAAATATTGTCACAAACCTGCCATTTTATGCTATGGAGATGATTTGTGGACTCAAGTTTCGTCGTATCATATCTAGTGAGACAAGCTTATTCTTTTGGTAATTTGTTTGCGTTTACAAAATGTTTTCATCTTTTTATTTTTTTTTCTCTTCAAAAAACAATAAACAACTAGTGTCAAACTACGGTTATCCAAAATATTTTCATATTTTTATTAAGAATACAAAATATTTTAAATATTAGGATTAAGTTGGTTGTATTTATTAACTTTAGTTTTTTCTTTTTCTGTCTGAAGATTAATTTGATTGAATAAACTCATAAACGTGTCATTACATTGATGCCAGCAGCTAGAAAGCTAAAGTGGCTCAAAGCGATCCCAATAAAAACTCAAAGCCACAATAATATGATGATAAGAAGCCAAAACATGAAGTTGAAGAAGATATTAGATGACTAAACATGAAATTATTTATTAATTTAAATAAGAACTCCTTATCTTTTATTATTTTAGTTGCAAGTGTTAGGAACTTATGCATTAATTAACATAACAGAGATGAAAGATTATTGTTAGAACTACTGCCTCAAATATTGTTTAGAACTAAATTATTTTTATAAAGATAAAAAATAAAGAGGCCTATGTTTTCTTCCGTTTGGGATCATATATGGTAAACCAATATTTGATCAAAGACGTACGTATAAAAGCTGAAATGATTGATGGTGATGTCCAGCTGTGAAAGGAGCACCCACAATCCCTTTGTGGTAAAGTCAAATATCGAATATTGCTCGCAAGCATGACTAAAATATCGATAATATCGGCGAAATATCGCCGATATTATCGTTTTTCAGAGAGACCGATATTTTCTCACGTATCCCTCTAATTGTCGTCAAAATATCGCGATATTATTGATAATATCGATAATGTCGCGATATATTCGATATTATCGAAACATCGTCGTGCCTCCGTCATCGGAAAGGCAGCCGAGGTTGCGTTGTCGCAGCTGCCTAGATCTCTCTCTGCAATCCAGGCTCATTCCCAAGATCTACGCCTCCATCGTCAGAAATGAAAAATCCATTTTCTCCGGATCCCAAAACCCACTCGGGTTTGAATCAAACCCTTTGATGGATCCCCTTGCCTGATGGTGGTTGCCGAGAGGTGAGAAAGGGAGGAGGAACAGTCCACATGTGGTGATGGTGCTCGCCGGAGTGTGCACCACTGTGGTGCTCGGCGGGTGTGGGTGTGGTGGTCTGTGCACTGGGGGAGAAGAAACAAGGACATGAATGAGGGAGAAGGTTCGAGGGATTGGGGAAGGGGGGAACACGGGGAAGTGGGGTGTGTGTCTGCTCTGGGAATAAGACTTGCAGAGAAGAGATGGGGGGAGAACCGGAGATGAATGAGGAGAGGAATGAGGGAGAAGGAAGTGGAAGTGAGGTGTGGGGGTGTGTCTGTGCGTGTGTGTGTGTGTGTGTGGAAAGGAAAGAAATAATAGAAAATGAGGGAGGTACATCCCACGTGAAGAAGGAAGAAAGGTAGTAGAGAAATGATGGGTGCGGCAGTATGTTAGGATTAGGGTAGATTTAAAAACTAAAATATGAGTTTTACTCGAAAGTTGTAGTAAATCATTATATATAAATGATTATGGTGTGTTTAATCTTTTTTTCATTAACTACTACATATTTTCTGCACTCACAGTGTTTGCCAGCTCGCTGTATAATCAACTTAAATCAGTTAAATCTATCATGTAATGTATTTCCTTCCAATTTTTTGTGATAAACTAATAGATAATTGACTAAATAAACATCCTGCAAAGTTTCAATAAAAATTTCCAAGTTTTTCTTACAATTTCCGTGGTTTTTATTCAATTTTTATCGATATCGATAATATCTCAATATTTCCATCGATATTTCCGTGTTTTTGAACTACTGATATTTCCGATATCATCGATATTTTATACCTTGATCCCAACCTTGTATCAGTTAGGAGTAGGAACAAACAACCTTGTATCCATCCGCCTTCAAAACTTTTGGTTGATTTGTTCACATGTGGAGTCTGATTCAAATATTTGTTGAAAAGCTTTTGCCATGTGAGCCGAAAAGATGGTTGTTTGTTCCTACTCCTAACTGATACAAGGTTGGGATCAAGGTATAAAATATCGATGATATCGGAAATATGGGTAGTCCAAAAACACGGAAATATTGATGGAAATATCGGGATATTATCGATATCGATAAAAATTGAATAAAAACCACAGAAATTGTAAGAAAAACTTGGAAATTTTTATTGAAACTTTGGAGGATGTTTATTTAGTCAATTATCTATTAGTTTATCACAAAAAAATTGGAAGGAAATACATTACATGATAGATTTCACTGATTTAAGTTGATTATACAGCGAGCTGGCAAATACTGTGAGTGTAGAAAATATGTAGTAATTAATGAAAAAAAGATTAAACACACCATAATCATTTATATATAACGATTTACTATAACTTTCAAGTAAAACTCATATTTTAGTTTTTAAATCTATCCTAATCCTAACATACTGCCGCACCTATCATTTCTCTACTACCTTTCTTCCCTCTTCACGTGGGATGTACCTCCCTCATTTTCTATTATTTCTTTCCTTTCCACACACACACACACACACACGCACAGACACACCCCACTTCCACACACACACCCCCACACCCCACTTCCACTTCCTTCTCCCTCATTCCTCTCCTCATTCATCTCCGATTCTCCCCCCCATCTCTTCTCTGCAAGTCTTATTCCCAGAGCAGACACACACACACACACCCCACTTCCCCGTGTTTCCCATTTCCCCAATCCCTCGAACCTTCTCCCTCATTCATATCCTTGTTTCTTCTCCCCCGGTGCACAAACCACCATACCCACACTCGCCGAGCACTACAGTGGCGCACACTCCGGCGAGCACCATCACCACCTGTGGACCGTTCCTCCTCCCTTTCTCACCTCCCCGCGACCACCATCAGGCAAGGGGACCCATCAAAGGGTTTGATTCAAACCCGAGCGGGTTTTGGGATCCAGAGAAAATGAATTTTTCATTTCCGACAACGGAGGCGCAGATCTTGGGTATGAGCCTAAATTGCAAAGAGAGATCTGGGCAGCTACGATGACGCAGCCTCGACTGCCTTTTCGACGACGGAGGCACGATGATGTTTCGATAATATCAAATATATCGTGGTATTATCGATAATATCAAATATATCGCGGTATTATCGATAATATCGAATATATCGCGGTATTATCGATAATATCGCGATACTTTGACAACAATTAGGGGGATACGTGGGAAAATATCGGTCTCTCTGAAAATTCGCCGATATTATCGATATTTTAGTCATTGGTTGGGATGCAAAATTGGATGTAAATTATAGATTTTAGAGTGCTTCGTCAGTTTGCCGAATTTGAGCTGTTATACAATGTAATTCATGTTAGTATTTGTAGGTTTAAACCTTTGAATCTGGGAATTATTTCAAAGGCAATAAAGAGAGAGAGAGAGAGAGAGAGAGAGAGAATTGCAGAGAAAAAAAATCAGGAGTCGTTGCTCCTTTGTACTGTATTGGATTCGATGATCTCACTCACGCATGAAGAGTGAATTACAAGAGATGACAAAAGTGACCGTTGCAAACTCACATGGCTTATACGAGCCAATGGGCAAAAATACTTATGTGAGATGCACATGGTTTACTATACAACTTAATAGAAAAGACAGGTGACAAAATACAAGTCATGATATGTTTTAACCTTAGCTATGCATTGTAGCTAAGCCGACTAGCTAAACTAAGCATAAGTCAAATGAACTTTTCTAGAAAACTTGAAATCCAAGGTACTTGTTGGGACCAAATTCGCTCAGCGCCGTGTGTGGAGGAAGTGATTGAACTCGGCTACCTACAAAACAATAAACAATTGTGAGCAAGCCTATGATCGGGGCCGGAGGGAGGAAATGTGTGTTGTCCAAAGACTCTCTGACAGTCAAGTTAGTGAATAGTTTTAAGACTCAAGCATTGGGCAAGAGAATTCAAGTGATTAGATTGTGTTACCATAGATGAACCCTAAACGGGTGTATTTATACCCTGGGGAGATAGACCTTTGTAGGATATAATCCTTGTTTTAAGCGAGGAGAATCTTAAAGGATATCTAGGAGTAGATATTGTACCATATTAGAAGTTATGATTACTTAAGGCGCACGCCAATTCCTAGATTGTAGGAACTTCAAGACTTAAAGGATTTGATCGTGTCCATATCTGGATTAGATCGCGTATCTTGCGGAACAAGCATTGTTATCTAGCAAAGTCACTAGGACTCCGCCTATTGTCAAGGAATAGAGCAATGGTGGCACCGCTGCTTCGTCTAATCCAACTCCGCTCGAAGCTAGTGAGTCCATAACCGGACTTTTGAAGTATTTGTATTCGGATCAGCTTTACTCCGGCTCTAGAAAATCATGGTCCTATAATTGCTCCTAACTATGCATATGAAAGGCAACTTGTTCCCCTTGAGAATGGATTGTTACCCAAAGACCATATCTTTCGAAGTAAACTTGAATACATACCGTTTGGTCTTCTATCTTCCTGTGCTCATCCGACACGACATTAAAATGGGATAGGTGAGTCGCTTCAATTTTTGTCACGCAACCTCTAAAATTGTGCAAAATCAACTGTAATGATGACTGATGCTTCCATTTCGTGTGTACGCTTCACAAAAATCAATCGCGTGTTTCTTCAAGGGGCTTCGATCTTTGCACGTGTCAATCTCAAGACGATAGACTTTTAACATTCAATGGCAAGATCCTCCAGTGACTTACCTTTAAATAGTTGCTTTCCTTTTGAAATTTCGATAGTCATTTTCATGCCCAGACCCAATCCGAATGATTAAGTAAATTTTTTTTTAATTTTTTTTTTGAGAAATCTCAACGATGGTAATTTTATTGATAATGAAAAAATAAGTTACAATTAATCAAGGGGGGACATAAACTTTACCCTTCTAAAAACAAAAACAAGAATGATACAAAGACAAGAGAGAGGACATGAAACCTAACCCCTCTAAAACCAAACCTAAAAGTCTAAACTTGCAAAACAAGTCAAACAATACCATAAAGTAAGGAGAAAAAAAAGAAGAAGAAAGTGAGATAAACATAGATGCCAACATGCACATTAATTTGAGAAGCGGTAGCCAGGCAAGCCAATATAGTCTAAAAACAAAGTAGCACGAGCCACCATCGAAGCAGGAGAAGACAAGCCTATGTTACCAAAATTGTCCGCAACAAGATTTCCTTCGCAATATATGTAAGATGCGTAGAAAATCATTTTCCGAATGCGAACCAAACAAATAGACCCTTACGTATGGAAAGACCAAGGGGGATCAAAATTAGACGATTGAAGAGCAGAAATAACACTAGAACTGTCACTTTCCAACCAAAGACAATACCAACCCCATCGATATGCAAACTCTACACTAATAATAATTGTTGATAACTTTACAAAAAAAAAAAAAAAAAAAAAAAGAGTTGTGATGACCAATCCAACCGTCTAAGCAAGGTGACAATGTATTTAAGCACAGAACGCACCGATGATCATGTATACAATGTTATGACTCACCTACTGAAACCATAATCTTCCTCTCCTCGACGCTCTCCCACTCCCATGTCTCGCCATGGAGCCCACAAACCAAGCAAGTAGTGACGGTCACAAGCCTCAAACATGGCGGATGCGTACTGGAGGTATAATGACGGCTAGCAACCGCCGCCGTCGGCGATGAATATAGCTGTCGGAAAGCGTCCTTGCTCCGGTTACGGTATGTTGAATTCCTTGAATATCCTTTTTTTTTCCTCTTTCATTTTTGCGTTTGTTTGGGGTGGGTTCTGGGTTTTCTCTGCATTGCTTAAATTTTGCATTTTTTTTTCCTGGATTTCAATTAAGAAATGGATAAATTTGGGAGTTTCTGATGACTTTGTTCCTCATCACCTGCCAATACCAGTGCCAGAGACGGATCTACGGCCACCACCGCCAACCAGGCCGCTGGGAATATCTTAGATTGAAAACTGGAACTTTGTACGAGGTTTCATGATTATAGGAAGTGTGCTTGCTCACTCTCTGAGTGTTTCGTCGAGGGGTGAACACGGTATGCTCGATTATTTTTACTTTATTGTCTTATTGTAATTATAACTAAGATTTGTGGCTTTATCATTCTTACATTCATTGCTTTTTGATGATGAATGTAATCTGATTTTGCAGGTCAAGGTTTTTCAACAAGAAAATTAAGCTGCAAATTAAATTGAGGTATGAATGAGTTTATCCAACTTTAATTATTTTGGTCTGCGTTTCCTTTTTTTTTAAATTAGATATTTTTGTAGACATTTTTCCTTAAAATTGACTAAATTACTCATACTTTTACACATGCATCAGCTATGGCTCAATGGTTTAAAAATTAAAAAACCAGAAAGATGGTATTCTAGCTTTCTAACCAGGTTTGTATCTATTTTTATTTTTATTTTTTGCAATGCTCCTCTGCACTACAAGGTCTCTCTCTCTCTCTCTCTCCCTCCTCCATCTCAAAAGATTCAATTTTTGTTTCTGGGTCTTTGTTTTCTCATTGTTTCACTGGTGGGTTTTTGTTTTTTTTTTTTGGTTACGTTGGTGGGTTTTTGTTTTTTTAATTGTTACATTGACCGGTTTTTGTTAATTTCTGTGTCCATTTGCAAGAATGTGTAATTTTGTTAATGAGGAGGAGTTGCAATAAGAATTGCATTGCATTTGGTTGCAGTGTGTTTGTTTCTACCACGTTATCAAAGGCTTTATGATACAAGGTGGAGCCATTTCGGCTGGAAATGGCAGTGGGGGAGAGTCAATTTACGGGTTGAAGTTTGAAGATGAAAACTTTGACATAAAGCATGAGAGAAAAGGAATGTTGTCTATGGCTAATAAAGGCCCTGATACCAATGGCTCTTAGTTTTTCATTACCACCACTTGGACTTCTCATCTTGATGAGAAGTGCGTTTGGGAAGGTGATCAAGGGCATGGGTGTGGTTCGTTCAGTTGAGCATGTGAACACGAAAAGGCGGAGACTTGCCTATCCAAGAAGTTGTTATTGCGGATTGTGGGCAGCTTCTTGAGGGAGCAGATGATGGGGTGTGTAACTTCTTCAAAGATGATGATGTTTATCCTGATTGGCCTGCATTTCTTGGTGGGTCACTACTGTGAACGCTATTAAGGCCATTGGAAATGAACAGTTCAAGGTAATGAGTTATTTCATTTAATATCACAACTATGGTAATTATGTCATACATTTCATTCACGAATGCCAATAGTATGTTTTTTAATCTTTATACAGAAGCAAGACTACAAGATGGCCCTCAGAAAGTATCACAAGGCTTTGTGGTACGTGGATATATGCTGGGAGCTGGAAGAAATAGATGAAGGTAAACCAGTTGCTTTGCACTATAGAGTGTTCGTTGCTTTCTTTGATCATCTTATGACATTATCTTTGTGATTAAACAGAGACGAGCTTCTCTTTGCGCAAGACAAAAGTCCAAGATATTTACTAATAGCTAAGTAAGAATTTTCATTTATCAAATTTGAAAGCACTGGATGTTAAATGAATTCTCTAGGAAACCCTCTTGAAATGAAAGCAAACTTACTGTCTGGACAAGTAAACCAATTTCAGTTAAGCAGTGTAAATGACAAGTTGTTGAACTATGAATATAGTAATCAGGCCTCGCTTTAATACTTCTCTGAAGGCTAACTTGATTATGTTCATGAGTATTCTGTATTCTTTTGTGGTACATTGATTTTAATGTCATCAACTAAAAAGAAAAACATTTCCCTTTATCCACTTGATTGATAGGTGAGTTTTCTGTTCAGGCCTGCAGGTTGAAATTAGGAGACCTAGAAGGAGCATTGTTGGACACAGACTTTGCATTGCGTGATTGGGAAGCTAATGTGAAGGCTTTGTTTCGCCAAGGCCAGGTAATAATCTTTAATTGGCAAGAATTCATAGAGCCTTCTGGTTGCTGTTTGTTACATTTTTTAATTAAAGTAGTTGTGTCTTTTTTTTTGCATGGGATAGAAACCGACTCAAATGTGGGTAAGAACCGTGAATCTCTAATCCTCTTCCTCTTTTCAGTGTCTTTTAATGTAGCTCCCAATTGATCATTTTCTGTGGTTTTTGTTTTCTGGGTTTTTTTGGTTGTCTAGAAAATGCCGTAAACGAAGGAAAGTTTTGAAGCATATTTGTTTTATTTTGGGTTGTACGATTAAGTTCTCTGTATTTGTAGAGGATGTGTTTACTTCGTCTAAGCTATAGCATTAAGAGATTTAATTGTTGAATGTTTGAACAACTCTATATGCAGATGGCGTTGTCAACGACTTCTATATATTATGTAAATACTTATTTTACATCTACAAACAATGCTTCAACACATTTAGTCCCTTATCCTAACACTAATTGTACTTCAAATTCCTGCGGCAATGTGCGGGCTAAAACTGCTAGTAATTGACTAAAACAATAAATGGCAGAGTATGGAATTTGTTTTCCCAGAAAAATGGGGGTAAAACTGGAAGAAGAGTGAGTCAAAGAAGGGTAATGAGAATGAAGAGAAGAACAGAAGCAATGAAGGGGATACTTTACAGCAGCAACAAGGACCCTGTGTGTATCACGCATGGTCTCTTTGATAAAAGTAGACACATTGGAAGGATAATATGCAGATTAGTTTTTGGTTGTACAAAAAGGTCAGGTTTTTTTTAGAGAATTGCGGAAGACAAAGGTCCGGTTTAACATAAAAAACAAAAACCGAACCAAAGAATTTGCATGGCTTTGGTTCGGTTTGGTCGATTTATGCATGGTAGATGTCGTAACATCTGAACCAATCAAGACCTATTTAAGAGAGAGAGAGAGAGAGAGAGAGAGAGCTCTACTTTATGTAAGACCCATTTTGAACATAAATATTAACTGATTCCACAAGAATTGTAAAATGTTTAATAAATTAAATCAAATATATATTCTAAAACATTCAAACTAAACATTCACTAGTTGAAACACTTGACAAAGAGAATTTGCAAATAAAAAGAAACAAAAGCAAAAAATATGTTGAAGTTTATAATACTTCAACATGTCAATGCATTAAGATTAAAATTGGTCCTACAATTTTGTTGTATCTAAAATTAAACTCAGGCTTTTGATGTAGTTTTTCCCTTGCTAAAAGATTCAGACATTCACTTTGTAGCAGTGGCCTGTTTTTCATTAGAGCTGCTTTTCTTTTCATTGGCTGATGAGGAGCTCGTTTCCTTGTTGTTTTCTGTTTTACTACCCTTTGCTTTTTCACTGCTTCTTCTCTTAGGTCCATTGTCAAATGTATACAAGGACACAATTTCAGGAATTTCCCCTGGAATGTTGTAATTCGATTTCGATGCCATTGTTCTAGCAAAAAATTCCACTCCCTGGAATTATGATTGTAATCGACAAACTAACTGCGAAATCCTTAACGGCGAAAAGACAATGATGTGGTACTGGCTAAAAACCCTCCGATTGTCAAAGTAAACTCGTACAATTGAATTCGACTTAGAGCTCAAACTATTGCGTGCCTTGTATTGTTCATGAAGGAGGTATTTATACTAGTAAGATGGACTCCTGACTCCTTGTTTAAGTAGGAGCATGTAAACTTACTCGTTTGCATTCCAGTATCAATGAGGACATTGAGGAGGAGGAAACAAGATAGATTGTTTCCTTTCCTTTTCATCTGCTTCCATTGATATCTTTCCCTCTAGCAGACAGATTCTCTAGCATAGATATTAAAATTAAATAAATTTCAAATTTACAATTAAGTTTACAAAAGTTGAAATATCACAAGTTAAATTGTAAGTTAACATTAACTGTTTACTTACCAAGAATAAGAGTTAGAACTATTGCGGTTCTTTACTGATTTTCGTTAATTAAAACATGGGTATTGAAACTTTTCTTGTTTAGCACATATGGAAACGTAAAAAGCGTGAGTTCCTTGAAAAATTAGGGATGAGATAAACTGTGGAACTAGTTGATCACATTCCCATTCTTTTTTTCCCTAAAACTTGATTCATGACTTCTCCTATTCCAAGTAAGTAAACATGTCTAATCCTCATTCTGATTCTCGCTTGTATTAAAATTAAAATAAAAACTGGAAGCATGTTCTTTTCTCTAACTTTTCTCTGTTTTTCTTTTTTGTGCTAAAAATTGCTTTACCTTGTGTGTAAAGGAAGCACGACAGGGTACCTGTGCAGTCTAAAATGCCAGTCTATGTGTGACTCGACCCGTTAAGTATCCACCTGAATACTAATTTTAACAGATAGGTGGGGTTGGGTTAACGTGTTGGGTCTAAAATGTCAGGTCTATTAGTATGTAGAATCACACATGGTAGGACAAGTGGAAATCATGTTATAAAACAGTTGTATAATTTTTTTGTATAGAATCTTTAATCCATAAAATAAGAAGAATAATATTCCTTGGGCAGTAGCTAGCTAATTACAACATTAAAAGAAGGGGCAGAAATAATCTGCTAGCTACCACAAATTTACGGAGACTATGGAAAGTGTAGTCTAAAACCAGAGCTGTGGATTTGTACAACAATTCTCGGCACTTATCGGAGTGAATAAGGATCATAGAATCCCACCGGAGCGCCTTCTACTTCTAATAGGCCATGAACTAGATCAGAATCATTCTCAACAAGTCCATAAGAAGTGATCCCATTTTTTTCATCGGGTGAGAGATACTGCTATCAAATTCGATGACTGATATCGCTGGTCCACGGCCTGTTATGGAATTAAGATATTCTGTTCAGATACGCATGAAATCTATGATATTGTTGGAGCAGATCGACTTCTCAATCCATGGAATATAACAGCCAATGCAAACATATAGACAAATCAAACTGCATTGTTATGATTAATCTTAACGAATACGAAAAATCGATGAAGTAATGTTACAAACTAAAATAAAATAAAAGATAGAGTAGCAGATGCAAAGGACTGGTTGGTGGTGCATGCTAACTCATAGTTGGGGACACAAAGCAGAAAACCACTCGGTTTTTGCTATTCTAAAAAGCAACTCCAAACATTCTGTGACTTTATTATAAGGTTATGCATTTCCTCAACAACAGTACTGTGCAAGGTAGTGATGAAAAACAAAGCTAAGGAAAAGAATCATCTTTGTATATTAGAAAATGAGTTTGAATTGTTTACAAGCTCTCTTGCTATCTTTGAAGGAGAAAGAAACGGCAGACCTAAACCTCAAATCATAAAGAGTGAAACAATAGTATTTATATAATGATAGTCGATCTCGAGGTGCTTTGCTCTTGCGTGAAAAATAGGATTGGCACCAAGAGCAAGAGCACTTAGATTGTCAAATAAGAGCAGCGGTGGATTATGGAGATAGAAGTGAAGGTCATTGAGGAGGTAGCAAATCCATGATACTTCAGCAGCTGTTTGGGCTAGAAAATGGTATTCACTTTCGGTTGAAGACCAAGCAACAATTGGTTGCTTCTTTGCACTCCATGAAATAAGATTGTTTCCAAAGAATATGCAGAACCCAGATGTAGAAAGACGATCAATGGGACAACCAGCCTAGTCGGCATTCAAAAAAGCAGTGATATTTGTAGAGCCTTTGGTGAGAAGAAGTCCATGATCTGGAGTCCTTTTAAGATAACAGAGAATCCGCTTGAGGGCTGTGAAATGAGTTGTTCTGGGATCTGAAGATGTTGACAAACTTGATTAACGGAAAAGGCGATGCCAGGCCTTGTCCATGTAAGATGTTGACAAACTTGATTAACGGAAGAGGCACTCGAAATCTATTAAACACCACTAAGAACAAAGCCATACCATGCCCTCGGAAGAAACTAGTGATAATTGCCTGTGTAGAAGAGGGTCTTTGCTGATTCCTATCAACATGGTGCACCTCTCAAGGGTGAGACTTTGACTGAATGAATAGATATCAATTGATAGACATTTTTATTAAGAAAGAGAATCCAGGATGAATGCTTTTTTTGTTCGCTATGTGCTGACTAGATGCGTACTTCCCTCTCTACCGATCCTGAGTTCGTATGACTCACCCCTGACTTATGATTCGCATGTTCATGCTTATCTCCTCATTCAGTCTTTTTCTTGTTACGAATGAGAGAAGCGGGAGGACAGTAGTTGTTTTTTTTTTTACCAAACACAAACTCCGCCTGTGTAAGTTTATCCTACATTGCTGATCCCAAGCCCGGATAAAGGAGGAGGGGGAGGGCATCAAGTAGTCGACAGCCGGCACTCCTAGGTTACGTCGAATCCTTATGAAAATGAATCCAGAACGAATTCGCGCTAAAGCTAGGGCGTCACCAATAAGTGTCACGCTGTGTGACTCGAGCACAATGATAAATGAGTAAGGGTCACTGTATCTCCATCGGGACCCGGATGCAGTGTTAAATGAGCAAGGGGGCCATAGAAACTTTTTTTTGAACGACTCCACTCAAAGTTGTTTGGGAGCATATGCTCCTATCAACTTTACACAGGACACACAAAAGAAGTACTTTCATCCTATTAGATGGGGGAGGGTGAAAAAGCTAGGATAGAATGTTAAAGTTTAAGAGAGTAGAATGCGTTTAGGAATTTGGAATATAGGAACCTTAACGGGAAAATCTATGGAAGTATTGGAAGTTATGGTGAGGAGAAGGATAAATATTATGTGCCTATAAGAAACTAAATGGGTTGGTCTTAAAGCAAAGGATCTAGAAAACTCAGGTTTTAAACTTTGGTATTCAGGCACAAATAGAACGAGAAACGGTGTTGGCGTCATTGTGGACAAGACCTTGACACAAGATGTTGTAGATGTCAAGAGGGTAGGAGATAGAATCATGGCAATCAAGATTGTAATAGGACAAGAACTCATCAATGTGATTAGTGCGTACGTACCTCAAGTAGGGTTGGATACGAGTTTGAAGGAGAAATTTTGGGAAGACCTTGGAGACTTGGTGCAAGGAATTGCTCAGACGGAGAAGGTATTTATAGGAGGAGATTTAAATGGACACATGGGGAAGGAGACAGGCAACTATGGAGGTTTTCATGGTGGCCATGGTTTTGGGGAGAGAAATGAGGATGGGGAAGCTATCTTGGATTTTGCAATGGCATATGATCTCTTCTTAGCCAACACCTTCTTTAAGAAGAGAGAAGAACATGTGATCACCTATAAGAGTGGGTCGTCAAAAACACAAATAGATTTTCTTCTAATGAGGAAAGGGGACCGTATAACTTGTAAGGACTGCAAAGTTATACCGGGAGAGAGCTTGGCTAATCAACATCGCTTGTTGGTGATGGATGTACATATCAAAAGAGAGAGAAAAAAGAACAAGACTTGGAAGTGCCCAAGGACTAGATGGTGGAACCTAAAAGGAGAAAAACAAGCCATTTTCAAAGAGAAAGTAATCACCCAATGCATATGGGATAGAGAGGGGGAAGCTAGCCAAAGGTGGGATTCCGTGGCTAGTTGTCTCCGAAAAGTAGCAAATGAAGTATTAGGAGAGTTCAAGGGCTTTGCTCCACACCAAAAGGAATCTTGGTGGTGGAATGAGGAGGTACAAACAAAGGTGAAGGCTAAGAAGGAATGTTGTAAAGCCTTCTACAAGGATAGGACCAATGAAAATGGTGAAAGGTATAGAAGAGCGAAGCAAGAGGCGAAGAAAGCCGTGAGATAAGCTAAACTAGTGGCTTATGAAGATATGTATAAGTGACTAGATACCAAAGACGGAGAGTTGGATATCTACAAACTAGCTAAAGCAAGGGAAAAGAAGACAAGGGACCTAAACCAAGTGAGGTGCATCAAGGATGAGGATGGAAAGGCTCTTGCTACAAAGAAAGCGGTCAAAGACAGATGGAGAGGTTATTTTCATAATCTTATCAATGAAAGACATGAAATGAGTACTTCTTTGGGGGAGTTAAGTAACTCAGAAGAGTGTAAAAACTACTCATTTTACCGCCGAATCAGGAAGGAAGAAGTGGTTGTAGCTTTGAAAAAGATGAAGCATAGAAAAGTAGTGGGCCCAGATGATATACTGATCGAAGTGTTAAAGGTCTTGGGAGAGACGGGTATAGCATGGCTCACTGACCTTTTCAATAGAATTTTGAAAACGAAGAAGATGCCAAATGATTGGCGAAAGAGCACTTTGGTGCCTATCTACAAGAATAAGGGCGACGTACAAAATTGCATGAACTATAGGGGTATTAAGCTAATGAGTCATACAATGAAGCTTTGGGAGAGAGTCATTGAGCATAGATTGAGGCAAGAGACACGAGTTTTGGACAACCAATTCGGGTTCATGCCAGGGCGCTCAACCATGGATGTAATCTATCTCTTACGAAGATTGATGGAAAGATATAGAGATGGGAAAAAGGATTTACACATGGTTTTTATATATTTGGAAAAAGCATATGATAGGGTACCAAGAGGCATCATTTGGAAGATTTTAGAGAAGAAAGGAGTACAAGTAGCATATATCCAAGCTACAAAAGATATGTATGATGGAGCAAAGACTGCCGTAAGAACTCATGAAGGACAAACCGAAAGCTTCCCCATAACTGTAGGGTTACATCAAGGCTCATCCTTAAGTCCTTACCTTTTTGCATTGGTAATGGATGAGTTAATATGACATATTCAAGACGATATTCCTTGGTGTATGCTTTTCGCAGACGATATAGTGTTGATAGATGAAACTCAGGAAGGGGTAAATGCGAAGCTTAACCTTTGGAGAGAAGTGTTGGAATCTAAAGTTTTTTGCCTAAGCCGATCAAAGACAGAATATATGGAGTGCAAGTTCAATGCAAATGGAGGCCAAAATGAGTTAGGGGTGAGGATCGGAGATCAAGAAATACCAAAGAGCGACCGTTTTCGCTACCTAAGATCTATCTTGCAATAGAACAGAGAATTAGATGGAGACCTCAACCATAGAATACAAGCTGGATGGATGAATTGGAAGAGTGCATCCAGCGGGTTGTGTGACTGCCGTATGCCACTGAAACTCAAGGGAAAATTTTATAGGACGACAATAAGGCCGGCGATGCTATATGGCACAGAATGTTGGGTGGTGAAGCATCAATACGTAGATAAAATGGGTGTAGCGGAGATGATGATGCTTTGTTGGATGTGTGGGCACACGAGAAAAGATAAGATTAAGATTAAGGATATCCGAGGTAAAGTAGGAGTAGCCGAAATTGAAGGAAAGATGAGAGAAAATCAGTTACGATGGTTTGGACATGTGCAAAGAAGGCCTACTGACGCTCTGGTTCGAAGATGTGACTACCGAACATAGGTTCAGGGCCGAAGGGGTAGAGGAAGACCTAGGAAAACTTTGGAAGAGACCCTAAGAAAAGACTTAGAGTACTTGGATCTAACAGAGGACATGACACATAACCGAAAGCAATGGCGTTCTAGGATTCATATAGCCAACCCCACTTAGTGGGAAAAGGCTTTGTTGTTGTTGTTGTTGTACCAAACACAAAGCTCTTCTCCCCGATTGTTAGTCCGACTCCACATCCAATTACAAGCTCTCTTCACCGAATAACGATGCTGCCTAAGAAACCTCATCGAATCTCGTGATTTCACGAACCACCGGCTTCTCGTAATTTCACAAACCTCTACCATTGTCGCTGACTTCTCTAACATAAATTAAGCATGCTGCTTCAACCAAGAACACGAAGTTGGTCTCAGCTGACTTTTGTAATCGGAATCACCGACGATTCCGGTGATGTCTGGCCTCGATGTTGGTTTCAAATGACTCATCATCACCCAAGATACCTTCTAGGCCCATTGCATGTGAAGATCTTATTCAAATTTGTGATTTAATATAATTGAATTTTAGTAAATTTTTCATGATTTTGTAAAAATAAATTTGTTTAAATTTCTGAGCTTTGGAGGGTTTTTCATTAAACTTATGGGTTTTTTGATGTTTTTATCTGAGATTTATTTATTTTTTTTCTAGATTTTGTATCATACATAGATTAAATTTGTGAGTTTGGTAGTTTGGTAGTGGTATTTTTTCTGTGCATTTTGGTGAACTTGGTTGTGGGTTTTGATGTTTGTCTGCAGCAGGGAAAGGGACGAAATCATTCCACGCCCTCCAACAGTTCTTGATTCTGATTGTGCACCGCCACCTTGCGAACCAAGTGCTATTTCAGCACCTGCAGGAGATGAACGAAGCGAGATGCTATAGTTTTCTGTAATTTTTACTATTGCTGTATGTAAATGACCGAATCAAAATGTCTTTAAGTTCCTTACAAATTCAATTTCCTGACTGATCTTCCCTTTTTCAATTTGAATTCAACTCTGTCCGATCATATTTTCTTACATGCTTAGCATTAGAAACTGTTGGTATTGAAAGTTTACCAACTCAATACCAAAATATGTGGGTGATAAGTTTACAAACTCTATCACACCTCTCACTTTGCACTCTAAATAAAATTGGACAAAAAGAAAAAAGAAAGGAGGGAAGCAACAAGCTTCGGCAAACAATGCACTTTGATATATTTCAAAGAGTTTCCAAACTCAATTGCTGAAATGGAATGGGAATTGGAATGATATATTAAAGCCTAGCAAGAAGGCCTATTTATATAAAACAGAAATTGATTAATAATACAACAACATGCAATGAATGATGGTGTTCACCATCTTTACACCCTTTCACACATGCACTGGCTGCTAGACACTTTCACACACATGCTTTGCATCATTCTAGCTTGCAATCACCACCTTTTGGCTATCACATGGCAGCAAGCATGTTTGTAGTTGCTGGAAATGTGAATACAACCTGTAAAGCAACTAACAGCTAGCAGCAACCATTTACAACCTGGTTTTATTTGAATTTCCAACACACCTACTCAAATCAAAACGCCTTCATTCCTAGCATTTCACGTAGCAGCCAGAATGATTCAACTGGCAGTGGCTTTGTGGAGATGTCAGGCACTTGTTCCTTGGTGTGACAATAGACAAGTTCGATTATCTTTTGCTTCACATGGTCCCTCCGAAAATGGAACCTGGTATCAATATGCTTGCTCCTTCCATGTTGGACTGGATTCCTAGCAAGCTTGATAGCTAAGATGTTATCCACATGATCACAGTCGATTCCACTTGTGGATGACATATTGACTTCAACAGATTTCTTAACCAAATTCCCTCACACACAGTTGAGGCTACAACAACGTATTCGGCTTCACATGATGACAAAGAAACAATTGATTGCTTCTTTGAAGTCCATGAGAAAGTTGGTGATCCTAGAAAAAACACATAGCCAGTTGTGCTTTTCCTTTCATCTTGGTCACCTCCCCAATCACTATTTGAATAACCAAATAATTTTGCATCTTCACCAAAATTATAAAACTGACCATAGTTTAGAGTACCTCTTATGTACCTCAAAATTCTCTTGGTGGCCAACCAATAAGACTTCCTTGGTGTTTCCATGTACTGACTCACGAGTCCAACACCATAAACTATATCAGGTCTTGTGATTGTAAGGTACCTTAGGCTTCCAACGAAGCATTTGTACACGGTTGAGTTTACAAACTCACCTTCTCTTTCCTTGGACAGCTTCAATCCAGTTGCAACTGGAGTGTTGACAATATTGCACTTGTCCGTATTGAATTTCTCCAATATATCTCTCATGTACTTTTGTTGAGAGATGTAGATACCGTCACTTTCTTGCTTCACCTCTATGCCAAGAAAGTATGACATTAATCCATTGTCAGTCATCTCAAATTCACTGAACATGGATTGCTTAAACTCACGGAACATTGCTTCATTGTTTCCTGTAAACAACAAGTCATCTACATAGAGACAAATAATTAAGAACTCCCCTTTTTCACCATTCTTCATGTAAACTGAATGCTTATATGGACATTTCTGAAATCCATTTTGGTGAAGGTAGTTATCAATCCTTGAGTTCCAAGCTCGTGGTGCTTGCTTGAGGCTATACAAAGCCTTCTTCAAACGATACACCTTATCTTCTTCTCCTTGTACTTAGAAGCCTTCCGGTTGTTCCACATACACTTCTTCCTCAAGAACTCCATTAAGGAAGGCTGACTTGACATCTAGTTGATAAATTTTCCATTTATGATGAGCAGCAAGAGAGATTAGCAATCTTACCGTGTCAAGTCTTGCAACTGGAGCATAGACTTCATCATAGTCCACTCCATACTTCTGTTTGTAGCCCTTTGCTACAAGCCTTGATTTGTACCAATCCACACTCCCATCTGCAGTGTGTCTAATCTTGTACACCCACTTGACACCAATAGCCTTCTGATTTGGTGGGAGATTTGTCAACTCCCAAGTGTCATTCTTCTCGATGGCATGGATTTCTTCCTCCATGGATATTTTCCAACGATCTTCTTCCACAGCTTCATTGAATGAGAAAGGCTCGTGGTCTGCATACAAGCAGAAAAGGCCTAATCGGATAAATGGTCCCTGTGGTTATAAGGTATTCGGATGATAGCCCCTGTGGCAAAAAAATTCAGATTTAAACCCATGTGGTCTAAGTCTGTTAGGATTTAAACCCCTGTGGTCTAAGTCTGTTAGGATTTATGCCCTTCTGTTAAATAATGTTGACGTGGCTGCCACATATATGCCACGTGGCAAAAATAATAATTTTTAATTTTTTTTTAAAACCTGAATTTTTACAAAAAAAAAAAAAAAAACCCAGAAGCTTCCCCCGCCCTCCGCCTGTTCCCCCCCCCCCGCCGGACTTCTTCTTCTTCTTCTTCCCGCCGGAGATCAGCTTCCCCCTGCCGGAGCCCTCTCCCCGTGCGACCCTCCTCCATCTCCTTCTTCCTTCTTCTTCTTCTTCCCGCCGGTCTCCCCGCGCGACTCCTTCTTCTTCTTCTTCCCGCCGGAAACCAGCTCCCCCCCTCGCCGGAGCCCTCTCCCCGCGCGACCCTCCTCCCTCTCCCTTTTCCTTCTTCTTCTTTTTCTTCTTGCAGATCTGGGTTTTTTTTTTGTAAAAATTCAGGTTTTTTAAAAAAAAAATTAAAAATTATTATTTTTGCCACGTGGCAGACATTTGGCAGCCACGTGGCATATATGTGGCAGCCACGTCAGCATTATTTAACAGAAGGGCATAAATCCTAACAGATTTAGACCACAGGGGTTTAAATCGAATTTTTTTACCACAGGGGCTATCATCCGAATACCTTATGACCACGGGGACCATTTATCTGATTAGGCCAGCAGAAAAAGTTGGTTTCTTCTTCTTCTTCTTGTCCATATATCTCAGTGAGACTTCTTAGCCTCACTGGAGTTGAGGAGCTGCTTTCTTCACTGGATGTAGGGCCACTCCTTGCATGTCTATGCAATGAAGTTGTTGTGATTGTTTGAGCAGGCTGTTGCTCGACAGGTGGCACAACTTCTGGTTCTTCAAAATCAGTGGAGACGATATTCTCTTTACTGACTTCTTTGTTGTTCCACTTCCATGCCTCTTCCTCACTGAAAATGACATCTCTATTAACCACTAGTTTGCCAGTTAGTGGGTTGTAGAGTTTGTATGCCTTGGACTCTTCACTATAGCCCACAAACACACACTTTTCACCTCGATCATCAAGCTTCCTTCTCTTGGCTTCTAGAACTTGAGCATATGCAACACACCCAAAAACTCTTAGGTGTGCAACATTTGGCTTGTATCCACTCCAAGCCTCTTGTGGTGTCAACGTCTTGACACTCTTTGTTGGACATCGATTCAACAAATAAATCGAACAAGCTACAGCTTCTGCCCACAATTCTTTTGGCAAATTCTTCTTTTTAAGCATGGACCTTGTCATGTCAAGGATGGTTCAATTCTTTCTTTCGCCTATCCCATTTTGTTGTGGGGTATAGGCAGCAGTCAGTTGATGCCTAATTCCTTGCTCCTTGCAGTATGATTGGAAAGCATTAGAGGTGTACTCTCGACCTCTGTCTGATCTCACAACCAGAAGCTTATGGTTACTTTCAGCCTCTATGAGTGCCTTGAACTCCTTGAAGATTCTTAGGGCAGCCGACTTCTCCTTGAGAAAATAAACCCAAGTATTTCTACTAAAATCATCAATGAAAGTAATAAAATACCTATTACCTCCATAAGACATAGGATCCAATGGACCACATATATCTGTGTGTACCAACTGCAGTGGTGCCTTTACTCTCCATGTATCACCAACAGGGCGTGTGGCTTCAATCTGGGGTAGACCACGAACCATTCCTCCACTTGACAGCAACTTTAGGCCATTGAAATGAAGATGGCCAAACCGAAGATGCCATTTCCATGACTCATTTTCCATTACACCGATGTTGCAACTCCCAATCTTTGTGTTCAACTTCAACGAGAACATTCAGTTTTTTGACATTTGAACACGTGCAATAAGCTTTCTCCTTGCATTCCTGAGAGTGAGAAACATATTCTCCATATGTATAACATACCCTTTCTGGAGCAGTTGACCAATGCTCAGAATGTTACTCTTCATACCTGGTATGTAGTAGGTATTAGAGATGTATTCTTCTCTACCATCCTTCTGGATGATTTTGATCTTTCCTTTGCCTTCAACTGGCAACTTTGAGGAGTCACCAAGACTCACAGATCCATAAGGCCCATCTTTGAGTTTGGCAAAAAATTCTTTCTTTCCACATATGTGGTTGCTTGCACCAGAGTCCAAATACCAAACATCTTGTTGGCTACTAATATCATGGTGTGCTAGTAAGACTGTAAATTCCTCACCAGCATTTCCATTTGATTCTGCCATGTTGACATGCTTACCATTTTTATATGAACATTCATTGGCATAATGTCCATATTGCTTGCAACTGTGACACTGGATATACGTTTTTCCTCGAGTAGATCTCCACTCTTGAGATTGACCTTGGTTTTGTGCATAGCCTCGACCTCTTCCTCGAGCTCGTCCTCGGCTACAGTTGGATGAACTCCCACGACGTGAGTTCCATTGCCCACGACCTCCATTTGGTTTGTCAATATTCAACTTTGACTCTAAAGCTTGCTCTAGCATTGTGGGGCTTGCATTCTTTTGAATGCGTTGCTCGTGAACTAGAAGGGATCCTAGCGGTTCATCTGCGCTCATTTTCTCCAAATCCTTAGATTCCTCAATGGCAGTTACCACATGCTCAAAGTTGCATGTGAGTGATTCGAAGGATTTTCTCCATGACACGAACATCGTCAAGCCTCTTGCCATTCCTTTTCATTTGATTCACAATTACAAGTAGTCGAAAGTAGTAGTCTGAAATGTTTTCTCCTTCTTTCATATGAACAGCTTCAAAATCTGCTCTTAATGATTGAAGCCAGACTCTTTGTACTCGATCTACTCCTTGGTAAATTGTGCTCAGAGTGTCCCAAACTTGTTTGCTGGTTGTTGCTTCTGCAACCTTCTCGAACGTTGAATCTTTTAATCCTTGATAGAGAAGATACATCACTTTCTGGTCCTTCTTTCGTAAATCCTTGAGAGTGTTCCTTTGATCTGCAGTCTATGTGGCTTCTTGCTCGGCAGTGGGTACAACATACCCACTACTGACAACTTTTCATAGCTCCTGTGATCCAAACAATGCCTTGAATTGGATGCACCATCTTTCATAATTTTCTTTCTTCAATGTGGGAACTTGAAGCTGCACAAAGTTAGATGCCATAACTGCTGCACCTGCCATAATGTTATTCTGGCTCTGATACCAGTTGTTGGTATTGAAAGTTTACTAACTCAATACCAAAATATGTGGGTGATAAGTTTACAAACTCTATCACACCTCTCACTTTGCACTCTCAATAAAATTGGACAAAAAGAAAAAAGAAAGGAGGGAAGCAACAAGCTTCGGCAAACAATGCACTTTGATATATTTCAAAGAGTTTCCAAACTCAATTGCTGAAATGGAATGGGAATTGGAATGATGTATTAAAGCCTAGCAAGAAGGCCTATTTATACAAAACAGAAATTGATTAACAATACAACAACATGCAATGAATGATGGTGTACACCATCTTTACACCCTTTCACACATGCACCAGCTACTAGACACTTTCACACACATGCTTTGCATCCTTCCAACTTGCAATCACCACCTTTTGGCCATCACATGGCATCAAGCATGTTTGTAGTTGCTGGAAATGTGAATACAATTTGTAAAGCAACTAACAGCTAGCAGCAACCATTTACAACCTAGTTTTATTTGAATTTCCAACAGAAACCACTACTCCACAATTCCAGAAAGTTAAATAAAATAGATCAACCCTCTTTCAGTTTTTCCTCTATGTTACAAACAAGTGTATTGCCATTTACATCGAATATATGTAATTTAGTTGTGATGCGGAAGCTTGAGAGGTCCACTAGAAATGCAGCACTATCTAATTTAGTTGACTCAATCAAAGCATAAAAGCAAACAACTCACATACAAAAATTATATCAAGCAACTGGCTATTCAATCAAAAGTTAACACAACAAAATGTTAACCTAAAACCCTCTCTTATATGGCTACATTGATGTCAACAACCTTTTAGTTTGTTAGTCTTCACCGGTTCAATGGCATCTTTGTAATGATCGTCCTTATGAACCCAGTCTTCTCACCAGAGGGTCTGCTCAGTTGATTGGTAGAATAAGGTCCCAATATCTCTACCTCCACACACACACACACACACACACACACACACATATACATACATACATATATATATGTATGGATAGCTGCTTCGATGTTCACTTGGTGTACATATTTTACACACAAAGCACTTTTGAAAGTTTACTGTTTGTGGACCCTAATTTCTACGAGAGCATCTCATTATCGTGGAAAAAAATAAATCATGAAATTAAAGAGGAGGGCTTGATCATAACTCTTTAATTTACATGAACAACCTTTACATTTCTGCTAAATATTAATTGGTGTTGGACCTCTTAGGCCATCTCTAACCGAGGGTTGACCAGAGGGCTCGTTTTAGCCCTCTGACCCTCCAAGATTCCCCAAGATATTAATATTTTAATGAACAGTACTGGGCCATATTGGCCTCCGTCTCCAACCGAGGGCCAAAGGGCCAGAGGGCTCGTTTTAGCCCTGTCGCAAAAAACCGTCTCCAACCGAGGGCCAAAGGGCCATAGGGCCAAACATAATTTATTATTTAAAAACTACAATTTAAATTCAAATCTAACGGCTAAGTGACGTCAACATGATGTCAGCTAGCCGTTGGATTTGAATTTTCTTTTGCTATAAATAGGGTGGATATTGGGCTATAATTCACACAACTTTAAGTTTTATGTTGTTAAATGTTTTTAAAAATGTTGTTTAAATTTCATGTTGTTAAATGTTTTTTTATGTTGTATAATTTGTATGTTGGTTAATGTTATTTAATGTTGTTTCATATTGTTTAATATTGTTTCATGTTACTTAATTTAATTTAATGTTGTATAAATGGCCTAGGAAGTTATAGGAAAAAAATAGAATTGAAAAAAATATGAAACAAATTTTGTGAAATAGAAGTTATAGGAAAAAAAATGGAATTTAAAAAAATATGAAACAAATTTTGTAAAATAGAAGTTATATGAAAAAAAATATGAATCAAATTTTGTAAAATAGAAGTTATAGGAAAAAAAAATAGAATTTTAAAAAAATTGAAACAAATTTTGTAAAATAGAATTGAAAAAAAATATGAAACAAAATTTGATTCATATGAAAAGGAAAAAAAAGGGGAAAAAAAGAAGTTTAAATTCATAAAAAAAAAAGTTAATACAACGGCTACTAGCCGTTATATTAAAAAAAATTCAAACTATTAGTGTCTGTTATAACCGACACTAATAGTAATTAAAAAGAAAATTTTTGCTTTTGAATAACTATTACTGTCGGTTATAACCGACAATATTAAAAAATTCTTCTTTAATGCTGTCGGTTATAACCGACAGCAATAGGAAAACATTAAAAAAAATAGCCAGCCCGGGGCTGGCTGGCTGTCCGAAAGCAGCCAGCCCTCCAGCCCTCTCTGATCCCGTGGGGCCCTCCCAGATTCCAGAGCCCTTTGGCCTAGCCCTCGGTTGGAGACGGTTTTAAGGCTATTTTCGGCCCTCTGGCCCTCTGGACCATTCGGTTAGGCCATCTCCAACCGAAGGCTGGCCAGAGGGCTCGTTTGAGCCCTCTAGCCCTCCAAGATTCCTCAAGATATTAATATTTTAATGAACAGTACAGGGCCATATTTGCTTCCGTCTCCAACCGAGGGCCAGAGGGCCAAAGGGCTCGTTTTAGCCCTGTCATAAAAAACCGTCTCCAACCGAGGGCCAAAGGGCCATAGGACCAAACATAATTTATTATTTAAATTTAAAAACTACAACAACTTAAATTTAAAAACAACTTATATTTAAACACTACAAATTAAATTTAAAAACAACATTAACTTAAATTTAAAAATTACAACGACATAAATTTAATATCCAAATAGGCCTTACTCATTGGAGTGTAATCCGAAGTGTTCCTTTCCATATTCTTATCATCCATCTCTTCTTGTATTTGTTTGGCTCGCTCTTCATGTCTACACTTCCTTTCTTCCGCATCACGGGCATTTTGCTCCGCCAGTAATCGAAATGAGGCCGCCACTTCATGTTGAGCGGCGTAATCAGCATTTGCCTTACCCTTTTCCCTCAACCTTCGGGCCTTGTTTCGTCCCATAGCCCTAGGTAAAGAAATTTCGGACGGAGTCGGATTTTCTACCCTTGTTTGTTGAATGGTAGGAGATCCATCTTCACTCATATCTACAGATGGGGATGCAGCTTCCAAAGGATCCACTCTATGTTGAGGTGGATCTTCAAATAACACCCACCCTTTACAAATTTCCCAACAACCGTGAAACTGAAAGGGTTTTGAGCTGCCCTCCATATACAATTCCTCCTCTTGGCGTACCTAGAAAATATAATTAAAAAAATTTTAGGAAATTAATTCACGAAATTAATGTAATATAATTAAACATTTAAACATTTAAAATAAACTGTAAAAACACTAACTTCGTCATAGTAATTGGCGCCGCTTTCATGTCTACGTGCTGCTGCTAATAGTGCTTGATGCCATTTATTCAAACTTGGATGAAGATGTTTCTTCCATCTTGAAGAACAACTTTCGTGGTTTCGGGTATTCGGTGGAATGGTGCCTTCGTAGAACTCTAAGTATTTTTTTGACACACGAGTCCAAACACCTTCACTTGTTTGAGAAATCCCCCTCACACTATCTTCTGAGATCCATCTATAAGCCTTGCAAAGAGCTTCATCTTCTTTTCGGGTCCAAGCCCTACCTTTCATTGCAGATGAGGCCATTTTTTTTGAAAAAAAAATGAAGGAAATATTGCAAATGTTATAGAAGAAAATATTACAAATATTATAGATGAAAGAAATATTAGAAAATATATTGAAGGAAATATTGAGAAATATATTGAAGGAAATATTGAAAAATATTGAAGAAGGAAATATTGCAAATGAAGTGAAGAATTGAAAGAACTTCACTATATTTATAGAAGAAAAAAATGTTTAAAATAAATTAAAAAAACAAAAAAACCAACGGCTAGTAATGTTTAAAATAAATTAAAAAAAAAAAAAAAAAAAAAAAAAACCAACCAACGGCTAGCTGACTCAGCTAGCCGTTATATTCAAAAACAGTTCAAACTATTAGTGTCGGTTATAACCGACACTAATAGCAGAACAATTAAAAAAAAAAAAAGGTCTTCAATGCTGTCGGTTTTAACCGACAGCAATAGGAAATCATTAAAAAAAAAAATAGCCAGCCCGGGGCTGGCTGGCTGGCCGAAAGCAGCCAGCCCTCCAGCCCTCTCCGATCCCGTGGGGCCCTCCCAGATTCCAGAGCCCTCTGGCCTAGCCCTCGGTTGGAGACGGTTTTAGGGCTATTTTCGGCCCTCTGGCCCTCTGGACCCTTCGGTTGGAGATGGCCTTAGGCCATCTCCAACCGATGGCTGGCCAGAGGGCTCGTTTTAGCCCTCTGGCCCCCCAAGATTCTCCAAGATATTAATATTTTAATGAACAGTACATGGCCATATTTGCCTCCATCTCCAACCGAGGGCCAGAGGGCCAGAGGGCTCGTTTTAGCCCTGTCACAAAAAACCGTCTCCAACCGAGGGCCAAAGGGCCATAGGGCCAAACATAATTTATTATTTAAAAACTACAACTTAATTTTATTTAAAAATCATGTTGGTTAGTGTTGTATAATTTTTATGTTGGTTAATGTTATTTAATGTTGTTTCATATTGTTTAATGTTGTTTTATGTTACTTAATTTAATTTAATGTTGTATAATGACTTAGGAAGTTATAGGAAAAAAATAGAATTTAAAAAAAATATGAAACAAATTTTGTGAAATAGAAGTTATAGGAAAAAAATGGAATTTAAAAAAAAATATGAAACAAATTTTGTAAAATAGAAGTTATATGAAAAAAATATGAACCAAATTTTGTAAAATATAAGTTATAGGAAAAAAATAGAATTAAAAAAAATCGAAACAAATTTTGTAAAATAGAAGTTATAGGAAGTTATAGAAAAAGAAAAGAAAAAAAAAGGTTTAAATTCATAAAAAAAAAAAAAAAAAAAAGGTTTACAACGGCTAGTGGCGCTAGCCGTTGGAATTTTAAATTCAAATTGTTATTTCTGTCGGTTATAACCGACAGAAATGAGAAACATTAAAAAAAAAAATAGCCAGCCCGGGGCTGGCTGGCTGGCCGAAAGCAGCCAGCCCTCCAGCCCTCCAGCCCTCTCCGATCCCGTGGGGCTCTCCCAGATTCCCGGAGCCCTCTGGCCTAGCCTTCAGTTGGAGACGGTTTTAGGGCTATTTTCGGCCCTCTGGACCCTTTGGTTGGAGATGGCCTTAGAGATGGCCTTATTACACGTAACATGTGATATTCTTTTTGTTTGCTAAAAAGAAAGTGATTCATTATATATGCATGGTGTGTGTGAGTTTGAACAGAGGTAATAGGTGAATCTACATAGAAGAGCATTTATATACCTGCTGCTTGATGTGGAATTTTGCTTTCTTTTTTTTAGCAATAACACTTACAATCTTGGATTCTATTACACCAAAAGCAGATCAAGTTTTAGAGTGAAATTTATCATGATTTTGTAGTTTTATTGCTGTTAATTATCCTGGACAAACACCGTGATGTCTTCGCTAATGAGTAGTCTACAGGGTCCTTTGGTCCGAAAGAGTTTCAGCAGCTAGGCAGTTACAACAGTCGTTGAGTACTTCCATGTGCCTCCTTATGCTGGGATTTTGTTAGACTCGTATCCCAGGTGCGTATTTTATCTTCATATATTTCATAGTTTTATTTAGTTTTGATATATAATCAGCTAGAAACACATTCAGTTGGGCGAATTTTGCATTGTGACATACATGACATAGGAGTTATGCTCTGTTTGTGATTAAGGATGGTTGTTATGTTTTCTCATATGTACATTAATACTGTGAAATGTTGAGTAAAAATCAATTTAGGGGAACTATATACTGGTATAGATGTGCATATTAATCCTGCCTGAAGTAAAATTTAGAAATTTGGCATAGAGACTAATAGAGAATATGAGAAACCCAACTTAATTTTATGAATTTGTTTTGGTGCCTACAAATGAAATCTGGCATAGTGAAAGTTTGTGTACTGAAATTATGACAAATTTTCCTTCATCTTTATATTTTCATTCAATTCAATTCATATGCAATTTAGTGTGATTCAATTCATAAGTGATCAAATTTTGTTTTTAATTCCTTCTTCTTTTGATTTTCAGTTCAACGTTGTCGTACAAAACGAATGAGACATCATTAACGGAGTTATGGATTTGGGTGTCTTTAGTGAAACAAAACTGGATTGTTTTAACTTTGTATAGTTGTAAGCATAAAAGAATCTCTGGGATAGAGCCATAGCTTTTGAAAAACAGTCCTCAAGGATGGCATACCAACATTCCCAATTTTTTTCATGTAATATATGAATGTAAATAGCACTTCCTTAACACATGGATGTAATATATGTACAGAAATACCACTCTGTGGCACATATATTTTTTGAGACTTCTACGTATTCAATAATGTTTTCAAACGTCACAACAACGTGGGGGTACCCTTGCTAGTTTCGTACAAAACATCATTTTATGCAAATCTGTTGTATCAACTACATGCTCAAATCAAGAATAAGTAGAGAACGTGGCTTTTAAGAAAGGAAAATGATAAACACATACTATTTTTTTCCTCTTATACACCTATGCTTAATCATGTTTATTGTTTTTATTGATTTATTCAACTCGTTGTTTAGAAATAAAGGAGGTGTGATAAGCTAATTAAAAAAGGTGTGAAATCCAGTTTCCTTAAGAAACCAAGAGAAATGTAAAAGGAGAAAACGAGACACTTAACAGTTTCATTATGCACTCTTTGTTAAAAAAGGAAAAATAAAAAAGGCTTTTTAGCCAAAATGGTCATCGAGATTTGCATAACGCATCAATTTGGTTCCTGAAATTTAAAATCAATAGAAGTGGTTCCTGAGATTGTCCACCATCCATCATTTTGGTCATTCTGTTAAAAAACTCCGTTAAGTTGAGGGTATTTTTATCAAATCAAATTCTCCACTTGCTTTTTCGCCCTTTTCTCTCATTTCCCTCATATGTTGCTAATTTTGGCAATGAAATCAAATTTTCACCCATTATTAAAAACAATTTGGTGCCAAATTCAAGTAAATCATCGCAAACGATCCCTGACTTTTTTCCCTTTCGTTAATTTTTGGAAAAAAAAATCTACACAATTTGCACACTTGAATATAAATGAAATGGATGGTTGAAAGTATGGTATATCTACAGACAAGGCTAAATCAATAGAATTACCAAAAAGAGATACCATGTTCCATTACATGAGATTTTCAACATGACCATCATTATAACTTGCAAAATATTCAAATGTTCAACATCAAAAAAAAAAAATATATATATATATATATATATATATATATATATATATATATATATCCCACATGTTTAACAGCAAATCAAACTCTAAATGTTCAACTGCAAAATCAATATTCAACTGTTCTAATTCACAAAAAGAAGAAAATAAATGGTTGTAGCTTGTTTTCTTCCATTTGTGTAGTGACATCCAAACTACAAACTCCCTCCATACTCAAGGCTTCCAGGGCTTGCCTCTCTTTGTAGGTGATTTGTACCTTTTGTTGGTAGATTGTGATTGTGGTGACACTAATTGGAAAGTGACGCCAATGCGGCCTTGTTGTGAAATCCCGTTCCTGGATTTCATTATTATAATCTACGTATTGGTATTGTAGAGATTTTATATTATTTTTCGGGAAATTAATTATTTAAAATCCGTATATCATTCGAGGTCACAATTTATATTGTTGAATAGATATCGAGATTATGAACGCATAGGCGAAAGCCGTTTGCGAGTCCGGATTATAACGGTATAGTTACGGACGTTTCAAGTTGTTGCTAAAAAATAAAAATAAAAACGAAAAAAGAAGAAAACGCCACAGGAATGAGAGGGAGAAAAAAAAAAGGAAGAGGAATTTGGGGAGAGAAAGGAGGGAGGCTTGGCCAAGGGGAGGAGAGAGAGAAAGGAGGCCGCCAATGAGAAAAGAGAAAAGGAGGAGGAAGGAGGGAAGGGAGGGACACCAGATTCCCTACCCGATTGTCTTCTCCGACCTGATCGCACCATTGCTACCACTTCCGACGGGTTTTCTGTCCATTTTCCGACGAACCACATCATCTAACCCTTTGGAAAACATCCCCCCAATGTTCCCTCTTCCCTTTACACCCCAATTTTGATGAAAATTAGACCAAATTTCGTGAAACCGCACCGGTGGGTGCGATGGAAGTTTTCCGGTGATCCACCATTTGTAAAATAATCTTCTTCAATGACCACCACCAAAACAATCATCTAGAGGTCAGGAACAAAGCCCAAGCAAGATTGGAGGCGTTGGAGTTCGAATTGAGGACGAATCAAAGGACACCTATTTCAAGGGTTCCGGCGGATCGAGGCAAATTGAGGGGTTTCCCGACAAAATTGAACCTCAGCCCAGGTATGAAAATTGCTCCCCTTACTGATATCTACATGCCTGTAAAATTTGATAATTTTTTGAATTAGTGGAATTTTCCGGCGAGCCACCCGTGGTGGCGCATGCGGCGGCGGCCTGGCAAGTGGGCCGACGATGTCCTTTTAAGTTAAATTAGATGATCTGATTTCATAATTGATAACCATATGATGTGGTTTGATTGTTTGAACTTAGTTTCATTACGATACGTCACTTGACCTTTATATGAATCGATGATTCATCCGTTGGATTGTCACCAAACTTTAATACATTATAGTATGTAATATTTGAGGATAACTGGAACCGACGGATCGGAAATCCGACGTACGGATCTTCCCGACTTAGATTTCTAAGTTAGTAAAATTAATTGTTAACCACCACCCAATTCTAGTAATTGGCGGAGATCCGACCGTTGGATCGTGTTGAGATTTCAATATGTTGTTCTTTGAGCACAATGTGGACCTTAGGAAGTTACAGATCTGGAATCCGATATGCGGATCTACTGGATCAAATGATGTAGAGTTGTGGATCTTACTGTTGATCGAGAATTGACTTTTGGTCAACATGTCTCGAAACATTCTAAATACTAAATCTAGTACCACAAGATACTAAGTGAAGCCTAGTGGGACTATATTGGTTTGAGAGTGACTTGAATATATGTGATATAGATATTACCTTGATTTCTTATATCAATATCATCTGTGAATATGATATGGGTTATAAATGAAATTCTATTGAAATGTGAATTTTATATATATATATATATATATATATATATATATATATATATATATATATATACACACATACCATAGACCTATGTTTATTGAATGTGAATTCTATAGAAGTGTTATTTTTATTTCTGGCCATTGATCTATTTTCATTAAGCATGATTTGATTTGTGCTTTGGAAATATGGTTTGTATTGTATGATTGGATTGATGTGATGAAATGTGAGGGCTAATAGTGGACCGTTAACCTATTGTCATGGGGTTTGTAACTTAGACACTTGTTTCACATCTTGTTTCCTTATTTCACTTTTTGTGTCATTTAGCCCTTCTAAATTAAGTACTTGGTTCTTGTATTGTTTCTTCAAGCCGTTGTTGTATCCATTGGTCTTCCACTCGATTCCGTTGAGTGATGGTCTGGAATCGTATCCTCGTTTGGATTCCGTTGAGCGATGGTCCGGAATCCCTTTGATTCTGTGATTCCGTTGAGTGATGGTCTGGAATCGTACCCTGGCTCGAATTTCGTTTAATGATGGCCCAAAATCCCTTCTATTCTACGATTCCGTTGAGTGATGGTCCGGAATCCCTTTTACTCCGCAATTCCGTTCAGTGATGGTTCGAAATCGTATCCTGAGTTTGATTCCGTTGAGTGGTCTAGAATCCCTTTGGTGACTTGATTCCTTGGATTTGATTTCAGCTTCAGAGATGTAGGCTTCGGCCGAACTGTGTCGCTCTAGCCCTGCATGTCAGTGTGTTGTATGGGTTATTATCTGGTGTGATTATTGGATGTTGTTGGATGTAATTGTTATGATTATGATATATCGTTGACCAATATGGCTATAGATTATTATTGCGCCTCGTCGATTGGTCCTTGAGATGTTGCACGCTTTAAATTGTGCATTATGTTGAAATATGGTAGTTTATGTGATGAATATTCGAGTGTAGTGAAAAGTTGAACTATGAATGGGTTGATCCCTATTGAGGGTACGTAGACAGTCTAACGAAGAGGTTAGATGCAGCCATAAAGTATATGGAAAATTATTATGCATCTAGATCTTGAATTATGTTTTGTACATATCCAAAAGGTATTAGTAATGGATGAGTTAACATGACATATTCAAGATGATATTCGTTGGTGTATGCTTTTCGCAAACAATATAGTGTTGATAGATGAAACTCAGGAAGGGGTAAATGCGAAGCTTAACCTTTGGAAAGAAGTGTTGGAATCTAAAGGTCTTTGACTAAGCCGATCAAAGACAGAATATATGGAGTGCAAGTTCAGTGCAAATGGAGGCCAAAATGAGTTGGGGGTGAGGATCGGAGATCAGGAAATACCAAAGAGCGACCGCTTTCGTTACCTAGGATCTATCTTGCAAAAGAACGGAGAATTAGATGGAGACCTCGACCATAAAATACAATCTGGATGGATGAAGTGGAAGAGTGCATCCGGCGTGTTGTGTGACCTCCGTATGCCACTGAAGCTTAAGGGAAAATTTTATAGGACGAAAATAAGGCCGGCGATGCTGTATGGCACATAATGTTAAGCTGTGAAGCATCAACACGTACATAAAATGGGTGTAGCGGAGATGAGGATGCTTTGTTGGATGTGTGGGCACACGAGAAAGGATAAGATAAGGAATGAGGATATTCGAGGTAAAGTAGGAGTATCCAAAATTGAAGGAAAGATGAGAGAAAACCGATTACGGTGGTTTGGACATGTGCAAAGAAGGCCTACTGATACTCTGGTTCGAAGATGTGACTACGGGACAAAGGTTCAGGGCCGAAGGGGTAGAGGAAGACTTAGAAAAACTTTGGAAGAGACCCTAAGAAAAGACTTAGAGTACTTGGATCTAACGGAGGACATGACACAGAACCGAGCACAATGACGTTCTAGGATTCATATAGCCGACCCCACTTAGTGAGAAAAGGCTTTGTTGTTGTTGTTGTTGTACATATCCAAAAGGCGGGGCATGTTGAGTTACGTGCATTTAGGGACGTCACATGTCGATCTTGGACGATGTCGCGATCGGGGCGTGACAATTTTAATAGTATCAGAGCAAATGATCCTACTCTATGATATGCAACCTTCTTGAGTCTTGTTGGCATGAATTACAATATGCATTGTGGTTGCATGATTTCATAATTTTTTGGGCATAAAGATGCATTCATGTGATATATGGACTCATATACATTTGAGATGCATATATGAATTGCATTGTGTTGTGGTGAAATTTCCATGGTGATTATGAAAAATCTCATTAATGGGAATTATGATTTGTATTGGTATTGCATTATTCCCTAAGTTCTTTGAGTAATGAGAAAGTTATGTGAGAAGTATATTTATGTTGTGAATCATCATGAGGTGAAGTAAATTGGATTGATAATATTTTTGAAAATGTGAATTGAATTGCATATTGGAATGGTTGTTAAATTGAGGGCTAATAGGAGACCATGACCCTGCTTGGTTAATCCGCGATAGGGGGTCATTAGTGGTCCTGCTTGGTTAATCCGCATTGGGGGACCATACTATATATGGATCGCGCTTGGTTAATCCGCGTTGGGCGATCCTTATGGCCATTTATACTTATGGGTGATCATGCTTGGTTAATCCGCATTGGGTGATCACTGCCTAACAGGTCTACAGGTGTGACTCTACTTGGTTAATCCACATTGGGGGGGTCACTACCTACCTCATTATCTTGACCCTGCTTGGTTAATCCGCATTAGGGGGTCACTAGTGGTCATGCTTGGTTAATCCGCGTCGAGTGACCATACCATATATGGGTCGCGCTTGGTTAATCCGCGTTAGGCGATCCTTATGGCCATGTATGCTTAGGAGTGATCATGCTTGGTTAATCCGCATCGGGTGATCACTTCCTAACAGCTGTAAGAGTGACTCTGCTTGGTTAATCCGCGTTGGGGAGTCACGTCACTGCCTACTTGGTTATTTTCTATGTATTATGAAAATGTTGAATGTTACGGTGATTGTGAGGTGGTGATAAGTATATGAAGAATTTGTATTATACCTGGCACTTAAGAAATTGAATTGGGCAAAAAGGCCCATGGATATAAGGGTGGATATGTGAGATTGGACTAGAAAGGCCCGTGAATGTGAAATTGGGCGAGAAAGACCGTGTATGTGAAAATGGGCGAAAAAGGCCCGTATATGTGAAAGAAAAAAAAAAGAAAAAGAAAGAAGAAGAAGAAGAAAAGAAAAAGAAAGTGTGATGTGTATTGGTCAGGTATATTACAATATTTTCCAGCTTACTAGTCACTGATTGAAATAAAAGAAAATGATGGTGAAATCATTATTTTGTCAATGATAAGTGTGGATAGAAATTTGAAAATGTTTTGGCCAACGATAAAAGTGGTTGGAAATGTTAATATTTAAGGAGAATATGGTGATTTGTTGAAGGGGAATGAAATTATAAACTATGATTATGGTTTGCCATTATAATGGGAATGGTGGGTGAATATGAATGAAATTATGGAATGAAAATTTTGAATTCATTTAATATAAATGTTTTCCCAATTGAGTTTCTTCGTCTGATGAAAAGAATTGATGGGAAAAGGGTGATAATTATAAACTTGATTGGTTGGTTTACCATTAACGCATTATGGTGTGAAATTCCGATATTTTGTTAGCCACGTTAGTCATGGCTTGAGATTTGGCATGTGACTTTGTCAATGTGAGATAAGTTAGTTCTATGACTGAGACTATCTTTAAATTGATACATGAACTAGTTGCATAATCTATTTTGGTGAGAAATTGGGAACAAATTGGTTGAATTATTACCATCTTATTCATTGTGTTGGAGTATGTGAAAGTTTATAAAATTGTTGTTGCACAACTTAGCCAATAAATAATTTTAATATCGATGCTCGTCTCACCGTTATAACCTTGATTCAAAACAAATTGGTTGAATGTGGCATGTTGACTAAAGTTTAACCCTTCATTTGTAAGAAAGAGAATAATTGCTGCCATGATAGCTATTCTTGATTCAAAGATGGTTTTCACAACGTTCACATTGATACCTATGATCTCGTTCCTTGTGTAGTAAAATATGACATAGGTATGCTCTGAAAACAACACTAAAGGAATGTCAAAATTTTGTTTTTGAGCAAAAGTAAGCATATAATAGATGATATGGAAATAATTTGAGTCAAATTTGATCAATGACTCATAATTCGATTCATCTGTGATCACTTGGTAGTCTTCTTTCCATTACCTAGTGATGTGATTGGAAATTCCAATAATTTTGGTTGGAATTTTGGAACTTGAATAGTCAATTTTAATTTAGCCAGCAAGACTTATGGCTTAAGGTTGATATTATTTTGCAAGGTTATGTGGCTAGAAATTTTGAGAAAGAATAGTAGTTACAACTATGTATAGCCAATGATGGTGGATGGTTTACCAATGATTGTAATTATTATGTTAGTATCTATCTAACCAATAGTAAATGTGATTTGATAATTTAGTAATTATTTGAAGTTATGAAGATTGTGGCCTGATGTTTGATAAATATTTTGCCAATGTGTATGGCTAGAATTTCTAATATTTATTCTGCCAATAAATGTTGCTGGGAATCTGAGTATATGGGTGAGAATCATGATGATCTATCCGTTATTTTACGGTCCATGAGTTGAATAAACTCGTAGACTGAGGTTATGATCTTATTCACCATAAATGAAATAATAAGAAATGCTTGTAATTAGAAACTTGGTTGGTATGGTTGCCAGAATTATGAGTATATTGATGAATTCTTGTTAGTAGTGCCATTCTTTGTGATTGTGCAAAGATTGGTGGTGAAGTCGTGCTGAGATGATGATAATTGTATTTGTGAGTTGTGATTCGATGTTGTCAAGCTTGATGTTAATTAAATTCGATTATAATTAAAGAGTAAATGCCATTTCGAAATTGTTATTCGGTTGAATTGTGGCAATGGTCGATATGGAATTGATACTAAAATTTCAAGGAAGAAATTTTTTTAAGGGGGGGAAGAATGTGAAATCCCGTTCTTGAATTTCATTATTATAATCTACGTATTTGTATTATAGAGATTTTATATTATTGTTCGGGAAATTAATTATTTAAAATTCGTAAACCATTCGAGGTCACAATTTATATTTTTGAATAGATATCGAGATCACAAACGCATAGGCAAAAGTCGTTTGCGAGTCCGGATTATAACGGTATAGTTACGGACATTTGAAGTTGTTGCTAAAAAAAAAACCAAAAAAGAAGAAAAAGCCACGGGAGTGAGAGGGAGAAAAAAAAAGGAAGAGGAATTTGAGGAGAGAAATGAGGGAGGCTTGGCCAAGGAGAAGGAGAGAGAGAATGGAGGCTATCAATGAGAAAAGAGGAAAGGAAGAGGAAGGAGGGAGGGGAGGGACACCGGATTCCCTACCCAGTTGTCTTCTCCGACCCGAACGCGCCATTGCTACCACTTCCGACGGGTTTTCCGTCCATTTTCCGGCGAACCACATCATCTAACCCTTTGGAAAACATCCCCCCAATGTTCCCTCTTCCCTTTACACCCCAAATTTGATGAAAATTAGACCCAATTTCGTGAAGCCGCACCGGTAGATGCGATGCAAGTTTTCCGGCGATCCACCATTTTTGAAATAATCTTCTTCAATTACCACCACCAAAACACTCATCTAGAAGTCAGGAACAAAGCCTAAGCAAGATTGGGGGCATTGAAGTTCAAATTGAGGACGAATCAAAGGACACCCATTTCAAGGGTTCTGACGGATCGAGGCAAAATTGAGGGGTTTCCTGGTAGAATTAGACCTCGGCCTAGGTATGAAAATTTCTCCCCTCACTGATATCTACATGTCTGTAAATTTTGGTAATTTTTGGAATTAGTGGAATTTTCCGACGAGTCGGGGTGGCTGACTGCCACCCGCGGTGGCGCGTGCGACGGTGGCCTGGCCAGTGGGCCAACGATATCCTTTTAAGTTCAATTAGATGCTCTAATTTCATAATTGATATCCATATGATGTGGTTTGGTTGTTTGAACTTAGTTTCATTACGATACATCACTTGACCTTTATATGAATCGATGATTCGTCCGTTAGATCGTCACCAAACTTTAATACATTATAGTATGTAATATTTTAGGATAACTGGAACCGACAGATCGGAAATCCGACGTATGGATCTTCCCGAATTAGATTTCTAATTTAGTAAAATTAATTGTTAACCACCACCCAATTCTAGTAATTGGCGGAGACTGTCGGATCGTGTTGAGATTTCAGCATGTTGTTCTTTGAGCATAATGTGGACCTTAGGAAGTTACAGATCTGGAATCTGATGTGCGGATCTACTGGATCAAATGATGTAGCGTTGTGGATCCTACTGTTGATCGAGAATTGACTTTTGGTCAACATGTCTCGAAACGTTCTAAATACTAAATCTAGTACCACGAGAAACTAAGTAAAGCCTAGTGGGACCACATTGGTTTGAGAGTGACTTGAATATATGTGATATAGCTATTACCTTGATTTCTTATATCAATATCATATGTGAATATGATATGGGTTATAAATGAAATTCTATTGAAATGTGAATTTTATATTTATATATATATATATATACACACACACACATATATATATACATACCATAGACCTATGTTTATTGAATGTGAATTCTATAGAAGTGTTATTTTTATTTCTGGCCATCGATCTATTTTCATTAAGTATGATTTGACTTATGCTTTGGAAATATGGTTTGTATTGTATGATTGGATTGATGTGATGAAATGTGAGGGCTAGTAGTGGACCGTTAACCTATTGTCATGGGGTTTGTTACTTAGACACTTGTTCCACATCTTGTTTCCTTATTTCACTTTTTGTGTCGTTCAGCCCTTCTAAATTAAGTACTTGGTTCTTGTATTGTTTCTTCAAGCCGTTGTTGTATCCCTTGGTCTTCCACTTGATTCCGTTGAGTGATGGTTCGGAATTGTATCCTCGTTCGGATTCCGTTGAGCGATGGTCCGGAATCCCTTTGATTCTGTGATTCTGTTGAGTGATGGTCCGGAATCGTACCCTGGCTCGAATTTCGTTTAGTGATGGCCCGAAATCCCTTCTATTCTATGATTCCGTTGAGTGATAGTCCAGAATCGTATCCAGCTTGTATTCCATTGGGTGGTTCTATATGCATGGTACTCCCCGATTCCGTTGAGTGGTGGTCCAGAATCCCTTCTACTCCGCGATTCTGTTGAGTGATGGTCCAGAATCGTATCCCGAGTTTGATTTCATTGAGTGGTCCAGAATCCCTTTGGTGACTTGATTCCTTGGATTTGATTTCAGCTTCAGAGATGTAGGCTTCGGCCGAACTGTGTCGCTCTAGTCCTGCATGTCAGTGTGTTGTATGGGTTATTATCTGGTGTGATTATTGGATGTTGTTGGATGTAATTGTTATAATTATGATATACTGTTGACCAATATGGCTATAGATTATTATTGCGCCTTGTCGATTGGTCCTTGAGATGTTGCACGCTTTAAATTGTGCATTATGTTGAAATATGGTAGTTTATGTGATGAATATTCGAGTGTAGTGAAAAGTTGAACTACGAATGACTTGATCCCTATTGAGGGTATGTAAGTAGTCTAACGAATAGGTTAGATGCAGCCATAAAGTATACACAAAATTATTATGCATCTGGATCTTGAATTATATTTTGTACATATCCAAAAGGCGAGGCATGTTGAGTTACGGGCATTTAGGGACGTCACGTGTCGATCTTGGACGTATGTCGGGATCGGGGCGTGACACTTGTACCTGTTAGTCACCCTATAAAATCCAAATCATACTCATTTTAACACAATTTACACAAATTATTATTAAAAAAAAAGGTAAAGAATAAACAATACAAAAACTAAAGGACTGCATAAAAAAAAATAAAAAAAACTAAGGGACTATTTTTTTTTTTTTCCCGAAGATAGAAATATATTAGATACGAATAGAAAGGTTTACATCCTAGGCTAGGATATTAAACAAAAATTCAGGCCCAATGCAGTCCCACCCAAAATCACGACCCTCCTTGAAAACAAACTTAGCAACTGAGTGAGCAGCAACATTGCACTCCCTAGGCACGTAAGAGAACGACACTGACCTCAACCTACGCGCTAGCACCTCAATATCACCAAGAATACAATCAATACTGAAATCAAAATCAATTTCATTCCTAATCATCTGAATAATCACTTTGGCATCCGATTCAATAACAACATTATCATACCCGTAATCGATGCAGGCCAAAAGAGCCGTCCTGATCGCAGCAGCCTCCCCGGCCGCCGCGGAGTGACACAGTGCAGTCCCTGAACCTCCTGCCCCTTGAAGCAACCCAGCGAAGTCGCGGCAGACCCAACCCACGCCCGTGCGGAGGGTGGTCTTGCACCACGAGGCATCCGTATTGATCTTGAGGATCCCAAACGCCGGCTTCTTCCATCTACAAATCCCACGGTCCATGGGAGCAAACTTCGACAGGCCCCCAGGCAGCTTTCCCACTTGCTCGCAGAGTGTAGCATCTCTGAAATCAAGTATATTCCTGCTCCAAGCCTCCAAAAGCTCCGAGGGCTGCCGGTGCACTCCGTTAAAAACCACCTCGTTTCTGTTTTTCCACAGTCTCCATAACCCAAAGGCAAACTCCTGCATGATCTCCTCCGCGTTGTCCTTCCCCTTAACCCGAGTCCAGAACAACTCCCAACTAGATAGGAAATCTGCCCCTGCCAGCGCAAAGGAATCCAACTGAAGCGGAGAAGCAAACCAGAATAGGTGGCTAAGGTGACATCGGAAGAAAAGATGTGTTTCCGATTCATCCATAGCACCGCAAACTCCACAAACGTTATCAACTCTCATATGTCTCCGCTTCAGGTTACGTCGAACAGCCAGAGCATTGTTACAACAACGCCAGATAAAATTTTTTATTTTGTTAGGTACCTTTAACTTCCAAATCAGGTTCCAAGCATAGCAGTCCTTTGGCTTGTCGCTCGCAGCCCCTCGGCCTTTCTTCCCCAAAGCACCATTCTCCATGAGATTCATAGCCACTTCGTACCCCGATCGAACCGAATAGACCCCATTCGCATTGTGGTGCCACACCATCCGATCCCGGCATCCAGTTTTACTTAAGGGAATACTTAAGATAGGTCCCACATCATCCTGGTGAAAGCTTTCCAGGATCAGATCACTTTTCCAAGAGCTGGTCTCCGTTTCAATTAGCTCGCATACCATAGTAGCATGCAGACTTTCAAAAGGCTTAACTTTAAACGTAGATGGCCTAGGGAACCATGGGTCCTCCCTAATGTTGATGCATGCCCCGTCCCCGACCCGCCACCGCATTCCGTGCAGAAGCACCATTCGGGCATCAAAAATGCCCTTCCAACCCCACGACGTGTTCCTACCCTTTCCCGCCTCAGTAAAACACTTCCCAGGATAATATTTTTCTTGCAGAACAGTAGCGAGCAATGACCCCGAGTTCTGTATGAGCCGCCACCCAATCTTGGCAAGGAACGCCAGGTTAAAACACTGGATATCCCTAAAGCCCAGCCCACCGACTCGTTTTTGCTTCATTAACCGTTCCCAAGAGATCCAGTGGACCCCTTTTCTCTGCTTGCTCCCCCTCCACCAAAAATTCTGGATAGCTTTCTCCAGGTCTCTACAGACCCCAATAGGTAGTTTAAAACAGCTCATGGCATAGTTTGGCATAGCCATGGCCACTGCCTTAACTAGAACCTCCTTTCCAGCTTGTGATAGAAATTGCTCAGCCCACCCCGCCAGCCGGGATTCAAGCCTGTCCCTCACCTCTTCAAAAACCACTCTTTTAGAGTGACCGAAATCAGATTGCAGCCCCAGATACCTACCAAAACCAGATTTACATTGGATTCCCATGGTCCTGCCAATCTTCTTCCTAACCCTGTTCGAGGTCTTCGAACCGAAGAAAATCGAGCTTTTGGACAGATTAACAGCTTGGCCAGACCCACAGGCGTATGTTTTCAATACCTCTACCATGCCTCTAGCCTCCTCCACACTCGCATGCCCAAATAACACCGAGTCATCCGCAAAAAACAGGTGCGAGATCGGGTTCCCAATCGCCGATACACTGAACCCATGGAGGGCACCTCGCTCAATCCCACGCCTGATGAGCATGGACAGACCTTCCGTGCAGAGCAGGAAGAGATAGGGAGATAGAGGGTCCCCTTGTCGCAGCCCCCGCTCCGGCAGAACAAACCCAGTCGGGTTCCCATTTACTAGGATACTGAAAGAGGCCGTGGATATGCATTCTTTGATCCAGTGGCAAAAAAGGGGAGCGAACCCCAGTTTCGCCATCATGGATAAAAGGAACACCCACTCCACTCGATCGTACGCCTTGGCCATATCAAGCTTAATAGCCATGCCAGTCTTGTCTCCATTTTTTTGATGAAGCAGAGAGTGTAGGATCTCGTGCACCACCAAAATGTTGTCCTGAATTTGTTTCCCTGCCACAAAGGCCGATTGATTATCACTGATCACCTTTGGCATCACCGTCTTTAGGCGGTTAGAGAGAACCTTGGCAATGACTTTGTAGATTACATTACATAGTGCAATAGGCCGGTATTGCGTCATGTTCCTTGGGCACTTGACCTTAGGGATAAGCACAAGGTTAGTATGATTAAGCTTCCTCATTATAGTACCAGAATGCCAGAATGCTTTAACTATCCTGATCACATCCTTGCCCACAGTATCCCAATGATCCTGGTAGAAGCATCCAGAATACCCGTCCGGGCCCGGGGCCCTAGTCGGAGGAATTTGGAAGACAGCCGTTTTGATTTCCTCCTCAGTCACCGCAGTCGTCAAGGCAAGGTTGTCTTCAGTAGTCACCCGAGGTGCCGGGCATTCCCCAATCTCATCGATTTGTCCAGGCCTGCTTGACTTAAATAAAACCTCAAAATAGGAGGTAGCAATTGTGGATATCGCTGCTTCGTCTTCCTGCCACACTCCATTCATATCCTCCAACCCCTTGATTTGGTTAAACCTTCTTCTTTTGAGGGTTTGAGCATGGAAGAACTTAGAATTTTTATCACCAACTAAGGGACTATTGAATGTACCATTTTAACTGGTGGAGTAGGCTGTGAGTTAGATACTACTATTCTAATGCCTCTCCCTCTTCCCATGCCTCTGCCCCTTCCCATCTACATTATCAACCAATTTAATGAACTTCACCTTCATTATCAAAAACTACAACTTAAGAACAAAAATACAATATAAAACAGATTATACCTCTTGTATAGATGGGTTAACAACTGAATGATTTGGCTCTTGAGTTGCTATTTTTAAAATGACCTCAATGCCCATGATCAATCTCTGTGTTCAACAATGTGCTGTGAGGAAGATCTCCTCAAGTCACATATGAAATCAACGGAACCGTGACATCATTTGTCAAAATAGTGTCACGTCCACAAAGTAAAAAAGAAAATGACCTCGCAAGATGTTAAGATGAGTGTAGGAAGGATGTGGAGTGGTGTTTTTGTTTCCTCTGATCACTCATATATTTCATACATTTATACCATCCATTTCTAAAATCTTTGTGATGTTTTTGTGTTAAAATTATGGCATTTTACCTTACCTTGTGTTAATGTACAATTAATTTTGTGTTAGCATTGTTTTCATAGAAATAATGGACTGATAGAGAAGAATAAAAGAATGAGAAGGCATGGCAGACAAAGAAATAAAGAAGGAATAAAAAAAGAAAAGAAAGAAAAGAAGAGAGAGGGGACGGAAGTGGAACAAAAGCATGGAAAGTGGAGAGGGAGAAGAGACACGGAATGGTGGAGTAGAAAGAAAAACAAAAGAAAAGAGTGTGCAGAGAAAAGGGAAGGCAAAGCATGGAAAAGAAATAAAATAAGAAAGAGAAGCTAGGGATGGACAGCACAAGCAGAGAAAGAAGAATAAGAAAATAAAGAAGTTGGAGACATGGAGTGATGGAGAAGACTAAAAAAGGAAATATAAAGGAGTGGAAGGCAGCAAGCATGAAAAAGAGACGGAAGGCAGAAAATAAAGATGAAATAAAAGGAGGACTGACAGGAGAATCAGAAAGCTGCTTTAGGCGAGAGAGGAATCAGCAAGTTGCCTTGCAGTACGAGAAGGGCACAGACAGAAGCAGCAAGCTGCCTTCTCTCTCGGTTAAATCTTTCCAAACTTATATTTTACTTTTGGTTTAATTTGATAATGATGTGTAACTAATTTTTAGTAGTTAGGGGCTGTTTTGAAGCCCGATTGTAAATTTGTTGTGATATTTTGTTTGAATGACTTTTATGAAAGGATGAAAATTGTTTCACTACTTATGTCATTGATAAATTCTTTATGTGTTTCTATGGATGCATACATAGTGAGCATATCTAGGATTTTAATGCTATGAATATATGTGTGTCTGCCCTTGTTGAATGAGGACCTACATATGTTCTAAAGTAGCACTTGTTAATTGTGGTTAACATGTGAAACGATTTCTAGGATAAGTAAGACAACGACAGTACTTACGATGCCTTGTGATGACTCAAACTCTTTTTATTCTTAATGATTTCTACTTGTTAAATCTATGAACACGCCATTCTAGATTGCATGCTAGGGACTAAGTTGAGTTGAAAACGTCATTCTCTTAACATACTACGTAAGAAAAAGTAATAGGTTGAGTTCTAACATTGAGCCAACTTGAGCATCTTCATCCGGAAATAAAAGAAATTTGAATGAAACATAACATGCTTGCATGATTATTTGGTGGTGGATAGCATTTCCCCTAACTCATTTTCTTAACTTGTGAATTAAAATCTATTGGTATTATTTAAAATCGGTTTCTGTACTGTTTTTGTATGATTTAATTTAAATAGCAAATCAACTCCAAAAATCCCAAAAAGTTGTGTGAGCATAGCTTGGTGTGTCTAGTTTATGTGTATAAACTTTCGTTGCATTTGGATAAGTATAAGTTAGTCTAATAATTATTGTTCGGTGGCTGGTCAGTGGAGACAGCCACCTTGTTTTTGTGACATTTTAAGTATTTGGATAAAACAATCTTCTGCGGGAAAGACCCTTATTTTCATATGCTACAATTGACAAATCTTAGTGTTAATAAGGAAAATTAATAGGATTATTGTGTGCTACTTTGTGGTGCGTTATAATTACTACCAAATTTTTGGCGCCGTGTCGCCAGGGATTGTTATTTCTGATTGCCTATATTTTATTTTTATTATTTTTATTTTTATTTTTAGTGTTATTTATTTTTATTATTTTCTATTTCTTGTCTATTTAGTGTTTTTGGTTTTGGGTTTATTTCAGGTACTTTTTGTAGTATATGCAGACGCGAAGGTCCAAGAGCATTGATATAGCTCCCTACAATCCTGAGCATGAACAAATACTTCGAAAGGTACTAGAGAAGTAAGACATGGATTTTGCTAGCATTCAAGCTCAATTGGCAAATCTTACTTCTCAATTGTCACAATATGCCGAAAGGACCACAATGCAAAGTGCCTCTACATTTGATGTGCCCTATGGGCAAGGATATCAAAGTCCTCAATTTTCTGCAAATGAAGATGTTTGGGGATATCAAGACCATAACCAATCAAGGGGTAACATGTTTTCCAACGCTTGCAATTCAGATTGGAGAGGTAATTCAGATTATATGTGGGATGAACCTCAACAATTTCAACAAGGTGGATATTGGCAGCAAGACGAGTTCTATTCAAGACCTATGCAGCCACCACAGCATCCCCTACAACAATTCCAATCAAATCAAAGTATGCCTGTGAATTATAATGAAATTCTTGAAGGACTAATTTCTTTGACGCAGGGTTCACAAAAAGAAGAACAATTGCCGCCATCGGAAGAGTTCTATCAGTGGCCATATGAACCATTTCAGCCTCAACAACAACAAGCTCCAAGTAAGTCTCTTGAGGATTTAATTGCTTCTTTAGCTAACTCTACTCAATCTCATCAACAGAAAACAGACAAAGCAATGGAAAACCTTGAGCGCCAAATGAGTCAGTTAGCAAGTTTGATGGGGCAACAACACCAACCAGGAAGGTTACCTAGCCAAATTGTGGCAAATCCAAATGCGGAGCAGTTAAATGCTATGACTTTAAGGAGTGGAAAAGAAGTTTTTGAGCAGCCAAGGATGCAACAAGGGGAGTTACAAACCAAAAATCTTGAGCAAGATGAAGCTTCAACAGAAATTGAAAAGTCTCCTAAAGCAGTTGAATTGAACAAAAAAGATTCTAATACGGTAAGTAAAGAAATTCAAAATTCATTTAACTCATGTGTCCCCATTCCTTTTCCTCGCAGGTTTTTAATTCCCATGAAAGATGAGAGTGAAAAAGAAATTCTGGAAGCCATTCCAAAGGTGCAAAGTGATATCCCAATTCTTGGCACACCAAATCAAGTTCTAGATTGTGTTGAAGTGTTCAAAGAACCTTGTACACCAAGAATAAGGATTCAAGAGAATGAAGTGGTTGAAGCATATCAAGAATACATCCAACAGGCTGTGCATGAGACAATCAAGCCCAAAGCAGTTGAGTTTGATGACACAGGACAAGCCACAACCATCATAGTTAACCTGGCCAAGTTCAAAGTCCCGGAAATGTTCAAAGATGTGGTGTTTGTCATTGAGTTTGTGTCGGAAAAAGAAAGTAAGCCATCTTCTCCAATTTTAATTTTAATTTATACTAACATGTTTCTGATTTTGATGATTCAGGCACCCACTCTTGAATTTAAACCATTGCCGAATCATTTCAAGTATCACCTTCCACTCAAAGATCAATTCCATGCCATGAGACCTAGGGGAGTTTGAATGGAAGTCTCGTCCGGCTGCAAGACGTTAAAGAAAGCGCTTCTTGGGAGGCAACCCAAGCTTTTTATCTTTCATCTTTATTTTGAATAATTTTAAATGTTCTTGTTCTGTTTTTCTCTTGTTTTCTGGTTTGTGTGTTTAAGTCCTACTTTTGTTCCTTTATGCAGGTAATGATGTTGCAATCTCTACCACAACTTCTTGCAAAGTACTTGTACATTCATAAAAAAAAAGGAACATTAAGCAGATAAATACAAGAGGGAGCCTTCACATAGGCTGCTTAGGAGGAGCTTCAGTAGTCAGCGGAGCCTCAACAGTCGGCGGGGCCACAGAAGGATGAGGCATCAGAGGTTGATCATTTGGAGCTTCACTATGCGGTACAGCCCCAGAAGACGAAGGCAAATGCTGTTGGAACAAACCCACGAACCTCCGATGATCAAGCAAAATCTGACCATCAGATTCCTGCATCTGGTCAATTTTCCTCTTCATGTTTGTGGCATAGTTGTGGGCAAGCTTGTGCAACTGTTTATTCTCATGCTTGAGCTCTCTAATCTTTTGCTTGAGACTCATCACTTCAACCGCCAACGATTCAACTTGACGGGTTCGGGCAAATAGGCGTTGGGCCATGTTGGACACGGAACCTGCACACTGCACACTGAGAGCCAGAGACTCCTTGACAGCCAATTCATCAGACCGTCTTGAAAGCAGCATGTTATCTTTAGGAGTGACAAGGTTCCGGGCCACCACCGCAGCTGTCATATCATTTTTCATCACCGAATCCCCAACGGTAAGGGGACCGGTGGGGGATATGAAAGATGGGCGCCATATGCTGTCTGGAGAAGGCGAAGCTGCCTCTTCACCAGGGTTCAAGTCAAAACAACGGTCGGAAGGGCCAGACATTTTCAGAGGTGGTAAAGAAAGAAGAGGTCGGACAAGTCAAGATCGTAGAAATGCAAAGAGGGAGTTTTTCCAGGCAAAATTCAAGTGTGCTTTGAACGTCCTGCATACCTCTATAAAAACCAGCACGCTATGGGATTTCAGAGATCGAAGAGGCGAGCTCAGAAATCGAAGAGGCAAACTAAAAAATCAAAGAGGCGCTAGCTTTCTCAAAAGTTGGGCTTGCTCGGAAACCACAGCCAATCTTCTTTTCCAGATTTGTCCGCACTCGTCACATGCAACCTCTGCACTCGACGGAGCTCAGATTTCGAAGAGGCAATTCCAGATATCGGAGAGGCATCTGCTTTTCCAGACGTGTCAACATTTGTCACATGCAGAGTCTACTTTACGGAAATCACGGGCAATCTGTCGACGATTTCTGGTAAAGTAGAAATCACGTGAAGTGTACTGTTCAATCATCCAACGGTTGCCGACAAGAGTAAAAGAACAGTACCGGTCATTAGTTCTTATAAATGTCGACCTTCACCCTCAATGGCAAGGCAGACATACATAACCTTCCATCATCTCAGAGAATGCCTTTCCAACACACCCTCTCGAGTCACTCATTGTTCCTTATTCCTTGGGGTACCTCTGCAAACAACCCATCCAAAGCAAAAGTATTTCATATCATAAAGGTTGAAAGCAAGAGTATCTCATATCATGCTTTCTCCCTGTCCTTCTCCTTGTCTTTGTTTTACGACAAGGAGAAAGAGAGCAATCAGCCAGCACTTGGTATCAATCTTCCAATCTGGAGCCAACTGCCTGGAACCCCTTCCTGATTGCTTACCTAGCCTTGCTCTCGAGTACTCATCTTCCTCATCTTGTGCTTCCTCTTTGTCTACCACATCTACCTGGGGAACAAGTAAGGGAAGTGAAAATGATACCTCGAAACATGTGGAGACAATTTGCCAATTCATCCTCAGCTAGGGACAAGGAGAAAGAAAGCAAGAGGTGGGCACTTGGCAAGATTGAAGAAAGAATCAGACCAACACAGCTACCTTGTGCCAGCCCGCGGTGCAGAAGAAACAAGCAGAGAAGAAACAGACTCACACTGCTGCTCTCCTCGCCTACCCAAATTGGTGTGTTCTTTCCTTTTCTTTATGTGTCTTTATTTCATTTTATATTTCTTTCCTTCCATTTTTATGTCTTATTGTTCAAAAATTCCTTTCATTATCATTGGGGACAATGCTATAATTAAGTTTGGGGGTGGAAATATATTTCGTTAGTTTATTTATATATAAAAAAATAAAAATAAAAAAGTTTTTGCATTTTTATTGTTGTTTGTAGCTACTTCTCAATTCAATGATGAGATTTGATTTTAATTTCCTTCTTACTTTCAAGAAGTCTAAGTTCTTTTCGTTGTCTTTGTGTTAACTGTGATTTCCAGAAATCAACTTGAAAAATAAATGTGCCTAGTCTTGTCAATGTGAAACTTGAGCATGATTTAGCGTTTCATATGTGAATCATGTGAGATTATGTAAACCTTGTGAGTTTTTGAGCCTATACATGATTGAACCATTATGCATCAATCTCATTCCTTCTTGTGCGTATGATCTCACTGTACATGTATCTCTAGAACTTGCTTTATACTACTCGATTCATTAATCAATTCATGTAATAACTTGGAAGTGATATAGGCCATCTTTGGATCGTTTGAGCCTTTCATGCCTACCTTATTTGCTATGTTTATCCGTAGTATTCCGTTGAGCCTTTAACTAAGCCATTTCTTTGTTAACCACATCTCTTTACCTTGCTCCAATATTGGAGTTGAGCCCATACACAAAAATCGATTCCTTATTGTTTTGAGAAAGTATTACATGGGTGGTGCTTTTGGGGGTTTCAGTTATGTAGAAAGATGGATGGAGCATGTGTATTACAATGAAATGTGAATTTGATGGGTGTTGTAGCTTTTTGACAAACTTGTTTCAAAAAAAAAAAAAAAAAAAAAAACGAAATATAAGAAAATTGGAGAAGTGTTGATTAGTTGAAAATATGTCGGTAGAGTATAAATTTCCTTTTGAGGTTAAATTTGTAGCATTTTACATTACCTTGTGTTAATGTACAATTAATTTTGTGTTAGCATTGTTTTCATAGAAATAATGGACTGATAGAGAAGAATAAAAGAATGAGAAGGCATGGCAGACAAAGAAATAAAGAAGGAATAAAAAAAGAAAAGAAAGAAAAGAAGAGAGAGGGGACGGAAGTGGAACAAAAGCATGGAAAGTGGAGAGGGAGAAGAGACACGGAATGGTGGAGTAGAAAGAAAAACAAAAGAAAAGAGTGTGCAGAGAAAAGGGAAGGCAAAGCATGGAAAAGAAATAAAATAAGAAAGAGAAGCTAGGGATGGACAGCACAAGCAGAGAAAGAAGAATAAGAAAATAAAGAAGTTGGAGACATGGAGTGATGGAGTGATGGAGAAGACTAAAAAAGGAAATATAAAGGAGTGGAAGGCAGCAAGCATGAAAAAGAGACGGAAGGCAGAAAATAAAGATGAAATGAAAGGAGGACTGACAGGAGAATCAGAAAGCTGCTTTAGGCGAGAGAGGAATCAGCAAGTTGCCTTGCAGTACGAGAAGGGCACAGACAGAAGCAGCAAGCTGCCTTCTCTTTCGGTTAAATCTTTTCAAACTTATATTTTACTTTTGGTTTAATTTGATAATGATGTGTAACTAATTTTTAGTAGTTAGGGGCTGTTTTGAAGCTCCGAATATGATTGTAAATTTGTTGTGATATTTTGTTTGAATGACTTTTATGAAAGGATGAAAATTGTTTCACTACTTATGTCATTGATAAATTCTTTATGTGTTTCTATGGATGCATACATAGTGAGCATATCTAGGATTTTAATGCTATGAATATATGTGTGTCTGCCCTTGTTGAATGAGGACCTACATATGTTCTAAAGTAGCACTTGTTAATTGTGGTTAACATGTGAAACGATTCTAGGATAAGTAAGACAACGACGGTACTTACGATGCCTTGTGATGACTCAAACTCTTTTTATTCTTAATGATTTCTACTTGTTAAATCTATGAACACGCCATTCTAGATTGTATGCTAGGGACTAAGTTGAGTTGAAAACGTCATTCTCTTAACATACTACGTAAGAAAGAGTAATAGGTTGAGTTCTAACATTGAGCCAACTTGAGCATCTTCATCCGGAAATAAAAGAAATTTGAATGAAACATAACATGCTTGCATGATTATTTGGTGGTGGATAGCATTTCCCCTAACTCATTTTCTTAACTTGTGAATTAAAATCTATTGGTATTATTTAAAATCGGTTTCTGTACTGTTTTTGTATGATTTAATTTAAATAGCAAATCAACTCCAAAAATCCCAAAAATTTGTGTGAGCGTAGCTTGGTGTGTCTAGTTTATGTGTATAAAATTTCGTTGCATTTGGATAAGTATAAGTTAGTCTAATAATTATTGTTCGGTGGCTGGTCAGTGGAGACAGCCACCTTGTTTTTGTGACATTTTAAGTATTTGGATAAAACAATCTTCTGCGGGAAAGACCCTTATTTTCATATGCTACAATTGACAAATCTTAGTGTTAATAAGGAAAATTAATAGGATTATTTTGTGCTACTTTGTGGTGCGTTATAATTACTACCATCCTCCAAGCTCATTAAGCAATTGTTAGGAATGGTTGTAAGATTGTTTGATGAAGCGGCGCTCGATCCATCACGATGACGTGCATCATCCTTCACAACATGATTGTAGAAAATAATTGACTATTTATTTCATAGAGGTTTACGTAAAAACGCCAACGATTACTGTCTTATTTGTTAAAGAAAAATAAAATATGTTAAAAATAATTAATTAATTGGTTGGATATTCAGGAATCAAAAACTCTTTTAATTTTATGAATGCATGATGAATTATTTAATTTATTAGATCTTGAATTTTAATGAACATTTTTTCATTTTCAACAATTCATGAAAGAATGAATTGAGAAAAAACATATGAATATATTGGTTACAAAAAAGGAGGTGGATTGTCTGCCCTCTCATTTCCATACTCTTCTTATCCCCTTATGATTGTGTGGTCACGATTAAGTGTGACCACACAAAACATGAAGAAATGAAAAGAGTATGGAAATGGGAGGGCAAACAATCCACCTCCGACCTCATGATAGTCAATATGGGTCTCCACCACCCATAAATGATGGTATTCTTTAACCAATCATTACTTTAGATGGTAAAAACGTTATTGAAAGTGAACCAATATTGAGTTATTTACACCAAAGAATGGAAAATGGAGAAAATTACGAAAAATTGAATAATTGTACAATATTTGCCTTATGTAACACGGTCACTGATGTGTTTGCAGTCGTGTGACTTGACTTATGAATGTCATCAATTGGTGTTGACTGACTAGTAGAGCCTTCATTTCCACAAGTTCTTTTTATGTGGCTTTCATGTCCACGTTGATAACAAGCATACGGTCTGTGCGAAGGGTCTGTGCTGGTGGAGAAATTTTTCAGTGTGATCGGAACATGAAGTATTACATTACGTATCATTATATAAATAATGAGATATATGTATTAAAAAATTAATAACTTAAAAAATAAAATTTCTCACCACTTATATAAAAACACATAGTATACCATCTGTATTACGATCACAATGAAAAATTTCTCGTATTACACCATGTATGATTTTCCTGGCTCACCACATACAACCGACGGTCCTGATTTAACTTGCACACTAATCAACGATCCAAATTATTACTTGATGACAAGGCTCTGAACACTATATTCCAGAGCGGATCCTCTTCCATATTTTTGGTGTCAGCTAACTATGGAGGTCATTCACACCCTAAGTTCCAGGTTAGCCAGCTACGGAGGACCTTCACTCCGTGCTCCAAGTGTCAGCCATCTATGGAGGCGCTTCACCCCATGCTCCAAGTGTCAGCAAGCTCTGAAGGCCCTTCACTCCATAATTTCAGGTTTGGTGCCTCCAGGCTGGCAGAATTACGTGTCAACCATTTGTAGTGTCTGCACTGGCGGAGCCTATCATGGGCTAAAGCCGAGATAGCTTTTGGTGAAAATATAAAATTTTACATATAATTTTCATTAATTTCCGAATGTGATCTATCATTTATCTAGCCACTAAGCCTAATCATCTTAGTTTAATTATATAAGATTATATCTTACAATTCATAAGCCATCTTTTTTTCGACTCTTTTTCTCATCGCTTCTCGGCATATTTGTTTTAACTTGTTTAAATTTTAATACGTATTTTTTTTGGTAAACAAATTAGCCTAAACGCCTAATAAAGAGAAACTAAAGCAAATGATCACAAGGTCTACAGATTTCAGCAGCATCTGACACCAAGAGATGTCGACAAGAGATAGGAGCTTCAGCGAAATAAACTGAACCAAAAGAATATGACAAACTCAAGTTAGCCAATTCCTCAGCCACAAAATGCATCTCATCATAAACATGACCAAGTTCATGATTCCAATCTTTGTTTAACAACTCACGGCAAACCTGCACCAATTCACCAAGAGTGGTTCTCACTCACACCTTGAAGAACTATATGGACAATGAGAACAAAATCATATTCCAATTTTACACGTATTTGTTTAATAATAAAAATTTTTGGTTCATCATGTGAAAATTTTCTTAGACTAGTTGATAGTGTGAAAAAATATAGGAAAACTAACGAAAAGTTCAAAAAAAACTTTAGTTTTAATGAAAAATGACACATAAAGGTATAGTGAATAATATCATAGAAAGGTAAAAATGTGATTTTTCGTTAAAAATGAACAATATCGGAAGTATTTTATTAAAACTCCCAAAAAATATATTGTATGCTTCTTCGTTTATAAAATTTAAATCTTAAGCTAGCCCACTCGGTAAAGGCTCTACCCTTGTTCATCGTCACGTGTCTTTTCTTGTTCAATAATGCATTATCATGTATAATTTATCTTTCACATTGTAATGTATTATTAAATCTAAACACCACGTAACGGTAAATATATTTTATGTAAATTGCTCTTCTAATATAATATATTAGTCAAGAGCTGACTGTGCCGCATACGCTTAGGCTAGTGGCTCTATTATTTGCCTTGAACTAGACAGCAAAGTCGAGTCTATTAGAAATTGAGTTATTTATTTGAAAGAAAAAAAAAATTAGAATGAGTTGACTGATTTTTTTTATATTTATTTTCTGTTGACATGCATATTTTTATGGGGTCATTTTGATAGGACACTTGGATGGGATAGCGATGGTAACACCTCTTGCAGCCTGCAGGTCAATGGTAGAGTCCACTTGGACGTCTTGAATCGTTCAACTAAGAAACACTTTGAAGCAAAACCTCATGGAAAGTTAGGGAAGACCTACGATAGTCTTTGAAGAAAATTCTATAGTTTCCATCTTTTATATATATATATATAGAAAACTATAAGACCATCTCCAATCCTTGGGCTAAAAGCCAAATTTTTTAGCCCGAAAAATTTAGCTTTTAGCCCAGAAATATCTTTTCTGCTCCAACCCTTCTACCCTAAAATTTTAGCCCGGAATTATTAAAGAATGAAATAGCCTAAATTTTTTTCTTAAATCAATTTTTTTTTTTAAAAATAAATATGTAGATTATTATAAATTAATTTTATGAACATTTTAATCTAAAAAAATTTAAATTCCGATAAACATTTCGCATTTAGCCCGGGGGGAAAGCTGGGGGGTATTTGGCCCAGAAATAGCATTTGGCATTTAGCCTAAAATTTTAGCATGGGTTGGAGAGTGTTTGGGGGGTAATTTGGGGGGGTAATTTGGCTTTTAGCCCAGGGTTGGAGATGGTCTTATTGGAATTAAAATTTTATCTGTGCACTTTTTGTAAGAGTATTATTTTATTATATAAGAAATTATTGTTGTTACTCTAATTCAGCAATAGCTTCTAACTTAATGTTTAGATTTCTTGCAGACGGAGTTGCAATAGCTTCTAACTGAATGGCAGGCAAGTAATCATCACTTCTCTTGGCATTTGAAGAAAGAAACATTCGGGACAAATATTGTGATGATATATTTAGCACCAATAATCTGAAACAAATTTGTTTGTTTATGTTGATGCACAAAATCAGTGAGAACTTTGGTACAATAGAAAGTGTTAAGTTTGTAATCTTCGTTAGATTGCTCCGGTCACTAGTGTGGATAAATATGTAAATGGATAGAGACAAGGAAGCAAACACAAGATGTACGTGGTTCACTCAGATTGGCTAAGTCCACAGAGTAGAAAAGTTCTCATTAATTGTGAAGGGTTTACACAAGTACATAGGTTCAAGCTCTCCTTTAGTGAGTACTAGTGAATGATTTAATACAAATGACATTAGGCAATATTGTGGGAGAATGATCTCATTTTATAGAAGAGAGTTTCTAGCTTTGTTTTTACATTGACACGTGTCGTGTTGTGATTGGTTTCTGATGTTGACACGTGTCGCGCTATGATTGGTTTCTGATGTCGACACGTGTCACGCTGTGATTGGCCTCCTGGTTGGAGGGAAACTCTTCTGGGTCCTTGACGGTATAATGTTGACCGGTGCTTAGTAGTTTCGGGATTGGTCAAGTATGGTACAAACAGTGCTCCCCTAAGTTCCCAAGTGAGGGAAGTTCTTCGGTTGGGGAGTTGCAAGATCCAAGCCGCTGACTAATCACGAAACTTCTAAGTACCAAAGTGTGGTATCGTCTTAACTTGTCTTAATTGTCTCATAGGTAGATGTGGCATCTTCTCTGGAAGTATTTTTCCTCCATCCAGGGGTGGTATCTTTAACCGGTAGAGATGCACAAGGTAATGTATCAATTTGACTTGAAGCTTGCTTGTAGTTTCAGGCTTGGTCAAGCACGATACAAACCATGTAGTATGAGTTCCCCAAGTCGCCGAGCTAGAAGATTTGCCGAAAGAGATGACAGACAAGGTAAGCAATCAGAGTTCCAAGCAATCAATTCCAGATCAGAAGTTTGATTTCGAGTTCCGGCTGATTGTTCTCATTTTCCCTATCTTGTAGGCAACAATAAGGATAAAGAGAAGAAAAAGGAGAAGATATGATATGAGATACTTTTGCTTTTGAAGAAATAACTTTCCACAGGCTTATTCTTGAACTGGGCTGGAGGGTTTTCTGGTTTCCTCCAGAATATAAGGCCGACTCAAGAATTTGAGGGTTAAAACAAGTCCATCAAATCTAGAGTACGTTCGACCCTGATGATATGAGATACTTTTGTTGTTGACAAAGTAGTGGATATATCGGCACGTGTTATGTTACGCTTGTCTCCACATGCTTCCTTGTATCCTTCTCACTTGCCTTATCTGTTCCTCAGGTAGATGTGGTATCTTCTCTGGAAGCATAAGATGTTGAAGATAAGTACTCGAGAGCAATTCCAGGTAAGTAATCAGGCAAGGAGTTTCAGGTAGTCAGTTCCTGAGTGGAAGCTTGATTCCAAGTGCTGACTGATTGCTCTCTTTCTCCTTGTCTTGCAGGTAAGAACAAGGCTAAAGGAAAAGACAAGGAAAAAGCATGATATGGGATACTCTTGCTGAGTGGAAGCTTGATTCCAAGTGCTGACTGATTGCTCTCTTTCTCCTTGTCTTGTAGGTAAGAACAAGGTTAAAGGAAAAGACAAGAAAAAAGCATGATATGGGATACTCTTGCTTTTAACCCTAAAGATATGAGATACTCTTGCTCTGGTGTGGCTTGTTTTCAGAGGTATTATCAGGGGGAATAGAAGTTGAGTATTTCGAAAGACTCTGCTAAGAGTGCCCTCTCAAATGTGAAGAAAATTTGAGCATTTTTTTTATTTGCAGGTTTGCCTGGCTGTGGAGGATGAAGGTCGACATATATAGGAATTGTCCCAACAGCGAGTGGCAACACTGTTCCTTTACCCTTCTCGGTCATAGCAATATAATGGGAGCTGCAAGATTCATGTGTTTTAACTTTGTCAGAGCACTTTGAAAAAGTGGTTTGTGGTATCTGGAAAGGTGATGTTGCGTGTGAAGATTACAGACAAGCTTTATCCAAGGAAATCTGGCTCTCGAAGTTTGGAGAGCGGTGCCTCTTTGGTTTTCGAACAAGCAATCCTGTCGGGGATCTGGCTCTCAAGATTTGGAGAACGGTGCCTCTTCAATTTTTGAGAAAACAATCTTGTTAGGAGTCTGGCTCTTAAGATTCGGAGAGCGGTGCCTCTTCGATTTTTGAGAAAGTAATCATGTTGGGAGTCTGGCTCTCGAGATTCGGAGAGCGGTGCCTCTTTTATTTTTTAGAAATCAATCCTGGTGAGAGTTTAGCTCTCGAGATTCGAGGAGTGGTGTCTCTTCGATTTTTGAGAAAGTAATCCTGTTGGGAGTGTTTTCTCGATGTGAGTAAAAGTTAGGCATTTTTGCCAGTATGCTTTTCCACAGAGCACGGAGGTTAACACATATAAGGACTTCCCAGTTATCAAGCAGTGGTGCTATTCCTTTACCTTTGTGGGTAATGGTAGGGAGCTGAACTTTCAAAATTTATGTGTCTAAACTTTGTCAGAGATCTTTGGCAAAGTTATCTGTGGTACCCGAGGAGCTAATGTTGCGTGTGGGGATTGTCGACATATTTTATTCAGGAAAATCTGCTTCTCGAAATCTGAAGAGTGGCGCCTCTTCAATTTTTGAACAAACGGCCCTACTGCCCTTTCTTTTATAGGGGCACCAATTGTGTGCAAGAAGTACGTGCAGAGAGTTATTGCTTGTAGCAATTTTCCCCTTATTTTCGCACTTCAGAGATTTATTGGACCTCATTTCTTCTTCATCATTTTTGAAAATGTCTGGCCTATCCGACCGTCGTTTTGACTTGAACTTTGGTGAAGAGGCAACTATGCCTCCTCAAGACAACATATAGCGCCCATCCTTCTTATCCCCTACTGGTCCTCTTACCGTTGGGGACTCTATGATGAAGAATGATATGACCGCTGCGGTGGTGGCCAGGAACCTTCTCACTCCCAAAGATAACAGACTACTTTCCAAACGGTCTGATGAGTTGGTTGTTAAGGATTATCTGGCTCTCAGTGTTCAGTGTCAAGGTTCTGTGTCTAAAATGGCCCAACGCCTATTTGCTTGAACCCACCAAGTTGAATCATAGGCGGCTGAAGTGATAAGTCTCAAGCAGGAGATTAGAGGGCTCAAGCATGAGAATAAACAGTTGCACAGGCTCGCACATGACTATGCTACAAACATGAAGATGAAGCTTGACCAGATGCAGGAATCTGATGGTCAGATTTTACTTGATCATCAGAGGTTTATGGGTTTGTTCCAAAGGCATTTATTGCCTTCCTCTTCTGGGGCTGTACCCCGTAATGAAGCTCGAAATGATTAATCTTTGATGCCTCCTCTTTCTGGGGTTCTGTCCAGTACTGAGGCTCCGAATGATCACCCTCTGGTGCCTTCTCTTTCTGGGGCTCTGCCGACTGCTAAGACTTCTCCTGAGCAACCTTTGTGAGGGCTCCCTTTTGTTTGTTTATTTTGACTCATGTATATGTACATATTTGTAACTTATCGGAGATATCAATAAATAAGTTTTGCTTCATTTCAACGTATTGTGTTAAATACACCAAAGCCTTTTTCACTAAGTTCTTTGAATTTTTTCTTTTGTTGAAGCTTTGTGAGTGAAGCATGTATGTTGAGGTAGTGCTCCCTTAATTTCCCAAGTGAGGAAAACTTCTCGGTTGGAGACTTGAAAAATCCAAGTCACTGAGTGGTCATGAGACTTCCAAGTATCAAGGTGCAGTAGCATATGGTAGGAGTCCCCCAAGTCTCCGGTCGAGGGAGTTGACGAATGAGGCATTTCCTTTCTAAGTGGTAGCCCAAAACTCCCTTTTCATGTACATTTGTTATGAAAGTTGTTAGGCCCAAAGAAGGGGGGGCCTAGGCAAATTTTTTTTTTTTTTTTGAATTTTCGAATTTTTGAATTTTCGAACTTTCGAATTTTTGAGTTTCCGAAAAAATATATATATATATATATTTAAGCTTTGTAGGTGAAGTTTTGGTGTTGAAGCTTTGTAGGTGAAGCTTTATTGGGTACCATGAATTGATTTTGCTTCACACTATCTTGATCAAGAGTGTGTGAAGCTTTTGTAGGTGAAACTTTGTAGGTGAAGCTTTTGTAGGTGAAGCTTTTGTGGGGTGGAGCTTTTGTAGGTGAAGCTTTTGTAGGTGAAGCTTTTTGTGGGTGAAGTTTTTGTGGGTGAAGCTTTTGTAGGTGAAGTTTTTGTGGGTGACTAATATTATAACACTTTTTAGATGACTAATATTATAAATATACAACTAGATGAAACGACAAATTTTCTCAGGGGGTCCAATAATGTCATAGACACAACAAGATATAACTAAATGAAACGATAAATTTGCTCATGGCCGGGTTCAATATAGGAAAAAAAACTTACATAAAACAAGTTCACTACCATTCGAGGAGCCATGTAAAGAGTACCATGGGTTAAAGCCCAAGTAGCTTTTAGTGAAAAAAATTTCATTGATTTCCAAATGTAGCGCACAATATATACTTGGCCACAAAGCCTAATTATTTAGTTTAATTATATATAAGATTATATATTACAATTCATTAACCATCTCTATTTCTTACATCATTTTTCTCATTGCTTCTCATACATATTTGTATCAAGTTTGGCCTTGTTTAAATTTTAGCTTGTATTTTTTTTTTTTGGTAAACAAACGGCATTAAACGCCCATAAGAGAAAACTAAAGCAAAACATCACGAAATCTAGAGATTAAGCAACGTCTGACACCAAGATATGTCAACAAGAGGCAGGACCTTGATCGAATAAACTGGACCAAGAGAATATGACAAACTCAAGTTAGCTTGTTCATCAACCACAAAATTCATCTCACGATAAACATGACAGAGTTCACAATTTCAATCTCTCTCTAACAACTCATGACAAGCTTGCACTAATTCACCAAGAGGATGGTTTTCACTCACACCTTGTAGAATCATATGAACTACGTGAGCACAATCAAATTACAATTTTAACACGTATTTGTTTAATAATGAAAATTTTCTAGTTTACATTGTGAAAACTTTCTTGGGCTGAAAAATATTGTATATTTCTTCATTTATAAAAATTTAAAATTTTAAACTAACCCACTTGGTAAAATTTAAATATTTATGTTTACGTTTATGGTTAAGTTGTAACTGCAAGTCATTAGTTATTTGCTTCTTCTGTAGAGGAGGTTTAGTAGTGATGGTACCTGCCACTTTAACATGAAGATGTATCAGTACAGCAAGACACCTTTAATGCAAAAAACCATCATTCAATGCCAAAAAGTCCATAATTTTAATACCATATAATAAAAAGGCGGTGTTATATTTGTATGCAAAAATCTATCAAGTTTCTTGTCGGTGTTGTTCCTTTCCAACTATAAATGTGACTGGAAAGCACAACTTCCACATAAAACATACTTTATTAAATGTGAATGGAAAACACAACTTCCACATAAAGCATCTCTTATCTCTATATATAAAGCCAAGCTTAAAGTGAAAAGTGTTTTTGGGGTCACAAGTTTCAAAAAAATAAAAAAACGTAAATAAAAATACCCCCAAAACGAAAAAGTTCAAAAGCAATTCAAAATAATACATTAAATGTGATAGGAGTATTTTCATCATTTTAACAGTGTTTTTTTAATAATTAATTTTTTTGTACATTTTTTTTTCTTTCAAATAATTAGTACCTCACAATAGGCTAACAATAATGTGATTCAATCAATTGTTCATTAAATATTATTTTTATTATTATTTTTAAACACGTTCAAAACATCTTAAGAGGCTGTAATGCCTATTATTAAAAAAGTATTTCGCACTCGGATAATGATATGATTAAATTAGTTGTCAAATGATTGCTTTTTTTTTTTTAACAAATGATATTATCTACACTAAGGGGGTGGGCTTAGCCTCACAATAGGCTAGCAATAATGTGATTCAATCAGATATTTATTAAATATTATTTTCTCTATTTTTTATAATTAGTACCTCACAATAGGCTAGCAATAATGTGATTCAATCAGTTGTACATTAAATATTATTCTCTATTTTTAAACACGTTCAAAACATGTTAAGAGGTTGTAATGCCGGTTATAAAAAAGATCTTTCACACGCGGATAATAATGTGATTAAATTAGTTGTCAAATGATTGGTTTTTTTTTTGAACAAACGATATTATCTACATTAAGGGGGAGGGGTGGGCTTAGCCTCACAATGAGCTAGTAATAATGTGAATTCAATCAGTTGTTTATTTGTTTTTTTTTTTTTGAACAAACGATATTATCTACACTAAGGGGGAGGGGAGTGGGCTTAGCCTCACAATATGCTAGCAATAATGTGATTCAATCAGTTGTTTATTAAATATTATTTTCTCTATTCTTAATATAAATTCATTAGAGACCGATTTTATTATGTGGATTTAGCTGCCTTAATTGATTTATGAAGGGTTTCTTCTATCATGATCTAAGATTATTCATTTACTTCAAATATTTGACTTTTCTTTTGTCAATTTATGCATATAAATACATTCGAAAAATGCCTTCTGCATGCGTGTGAGCGCTGTGGAGGAAAAAATAATCAAGAAAATTATGGAGGCGACACGTGGACTTTTGGGTTAAAAAGACAAAATTACCCTCGATGCACACCAGGATTCCCATGCGCAAGCAGCGGACAATAACGACTCAATCAAGGTCAAAGGTGATCGAAATGGTATTCTTTTAAACCCTCTCATCACTCCTCATCAAATCTTCACCCACAAGGTAACTCCCAATTATTCTTTTCAAATTGGGATTAATTGTAAAATCAATTGATTAATTACCTAATTGATTGCAAGATATTATTTGGCATAATATCTTGCAATTAGAGCCAAATTACCAACATAGGTGGCCGGTTCCTATTTCTCCAAATAAGGTTGGCCACATCCCTATAAATAGTTCCTCATTTCTCTAAAAACCTAAGTCCAATTCTCTTTTAAAATTCTTCAAATTTCTCTAAACAACTTTCTCCATCAAATTCTAACTTTGGCATTGGAGGTCCTTCGGCCAAAGTCCCCCCCCCCAATTCATCGTGGGCGCGTGAGGCTATTGGCCTTGACTTAAGGTGCTAATTGTTACTTTATTAAATGTGAATGGAAAACACTCAATCATAAGGCTTACCAAAAGTAAGAAATGTTGCAAAAAGGTGAGGTGACAAAATCGGAGGACTCTACTTTCCTCAGTGTTATCTTCTCTGCTCTAATTCAATGCCAACACCTTTATACAATTTCATACACTACAAGACAACAGTAAACATACACATCAACCATTACATACCATTTAACAAAAAACAATACTTAGCTACTCAAAGATAAGTAGAAACTCTTACTTAAAATTTCTCAAATTTGTTTATTGTCAATTTATAACACTTCATGCTTATAATCAAAACCGTTCATATTATAAATTACCTTATAAAGATCACTTTTGCAAAAAATAAATTAAAACTAAGATTGTTTAGTCATCAAATTGTTTAAAACAAATGAACGGTATTGGTAAAAGTATTACGAACCGTCTATGTATTTTCTACAATATAATGACTAAACAACCTTAGATTGACTAAACAACCTTAGATTTAATTTATTTTTCGCAGAGATGATATTTACAGTGTGACTCATAGTATAAACAGTTCTGATCATAAGCACAAAACTCTGTAATTAAAACACTAAAAGTTTTAAGTAGGAGATTCTACTCATCTTTTAGTAGTCGAGTATTGATCTTTAACAAATCAAAAAGCAAACCAAGGCAACCTTTAATACAGAATGACTAAAACCCTACACCTTGGGACCACATCACCAACAACTAAACATTTTAAAATACTTAAGTATCTCAAATGTATCAACAATCTTAGTATTATGTAATTCCAAGGGCAATTCACCATATTTGGGAGCCTTCCCAGATTTGCGAAAATGGTCTACCATGTCGCAATTAACTTTAGCTGCCTCACAATCCACCAATTCGAAAGATTCCTTACCGATTTCTGATTTTCAGTCTTAATCCTACACCAATTGAATCTCTGTCACTCAAACCCCAATTCAGAAACCCTATTCACTTATGCCGACAATGACAAATTGATGAGAGAGATGAGGACTTTGGCCGAAAAGACAAGAGAGATAAGAGAAAAGGGTGAAAAAACAAGTGGAGAATTTGGTTTGAAAAAAATAATTTTAACTTAATGGAGCTTTTTAACAAAATGATCAAACTGATGGATGGTAGATAATATTAGAAACCACTTCTATCGATTGTAAATCTCATAGACTAAAATGATGAGTTATACAAATCTCAAGAACTATTTTGGTTAAAAGCCAAGAAAAGAAAAACTCGTACAAGATTAGTGCAATGTCCAATAACTGACTATCATATGAATGAGATAATTAAAGAAGAGTGCTACTCAACCCACCCCAATGTCCTATTTTTCCACCCACATGATAATCCCACCCACCGTAAAAAGTTTAAAAAGTAAAATGTTATCTCTCCACATACCATTATTTCCAAAATAACCCTAATACATTTTGTTTTAGAAAACTCTAATATATCTTTAAACAATATTAGAATAAATAAATCAAATTGGAAAAATAAAAGAAAATGCAAGACCTGGACATTCGTCCTCTCCTTCAAACCATGCATGTGCTTAAAACCATGGCTTCCTTTTCATAATATCCTTTTGTTGATGCACAAAATCAATGAGGACTTTGGTACAACAGAAAGTGTTAAGTTTGTTACCTTCGCTAGATTGCTCCAGTCACTAGTGTGGATAAGTATGTAATTGGATATGGACAGGGAAGCAAACACAAGATGTACGTGATTCACCCAGATTGGCTACGTCCACGGAGTAGAGGAGTTCTCATTAATTATGAAGGGTTTACACAAGTACATAGGTTCAAGCTCTCCTTTAGTGAGTACTAATGAATGATTTAGCACAAATGACATTAGGAAATATTGTGGGAGAATGATCTCCTTTTATAGAAGAGTTTCTAGCTTTGTTCTGACATTGACACATGTCGTGTTGCGATTGGCTTCTGATGTTGGCACGTGTCGCGCTATGATTGGCTTCTGATGTCGACACGTGTCACATTGTGATTGGCCTCCTGGTTGGAGGGAAACTCTTATAGGTCCTTGGTCTTTGAGGGTATAACGTTGACCCGTGCTCAGTAGTTTCGGGATTGGTCAAGTATGGTACAAACAATGCTCCCTTAAGTTCCTGAGTGAGGGAAACTCCTCAGTTGGGGACTTGCAAAATCCAAGCCGCTGAGTAATCTTGAAACTTCTAAGTACCGAAGTGTGGTATCGTCTTCACTTGCCTTATCTGTCTCATTGGTAGATGTGGCATCTTCTCTGGAATTACTCTTCCTCTATCTAGGGGTGGTATCTTTAACCGGTGGAGATGCACAAGGTAATGTATCAATTTCACTTTAAGCATGTAGTTTCAGGCTTGGTCAAGCGCGATACAAACCATGTAGTAGGAGTCCCCCAAGTCGCCGAGCTAGGAGATCTGCTGAAAGAGATGACAGACAAGGTAAGCAATCAGAGTTCCAAGCAATCAGTCCCAGATCAAAAGTTTGATTTCGAGTTCCGGCTGATTGTTCTCATTCTCCCTATCTTGCAGGCAGCATGAAGGATAAAGAGAAGAAAAATGAGAAGGGATGATATGAGATACTTTTGCTTTTGAAGAAGTAACTTTCCACAGACTTATTCTTGAACTGGGCTGAAGGGTTTTCTGGTTTCCTCCAGAGTATAAGGCCGACTCAAGAATTTGAGGGTCAAAACAAGTCCATCAAATCTAGAGTACGTTCGACCCTGATGATATGGGATACTTTTGCTATTGACAAAGTAGTGGATGTATCGGCGCATGTTCTGTTACGCTTGTCTCCACATGCTTCCTTGTATCTTTCTCACTTGCCATATCTGTTCCTCAGGCAAATGTGGTATCTTCTCTGGAAACATAAGATGTTAAAGATGAGTACTTGAGAGCAATGTCAAGTAAGTAATCAGGCAAGGGGTTCCAGGCAATCAGTTCCTGAGTGGAAGCTTGATTCCAAGTTCTGACTGATTGTTCTCTTTCTCTTGTCTTGCAGGTAAGAACAAGGGCAAAGGAAAAGACAGGGAAAAAGCATGATATAGGATACTCTTGCTTTTGACCCTGATGATATGAGATACTCTTGCTCTGGTGTGGCTGGTTTGCATAGGTATTTTTAGGGGGAAGAAAGCTGGGTATTTCGAGAGGCTTCGTTGGGAGTGCCCTCTCAGATATGAGGAAGGGTTGAGCATTTTGCAGGTCTGTCTGTCTGTGGAGGATAGAGGTCGACATATATAGGAGTTTCCCTAACAACAAGTAGTAATGCTATTTCTTTACCTTTCTTGGTCATAGCAATGTAGTGGGAGCTGCAAGCTTCACGTGTTTTAACTTTGTCAGAGCACTTTGAAAAAGTGGTCTGTGGTATCTGGAAAGCTGATGTTGCGTGTGAAGATTGCAGAAAAACTTTATCCAAGGAAATCTGGCTCTCGAAGTTCGTAGAGCGGTGCCTCTTTGGTTCTCGAACAAGCAATCCTGTCGGGGATCTAGCTCTCGAGATTCGGATCAATTTTTGAGAAAGCAATCATGTTGGGAGTCTGGCTCTTGAGATTCGGAGAGCGGTGTCTCTTCAATTTCTAAGAAAGTAATCATGTTTGGAGTCTGGCTCTCGAGATTCGGAGGGCAGTGCCTCTTTGATTTTTGAGCAAGTAATCTTGCTGGGAGTCTAGCTCTCGAGATTAGGAGAGTGGTGTCTCTTCGATTTTTGAGAAAGTAATCATGTTGGGAGTCTGGCTTTTGAGATTCGGAGAGCGGTGCCTCTCCGATTTTTAAGCAAGTAATCCTGTTGGGAGTCTGGCTCTCGAGATTCGGAGGGCAGTGCCTCTTTGATTTTTGAGCAAGTAATCTTGCTGGGAGTCTAGCTCTCGAGATTAGGAGAGTGGTGTCTCTTCGATTTTTGAGAAAGTAATCATGTTGGGAGTCTGGCTTTTGAGATTCGGAGAGCGGTGCCTCTCCGATTTTTAAGCAAGTAATCCTGTTGGGAGTCTGGCTCTCGAGATTCGGAGAGCGATGCCTCTTCGATTTTTGAGCAAGCAATCTTGTTGGGAGTGTGAGTAAAGGTTGGGCATTTTTGCCAGTCTGACTTGCCACGGAGCACGAAGGTTGACACATATAGGGACTTTCTAGTTATCAAGCAGTGGTGCTGTTCCTTTACCCTTGTGGGTAATAGTAAGGTAGCTGGACCTTCAAAATTTATGTGTCTAAACTTTGTCAGAGATCTTTGGCAAAGTTATCTGTGGTACCCGGGGAGCTGATGTTGCGTGTGGAAAGTGGTGCCTCTTCGAAATTCGGAAAGTGGTGCCTCTTCAATTTTTGAACCAACGGCCATGTTGCCTTTTCAGTGTTCAATGTGCAGGTTATGTATCTAATATGGCCAACGCCTATTTGCTCGAACCCGCCAAGTTGAATCATTGGCGGCTGAAGTGATAAGTCTCAAATAGGATATTAGAGGGTTCAAGCATGAGAATAAAAATTTTCACAGGCTCGCACATGACTATGCTACAAACATGAAGAGGAAGCTTGACCAGATGCAGGAATCTGATGGTCAGATTTTACTTGATCATCAGAGGTTTGTGGGTTTGTTCCAAAGGCATTTATTGCCTTCGTCTTCTGGGGTTGTACCGCGTAATGAAGCTCTAAATGATCAACCTCTGATGCCTCCTCCTTCTGGGGTTCTGTCCTGTACTGAGGCTCCGAATGATCACCCTCCGGTGCCTTCTCTTTCTGGGGTTCTGCCGACTGCTGAGACTTCTCCTAAGTAACCTTTGTGAAGGCTTCCTCTTGTTTGTTTATTTTGACTCATGTATATGTACATATTTGTAACTTATCGGAGATATCAATAAATAACCTTTGCTTCATTTCAACGTATTGTGTTAAATACACCAAAGTCTTCTTCATTAAGTTTTTTGAATTTTTTTCTTTTGTTGAAGCTTGTATGTTAAAGCTTTATGAGTGAAGCATGTAGGTTGAGCTAGTGTTCCCTTAATTTCCCGAGTGAGGAAAACTTCTTGGTTGGAGACTTGAAAAATCCAAGTCACTGAGTGGTCGTGAGACTTCCGAGTATCAAGGTGCAGTAGCATATGGTAGGAGTTCCCTAAGTCTCCGGTCGAGGGGGTTGACGAATGAGGTGTCTTGCTAGTAGCCAAGCTTCTAAAGTAACAAAACTTCACCATTTTCCTTTCTAAGTGGTAGCCCAAAACTCCTCCTTCATATATATTTGTTATGAAACTTGTTAGGCCCAAAGAAGATGAGGCCTAGGCAAATTTTTTTTATTTTTTTATTTTTTTATTTTTTCGATTTCTAAATTTCTGAATTTTCGAATTTCTGAATTTTTGAATATATATATATTAAGCTTTGTAGGTGAAGTTTTGAGGTTGAAGCTTTCTTGGGTACCATGAATTGATTTGCTTCACACTATCTTGATCAAGAGTTTATGAAGCTTGGGTGAAGCTTTTGTGAGTCAAGCTTTTGTGGGTGAAGCTTTTGCGGGTGAAGCTTTTGTGGGTCAAGGTTTTGTGGGTGAAGCTTTTGTGGATTTTGTGGGTCAAGCTTTTGTGGGTTTTGTGGGTGAAGCTTTTGTAGGTGAAACTTGGGAGTTGAAGCTTTGTAGGTGAAGCTTTGGAGTTGAAGCATTTGTTGGGTACCATGAATTGATTTTGCTTCACACTATCTTGATAAAGATAGTGTGAAGCTTTTGAGAATTTGTAGTTGTCCTCCATAGATGAAGCTTTTGTTGATGAAGCTTTTGTGTTGAAGCTTTGTAGGTGAAGCTTTGGAGTTGAAACTTTTGTTGGGTACCATGAATTGATTTTGCTTCACACTATCTTTATCAAGATAGTGTGAAGCTTTTGAGAATTTGTAGTTGTCATCAATTGATGAAGCTTTTGTTGGTGAAGCTTTTGTGTTGAAGCTTTGTAGTTGAAGCTTTGGAGTTGAAGCTTTGTAGGTGAAGCTTTTGGGTTGAAGCTTTGTAGGGTACCATGAATTGATTTTGCTTCACACTATTTTGATCAAGATAGTGTGAAGCTTTTGAGAATTTGTAGTTGTCCTCCATTGATGAAACTTTTGTTGGTGAAACTTTTGTGTTGAAGCTTTGTAGGTGAAGCTTTGAAGCTTTTGTGTTGAAGCTTTGTAGGGTACCATGAATTGATTTTGCTTCACACTATCTTGATCAAGATAGTGTGAAGCTTTTGAGAATTTGTAGTTGTCCTCCATTGATGAAGCTTTGTTGAATTTCCCAATTTCCTTTTTCTTTTTTTTTTCTTTTTTTTTTGGGAAAATTAGAAATTTGAAAATGTGGGAGAGACAACATATACAAATTTTTCTTCCACATTGTTGAGCAAGAGATTGTGATGCAAGCCACACCTTGTAGTAGTTGAAGGTTTGGATGAATCATATAAATTAAATTTGCTTCGAACAATCTTGATCAAGAGTGTGTGAAGCTTTCTACGAGTTGTAGTTGCCTTTCATTGATGAAGCTTTTGTTGGCACCATAAATTGGTTTTGCTTCTCACTGTCTTGATCAAGAGTGTGTGAAGCTTTTGAGAATTGTGGTTAAACTCTTTTGATGAAGCTCTTGTTGGCACCATAAATTGGTTTTGCTTCACACTGTCTTGATCAAGATTGTGTGAAGCTTTTGAGAATTGTGGTTGCCCTCCATTGATGAAGCCTTTGTTGGCACCATAAATTGGTTTTGCTTCACACTGCCTTAATCAAGAGTGTGTGAAGCTTTTGAGAATTGTGGTTGCCCTCCATTGATGAAGCTCTTGTTGGTACCATAAATTGGTTTTGCTTCACACTATCTTGATCAAGAGTGTGTGAAGCTTTTGAGAATTGTGGTTGCCATCCATTGATAAAGCTCTTGTTGGCACCATAAATTGGTTTTGCTTCGCACTGTCTTGATCAAGAGTGTGTGAAGCTTTTGTACAAGTTGTGGTTGAACTCCTTTGATGAAGCTCTTGTTGGCACCATAAATTAGTTTTGCTTAACACTGTCTTGATCAAGAGTGTGTGAAGCTTTCTACGAGTTGTAGTGTTTGCATTGTTACAGAAGAGAAATGTCTGAAGCAGATGCAAGAAGGCTGAATAGCTTGATCTTCGTATGCCATGCACTAAAGTTGTTGTTGGCTTGCAATAAGACTTTGTTGGTGACTATAACTCTTGTTGGGCATAAGTGCTCCCTTAGTTGAGTTGTCAAGCTTGAGGGTTTTTGATTATTTGTGAATGCTAGGAGGTCACATGTACAAGTTGTACCACTCATCTTCTGGTAGGTGGAATGAATGGTGAGTTGCTTTCATCACTTGGTTGGTGGTATGAATGTGAGTTCCTTCATCACCTTTCATCACATTTCATCACCTGGTTAGTGGCATGAAGATGAGTTCCTTCTTCACCTGGTTGGTGGCATGAGTGGCAAGTTGCCAAATGATATTAGAGTACGGGTTGTACATTTCATCACCTGGTTGGTGGTATGAAGGAGAGTATAGGTTGTACATTTCATCACCTGGTTGGTGGCATAAAGATGAGTTCCTTCTTCACCTGGTTGGTGGCATGAGTGGCAAGTTGCCAAATGATATTAGAGTACGGGTTGTATATTTGATCACCTGGTTGGTGGCACGAAGGAGAGTACTAGTTATACATTTCATCACCTGGTTGGTGGCATGAAGATGAGTTCCTTCTTCACATTTCATCACCTGGTTGGTGAGAATAAGGGCAAGGTGTCGAGGCACATTGTAGCAAGTGTCGAATGACACAAAGTATGTTGAACCCTTTCGAAGCACAGTTGGTTTATGTATGCATGTGTTGGAATGTATGATGTTTATGTATGAATGTGTTGGAATGTATGATGTTTATGTATGAATGTGTTGGAATGTATGATGTTTATGTTGATTGATATGAGTGATGCTTATGAATGTTTTGTTATGCATGAAGGGATCCATGCTTTTGATATGTGAACCATGTTGGTTGTAACACTTAATATCACATACTCTGTGTCAAAGTATGCATGTTGAAGCTCTGAGTTGGAGTATAAGGGTAGGTTAGCGTAGACCAAGTGTTCCAGTGCTAGGAACGCAAAAGACTCAGAAGAAGTTGTCTGAATTCCCTTTTCTTTAAATATTTTCCGAATTGCTTGTGTGAAAAAAGATCTCAAGCGGTTGAAAGTCAATAGATTTGTAATGTGTATGCCTTCTTATACTAGCATTTCCTTCAATACCTAGTCCTCCACTTTGAAAGAGTAAGGCTTGGCCCCATAGTCATAATAGTCGACGGTACGTTCACCTCTGGTTGTCTTAATACGAACTTTTATCCCTCTTGTTGTAATGGGCTTGCTGAGAGTAAAAATCTTCCTTTTACCAAGAGACAAATACATTTGGTGACTTAGCGAGTAGTTAAATGAGGCAGGAGATGATGCAATGGGTATCTGAATGACCAAGATCTCCTCACTTGGTAGAATTTGACTTCCACTTCCCACTTGTTGATAGGGGTTAACCATATGGGGGTTCCCTTGGTATGTCCTTACTTCAGCGGAGGCGTGGTTGTAAGCCTGTGCCATCACCTCAGAGTAAGTCTTCCAAGTGTTAGCATTGATCATGTACTTGAAGAAATAATCACGTAGGCCTACCGTGAAGGCCTTGAGGGTGGCCTTGTCATCTGCCTCAGCGCAGCGAGAATACTCATGGTTGAAGCGACCGACATACTCTCGTAGTGACTCGTCCGACTTCTGGAATAGTGTACAAGTCATCTGCAAAATGCAAGCGATCGGTCTGGAATATGTGTTGAGAGATAAACCGTTTCCTCAGTTCCTCAAATGAGTCTACTGTCTCATGTGGAAGACGACAATACCAGTTTAGAGCTCCGCCAGAAAGGGTAGAGGGGAAGAGAATACATCGCTCTTCGTCGGTGTGCATCCAATATGCCATGGTGGACTCAAAGAGGTTAAGGTGTTCAATTAGGTCATCCTTTCCAGTATAGAGTTGTAAACCAAGCTTTTGTTTTGTCTTCGCTTGAAGGGGGTGTCGAGGATCCTCCTTATGAGAGGGCCAGGCCTGGGTTAGTTCCAGTCAGATATCTTAGCCTGACGTTCGATTGGATCCTCCTTGTGGAGTCATGTACCACTGAAATTTTCTTTCGTAAGTCTTCATTGCCTCTTAGAAGTAGGAAAGTTTGAGTAAGGGCGTGTGGTTTTTCCTTGGACTTGCCATACTGACTTCTAGGGCAAGTCTGTCGGAATACCTCAGAGTCCCCTGTACCTTTATGTTCTTCTGGGACCTGTCGTTCCTTCCCTAAATTGGCAGCTGGCCTGGGTTGTAGGATGCGACTAAGTCTTTCAGAAACCTTTGGGTCATTGATCTTCGAGCATATGTGAAGGGGATTCTCTCGACGTTGCTTTAAGAAGCCTCGGCGGTCACGATAAACGGCTTTCGATCCTTCCAACTCTTCTGCAATGAGGTGTCTTCCTCCACTTCTCCTGCTTCGGGTTGAAGCATCTGGGTTAAGAGAAGTCTCATGTTGATCAATGTTTTGATGATTAGCTTTCTCCTCATCAGGGATACCCATGTTGAAGGGCGGTGACCCTCTGTGTTGGGGGGCACCCAGATGCTGGTTGATGTCCACAAGGGCAACGAGCTTGCGTGTTTGAGTACGCCTAGTTTCGTGGAGCGTCTCAAATAGCTTCTCATACTACTCATGGAGGACCTCATTCTTCATTGCTATCTTGTTGTTCTGAGTTTCTAGCTCATCGACTTTAGCTTGAAGAGTAACCCTTTTTCCTTCTTTCTTTCGTTGCTTCGCACTAGGTGCAAGAAGGGTGTCATTCTGTGTGTTGTGGCTTCCTTCGCTCCCCATGTTGGAGAAGGATGCCTGGTCAAAAAAGAATGTACGAATGGTGGAAACCATCTTGGCAAAGCTAAAGAGAGTGGGAATAAGTGTCGCTTCCCACAGACGGCACCAAATGTTGATGCACAAAATCAGTGAAGACTTTGGTACAACAGAAAATGTTAAGTTTGTGACCTTCGCTAGATTGCTCCGGTCACTAGTGTGGATAAGTATGTAAATGGATAGGGACAGGGAAACAAACACAAGATGTACGTGGTTCACCCAGATTGGCTACGTCCACGGAGTAGAGGAGTTCTCATTAATTATGAAGGGTTTACACAAGTACATAGGTTCAAACTCTCCTTTAGTGAGTACTAATGAATGATTTAGTACAAATGACATTAGGAAATATTGTGGGAGAATGATCTCCTTTTATAGAAGAGTTTCTAGCTTTGTTCTGACATTGACACGTGTCGTGTTGTGATTAGCTTCTGATGTTGACACGTGTCGCGCTGTGATTGGCTTCTGATGTCGACACGTGTCGCATTGTGATTGGCCTCCTGATTGGAGGGAAACTCTTCTGGGTCCTTGACGGTATAACGTTGACCCGTGCTCAGTAGTTTCAGGATTGGTCAAGTATGATACAAACACCTTTCCTACTAACTCCAAATCTACCATCCCAATCTCTTTCCAGATCCACACCCTCTATTTTTACCGAATTCCCTATCTATGGCCCAATTACCCCCCTTCTGGGAAAACCCCAGTACATACACTTGTCGCCGCCCTGCAAAACCCCAGGATCCCAAACCACACTTTTTCCTCCTTTTCTATCAATGCTGCAAATCTCACCGCCAAGTTTCTTTCTCCTCCGTTGAAGTTTCTCGCCTTTGTTTAGCACACTCTCATTCATTCCTCCAACCTTTCTGTCAATTGTAGCCCAAAATCTTTCTTAGCCTTTCTCTGCCACATATCACACCCCACCCACCATTATTTATTTATTATTTTAAATTATGTTTTTTTTTTCAAAATTTTAGTAATTAATTAAATAATGGTTTAAAAGTCTTCTTTTAAAAGGATGAATTTGTCGTTAATATTTTTATTAAATGGTGGCTGGGGAAATAAAACACCGAGATGGGAATATCAGCACTCTTAAAGAATAAGAAGTAATTATGTGCATAATGACTAACAAATAAATGAATAAGAGCAACTCATATGAACAAACGATATTACCTTACTAAGAGGATGGGCTTAGCCTCACAAATGGCTAGCAGTAATGTGGTTCAAATTCGCCTTTGGCGAGAATCAAACCTAAGACATCTCATTTACAAGGGAAGAGGAATATTACTAAACCGTAATACTAAATGGGGGGAATAAGAGTAACTCATTTGAATGTACAAGAAAGATGGTTTGTAATATATTTCCTTCTAAAAAGAAGTCATAAAGCTAATCACATCTTTCACACATGATTTAATTAAGGGTGTAGAACTCTCATTCGTTCCTCCAACCTTTTTGTCGATTGTAGCTCAAATTCTTTCTTAGCCTTTCTCTGCCACATATATCACACCCCACCCACCATTATTTATTTATTATTTTAAATTATGTTTTTTTTTTCAAAATTTTAGTAATTGATTAAATAAGGGTTTAAAAGTCTTCTTTTAAAAGGATAAATTTGTCATTAATATTTTTATTAAATGGTGGCTGGGGAAATAAAACACCGAGGTGAGAATATAACCACTCTTAAAGAATAAGAAGTAATTATGTGCAGAATGACTAACAAAGAAATGAATAAGAGCAACTCATCTGAACAAACGATATTACCTTACTAAGAGGATGGGCTTAGCCTCACAAATGGCTAGCAGTAATATGGTTCAAATTCGTCTTTGGCAAGAATCAAACCTAAGACCTCTCATTTACAAGGAAAGATGAATATTACTAGACTGTAATACTAAATGGGGGGAATAAGAGTAACTCATTTGAATGTACAAGAAAGATGGTTTATAATATATGGCTCGTTTGGATGTGCTTTTATAATGACTTAAAGCGCTTTTAGATAAAATATTTTTTGGTTCCAAAAGCACTTTAAGTGCTTTCTGCAAGAAGCACCAGTTATGTGTTTCTTCCAAGAAGCACCAGTTATGTGCAATAAATATTAAGATGAGTAATAATATTTACAACTTATACCACGGTATTCAAAATAAATCATTAAATGTTATTACTCATCTTAATTACAACGAACAAATAATTATTGCACATAATTATTTTACCTAAACACACACACACACACACATATATATTATACTAATTAATCTACCTATATGTAAATTTATGATGAGCAAATAACATATTTTTTAAGGTAAATTAATATTGAATCCAATAACGTTCTTGTATTTTGTAGGTAATTTATTTTCCATGTATTGTTACATATATTTGGCATATTTTATTATTATAAGATATATGTACAAATATTAGGTAAATTAATTTTGAATCACATAAAATTGCTTTATTCTGTAAGTAAATTGATTTTGAATCAAATAACATTTCTTCATTATGTAGGTATTTTATTTTGTATGTATCATCATATATCTTGGGCACATTTTATTATTCTATATAATAGGTAAACTAAGATTGAATAAAATAACTCTTTTTTTAAGGTAAATGATTTTGCATGAACTTTTACATATATCAGACATTTTTTTTGTTATATATATGTGTGTGTGTGTGTGTGTGTGTGTGTGAAATAATTTACCTACATTTATATGTAAAATATAATTTATTGACTTAACTAAGCATGTATTATTTTCATTTAGTACTACGGTCTAGTGGTATTTCTCTTCACTTGTAAGGGAGAGGTTTTAGGTTCGATTCTTGCCAAAGGAGAATTTGAACCATATCGTTTGTTAAAAAACAAAAACTAAGCATATATTATTACATATATTAGGCATGTTTTATTGTTATTATATATTAGGCAATGAATTTATTATTTTTTTATTTTTGTAAATTTATTAATTCTCTGTTACAATTCATATAGAATTAATTGTGTACATCAAACATTCAAATAGGAGTATTTTAGGCATCAAAAATTTTTAAATGTGTAAAGTTAAACATAATTAATGAATTTTCGGATGTAGAGAAAATTAAGTTTCAAAAGCTAAACTCATATTTTCAGTTTAATGAATTAGTAGACGGTGGAAAAACAATGGAACCCTACCAATTGTGATACACATTTCATTTTAGAAAAGTTTTACACACTAACGTGAGGAAACCCTACCACCAGTCTATTAAAAGCCTCTCTCTCAACCTCACTCCCATGCTAATATTAAAGAGTGCAGATCAAACAAAACACAATGGGATTCCGCCGGTGCTTGTTTGTGTCCAATATGTGTTATATACTTTCAAAACTTCTGTTGTTTCATCTCGTGGTTGTTAGCTCATCAGTTTCCTCATTGCAGCAATCTTGTCACGACGAGGAGAGGTCTGCCTTGCTGCAATTCAAGGAAAGCTTCATCATTAACAGATCTGCCTCGGATCTTGATGACGCTTATCCAAAGACTTCGCAATGGAAACTAGCTGAAGGACGAAATGGCAACTACTGTGCATGGGATGGCATTGTGTGTGACGGGAGGACGGGTCATGTGATTGGCCTTGATCTGAGTAGCAGCTGTCTCCTGGGCTCTATCAACTCCAACAGCAGCCTTTTCCAGCTTGTTCAGCTTCAAGCGCTAAACCTCGCTGACAACAACTTCAACTACTCTCGAATTCCTACTAGCATTAGGAATTTCCCAAGGCTCGTGTATCTTAATCTCTCTATGTCTGTATTTTCTGGCCAAATCCCATCCCAAATTTCACAGTTAGCCAAATTGTCATCCCTTGATCTGTCTGGGAATCAGTTAAACGGTTCAATTCCTTCTCTAGGAAATCTCACCCACCTCACAGTACTTGATCTGTCCTTCAATCAGTTAATCGGTCCAATTCCTTGTTTAGGAAATCTTACCCACCTCACAAAATTTTCTCTGTCTTGGAATCAGTTAACCGGTCCAATTCCTTCTCTAGGAAATCTCATCCACCTCACAAGACAAGACTTTCTCTGTCTCGAAATCTGTTAACCGGTCCAATTCCTTCTCTAGGAAATCTCATCCACCTCACAAGACTTTCTCTGTCTCGAAATCTGTTAACCGGTCCAATTCCTTCTCTAGGAAATCTCACCCACCTCACAAAACTATTTCTGTCTTCCAACAAAGGTCTAACTGGTCATTTTCCTGAATTTAATACAAGCAGTACTCTCACTTCACTGTATCTTAGCCACACTAGCTTATTCGGAAATTTGCCTTCTTCAATCGAAAAGCTTGATTCATTAAACACGCTGGATTTGGCAGCATGCAATTTCTCGGGCTTGGTTCCATCTTCACTTGGTAATCTTGGGCAGCTCATATATTTAGACCTTTCAGAAAATAACTTTAACGGTCCAGTCCCTAGTTCATTGGCAAACCTTACCCAACTGAAGGAGCTCTATCTTGAATATAATGATTTTAGTGATTCCATCCCCTCTGCTCTCTGTAATCTCAACAAGCTCGAAGTCCTGTCACTTTTCTCTAATAATTTTAACGGTTACATCCCGACTTCACTAGGAAATCTCATCCACCTCACAAGACTTTTTCTGTCTTCCAATCAGTTAACCGGTCCAATTCCTTCTCTAGGAAATCTCACCCACCTCACAGTACTTCATCTGTCTTCGAATCGGTTAGCTGGTCCAATTCCTTCTCTAGGAAATCTCATCCACCTCACAAGACTTTCTCTGTCTCGAAATTTGTTAACCGGTCCAATTCCTTCTCTAGGAAATCTCACCCACCTCACACTACTTTATCTGTCTTCCAATCAGTTAACCGGTCCAATTCCTAATTCCTTATCCGATCTTGTCAATCTCGAGGCATTAGATCTAATTGATAATAATCTGACTGGTACAGTGGAGTTCCACGTGATGTTTCATAAGTTACAAGGGCTCGTCGAGTTACAACTATCTCGTAACAGTTTGAAAATTTTTACAGAAACAGGAAGTATGAATGCAAGCCTACTTCCAAAGTTAAGAGTTCTAGGATTGGGTTCGTGCAACATAAGAGAGTTCCCAAGTTTCCTGCAGTATCGAGAAACATTGGTGTTCTTGGACCTTTCCACCAACAATTTGCATGGCGAAGTACCAAAATGGATGTTGAACACAAGCACAAAGACTATGACGTACCTGGACATTTCTCACAACTTCCTTTCAAGCATTGTCCAGCCTTCAGATGCCTTTCCTTGGGTTAACCTACAAGTTTTAGGGCTCAAGAATAACACGCTACATGGGCCGCTACCGATGCCTCCACCACACACAGTTCACTATCGTGTTGGAAACAACAATCTAAATGGAACAATTTCACCATTGATCTGCAGTCTGACTTCTCTTCAGCTCCTTGATCTCTCCAACAACAATATGAGTGGAATGCTTCCTCCCTGTCTCGGAAACTTCAGCGTTGATCTGCGAGTTTTAAATCTTGGAAACAACTCTTTCAGCGGCTTTCTTCCTGAAACATACACCAACACAAGCAGTCTGAGGTGGATTGATGTTGGTCATAACCAATTGCGAGGGCAACTACCGAGGTCGTTAGGGAACTGCATGAAACTTGAGTTTATCGATCTGTCATACAATAAATTCAGCGACGTTTTTCCCTTTTGGTTGGCGGCTCTTCCAGAGTTAAAACTTTTGGCAATGCACCGCAACGCGTTCTACGGTCTGATAGAGGAACCTGATCAGGACCATGTTGAGTATTTCCCTGAGTTGAGATTTCTGGATCTATCTTCTAATAGTTTCACAGGCAAGTTTCCATCTCAAAACATGTTTTCCGGGAATGTCATGAGGGGTGTCACTCAAAACCAGTCAACATATATGACGGCAGAGACAAGTATCCAGACTCCTAGTCTTCGGCTATTCTTCAGTGAATTTTACTCAATCACAATAACTAGCAAAAGTGTGGAGAGATATTATCCGAAGATTCAAGAAGCCTTTGCAGTGATTGACATCTCAAGCAACAAATTTGAAGGGAAGATTCCTGAATTTATTGGGAACCTAGAGGGGTTGATCTCATTCAATATATCTGGTAACCTCCTAACGGGTCCCATCCCATCATCTTTCGGGAATTTAAGAAGGCTTGAATCACTGGACCTTTCACAAAACAAGCTTTCAGGACAAATCCCTCAAAGCCTCACGCAACTTACATTCCTTGCAATATTCATTGTCTCTAACAACAGTTTGACAGGTCCAATACCGCATGGAACCCAACTTATTTCATTCGGTAGCAGTTCATATGAAGGAAACCCTGGATTGTGTGGAAATCCTTTGCCAAAGAAATGCAGAGATCCTAAGGCTCCTCGCCTGTCGCCTTCAAAAACCGAAGAAAATGATTCAGGCTCGTTTGAATTTGATTGGAAATTTGTTTTGGCTGGTCTCGGAAGTGGGTTGGTAGTGGGAGTTGTTCTTTCTGATGTGGTGATCACAAAGAAGCATGAATGGTTTGTTGAGATTGTTAAAACCATCAAGCTGATGATAGGAAATTCGTAAGTCCACTATAAGGTTATGCATTTGGTGTTGTTTTTTGCTTGTTTTATATTATTTCTTTGTACTCCTTTTTAATGTTATGTCTTCCTTTTGTAATATGGTATATTAGTTCCACAAAGGGTACAAACCCAGCTGAGAGGCGGCATTGTACTGTAAGATGAAGTGAAATCGGTACCGGCCTAAATCGTTTGATATGTATGGAATAATAGAACAAGAATTCATAATTCTATCAGAAGTAAACCCAAATTTAACAACAGATAGATATTAGAAACAGTTTTAACTGCCAAAGATGCTAGTGAAGCAAAAACACAGCAACTCACATATGAAATATATGAGTTATGTAATATGTATTAGATGCAATCCAAGGTTCAAACAATCATACATGAAGTTCGTTAACACAACAATAAATAAGGGTCCATAAAAACAAAATTCACACACGAGTTTGTGCCCGAAAACCCCTATTTAACTGGGTAAAAAACCGAAAGAACTTCCAGGAGCAAGTTCATACGGTGTCATACGCATACACTAGATCAAATCCTAAATCTTTGTCTAAAGGAACAACTTGTACTTTTGTTTAACTTTGAAATTCTTCAAGCCTAAGAAATGATTTGATAAATAAAAGAACTGTTGCAGTCCTATTAGATTAGGAATGTGATTGTGTAAATCTTAGTATATCTTGGAATATTTCTTATATTCCTATTAGGAGTTGATTACTTATTAAATGTTGTAATCCTAAAGGGAAATGTTTTTATCTATCATACTACTATAAATAAAGGCACAATGGGGTGGAATAGAGCACACCCACAATTACACATCTCTCTCTTCTTCTTCTCTATTGCCGCACTTTTCTCTCTATATTGCTTCCATAATTGTTCAGTAAATTATGCCTACAACACATTATCAGCAGGCTCTTGATGCTGCGCTAAAGAGAGTTTATTCTTCAATCATGGGAGTATTACGTTTTAATCATTCTTTTTTTGATTAATTTATAGTTTTGAATTGATCTACATGATATTGATTCAATTTAATTTTTCTTTGTTGAACGTGATACAACGCATTGGAGAGCAATTCCAGCTTTCTGCGAAGGATCTTCTACAAATTCAAAGGCTTTTGTAGTTTTCTGCCCATCAAGTACGCTTAAAATAAAGTAAGATATTTGAAACGACCTTAAAGCATGAAAACATTCCCCATGATGCATGAACCCCCTCTGTTTATATTTTCCTTCCGATATATATATTGTATATGTTTCATATATTTTTCAATATATATATTTGTTTCATGCATTACGCAATTATAAAATCGCTATGTGGAATTTGTGAGTCAAAGAATCGAAATAAAATAGAAGCATGATTTTTTTTTTTTAGGGGTTCTGAAAACCCTAAATAATAGAAATCGGAAATTGAAAGGAAAAAGAAAAAAGAAAACAAATTGATTCAATAGATCTTCAGGTCAATATTTTATTTCTCTTCTTTGAACCTGAAGAAACTCAAATCCACTACACTTAGTTGTATATTGTATTCTGTGTTCTTGCAGGAACCTTTCTTTTATGAACTAAACGTTCATAAACTAAATTGAACATGTAGTTTCAAATTTAGTGCCTTTGAAACCCGAAGTTCTAACTTTGATGCTTATGGATGATCCATTCCTATAGCACCAATCACAATCTTGTTCCCTCCATTCAGTGGATTGTCGTACCGTAACAAGTTCGATTTTCCTGATTTGGACGTTTCTAAGAGAAACCACTTTATGTGGGGTACAATATGTGAATCTCCACTTGACTATTAAGAAGCTGAGACACCATTAAAGCCAACAATGGCAAGGAAAAGCTGAATAAGCCTCCACCATGATCTTCATTCGAAGATTTATGCCTAAAGCATTACAAACGGAAGTACCTCTCGAATGAGGATTCCATGGCTCTTTGGCTCGCTCCTACGGACTGTCTAATCATGAAAGACATTGCCTGAAGCACACCATGATTACATCCATGAATGGGTACAATTCTGAAGTTTATAAATCCGATCGAATTTTGACTGGATAATACTTTTCTCGTCCTTCCATGTTTCTAACTCGCCCTTGAAGCAGCAGTGTAGATAGCGGAAGTTTACCAAATTCTCGGATCTGATTACTACCATAAATGTGAAAGAAAGGTATGGACCCAGTTCGACTGGAGTATACCGAATTGCTTGACCCAGTTCAGTCAAAGCCTACTGAATGGTGATGCATTGCTTCGGCAGGGATACACCAAATGACATATTCTCTCACAATCCAATTTCGAGTTCGTTTTTACAACATATGGTAAAATCAGGGCCTGCCAAGGTGTGGCATAGTGGCATCATGCCCGAAGCATGATCCTTGGTACCTAAGACTAGGGGTGGAAAAAAATTCCCGAAAATCCCGAACCGAATCAAAAAATCCCGATCCCAAACCAAAAATTTCCCAAACAGAAATTCCCGAAATTTTCGGGATGCTATTCCGAATTGATCCTGAAATATCAGTACGGGATTCGGGATTGGCTTCTCGATATTTCGGGAATCCCATATCGAACCGAAAATATATAATATTAATTATTATATATATATATATATATATATACATATATATTATTCTTTTATAATTGATGCTAGTAGTTTCTAATTCATGCTCCGCAACCTGGAATGCCTTACGACTTGCATATTTTTCATGTTCTGTTTGATATTCATTTGGATTTTATTATTGTTGCTGCCATGGCTGATGATTTCAGAAGGCTTGATTCTTTTGTCTCTCAACAGATTGCAAAAAGGGTTTAATTAATTTGAATTTTGACTCTGATAAAAATAGTCAGGCATGCCAGTTTTAGATTAAATGGTAGTGTGAATGAAATGACATTCCTAGTTCATGAATGTGTTCTTGAATTATATATTTGAACAACAATTCATAATTTCATATTTCAATTTGGGATTCTCGATTTGTCCCAAAATCCAGAAAATATTTCGGGATTCCCGAAATTTGGGATTCCCGAAAATTTGGTTTGGGATTGGACTTCAAATTCCCGTCCCGAAAAATTTGGATTTGGGATTCGGGATACTAGTTTTGATATGGTATCCCATACCGAACCACCCCTACTGAACCACCCCTACCTAAGACCTAAAACTTCAAGAATAAGGGATAGTATTCTTAAACATTAACCCTGCAGAATCTACTTCCGTCTTGATGGAATAGATCATTGGTTATGCACTTGTTCGTGCCCCTACCAATGTTGTTAAGGAGTACCATTCTAGTAGTCAATATGTGAGACTAATTTTGCTCCACCGAACACCATTGGAAGAGCAGAATTTTGACATGGATGGCCTTGTTGGCTGAATCCCCTTAGTAAACCATTTACTTTGTGAACATTTTTCCATGTTCTTGGATTCACGTTTGGTGTATGTTTTACTTATGGATAATCTTATTGATATTGTCCTCGAATATGAGTTAATTGAATCATGTACATGTGACCGATTCAATTAAACATGTGATTAGGTAGGAATGTGGGAAAGTTAGTTGTCTAGATGAATGCGTACTACGCACACTAACTTTACACCTAAATCACATCTCTAATAACGACTTCAGGTCTATCCAACCTGATTAAGAGCATTGGCACGCTCCTCGTTGTATGAATGGTAGTGAATCACCATTTAAGGGACCTTAAATTCTCCCTGACGTTAAGTTTTTAAGGATATTCGAGATGACAATGATCATAAATGAAACCATTGAAGAAAATAGAGTGAAATATCTTTGCACCACCTCTAAAAATGAGCTTGAAGCTTTGATTTGGGGCAAATGGGTTGTCTCCCAACTGGGAACACACCACATGTGGCCGGCCTGGAGCTGGGTGATTGAGCAGTTTACTTGTTTTGGCACGACCATTTAGGACATTTAGGTCAAACAATGATGCTACAACGCATCTCTTTATTTGAAGTAAGGATATTATGCCTACAAGCACACTTGCCAAAGCCCGCTCGTTTGGGAAATTTGATTTTTATATCATTCTTTGCAAAGATACGAAATCATCCATTTTTATAGTGGATTCAAGGGAATATATGTGGACTAATCCAACCAAAATGCGGACCATATAAATATGGTTTTGGTTGATGAATCGACAAACTGGTCACATGTTTGTCCACAAACATTACTGCTAAACCTTATGGCCGATTAAGGGTTCACCACCCTACTTATCCCTTAAGGTCTGGGAGACTGGATAATGCCAGAGAGTTTATATCGACAGTTTTCGATAAAGTATTGCATGTATTTTAGGTTTATAATTGAACATCGAATTCTCATGTTCACCCCAAATAGCCTCGCTTAGTGATCATAAAGCGCAATTTAAATGATCGACTGAATTTTGGTAAACGTACCAAGTTTTTGGTTTCTGCCTAGGGCTATGCAATCCTTGTACGCAATTATGTTGGTCCGCCTTGAGACCCATTGCCACCCAACCTATATGACGTTACAGCTGGTTGTTGGGTATGAACTTGACAATTTTTCGTATTTACGCATTTGGGTGTGCATTTCATGTGCCAAGTTACGCCGCTGCAACGTACCACCATGGGTCCTCAAAGAAGGATGTGTATCTTTTATCGATCATGATTCTCCTTCACACTAGCTCTCTTCGAGCCCTTGCATGCGATTTCTTTATCGCTCATTTGCGGGTTGTCACTTTAATGAGACAGTCTTTCCGCTATTAGGGGGAGATAAGAACGTCAACGTTACTGTAGAACGACACGAATTTGCGTGGACGTTACCCACTATGTCTCATCTCAATCCCCGTACCGCACATGTATGATAAGTAAATGCGATGAATTCTAGCTTTCAGAATGTTGCTCCATATGCATTCCTCTGATCTAGCTAAAGTGATAAGATCATATACCAGCTGCAAACATGTCTGCAAGGATAGACGTACTTAACGGTCATCGAGTCAACATCCCTAGAGGGTGTGCCGGCCATGTTAGACGGTTTGGATGGTCCGATACACCGGCGGATAGCCAATCAATCTGTCTTTGCCTGGAGCATGACATATCACTTGATTTGTAGGATTCACTTCCCTAGAAGAGGAAGACATGGCACAATAATGAATCTAAACTCGATCACTGTCTCAAATCATTTCCATCTCATAAGATTAATCCGGATTTCTGCCGAGACTTAAAATTCTTGGTCCAGTATACTAGTTTGGATGAGTTAAATGGAATTGAAATGAGATTATCATCGATGATGTTTTCACTTATATGGTAGCTACTGACATAAATGAAAAGCGACGATATCGAACCGTGTTCCGTTGATTAAGTGACAACGTAAAATTGATTGGAACTGTGTGTGTATTAGACTTGTCGTTCCTACACTGCCCAAGGTAACCCTGTTGTGTTCCAAGTGGGAAAGGAAACGTTATGAGATGAATGAAATAGTGCGATATGATGCACGTCTTACGGTGCAAGGTTTCTCTCAAACGTCTTGTGATTGATAACAGCATTATGAAATGTGGTTAGTGTTTTCTCCATGGGGATATAGATACGAAGATTTACATGTAAGTTCTCGAAGAATTACATGGACTGGTTCAAATAGTTCCAAACCACGAAACACCCTATTAACTTATTTGAGGCGTTCACTTACAATCCGACGGCTATGGTATACCCGTCTACGTGATTATTTGATCAGTCAAGGATATGAATTATGCCCTTGTGTGTTAAACTATGAAGTCTTATTCCAAATTGCTAGAGTTACAGTTTATGTCGTTGACACGAAATCTCACTAAGACTCCGGAAGAGCTTGAGAAAACTGCCTCGCACCTGAAGATGGAATTTGAGATGAAGGATCTTAGGAAAACTCGTTTATACTTTGACCTGAAGTTCAAGCGTTGTTCTGACAGTATTTTGGTCTACCAGTCGAGCTACACCCCGAATGTGTTACTTTTGAGTATACCTTTGATCATCCATACGTTATATGCAAATGAGACCCTTGAAGAGGTTATGGAATCCGAAATTCCATATCTAAAGTTCAACTTTGCACTTCGTTGTACTTAGCTCATTGTATTTAGACAGGACATCTCTTTCACTATTGATATTGGTAAAGATGCAGCACCGCACCTACACGCAACCAATGAATTGGTATTAATGACTTACCCTGAATGTACTATAAAGGCAAATCCCAACGCATCTCAAGTGGATCCAACCCCCCTGATCCTCAAAATGATGCTTGCCTTGTTGTTATGCTGACGCATGTTACTTATCAAACCCGCACAAGGCAAAATCCCAAAATGGTTATGTCTTTACCGTTAGGGGTATCGCAATATCTTAGAGGTCCACGATATGACCTTAGTTACGAAATCTTTGAATCGTTCCAAGACTCACCTCACTTCACTACGCCACAATGAGACATGGTTAAGAGTTCTTGTTGAGCATTTCGAAGTACTTGTTGTGTTTTCATCCATCGTTGAGTCCCTACAACGATCCATGAAGATTATGCCGCATGTACCCACCTGACCAAGCCATGATACATCAACGAAGTCAACACCAAGACATATTGCGTCCACATTTACATCAGCAAAGTATGAGGAGATTGAAGTCATGCAAGCCGATCCCAGACAACCTTGCCGACCTCTACACGATGTCACTACCGAAGTCAACCTTTCAGAAGCTTGTCTGAGGAATTGGTATGCCTAACTATCATATGCAATGCTTGTAGTTCTCATTTGGAAGTTATGTCAAACTCAGGGGGAGTATCTAGAAGTATACTCACTTGATCTTAATTTACTCTTTTTCCCTACGATTAGAAGCATTTTTCCCACTAGGTTTTTGCTACCTAACGAGGCACCCATCCTGGGCTGATCATACCATTGTGAGCTCTTCTACTTGCGTCCAAAAGACGTATAGTTTTGACTTAATGCAACTTCTCACTTTTCTCCTTAGTCTATGGGTTTTTCTCCCACCTTGGGTTTTACCATAGCGAAGTTTTGTGAGTTTTACCTTTTTATGCATTCTTCCGTTGATATGAGACTCGCATTCGCTCATTGCACCGACGACTTCATCAAATGTACTTACTTCATCACTGAAGACCTGATTTACTTGAGTATTTACACACTCAAGGGGGAGTGTTGCAGTCCTATTAGATTAGGAATGTGATTGTATAAATCCTAGTATATCTTGGAATATCTCTTATATTCCTATTAGGAGTTGATTACCTATTAAATGTTGTAATCCTAAAGGGAAAGGTTTTTACATATCCTACTACTATAAATAAATGCACAATGGGGTGGAATAGAACACACCCACAATTACACATCTCTCTCTTCTTCTTCTCTATTGCCACACTTTTCTCTCTATATGGCCTCCATAATTGTTCAGTAAATTATGCATACAAAAGAAATATTATTTTAATCCCTAAATAAGATATTTTTGCAATAATACTGTATATAAGATTAAAAACTAAAAATAATCCTTCATGTCACATTTAGTCTTTTTTTTTACATAAATTCTACAAACTTACATATTCAATTTGAGAAGATCCGGGCGTTGGATTTTCGATTTGTAAATTTCTAAGGTTCTCAAATGATACCTACACCATATTATAATTCATAATGATCAAACAGTCAGATCTTCGTCTACTACAAAGGTCAATAATCTATGATTTCCTTCAATCCGGAAAATCCGTATATCGGATTTTCAATCCGTAGATTCCTAAGGTCCTTAACTAATACATACAATAACATACTAAAATTTGATGGCGATCCAATAGTCGGATTATCGACTACCATACAAGAGTCCACAATCTAAGATTCTTCAATGCGAATGATTCGTACATCGGATTTTCCATCCGTAAGTCTCTACGGTTCTCATATACTACGCATGATAACTGTTTGGGCCCAAAATAATAGTTTGGGCCGAGGGTAGGATCACTCTCGGCCCAGGAGGCCGGGCGGCAAAGGGACCATGGATCGGTCAACCCATGGGAGTCCAAACCTAGGGCGGTTAGGATGAATCCTAGCGCAATGGGGAGTCTCGACGGGATCGGATATCCAGGAAACTAATCCGGCTTAACTAAGGACTAGATTCATAGTCCTAGTAGATGTAGGACTGGTCGAGGTGATCCGGAGAGGGAAACCTAGTCCGAGTAGGATTTAAACTCGGACTCAAGGTTCAGTACTATAAATAGGGGACGCTGTGCAACATTCAAGGCCCTACAAATCAACACAAAATTGCCCTGCGCAAACTCTCACAACTTGAGATCTTTTCTTTTCCTTTTTTCGCTGACACATCTTCTGTTGGCATCAACAACACTGTGGAAGCAACCGGTGATATCTTAAGTCGGCATAGATAGCTCTGTCACCGTAGAGTCGATCGGTCTCGCAGTATCTTCCGTTGGCATCAACAGCACTGCGGCGAGAACGGTCGATTACCTATCCAAGTCTCGGTCGAGAAGGGTTTTCGAATCCTTATTGGTCGAGGTCATCTCATTAGCCTTCTTGGCGAAGTAAGGTGTTACAGTTATTACATTCGGCACATTAAAAGTCGAATTCGGTTCGTGAACTTTGTAAGAATAGCAGCCTTGTCTTCAGGCTCGAGAACCCAAGAGGCCGAGACGTGTTCCTTTCTCGGCCGCAATCGCAAGACACAGAAGTCAGTAGCGCGACCCAACGCAACATCATCAAATTTACTCCTCAGCCGAGCTCGGCCGACGAGTTGGCACGCCCCGCAATCACCGAAGGACGTAGTTAGCTTAGAATACACTCGGCCTGCGCGCCACGTAGGCTTTGTAGTTTCTAGGGTCAACATTTTGGCACGCCCAGTGGGACCCAGTGCTAAACTACGAAGTTCATGCCAATTGAAACACGATCGGTAAAAAAGAAAACAGCTATGGGAAAGTCGACAGCCGATTTGCCGAGTCAGAGCATAGGTCAGAGTGTGCCACAGGCCCAGAATCCCCTTAGCGTTGGTACACCTGAATCCACGAGCGCGACTCGCCGAGAGAGAGAAGTTAATCTCGGCGGTCAGCTCCGTGGGATAGAGATCCATAACAGAAACACATGCGTCCTCAATGAAGGGATAATAGAGGAATGTGACGAGGATGGTGGTGAAGGATCTGACCCACCAACAAGGTCGTTTCTTCGGAAGCGACTGGAGGAGCAGTCTCGGTCAGTCGAGCAGACGTTTAGCCGAGGCATCGACAAACTGCATGATGCGATAGTCAGTTTTAATGAGAGACAAAACAAGCTGCTTGAAATGCTGTTTAGTAAAATTGGTGGCAGCAGGCCTGTCGATCTTCTCCAGCATTGCCCACCAGGAAACAACCCGGTACCGACTGTACCGGCCGAGCCTATTCCTGCTCAGCTAAAGCCAATTAACTTGGAAAAAGGAGGAGGATCAAATAGTAGGCCAGCTGAAACTGACCAGAGGGTCGAAGCAACACCTGTTGATATGACCGAAGTGCAGCGGATGATCGACTCGGCCATGAAGAAAGGGCCGAAGTTTCCCAAGTTTATTCATCCGTACCCAGCTTACGTAGAAACGTTTGGGTACCCGAAGGGATTCAAGATCCCAGATTTTAGCCTTTTTGCCGGTGAATCGTCCTTATCTTCGTTGGAGCATGTGGCTCATTTTACCGCGCAATGCGGAAATGTCAATAGCGACTTTCATAAGTTACGGCTGTTCAACTTCTCATTGACCGGCTTGGCATTTGCTTGGTACATTAATTTACCCCCCAATTCCATCCAGAACTGGGAAGAGTTGGTCGAGAAATTCCACGAGCAGTTTTATCGGCCAGGGATGGAGATGTCAGTTTCTTCGCTAGCAAGGATGGCTCAGGCATCTGATGAATCACCAATGGATTATCTTACTAGGTTCAAGACAGCCAGGAATTGGTGCCGAGTACCTTTACCCGAAGTCGAATTCGTCAGGCTTGCTTTGAACGGATTAGACGTCGAATACAAAAAGAAATTCTTGGGGGCAAACTTTCGAGACATGTACGAATTAGCCCAACATGTCGAACAGTATGACTATTTGCTCCGCGAGGAGAAAGTTTCGAAAACGCCATCTCGGGGGACGCTTTACAAGAATCCTACTGTCAACTATGCGTCTACCGAGGATGAATGTGTTAGTGTGGATGCGGCGGAGATAGTAATAGATAAGCCATACGTTTGTAAGGCGTTGACTCAGGTTGATTCTAGAGAAGTCAAAAGCCGCTCGGCCACCGAAGGAGCGTTGAAGCCGCCAAAGGTTTACACTTTTGATATTACCAAGGCTGACGCAATTTTTGATCAACTGTTGTCCGCAAGAATCATCAAGCTTCGGCCTGGCCACAACATTCCTAAGGCCGAAGAGCTTAAGGGAAAGGTGTATTGCAAGTATCACAATTCAAGCAAACACACGACAAACAATTGTGTCGTATTTCGTGACAACATCCAAAGCTGGATTGATAATGGTAAACTGAAATTTCCCGAGAAGAAGATGGGTGTTGACACTGATCTGTTCCCCACGGCAACCGTGAATATGGTCGACGCGTGCCTACCTAAGGACAAAGGGAAAGGGAAGGCCGAAGTCGTTACGACGCAACGCTTTCAGACTCAGAATTCTCGGCCGCGCTTCATGGCCGATTTTCGTTCAAACGCACCACCTACGGCTTTAACAGGACCTGCTGTTGTCAAACCTATGATGGATTACACCACCGATGAAGACAGCGGGACGGCGGTTTTGTGCAGAAAATGTAGAATGAAGGTCGAAAGTGAGTCAGAGGAGAAGCCCCTTTCAGTTGGGACGGAACGACCTGTGGCCGCAACCCGGCAGAGTGTTGCTGATGTAGGCCAACATCAAGGTGTTTTTGACAGGCTTGGTCCTAAAGTACGGATGGAAGAGACACCCCCGATCCGGAGGCGCCTTGATTTTGATGATTCGTTCTATGATGATGATTACTACAAACGAAATTCTAGCAGCTCAGAATCATCGCGGAGCCAAAAAACCTTCAAACCTCCTGAACCTAAAGATCAACGGTGGTATACATATCATTCTTCGAGGGGAGTTTACACGGCACTGTCCAAATCCCAGAAACGTCGGCAACAAAGGATAGACTGCATGGCTCGCCGACAGGCAGCCCATGAAACTTCGATCCCTAAATGGCGGCCGAAGGACACGATTGCTCCCGATGATGAGCGACCAACTCCCGCTATCATGACAGAGTTGGTTCAAGGGAAACGGTCGGTTGACCGAGATGTTGAAACTACGTTCGAGGAGGCTGATAAACGGATCAAACTTCTTCTTCGGCCAGGGGAGATGAAGGCACGCCTCGAGTTTTTCCGGCAGGAGGCTGATAGCAAATTCGCCCCGCCAGCTATACAAGAGCCTTTGATCAAAATTCGACGGAATTTGCATCCACCATTTCTTGGGGAGGCTTTGGAATATATGCGAGAATTTCATAAGCAACATTCGGCCAATGATCAGTATGGTTTGCCGAAGGCATGCCAGGACACTATTGATCTAGTTCTGACTTGTCTGGATGCCGAGCGAATCATCCAAAAGACCTCAGATCCAGGATTGAAAGCAAGGTTCCAGCATATCCGAGAGGCTCGTGTCCTTGGATTTGAAGTTGACCCGTACACCGATATCGATGCAGCTGACCTTCCTTTCTCGATGGAGGACCTTCAGTATTTACGATATCACTTCGAGGTATTTTCGGCTGTTTCTCTTTTCGGCCTTACGGCCGATGAGGTTGCACGTGTCGCACGTCTAGATGCTTATCTTGATATCAGGGATGCCCGGCTCCACTATCAGGAGCAGGTTCAGGCTGTCACCCCAAGAGCATTGTCAATTTCGACCCGATCTGAGGAGGTCGCGCAGGACCAACTCGCTGATGCAACACCGCCGAATGAAGCCGTCACAGAGGGAACAGAAGAGTCTTGTTGTCTAACTTTGACAGCAACGGAATCCGTAGTTGCCGACCAACCGAGCGAGGAGGGTATCGACCCAATGGGCCCATCAGTCCTGGATAATATGGAAATCAGTATGGTCCATGTGTTACCCGCCGATTTTCAATCGCGCACGGCTCAACCAAATTTCCTCGATGGAGATGTGGTTGCCGAAGAACCCGGCCATATTGATTTTGTGTCGATTGCTGAAGGAGAGTCAGCAACGAAAGATGAGGGTTTAAAGGCTACCTTGGCCGAATTGTTCCCTCGGTCATCGTCGGCCAAGCTTCATCATTTGAAGCCATTATATGTGACGGCCCACATTGAGGGATATCCAGTCTCTAAAGTTTTTGTTGACTGTGGGGCTACCGTCAATATCATGCCTCTGAATATTATGAAAGCCTTACGCCAGTCGAATGACGAGCTTATTCCGTCAGGAATCACGATGAGTAGTTTCGTCGGTGACAAATCCCAAACCAAAGGTGTACTTCCGTTAACTGTGAATATTGCCGGTCGCACCCACATGACCGCCTTTTTCGTGGTTGATTCCAAAACCGAGTATAATGCACTGCTTGGCCGAGATTGGATCCATCAGACCAGTTGTATTCCCTCTTCGTTATATCAAGTGCTTGTCTTTTGGGACGGCAAATCGGTCACTGTTCACCCGGCCGATAGCCAGCCCTTCGAAGCTAACATGATCCAAGCCCGATATTATGATGACCACGTCGGCTACATTACGTTGCAAGGCTTCAATGAAGACGGACGGTCGACTCGGATTTCAGTTCAGAAAGCCATCGAGGTTGGCACCGAGACTGTTCACCAGGATTCGGCGAGACTCGGATTGGCCAATTTCCTCCCCGAGTCTGATGTCTGACACTGATCAGGACAAACGTAGGGCCGCGGTTTCATCTACGATGGAACGACTGCTGGCTCATTGGTATACTATATCTCGGCAACCGAATTCAGGCGTTAACCTCGTCGAGTTCCTTGCCGAAGAAGATCATGGTCCTGCCTTATCGTTTGATAAAGTCCGAGCCGCCCCGGCCGAGCTCGAGGATCATCGGCCCCAGGTTAAGGACCCCCTAGAAGAAATTAATGTTGGGACGGCCGATAACCCCCGGCCTTTGTTTGTTAGCGCTTTACTTCCTCAACAAATGAAGGACGAGTTGCGTGCCTTGCTTACGGAATTCAAAGATTGTTTTGCTTGGAGTTATCACGAAATGCCCGGCTTAGATCGTGCTCTGGTCGAGCATGAACTACGAATTAAGCCCGGATGTAAACCTTTCCGCCAGCCACCTCGGCGATTCTCGACAGAAGTACAACTTGGCATCAAGGACGAATTGGTTCGGCTTTTAAAAGCCGGGTTCATTCGGACGGCTAGATATGTTGAATGGTTGGCAAACATCGTTCCTGTGTTAAAGAAAAATGGCGCGCTGCGTATTTGCATCGACTTCAGGAATTTGAATCTGGCAACTCCCAAGGATGCATATCCAATGCCGATTTCAGACCTGTTAATTGATGCTGCGGCGAATCATGCAATCTTGTCCTTTCTGGATGGACATGCCGGGTACAACCAAATATTCATTGCCGAAGCCGATGTGCATAAAACTGCTTTCTGTTGCCCAGGGGCACTCGGCACTTACGAGTGGGTTGTCATGCCATTCGGCCTCAAGAATGCCGGCGCCACATACCAACGGGCGATGAATACCATCTTTCATGATTTAATTGGAACAATCGTCGAAGTTTACATTGACAATGTTCTCATCAAATCAAAGCGCCGACAGACACATCTAGACGATCTCCGACAGGCTTTCCTCCGCATGCGTCGGCACAACCTCAAAATGAATCCCGCCAAATGTGCCTTCGGCGTGTCAGCCAGAAATTTTCTAGGTTTCCTCGTACATCACCGAGGGATTGAGGTTGATGTGAACAAGGCACGCGCAATCATCAGTGCCCCACCCCCAACAACGAAGAAACAACTACAGTCCTTACTCGGCCAGGTCAATTTTTTACGCCGATTTATTGCTAATTCGGCAGGTAAAATGAAAGCATTCTCCACACTTTTGAAACTCAAGGACTCGGATAAGTTCGTGTGGAATGAGGAGCATCAGGCAGCGTTTACGCAAATCAAGGTTTCTCTCACAAACCCACCTGTCCTGGTCCCTCCTCAGCGAGGTAAGCCTCTCAAGCTATATCTTTCGGCGGCCGAAGAGTCCATCGGTTGCCTCCTCGCGCAAGACAACGATGCCGGGCGGGAACAGGCTATCTTTTACCTCAGCCGCAATTTGAGTCATCCGGAGATCAATTATTCCGCCGTTGAGAAGCTCTGTCTCGCCGTATTCTTCACCGCATCCAAGCTTCGGCATTACATGCTCCCGTCGGTCACCCAAGTCATTGCCCAGACCGACGTTATTCGGTACATGCTTACCCGGCCAATTGTGAAGGGCCGAATTGGGAAGTGGACGATGGCGTTGTCCGAATTCAGTTTGCAGTACGTGCCACAAAACGCTGTGAAAGGACAGGCGTTGGCCGATTTCCTGGCTCAGCACCCTTCGCCTTACGGTTTCGGGGATGCTGACGTCGAAATCGGCATGGTGGTGACCCGCGACAACTATTGGACGATGTATTTTGATGGCTCCAGCACTTCGTCTTCGGCCGGCGCGGGCATCGTCATTCAATCTCCTCACAACGATCGTTGGTATTTTTCGCTCAAATTGGATTTCGAGTGCACCAATAATCAGGCCGAATACGAGGCTCTTGTCATTGGTCTTGGCCTCCTTCTTGACCTTCGAGCCACTCGTGCCCTCGTCCTCGGTGATTCTGAACTCGTGATTAACCAAATGAATGGGTCTTTTCGCTGCATGAGTTGTACTCTGGCGACCTACCACATGGTCGCCAGCTATTTGGCCGAGTCCTTCGACGGTATTACATTCGAGCATATTTCTCGGGTTCATAATACCGACGCAGACGAGTTGGCTCAAATCGCCTCCGGTGCAAAACTCTTGGGGGGCAAGCTAGACCGGGAGATACCAATATTACGGCAGCTATACCCGGCCTTGGTTAATCAGCAAATCCTCCGACGAGACAATGTGATACGCACCAGGGTCATGTCCCTGCCTTCGTTGTTAGATCGACAGGATTCTATAGAAATTTGCGCGGCCGAGGCAATACCAGATGACTGGAGGAAACCCATTATGCAGTACCTTGATAATCCTAACGGGAAACATAGTCGCAGGACACGGGTTCACGCCACGAACTATGTCACGTACCAGAACGAGTTGTACCGAAAGGGCGAAGATGGTTTGTTACTGCTATGCCTCGGCCCCCAAGAGAGTGCTCGGGCGATCGCGGAGGTTCATGAAGGGGTATGCGGAGCTCACCAGTCTGGACGAAAAATGCGATGGCTACTCCGACGACACGGCTATTTTTGGCCGAGAATACTGAAAGATTGTATCGAGTTTGCACGAGGATGTGTGCAGTGTCAAATCCATGGGCCTATACAAAGGGTCCCGGCCGAATCACTACATTCGGTCATTAAGCCGTGGCCGCCGTTTAGAGGATGGGCCATGGACGTAATCGGCAAAATCACGCCGACTTCTGGAGCTGCTAAGCATGCGTGGATAATAGTCGCAACTGATTACTTCACTAAGTGGGTCGAAGCGAAATCATATGCCGAGTTAACATCTAAGGAGGTTTGCGATTTCGTGGAGGAACATATTGTGACCAGATTCGGTGTGCCAGAAACAATCATAACCGACAATGGAACAATCTTCACGGCCGAAAGGTTTAAAGAATACACGGCCAGTTTGAAAATTCGGCTGGAACAGTCCACACCGTATTATCCACAGGCGAATGGGCAGGCCGAGGCAAGTAATAAAGTGTTGATCGGCATTCTGGAAAAAATAATAAAAGAAAGACCTGGCATGTGGCATTTGAAGTTGAACGAGGCACTATGGGCATACCGAACGTCGCCCCGATCGGCGACTGCAACAACCCCGTACGCGTTGACCTACGGACACGATGCGGTGCTACCAGTCGAGTTGAGCATAAATTCGTTGCGATTAATTGAACAAAGTAGTTTGTTCAGCGCCGAATATAATCAGTCCATGAGTCAGGAACTGGAAGATTTGGAAGAGGCGCGATTTGACGCTTATAATTTACTGGTGGCACAAAAACAGATTGCCAAGCGAGCCTATAATCAAAAGGTGCGACAGAAGACGTTCGGCGAGGGTGACTTGGTGTGGCAAACGGTGTTGCCCGTAGGACTAAAAGATCCTAGGTTCGGCAAGTGGTCGCCGAATTGGGAAGGACCGTTCATTGTAGGGGTGGGCACTTGGAACCGAAAACCGAAACCGAAACACGAATCGAATCAAACCGCACCAAACGGTTTGGTTTTGCGGTTTTGAAACGGTTTCGGTTTCAAAACCGAACCGCGGCACACAAAACGGTTTGGTTTTGGTTTTGGGTTTTCAAAACCGCACCGAAACCGAAACCGCACCATATAATAAATAAATGTTATATAACTTATATTTTCAACTTTTCAACTAGGTTATAACTTATAGGTTTGGTGCTGTTTTTGTATGCAGTTTTGCTGCATTATTTTTGGGTGCAATTTTGTGCAGTTTTGGTGCAGTTTTGTGCAGTTTTAGTGCTGTTTTTTATGCAGTTTTGGTGCATTTTTTTGGTGCTGTTTTAGTGCTGTTTTTTATGCAGTTTTGCTGCATTTTTTTGGTGCAGTTTTGGTGCGTTTTGGTGCTGTTTTGGTGCTGTTTTTATGCAGTTTTGCTGCTTTTTTTTTTTTTTTTTTTTTTTTGCAGTTTTGACTCTTTTTTGCTGCAGTTTTGCTGCAATTTTACTACATATTTATTAATTAATATACGAGGAAAATAAGACCGTCTTATACATAAATAGGTGTATATTTTAAATTGTACATTTTTTTTTTCAAAAACCAAACCGAAACCGTTTGAAACCGCACCGCACCGAACCAAACGGTTTGGTTTCATTTCGGTTTTGGCTTCAAAACCGCACCGCACCGCACCGCAAAATGTTTCGGTTTCGGTTGTGGTTTCACTCGAAACCGCACCAAACCGCACCGCGCCCACCCCTAGTTCATTGTGCATAAAGTATACGGCAAAGGGGCATATCATCTTAAAGACCGGTCTGGTGTAGTTCACAAATTACCAATTAATGGGAAGTTTTTGAAGAAATACTATTCAGTCACTTGGGAAATGCGTGAATAAAAAATTTTTGTGCAACCAGTAGAAAAAAAAATCATTCCATTAAGATTGATAAGTATTTACACAATGAGGAGGTCGGTTGGTTTACATTCAAATACATCTAAGGAGAAGAGGGAAGAAGAGTGCTAAGCAGGGCCTTCAATTCCAACCACCGCACGTCAGTCATGATAACCTCGGCTTGCCGATTCTTCTTATCCAGCTTCAACCGCTCAACCCGCTTTGTTGTCGCCGCGTACTCCGTGAGGCAATCTTTTCCGCCCGACTCGAAGTCTCTGGCGAGCTCGGAAGCGATGGCCGACCGACGTTTTGCCAGTTCGGCCATCTGACGGTCGAGCTCGGCTAGTGCTTCTCCCTTTGCCCTTAGAGCATCGATTTTCGGGCGGAGGGTGTCTTGAGTGGCCGTGGCGGCTTGGAGATCCTGTTCGGCCTTTAGAGCGGTCTGGAAGACACTAAACGTCTCCCGAACCCGTTCCAAGGCAGACGACGCCCGAACGATTGCATCTCCGCTCAGGCGACCGTCGGCCCCAAGATCGTTCAGACAAGCGCCGAGCCGATCAAGACCATTGCACTCTAGCACTTGCGACGTGGAAAGCGATAGAACTTCTCGTAGCTGGGTTAAGGCGGTTGGATCGGCAGCTTCGGTCGGAGCAGCCGAGGGACCAGACGTTGTAACGGTGCTGGAGAGGAGGGCTTGGAATTCGATCTCCCACGAAGCCTGCACGTATAAATGAGGTTAGGCGTAAAGGAAGTCATCACAATAATAGCAAGAAAGTATCGTTTTTTAACCTACCGAGAGGAGACCTCGGCCATGTCCTCAAGGTCGTTGCTCGAACCTAAAGAACTCAATGGTCGAGCCCAGTGTCTAAGGTTGCTTCTTAATTCACGCGGCCGATGGAGGTTATCTACGTTTGACGGCCATTGAGGCGGCCAAGAAATATAGATAACGCCCTTCGGCGCGTAAAATTGACGGTGAAAAGAATGAACAGGCACCTGACATTTAGTATTGTCTTTTAGAATTCTAAAGCAGAAAAGCAATCAAAGAAAGACGGTAGAAGATACTTACGAAGGCCGAAGTAACTTCTTGCGGAGGGATATGGAAACACTGGTCCTGAGGATGGATAGGCGAGTCCGCTGTCGCCTCGGGTTCCTCGACCGGTCGTTTACCGCGGTCGGCCGCGGAGGGGCCGACCGGGACAGCCGCTTCGGCAGAAGGAACACCTTGTCCCTGTGAGGGAGCCAGGGGTTCGGCCACCACATGAGGTTCTTCGACCGGACGCTTGCCGCGATCGGCCGAGGAGGGGCCAGCTGGAACCGCCACCTCAGATACTGGAGGAGGTTGTCGGTGAGGACGAGGACGTTGTGCCAGCGGGACCTCGTCGCTCCCCTCACTCTCTTCCAGCACAAGGACCGAGGGCTTTGGATGGTTGGGAGAGATTCCCTCAGTCGTAGAAACCGCCTGTTGTGGGATAGGCGCCTTCTCGACGAAAGGAGGTCCGACTGATGCGCCGGCCGCAGAGGCAGGCCGCGCTTGGGCCGTCTCTGCAACCGAAGCCGGCTGTTTCTCGACCTGGGAATGGTCGGCGGCGGGAGAAGGAGAAACACTGGGAGTCGTTGTATGACTGGAGATGACGTGTATCTCCCGTGCACCCTTCTTCGCCAGTTTTTTGACCCGCTTGGCAGGCAGGGAAGGCTCGATGGCCGGCTCGGCCTCTTGGCGAGCCCGTTTGATCGGTGCCGCCCGACCAGCGAGTTTATCCTTTTGGGCCACGACCGGTTTTTTCCCGGCCGTGGCAGCGGCAACTGCCTCCGTTTTTCTCGAGGGCCAACTACCTAAGAAGATAAAGATAATTCGGTAAGGCCAATCAATGTGCAAGGTTGAAGGAAAAGAGGAAAAGTGAACAGGTACCTTGAGTATGGGGGGCCGAGGCCTTCTTGGGTCGGCCACCGAAGAGTCTGCGTAGCACATCTTCGACCGGCACACCGAAGAACTCCTGGGTGTAATTGTCCCACCACTCACTGAAGGTGTCGGTGCAATGGGTTTCTGGGGTGGCAGGTCGAAGGCGAAATTTTTGACAGTACTCTTGGAACTCCTTCGCGGCGACCCTGCACTCCGTCTCTGAGGAGCGAGGCTCGCGTCCGCGGCTCAGGACTGTGCGAGAGGAAAGTAGGGGGACGGGGCAGCCCTGAAGGTAGCCGAGCTGTCGGGCGAGGAAGTTCGGATGGTATACTTCCCAACCCGACCGTTTTCCGTCACAGCCGAGAGGAAGGTCGCGAGCCAGCACGAACGACCCCCAGGTCTGCCGAATAGCGGCATCCTCCTCCACGCCCCACGCAGAGGTAGGTAGTCTGATGGAGGGGGGGTAGTCGCGACGACGACAAATGAAAAATTCGTCGCTCGAGAGGTCGTCAAGGGCGAAGAGGTACCTAAATACCTCTTCGGCCTGATGAAGAGGTGTTGGTCGGGAGGCTAGCTGAGGACCAAGAGCCTCCGTTGCTGAGAAATCAGCTATAGCCGGCCGAAGTGAGGCAAAGTACACCTGCAACCAGAGCTGGAAGACCCAGAGAGGGCCGTTCTGGTGAGGGTCCACCTTGTGAAGGGTCGCATCGGCCAGGCAACGGAAGAGGTGGGCAAGAATATTGGAACTCAGCGCCAGGACGTGACCACTGGCCAGGGCTTCGGCCACTGGCATATTCTCGACCAGACATTTGTTTGACTTGGTACAACAAATGTATTTGTTGTACCAGTAGAAGAGGAAGGCTTCGTGCTCTCCCTCTCGCAGGTCCTCTTCCCCTCGGCCGGCGAAATGAATGTAAAGGGTGTTGTAGTTGAGGAAGTTCTTATGGAGCTTCTGGATTTCATCATTCGACGGGATGTGACCGTCACTGTTCAGGGTCTCGAAAGCTCGACGGTCGAAGAGCGTCTTCAGATCGATGTTCGACGGGTGCCCAGAGAGGGTCGCGTCGACAGGAGTCCCGGTGGCCGAGGTCCCCAAAATGGCGGTGATGTCCAGGATGGTGGGACCAATGGGACCAAGGGGAAGAACCATTGTGTTAGTGGCCGAGCACCAGAAGCATAGAGCGGCTAGGAGCAGCTCCTTGTCAGGAACAACGTCCATCGACGAAAGGAGGATGGCGTCGTAAATACCCAGGACCTTCCATTGTTCGCCGAAGAGCCGTTCCATTCGGACGACCCAGGCTGCCCAAGTGGTGGTCGTCGAGGGCCAGGAGCCTTGGGGCTTTGCCGCTTCCCATCTCGACCATTCAAACCCTTGGAGCAAGGGTGTGAGGCAGTGCTCCTGGAGGAGACCAGTAATGGCCGGCGGGATTGTCGCTTTGAATAGAGGACCCAAGATTTGGTGGACGGTGCTCATGTCGCTTTCGAACCGTATCGTCTTGATCGAGCTCCGATCAAGAATCTTCTGGTGTTGGTCACATTCCCTAGAAAGCTTGGAGATGAAGGACGCCATTGTGAGAAAGAGGCACGGAGTAAAAGGGTTTTCTGGGTTGGGGATTTAAAAACGAAGACTCGGAATAGGAGATGCACTAGAAATCAATGGCAGAGAATTTCAGGAAGTTTGAGAGCGTAAAAGTACAAATGAAGGAATTTCGGTATTTATAGAGTTGTGGGGGGAAGAGCAATCGTTCGAAATTCAAAACAAAGGGCAAAATCGACCGAGGGAATGATTGATCATGATGAACATCTGGGAAATGCGGTTGAGAAGACCGAAGGTTAGGGTTTTGGGGGCGCACGATTGCGTGTGACGGCGAAATTAATGACGAAAGACGGTTCGACGCCCGCACGATGACAGGTGGCTCACGGACTGAGGTAGTGGCTCGCGGATTGAGATAGTGGTCATGATGGCAAGACGGTTCAGGCTGCCGCACGCCTTAGACGTCATTATGGGGGATTGGACATGTTAGAGGATGCCGCGTGGCAAGTGGGTTAGCAGGATCAAGATCGTGCGATCGTGTTCAATAAATGCGCCTCGGAACTCGGGTATTAGGATTGAGTGGCAGATTCGCTTCTTCAAGGCCGAAACTCGGCCGAAGGTTTCAGGCCGAGGACCTCAGAAGCGAGGGGGCAATGTTTGGGCCCAAAATAATAGTTTGGGCCGAGGGTAGGATCACTCTCGGCCCAGGAGGCCGGGCGGCAAAGGGACCATGGATCGGTCAACCCATGGGAGTCCAAACCTAGGGCGGTTAGGATGAATCCTAGTGCAATGGGGAGTCTCGACGGGATCGGATATCCAGGAAACTAATCCGGCTTAACTAAGGACTAGATTCATAATCCTAGTAGATGTAGGACTGGTCGAGGTGATCCGGAGAGGGAAACCTAGTCCGAGTAGGATTTAAACTCGGACTCAAGGTTCAGTACTATAAATAGGGGACGCTGTGCAACATTCAAGGCCCTACAAATCAACACAAAATTGCCCTGCGCAAACTCTCACAACTTGAGATCTTTTCTTTTCCTTTTTTCGCTGACACATCTTCCGTTGGCATCAACAGCACTGTGGAAGCAACCGGTGATATCTTAAGTCGGCATAGATAGCTCTGTCACCGTAGAGTCGGTCGGTCTCGCAGTATCTTCCGTTGGCATCAACAGCACTGCGGCGAGAACGTTCGATTACCTATCCAAGTCTCGGTCGAGAAGGGTTTTCGAATCCTTATTGGTCGAGGTCATCTCATTAGCCTTCTTGGCGAAGTGAGGTGTTACAGTTATTACATTCAGCACATTAAAAGCCGAATTCGGTTCGTGAACTTTGTAAGAATAGCAGCCTTGTCTTCAGGCTCGAGAACCCAAGAGGTCGAGACGTGTTCCTTTCTCGACCGCAATCGCAAGACACAGAAGTCAGTAGCGCGACCCAACGCAACATCATCAAATTTACTCCTCGGCCGAGCTCGGCCGACGAGTTGGCACGCCCCGCAATCACCGAAGGACGTAGTTAGCTTAGAATATACTCGGCCTGCGCGCCACGTAGGCTTTGTAGTTTCTAGGGTCAACAATAACATATTAAAATTTCATAGCGATCCAACGGTTGTATCGCCATCAACTACGAAATTCGAATGGCGGTACGATTTCCTTTAAATCAAAGTAATCGAATCGTTGTATAATGATCAACAAACGGACCTTGGAACCAGATCCAGAACATTGAGGACTTGTCGCTGTCCAAAAATCCAATTTGCAAAAGTCCCCCACGCACCGCCACGTGCTACAGTTTCGGTGAACGGAAACCTGAGTTTCCGACTATCTCCGATCATCCCCAAATTTTACAGGCTATTTGAACTTGGACGCAAAGCGGGTATTATGCCTTCGCCAACTGGCATAACCCAACATTAGCTCAACAACTAAACATTTTTTGTAGTGACTGAGTGGCATGATAACGTCATTTCAAATTAGAATAGTTCAAAACTATTAAAGATACCAAAAATTGTGAATTATTATGTTCAGCACTAGAAGTAATCAAATAAATAATTGCTTTTCGGCACAAATTTGCATTCATCTTTCTTCAGTAGCACAAATTGCATTTATACAACACTAAAAAACCCTATATTTTTTTTTGATACACGGTTCGCATATAGAATAACATTCTTAACTGCTTGAGTTACAACAATCTCGAACTTTTAATTGACTAAAACAATAAATGACAGAGTATATAATTTGTTTAGAAAAATAGATCCTTAAATAAGATGAAGTTTAGAAAAATGTCTTATACAAGATTAAAAATTGATTTTAGTCCTTAGATTATATTTCATCTAGCATATGCATTTAATGTCTCTCTTTTTTTTCTAAATTATATGGTGTCCAGAATTACATTTTATGTAAAATATTGTAAATTTTAATATCACTTGAAATTCAAATCAATTAGCTTTATTTGTTGGCATTTACCATCTTTTTATAATTATCTTATACAATAAAGAAAATATTTTGGTAAACTTTTAGGTACACTTATATTTTTGCATATTTTCTTATGTACATAGGGATGACAATGGTTCGGTTTGGAGACGGAAATGCTGTATCCATCCTCATAACCACGAAAATTGGTTTATCAATAATTGCAAATTAACCATCGAGGATTATCTATAACCATATCCACCGGGTAACAGATTTCCCATCGGTTAATCGTTATATCCATCTTCGTCAAAAACAAAAATTTATATTCATCCAATTGATACACAATAATTTAATAGATACTAATTTTTTCATTAAATAGCCACATTTAAATAATACAAAACATAACAATATATGAATTTTGTAGAGTATAAAAATAAGTGTATTGAATAAAATATTGATGGTGTTGGTTGTTGATATCTCCTATAAACATGATGTTTGGTGTATAATGAATATAGTATAGGGTTCGGTGAATGCTATTATATTATACTAAATATATTATGCTATGAATAATGAATATGTAATAATGGTATAGGTTAACTCAAATATATACAAATAAATAAATAAATAAATATATATATATATATATATTATAATACTATATATTATTTATAAATTATATTATATATATATATATATATATATTATTCGGTTCGGATTCGGAGACAGATGCAGATTGGAATCCCAATAACCATATCTAAAACCATAACCAAATAAAGTTCATGGTTTTTCCCATATCGATAATATACCTAAATTTTCATACCCAGATCTGCTCCATTAGAACGGTTATCCACAATTATCGAGTTTAACGGTTTGAATTGCCATCTCTATATGTAGAGATATTTCGATACACTAGTTTTGTCACATCCCAGTCTCAACTCCGTCGTAGCACGATATTGTCCGCTTTGGGACTCGGCCACGCCCTCACGGTTTTTTTATGGGAACTCACACAAGAACTTCCCAGTGGGTCACCCATCCTAGGAATGCTCTCGCCCGAACTCTCTTAACTTCAGAGTTTCGATGGAACCCGAAACAGTGAGTTCCCAAAAGACCTTGTGCTATAGGAAGGGGAGCATGTACATATAAGGCACATCACCCCCTCTCTGTTGGTCTATGTGAGATCTTACAATCCACCCCACTTAAGGGGAACCCGGCGTCCTCGCCTGCACATCCTCACCGAACGACATAGTGGCTCTGATACAATTATGTCACATCTCAGACCGGCTCTACCGTAGCACGATATTGTTCGCTGTGGGCCCCAACCACGCCCTCAAGCCAGTGAGCTCCCAAAAGGCATCGTGCTATATAGAGGTGGACATGTACATATAAGGCATAGAGGATCCTCTCCCTTGGGCGATGTGGGATCTAACAATCCACCCCCCTTAGGGGCCTGACGTCCTCGTCGGCACACTTCCCGCCAGGAATTGGCTTTGATACCATTCAAATTGTCACATCCCGACCCGGGCTCCACCACATCCCGGGCTCGACTCCGCCGTAGCACGATATTGTCCGCTTTAGACCCCGACCACGCTCTCATGGTTTTGTTTCTGGGAACTCACACGAGCAGAACTTCTCAATGGGTCACTCATCCTAGGAATGCTCTGGCCCATTCTCGCTTAACTTCGGAGTTCCTATGGAACCCGAAACCAGTGAGCTCCCAAAAGGCCTCGTGCAATAGGAGGTGGACATGTACATATAAGGCATAAAGGATCCTCTCCCCTAGGCGATGTGGAATCTAACAAGTTTAGTGTAATATGTTTAGGTACAAACATTTTTGTACATTAGTTTAGTATAATATATTTAGTTATGGACATTTCGGTACACTAGCATAATATGTTTCGATATGAACTTTTTGCTGCAATTATGTTGTTGCATATTTTCCTATGTGCTACTAATTCATTACAATATATTCAAGTACGAACACTTCAGTATACTAATTCAGTAAATTATGATAGAAACGTTTAGGTACACTAATTAGAAGAAGTTAAACAAAATTAAAATATTAAAATATGTATAATAATAAATTTGAAATTTATGTGACGACATTAAATAAGATATCTATTAAATATTAAAAAAATACAATATAAATTTGAATTATGTACACGTAAGGATTAAAATGAATATGTAATCTAACACCAGATTTTTATTAAATTTTAATTTTTAAAAGAATTAATGTTCAAAAGCCCCTAATTTGTTTTTCCAGAAGGTTGGGGGTAAAATTGGAAAAAGAGTGAGCCAAAGAAGGGTAATGAGAATGAAGAGAAGAACAGCGGCAATGAAGGAATACTTACCAGCAGCAACGAGTATAGACAATGCGATGGACAGCACCTGCACACTCGCCCACGTCAGCAGCCCAGTCAATCCGACGGCCAAGACGTTGTTAGGATCTGGGTCCAGCAGGAGATCACCCCATCTGATGTTGCCGAATAAAGGCCGTTGATTCTTCCCCAAATCATCGTCACTGCCACCACCGTCGGATCTAGTTCCTTCATCTAATGTTGTAATACACACACAAATATCAATACACCACAGTGGATGTAGCTCGATTACAAGTGAACCAATCTATCTCCTAGGATATGGTTCATCTTACCCGTTTCAACTGCCTGTATCCACACAAGTTCTTTTATGACTAACCATTTTCTAGCATCAATAGCAATAGCTAAAAGTGTTTTTTTTTTTTTTCACTTTAAAAGATTAGGAAAATTAATGAAAAGGGTTTGAAAATTTTGAGTTTTAACGATAATGACAAAATAAAGGGTAAAGTAAATAGTAGCAGGTTTGACTTTTTAGTGTAAAAATATGGTTTTTCGTTAAAGTGAATAGTACCGTGGGCTTTTCGTTAAAACTCCCTAAAAGATTTTCTTTTTGCTCTTGAACAACTTATGTCACGTTATATTATAATTAATGATTTATATATGAAAGCATCTTAAAACTTTAGGAGTTCTTATTTACAAAAGCTCAGGGAGTTTTGTGGAAAAAACAATGAATGTGAGGAGTTGTGAAATCTATGTGATTAACTATAAGAAATTTGTGGAGAATTTTTTAATGATATAATCCATTATTGGATGAAATTTTCACGGAAGGGGCTTCATGGAAACAATATGAAACTTAAAGGGGTATTATTATAAACCTCAAGGGATTTGTGTGAACACGAAAAGGGTAATACTAGGGAGTTTAAATTTATAGATAAAATTTTGTAAACTAAATGACATGGAAGTTGATGATTGGTTTATTACTTCAGCGTTAATAAATGTGTTCATTCCTATTGGTGACGTATAATTTAGTTTACAAATTTAGTCTTCCTAACATTACCTACATGGAAAACATCAAGGGGTGCTAGTGTAGTCAAATAAAAATTGTGAGGTATGGTTAGGGTTAATATTGTCACAAACCTGCCATTTTACGCTATGGAGATGATTTGTGGACTAAAGTTTCATCGCATCATATCTAGTGAGACAAGCTTATTCTTTTGGTAATTTGTTTGCGTTTGCAAAATGTTTTCATCTTTTTATTTATTTTTTCTCTTTAAAAAACAAGAAACAACTAATGTCAAATCACGGTTATCCAAAATATTTTCATATTTTTATTAAGAATACAAAATATTTTCAATATTAGGATTAAGTCAGCTGTATTTATTAACTTTGGTTTTTTCTTTTTGGGTCAGAAGATAAATTTGATTGAATAAACTCATAAACGTGTCATTACATTGATGCCAGCAGCTAGAAAGCTAAAGTGGCTCAAAGCGATCCCAATAAAAACTCAAAGGCCACAATAATATGATGATGAGAAGCCAAAACATGAAGTTGAAGAAGAAATTAGATGCCTAAACATGAAATTATTTATTAATTTAAATAAAAACTCCTTATCTTTTATTATTTTAGTTGCAAGTGTTAGGAACTTATGCATTAATTAACATAATAGAGATGAAAGATTATTGTTAGAACTACTGCCTCAAATATTGTTTAAAACCAAATTATTGTTATAAAGATAAGAAATAAAGAGGCTTATGTTTTCTTCCGTTTGGGATCATATATGGTAAACCAATATTTGATCAAAGACCTACGTATAAAAGCTGAAATGATTGGTGGTGACGTCCAGCTGTGAAAGGAGCACCCACAATCCCTTTGTGGTAAAGACAAATATCGAATATTGCTCGCAAGTATCCATCCGCCTTCAAAATACCACTTTTGGTTGATTTGTTCAAATGTGGAGTCTGATTCAAATATTCGCTTGGAAAAGCTTTGCCATGTGAGCCGAAAAGATGGTTGTTCCTACTCCTTAGGCCATCTCCAACCGAGGGCTGGTCAGATGGTTCGTTTTAACCTTATGGTCTTCCAATATATTAATATTTTAATCAACAGTACATGGATATATTTGTCTCCGTCTCCAACCGAGGACCAAAGGGCCATAGCACCAAACATAATTTATTATTTAAAAACTACAATTTAAATGTTGTTTAAGTTTCATGTTGTTAAATGTTTTTTTATGTTGTATAATTTTTATGTTGGTTAATGTTATTTAATGTTGTTTCATGTTACTTAACTTAATTTAATGTTGTATAATGGCTTAGAAAGTTATAGGAAAAAAATAGAATTAAAAAATATATATGAAACAATTTTTGTGAAATAGAAGTTATAGGAAAAAAACAAAATTTAAAATAAAATGAAACAAATTTTGTGAAATAGAAGTTATAGGAAAAATGGAATTTAAAAAAAAATATGAAACAAATTTTGTAAAATAAAAGTTATAGGAAAAAAATAGAATTTAAAAAAAAACATATGAAAAATAGAAGTTATAGGAAAAATTTTGTAAATAAAAAATAATAATAAAACTGTAAAAAAAAAATTCAAAGCATTCCTGTCGATTATAACCGATAGGAATACGTTCATATTATTTAGTATAAATGTATTACTGTCGGTTATAACCGACATAATTTCCATTTTTTCTGGCCAACCTCGGGTTGGTTGGCTGGCTGCAACCAGCCCTCCAGCCTTTTCCGATTTCGTGGGGCCCTCTCAAATTCCATTGCCCTCTGGCCTAGCCTTCGGTTGGAGCCGGTTTTCGAGCCATTTTCGGCCCTCTGGCCCTCTGGACCTTTCGATTGAAGATGGCTTTACTGATACAAGGTTGGGATGCAAAATACGATGTAAATTATAGATTTTAGAGTGCTTGGTCAGTTTGCTGAATTTAAGTTGTTATACAATGTAATTCATGTTAGTATTTGTAGGTTTAAACCTTTGAATCTAGGAATTATTTCAAAGGAAAGTAGGGAGGAACGTTACTAAATATGGATGCATGTTGTGGGACTAGTCCAGGAAAGATGTTGTGAGACTTGGTCTAGGAAAGAAGAAACTTTGGGTAGTGTGCTCAGATAGGCTTCACGGGGCTCCTAGCCTCTGCAGTGTTATACCAAAAAGAAAACTTGTAGTTGTAGCCATGGAAAAATGAAAGAAAACTTAGTTGATTAGAAGAGGAGATGAAACTAAGAGATTCCCAACTGGAGCCTAGAAGGATCCCTGTTTCTATAAATACAATGCATCACACTGTAAATGAGAGAGAGACAAAACCACGTGAGGGAAGAAGAACAACAAGGGCAAGAATGCACCACGTATAGCAAGCTTCCTCTAAGTGCAGGAAACACTGGTTCTTTAGAGAGAAGTCTTCCTTTCATCCCGAGCATTTCAATAATCTTCCTTAACTCCTGCAAAACCACCAAACCATTAGAAACCCTAGATTAGCTACTGTGATACCATACAGCCAAGAACAACCTTTCTTTAATGCCAAACTAGTGACCTTTTAGCTTCCACATCATGCATCATTAATTCAAGTCATAACGTAATGTGATTACTCAGTTGTTTACAGTGTTTATTAGTTTAACAAATACTCTTCAAAGCCCCCATAATCAATGCAAGAAACACCCATCAGCTCTTAGGGAAACAGTTGTTAGGGTCGTGGGAAACACTCCATCAACTCCAAGGGAAAACACTCGTCAATGCCCAGGGAAACACTCGTCAGTGCCCAAGGAAACACTCCATTAACACCTAAGAAAGCGTCTTATCAGCACTGGAAGCACTCACATAACACCAAACCAAGCATCCAGGAGTTGTATGAAGAAGAACAAAGCATTCCCTCTTTTCAACAGGGGACATGAAAGTTTGGACTCGTTTCTTTAAAACACAAGCCCATCAAAGTTTGGACTCGTTTCAACAGGGGACATGGTAGTGGGCCATCTCAATTCATTGGAATGGCGTCGAAAAATTTTGTGAATGAACCAGGTCAGAGACCAGGTTGCAAGCGGGTCATGTGTGGGATCAGCCAGTTGGGCCTCTCTCCCCCTTTCTCATTGGTTCTTTCCACCAATAAATGGCCACGGGTCTGCTGTCCCCAAAATAAATGTCTCCTTGGTGTCTCTTCGGTAATTTTGCGACACCTGTCCAACACTTAACAGAGAATTAACACTGTTAAGTCCATTTAACAAACCTCATCCTCTGTTATTTCTTCGTTTGCAACCATGGGTTAGACCAAAACCACTTTTTCAGTTTTCATTCTTGCCGTCTCCTTTAGAAATTGATATATATTGGAAACTCAAATTCTACAATTTCGAATTTTTTATTCCCTTACAATTCGCAAAAATTTATGTTGCTTGAGAGAGATTAACGATAACAGAAAAATTGATTGATGGAGAGATAAAACGAGTTTGAAATTGAAATATTGAAAGATACAATGACATGTTTTGACAAATTCGTTGAGATTAGCAGAGTGGACATTCTTGGTGGCGTGTGCTCGCAGCTGGTGGCCAAGCCATCTGAATCGAAATCATCGTTTTGAATTGTGGGCTCTCGCTGGCGGAGGTGAGGTGTGGAGGAGTAGGTGGGGTCACATAGGTATATAAACACAACACTGTTTTGTTGATGATATGAAGAACAAGGTGGCCGGAAGATATGGAGGATGAGTCCATCGAAATGGTTTTGGTACTAGTGGGTGCCTTCAAAGTAGTTCCACCGGAGGTTGAATAGCCCAGCACCCAGTCAAAAAACCAGGCTGGCACCCTGTCAATTCACTCCAGCCCAGCAACTTTCCTGGCACCCAGCCCAAGCTGGTCTCTGGGCCAATCCAAAATTGACTGACCAAGGAGCCAGGCTATTTGCCTGGCGCGTGCCTTTCATGGTGACAACCTCCCATTCCTCCGAGTTGAAGACAAATTTCGTTGGGTTTTTTCCCGGTGACAACCTCCGATTCCGAGCTACAGCATAATAGAACAACATATAAACAAACCCAGAAAGCAACGACAAACCAAGAAAAACCCAGGGGTGCGAATTTTCTTTTTTTCTGTGGGGGAAGACCGGAAGAGTTACAGAGGGAGGTTCCAGGGATGCGGAGCGAAATGGGTAGAGAGAGAGGGAGAGAGAGATGCAGAGGGAGGTCCTAGGGGTGCGGAGCGAAATGGGTAGAGAGAGAGAGAGAGGGAGAGAGAGATGCAGAGGGAGGTCCCAGGGTGCGCTGGGTGTGTGTTCGGCGGTGGTATTAGGTTTGCTTATTTTTTCTAGGTTCTGATGAGGGGAGAGAGGGGGGAGACAGCTGGAGGAGATGGATGTAACGTGCACAAGGAATTGCACAGAGAAAGAGAGTGTGTATGCGGCTAATATTTTTATAAAATTGATAATATTTTAATAAATCAAATTATTATTTTATAATAAAAATTAATAATATTTTAATAAAATTGACTAGGCTATTTAGTTTTAGGGGTGGAGATGTCTTGGCCTATTACTGCTCACTGTGGTCTATTATTGTTCACTTGAGTGGATAAATGCGATGGGTGCTGGCGCAAAGTCTTTAGGGGTGGACTTGCTCTCATAAGAGAGGACTTAAACGTTTGAACCAAAAAAAAAAAAGATTTAACAGTGGTAATTATCTGTTAAGTGTTGGACATGTGTCGTAATATTAAATAAGAGACATGAAGGAGACATAAATTTTGGGACAGCAGACCTGTGGCCCCAATAAATGGGGCTATCTCCTCTCTGATTGGTCCTTTCCAACCCCTTTATAGAAATTCCTAAATTACTTTTTATATCTAACTTCCATTGCTTGTAAATTCTTCTTTATAGTTTCGATTCGCGAACGGCTTTCGGTTAAGAGCTCGTGGGATCGAGGTCTATTCAAAAATATTAATTGTGACCTTAAAAGACCTACGAAGTTTAAAAGATTAATTACAAAAATTCTTTCATTGTAATTATACGATTCAAATTTTAAAATTAAAATAAGAATAATGTACCTACGAAATACGGAATTAAAAAAATAAGATACGTAATTAAATATGAAATTTTGTAGACGGGATTTCACATCCTTCCCCTTTACAAAAAATTGTCCTCGAATTTTTTAGTACCTTCTTTTGAAACCATTCGCAGAGCCCACTATTATCCAATTTAATTATTCTGAATTTCAGTTCACATTCATAATCATTTCAGCAACAGAATTATGAACCTCACAACACAATAAATGTCACGTGGAACAAGAACTCGGCGTTATAAACACGAATCAATTTACCATAAATCAATATCCATGATTGAATGAAAAGTCTTTCTCTCTATATACAAGTAATAGCGCTATATGCCAATCTCATGACACAATTTGCAGCATTCAAAACAAGGTCTAGTTCTAGAATCTAATACTTAAGCTCTGATATCATTAAAATTATCACGCCACGATTTCGAGATACGTTCAGGATCGACAGAACTGTTCATCTTTCATGCCTCACCGCCGAGACATGTCCAAATGCAACTCAACGAATCAATAATGTAGTAACATTTCTTTTATCACATAGTTGCATCTAACTTTCCTGTTAGATTGTCTACGTACTCTCAGATGCGATTAAGCCATTCGTAATTCACCTTTTTCTAAATGCCGACAATCTGGCACTTTCTAGCAGACAAATAGAGATTCAGAATCATTCAGTTTCTAGAACTCGACAAGCATGATTCACTAGATTACAGACTATATAACGGATACATATGACAACTAGGTTATCATTCTCGCGGCAATTTCGGTGAACGGAAACCCGAGTTCCTGAGTATCTTCGTCCCCAAATTGCACAAGCTGGTAGAACAAGTCACAAGGATGAATTTTCATACCTAGGCTCAGGTCCAATTTAGTCGTAAAACACCTGAATTTCAACATGGTTCACCGAAAACCCTAGAAATAGGTGATCGTTGATTCGACGTCACCCGACCTCCAATGCTTGGATCCTTGCTTGGATCTTGCTCCTAATGTCGAGAGGAGTTAGATGATGGTGGTGGACGATGACGAAAGTCACGACAACGGTGAGATACTCGCGGTGCGCTTGCGAACCCCAACGACTCTGTGCATCATGAAACCAGGACCAAATCGACTCGAGTTGATGTGGAATTGCAAGATGGGAAGCCGCTGAGTGGCGTCGGAAAATTTGGTGTAGGAACTGGATCAAAGACCGGCCACGTGGGTCATGTGTGGGATCCGCCAATTGGGCCTTCTCTCCCCACTTCTCATTGGTTCTTTCCCCCAATAAATGGGCTAACCCCTCTCTTATGGATCCTTCCCAATAAATGACTTCAATATAACTTCGATTCACAAACTTCTTTCGGCTATGCGTTCGTGGGATCGAGCACTATTCAAAAATATTAATTGTGATCTCGAAACGTATACATATATTAAAAGATTAATTACGGAAATTCATACCTTATAACTATGCGATTCAAATTCTAAAATTAACGGAAATAAAAATAAAAATAACATAAATACGAATACATAATTAGAAAAAAAAAAGAGATATGTAATTAAATAATGAAATTTCGTGGATGAGAATTCACAGATGCGCTGCCAAGGTTGTTAAAAGCATTAAAACTCTTGGAAAGGTGAAACTCATCCGTCCCAAAAAGATGCATTTGTATGGGATTCCAAAATAGTTAATTGAATTTAAAAGAAAAAGAAAAAGCATTGGAGTGAGATTCTTGTTGGAAAATATTAGTATTTTGGTTTATTTGAATGTTTGGTTTTATGAGATTAGCCCGTTAGAATTAGGTTTTGTTAGAGATTAGGGTTAGTTTATTATAAATAGGGTGCTTTGTTATTCATTAGAGAACAAGTTATTCGCAATGTAGTCTCTTAGGGTTTTGTAGCCTTTCCGGCATTCTCGTTTGTTTAATAATATTCCTATTATTTTGTTAGTCTTGTTTGTTGCGCAAATATTCAACTATTCTAACCCGGTGGAAAAGGCTTTTCTGAAATTCAAAAGGAAACAGAGAAAGCAGAAGCCAACAAGAACTCGTTGGTCCCTCCTCCTCAAATCGTCTCCTAAGGCAACATCTATGCAAGGAATCCAAGGATGCTGCACAGCAGCTATGCTTAACTAAATTGATGTCAAAAGCAGCAGCCATGTTTGAAAGATGGTGCAGCTATGTTTAAAGAAAACATGCCGTGTAAAACCTTTAATCGTGAAGGAAAATATGTCTTCATTTTGTAGTAGTTACATGTCAGCTAATGGATGAAGATGACTAACTAAAGTGCTTTTTATAGAAGTGAACACAAGAATTCTGAAGTTGCACACAAAGGAGCAAAGAAGCAGCCAAGTCAAGTCAATTGTCAGCTCCTATCTATGGAGTCATCGTAGGGTTAATTCACACGGACCAGAGTCCCATTCCAAGAAGAGATGAGACGCGAGATAAAGGGGGAAGAGGCTCAAAACTCAAAGTTTAATTGGTGGTTTATCCAAAATATCCATCAAAATTTTATGGCTAAATCGGATAAATAGTCCTCGTGGTCCTAAGGTATTCAGATGATGGATCTTATAGTAAAAACATTCGGATTTGAACCCTCGTGGTAAAGTCTATTCTGATTTAAACCCCAAAACTTAACTTCCGTCCTTTTCCGTTAGCCTGCACGTGAGGGATCCAAAAGTAGATTGTATGGAATAGCTGGGATCCCGCAATCGCCGACCTCCGACCTCTCTCTCTCTCTGCCATGGCTGACACCGCAATCGCCGAAATGCCCAACAGGAAGCCAAGGGCCAGCCGAAGGGCACTCAAGGACAAAAACCCATCTGGAAATGCAGCCAATATCCTCGTAGGAAAGGTCTCTGACGCTGCTCCAAGCCCGATCCAAACACCATCGGACTCCAACCCAGCGAAGGAGAACCACGCAAGCCTCTCTCAGACTCGCACCTCCCCCAAGAAGTCGGCCAAAGCTGCGGCTTCTAAGAAACAGGCCAAGCAGAAGAAGACCCAACCGTAGTCATTCGAGAAAGAACTCGAAGAAATGCAAGAGCAGCTGCAAGCGATGAAGCTCGAGAAGGAGAAAACCTTGGAGCTCCTGAAGGAGAATGATAAGATCCAAATCTGTAGGCCCTTAATCAACCTGCAAGTAACACAGAGGATAGAGATGGGGAGGGAAGGAAGAGATAGAGCAGAGCTCTTTAATTGTTTTTGTTTATATTTCTTTTTATCAAATTAATCATTGGGCAAAGCCATTACAAATTGAACTATTTATAGTACTCCCAAACCCATTGCCAGCTAGCAGAATCTAACAACTTTCCTAATTATGTGTAATGGTCCCATTTAACTAACTAATTCAATGCCTAACTATGATTAAGCTAATCAGGGTCATAACATTGCCTACCCCTTAAGAACAACCTTGTCCTCAAGGTTAAAAAAGAAGAACTGGCTATACTTCTCAATTGCTTGTTTCTCCCCAGTGAAAGCTGCAACTGTTCTAATGGAACCAAATATTTGTTCTACCATATTGCCAGCTTCTACATAAGCAGATTGTCCGCGTGACGACATTTTTGACATGATAGTAGCCATGATTGCACCAGCAATGACAATGGCAGGAATGGTGGCCAGCAATACAACAGTGAGGCGCCACCCTTGGACAAAAGCAATCATAAAACCACCAAGAAAAGTTGAACAAAGTTGTATATACTTCAACACTACAAAAACAATGCTGCTTGCAAGCTTATCCAATATCATATTCTCTGCATAGTTTTTAATCCTAATTTTCCTTGCAAGTAGGCGTGCTGTCTCGTGTCTTGCATTCGCAACATCGCATTTTTCCCCTAAAGTAATAAAAAACTCGCACAGCGTAGCGGGGCAACCTCCTGTTGCTAACATCAAGGGAGTGTATCCATTGGCCTCAGAAGCACTCACATCAGAACCCATCTTATCAGCACGCAACTCCAGCATTATTTCCTTTATTGCTAGCTTTGTGGTATTATAAGATTTCCCAATAATGGCAGGAAGTGTGGGTACAGAAGAAACCATAATCACATGCCTCGCCAATTCAGCTTTGTATTGAGTAATGGAGCTCTCTTGTACAATGGGAACATTTGTATCAACAATAAGGAACATAGCTACCGTAATATTAGTTCCATTGTGCTCTTTTGTCCCAGATTTCCCACGCTCCTTGAAATGCATTACATGAAATAAGAAAAGTAAGATTGAAGCTGTTGTTGTTCCATCCTCCTGAAAAAGAAGCTTGACCGCAATCTCTAAATTGAGGGAACTTGTGAGACTGTTGGCAACCATGGAAATGACTTTCTCGAAGTAAGAGGTCTGTGCAATCAGTGTCTTCCTTGGATTAAGTGGCAAGGCATCAAATAAGTAGGTGTCATCAAGAAAATGTTGATTCATCTCTACCAAATATAACATCTCCGTAACCATGAAACAATGATCTTCAAACAAAATGGCCCAAGTCTTGATATCAGGCACATTTTCATTTGTAGCTCTCTCTCCTTTAACAATATTCACACTAGCCTTTCTTACACCCAATAGCTCCAAGAGGAATTGTAGTACTATAGTATCTATTGCAGCATCACAGAATAATATGGCAATTTTCCAAGCATTATCTTGCTCAATAACCAAGGGTAGGAAAAGAACTATAGGAAGCAGCTTCTGGATATTATAAGGGAATAACTTTGCCTTGATTTTGAGAGGATCATTTCGGTGTTTACGGCTGAGTATTGCAAACACTTCCTCTTCTTGTCTGAAATGTCCATCTTGATGCCCTTTCAAGTTAGCATATTCTTCCAAGAGCCTGATCAAGGTTGTAACAATTTGCACCAGCAAGAGCACGATTTGACCAAAAACACGATTGTTACATGCTTCTGTAATATTTGTAGCAAGTTGCAGACCTGTGTAGCAGACCACTTCTTGATACAACGCAGGGTTCGGAGTGTTGGAAAAGATCTGGAGTCTGTTATCATTCTTACTGTTTAGAACAAATATCAATACATATAGGTTCTTCCCTTTACTGATTGTAGCATTGAGAGCACTAGTAGCAGGCATAGTTGAGTCATCTTTGTCAAACTGAACAAACCCAAAACCCTTTCTCTTCCCATTTTCTTCTACTACCGTGAAAGAGAGGAGAATGCAGGGCCTCTCCATCAACCATATTGTATAATTCCTTTGATTGAACTTGTTCCTCTGATTGAAGACAACCCTTTGATAAGATATATTGTCACAAGGATCAGTGAGAGTGTGACACCAACCTGGTTGCTGGAAAATATGGTCATTCGCTACGCAATTAGGAAAGAAAACAGCATCGAGGTGTACATCAACCCTATTACACAATTCCTGATTCAATTTCGATAACAAGCTGGTGAAAATAGAATAGTCAAGCTGGGAAATGGCCATGACTGTCAATGCACAGCTGTGTAACAGTGATAAGCAAAGAAACTGCTTGAAAGCATTGATATGACCCAAAGTCCCATTCTCCTCAGTGAAACTAGCTGCAAGATCTTTAGGCAAAGAACAACAAACAAGTACAACAATATCCAAAGCTTTCAGGGTGCTACTCAATGACATATTCTCCGTATTATGCCTCTTAGACATAGCATCAAACAGATGCAATGCATAGAAATTTTTCTTCACAATTTCACCCACAAGATACCAATTAACCCATCCATTAATTTCAGTCAACAAAACATCATACATCACCAAAATAACACCAAGATAATACGCCAGAATAAACTGCAGAAGCCAATGCCATTTGGCCTTCCCGATTGACAAATTGTAAATCAAAGAACGTAATACCTCATGGCGATGTTTCGTGGTGTTCGTATTGGTTTCCTGGTCTGCTAGTTGAGAGAAACCTGTAGATTCGGTGGCTTTTGCGTTCCGTGGAGGAACACCCAGACTTTGCACACTTGCTGCAACGGGCATAGCTTTCTCAAGATCTAGCAGTGGAATGGTGGCTGTGGTTGCCACTGGATCAGTCGCATGTGGCCTGAAGACAGATTCATTACCAACTGGTAGCAACTGTACCACTGTGGCCATCTTCGGAACTCTGGCTGCAGAAGAAGCAGTCGATTATGGCCTGATTGCCGAAGTTGCCAGTGCTTGTAACAACGGTGAGGATGAAAGTAATGGTGGGACGGAATAGACTTCGATTGGCGATGGAATTCTCGGCGGATTGTCATCTCCTTGAAGTCCGGGATGACCGAGATCAATTGATTCAGTGTCATTAGAATTCGTCGGGGCTGGATCAGAAACTCCCCCAGCTGCGAGAGCCAAATCACGGCGTAACAGAGAAAGTTCATGGCGGATGGGTGCCAGAGCAGAATCTATAGCTTCACGGAACGCAGTGCTCATTGAGCGCATCGAAGCGTCGAAGGAGTCGATTGTAGCTGAGAGGCTTGCATCCATGGTAGGAAGACGGGTCGGGTGGGCGTGCACATGAGGGAAACCAGGATTCGAGAAGGATGATACCATTGATAAGATCCAAATCTGTAGGCCCTTAATCAACCTGCAAGTAACACAGAGGATAGAGATGGAGAGGGAAGGAAGAGATAGAGCAGAGCTCTTTAATTGTTTTTGTTTATATTTCTTTTTATCAAATTAATCATTGGGCAAAGCCATTACAAATTGAACTATTTATAGTACTCCCAAACCCATTGCCAGCTAGCAGAATCTAACAACTTTCCTAATTACTTGTAATGGTCCCATTTAACTAACTAATTCAATGCCTAACTATGATTAAGCTAATCAGGGTCATAACAGAGAAGGATGAGATCTTGAAGACCAAGGAGGAAGATCTCGCAATGAAGGGCCGAGAGCAAGACAAGCTTCAGATGGAGTTGAAGAAGCTACAGAAGCTCAAGGAGTTCAAACCCACCATCGTCTGTTTTCTCGATCCCCTTTCTTTTCTTCATTTGCGTCTTTATTTCTTCATGTGTTGCATTATCCTCTGTTTGGATGCTGAGAAAATATATTATGGATCTGAAGTTTGGTTGGGTGATTCTTAATTTTGGGTTCTCAAATTTGTTTGGTTACTTGTTAATTGTAAAAAAAAAATGGAAAAAAAAAATAAAAAAATCCATGAGGGTTCTTGATTTATATGTTCTTACGGTTTCTGTTCACTATCCCCTTTCCTGGAATTTGTTTTGTTGCATTGGTATATGGCTGATTGTTTGGATATTTAAGCTAATGATTCTTGATTAGGATTTAGGGTTCACAAGAAATTTGGCTTGATGATTCTTGATTTGTGATTTTTATGCTTTTTGGTTACTGGAAAATTGCCCAAAAAGCGTGTTTAGGATTCGTAATTTTGGGATCCCAGTTATTGCATACAATCTACTTTTTGGATCCCTCACGTGCAGGTTAACGGAAAATGACAGAAGTTAAGTTTTGGGGCATAAATCTGAGTAAACTTTACCATGAGGGTTTAAATTCAAATTTTTTACTAAAAGATCTATCATCCGAATATCTTAGAACCACGATGACTATTTATCCGATTTGGCCAAATTTTATTTATCGATGAAGTGGTATAAAACCGCTAAATCCCACACATATCCCCTTGTTTATATCCGATCACAAGCAAAGAAAAATGTAAACAAGGAATGCAGCGGATTAAACCCATGGTCCTCTAGTTAAATATCAGAGTACTAGACTACAAAATAAGAATATCATTAAACTAATAAGAATGCCGAAACGGTTACAAAACTCCAAGAGATTATATTGTGACAGACTTGTTCTAAAGTGAATAAACATGCATCCTATTTATAATAAACTAAACCCTAATCTCTATCAAATCCTAATTTTAAAGGGCTGAGCCCAAATCGTAAACTTACAAATTTCCAACACCTCTCTCGAATCATGTTATGGTAACGGAGGTCTCGAAAGCAAAGTCTTACAACGCAAATGCCCATTAGTTCTATATGACGATAAAAGTGGTAGAAAACCACGAAAAGCTTTTGGGCAAACTCTCATAAAAGAATTTGAAGTGGATATAGGATAAACCAATAATATCCTTGGTGGTTATTTCAAATTATGGCAATACGTCAACCTAGTCGTACAGTTTTTTTTATTTTGTAGTGCGACATGATCCATTGGATCCTTGGTTTCAACCAAATTCACCACAAGTTCAAATCGAATCTCTAGTTTCATTTAACCAAATTCACTCAAACAAATTCAAATAAACCAAACATAAAATCTTTTTTTTTTTTTATCAGTGGGTCATTCACCCACTGAAAAATCTCAAACCAAATCATCTGTGAACTATGAGTGGCTTGACCCCTCGTAAAAGGTACGTAGGCATTTGAGGGCACGACCTAGGTGTAGCCGCAAAATCAAACAAACACCAAAATCCCCAATGTACGATTTATTCATATTGGAATCAAAGGGGTTTTCCTTTTTAACAAAGGATTGTAGTTAATAGAGACATAGTCTAAACTGGGTCGAACCCAAATTCATAAAACCCTCTTTGAAAAAATGAACGATAGTGAAATTGTGTCAGGTGAATTATTTATTTACATCTTATGTCCAATTTTTTTTTTTCTCAACATAGTGGATAGTTGAAAAACAATGGAACCCTACTAATCGTGATACACATTTCATATTAGAAAAGTTTTACAAACTAAGGTGCGGAACCCCTACCACCGGTCTATAAAAAACCTCTCTCACAACTTCACTCCCATGCTAAATTGCTAATATCAAAGAGTGCAGAACAAAACACAATGGGATCGCCCCGGTGCTTGTTTGTGTCCAATATGTGTGATATACTTTCCAAAGTTGTGTTGTTTCATCTCATGGTTGTTAGCTCATCATTTTCCTCATTGCAGCAATCTTGTCGTGACGGGGAGAGGTCTGCCTTGCTGCAATTCAAGGGAAGCTTCATCATTAACAGATCTGCCTCGAATTCTGATGACGCTTATCCAAAGGTTTTGCAATGGAAACTAGCTGATGGACGAAATGGCAACTGCTGTGCATGGGATGGCATTGTGTGTGATGAGAGGACGGGTCATGTTATTGGCCTTGATCTTAGTAGCAGCTGTCTCCTGGGCTCTATCAACTCCAGCAGCAGCCTTTTCCGGCTTGTTCAGCTAAGTGCTGAACTCGCTGATAACAACTTCAGCTCCTCTCGAATTCCTACTAGCATTAGGAATTTCCCGGGGCTCATGTATCTTAATCTGTCTTTGAATCATTTAACCGGTCCAATTCCTTCTCAAATTTCACAGTTGGCCAAATTGTCGTCCCTTGATCTGTCTTCAAATCAGTTAACAGGTCCAATTCCTTCTCTAGGAAATCTCACCCACCTCACAGAACTTTCTCTGTCTTCGAATCAATTAACCGGTCCAATTTCTTCTCTAGGAAATATCACCCGCCTCACAACACTTTCTTTGTCTTCGAATCAGTTAACAGGTCCAATTCCTTCTCTAGGAAATCTCATCCACCTCACGGCACTTTCTCTGTCTTCGAATCAGTTAACCGGTCCAATTCCTTCTCTAGGAAATCTCACCCACCTCACAAAACTTTTTCTGTTTTCTAATCAGTTAACCGGTCCAATTCCTACTCTAGGAAATCTCACCCACCTCACAAAACTTTTTCTGTCTTCGAATCAGTTAACAGGTCCAATTCCTAATTCCTTATCCAATCTAATCAATCTCGAGGCATTAGATCTATCTAATAATAATCTGATTGGTACAGTGGAGTTCCACATGATGTTTTATAAGTTACAAGGGCTCACCAGATTAGAACTATCTTATAACTATTTGCACATTTTTACAGAAACAGAAAGTAAGAATGCAAGCCTACTTCCAATGTTAAACTTTCTAGGATTGGGTTCGTGCAACACAAGAAAGTTCCCAAGTTTCCTGCGGTATCAAGAAACATTGGTGTACTTAGACCTTTCCTTCAACCATTTGCATGAAGTACCAAAATGGATGTTGAACACAAGCACAAAGACTTTGACGTACATGGACATTTCTTTCAACTTCCTTTCAAGCATTGTCCAGCCTTCAGATGCCTTTCCTTGGGTAAACCTACAAGTTTTAGGGCTCCGGAATAACCTGCTACATGGGCCGCTACCGATGCCTCCAGCACACACAGTTCACTATTGTGTTTCAAACAACAATCTAAATGGAACGATTTCACCTTTGATCTGCAGTCTGACTTCTCTTCAGCACCTTGATCTCTCCAACAACAATATGAGTGGAATGCTTCCCCCCTGTCTCGGAAACTTCAGTGTTGATCTGCGAGTTTTATTTCTTGGAAATAACTTTTTCAGCGGCTTTCTTCCTGAAATATACACCAGCACAAGCAGTCTGAGGTTGATTGATGTTAGTCATAACCAATTGCGAGGGCAACTACCAAGGTCGTTGGGGAACAGCTGCACGACACTTGAGTTTATTGATCTGTCATACAATAAATTCAGCGATGTTTTTCCCATTTGGTTGGGGCCTCTTCCAGAGTTAAAACTTTTGGCAATGCACCACAACGCGTTCTATGGTCTGATAGAGGAACCTGATCAGGACAATGTTGCATATTTCCCTGTGTTGCGAATTCTGGATCTATCTTTTAATAGTTTCATAGGCAAGTTTCCATCTCAAAACATCTTTTCCGGGAATGTCATGAGGGGTGTCACTCGAAACCAGTCAAAATATATGAAAGTAGACACAGGTATCGATGCTCCTAGTCTTCAGCTAATCTTTAGTACATTTTACTCAATCACGATAACTAGCAAAAGTGTGGAAAGATATTATGCGAAGATTCAAGAAGCCTTTGCAGTGATTGACATCTCAAGCAACAAATTTGAAGGGAGGATTCCTAGGTTTATTGGGAACCTAGAGGGGTTGATCTCATTCAATATATCTGGTAACCTCCTAACTGGTCCCATCCCATCATCTTTCGGGAATTTAAGATGGCTTGAATCACTGGACCTTTCACAAAACAAGCTTTCAGGACAAATCCCTCAAAGCCTTACCCAGCTTACATTCCTTGCAATATTCATTGTCTCTAACAACAATTTGACAGGTCCAATACCGCATGGAACCCAACTTATTTCATTTGGTAGCAGTTCATATGAAGGAAACCCTGGATTGTGTGGTGATCCTTTGCCAAAGAAATGCGGAGATCCTAAGGCTCCTCGCCTGTCGCCTTCAAAAACCGAAGAACATGATGCAGGCTCGTTTGAATTTGATTGGAAATTTGTTTTGGCGGGTCTCGGAAGTGGGTTGGTAGTGGGAGTTGTTCTTTCTGATGTGGTGATCACAAAGAAGCCTGAATGGTTTGTTGAGATTGTTAAAACCATCAAGCTGATGATAGGAGATTCATAAGTCCACTATAAGGTTATGCATTTGATGTTGTTTTTTGCTTGTTTTTCTTTGTACTCCTTTTTAATGTTATGTCTTCCTTTTGTAATATGGTATATTAGTTCCACAAAAAGGTACCCAGCTGAGCGGCTGTCAGATGAAGTGAAACTGGTACCGGGCAGAATCGTTTGCTATGTATGGAATAATAGAACAAGAATTCATAATTCTATCGGAAGTGTACCCAAATTTAACAACAGATAGATATTAGAAACAGTTCAACTGCCAAAGATGCTAGTCAAGCAAACACACAGTAACTCACATATGAAATATCTGAGTTATCTAATATGTATTAGATGCAATCCAAGGTTCAAACAATCATACATGAAGTTCGTTCACACAACAACAAATAAGGGTCCATAAAAACAAAATTCACACATGAGTTTGTGCCAGAAAACCCCTATTTAATTGGGTAAAAAACCAGAAGAACTTCCAGGAGCAAGTTTATAGAGAGTTATACGCATACACTAGCTCAAATCCTAAATCTTTGTCTAAAGGAGCAACTTGTACTTTTGTTCAATTTTGAAATTCTTCAAGCCTAGGAAATGATTTGATAAATAAAAGAACATTATTTTAATCTTTAAACAAGTTAATTTTTGCAATAATACTGTATATAAGATTAAAACCTAAAAACAGTCCTCCATGTCACATTTAGGCTTTTATTTTTTTATTTTTTAATAAATTCTACAAACTTACAAATTCAAGTCGGGAAGATCCGAACGTTAGATTTTCGATTTGTAAATTTCTAAGGTTCTCAAATGATACCTACAACAACATATTATAAGTCATAATGATCGAACGGTCAGATCTTCGTCTACTACAAAGGTCAATAATTTATGATTTCCTTCAATCCAGAAAATCCGTTTATCGGATTTCCGATCCGTAGATTCCTAAGGTCCTAAACTAATACATACAATAACATACTAAAATTTGATGACGATCCAACACTCGGATTATCGACTACCGTACAAGAGTCCACAATCTAAGATTCTTCAATGCGAAATATTCGTACATTGGATTTTCGATCCGTAATTCTCTAGGGTCCTCATATATTACGCATGATAACATATTAAAATTTCATAGTGATCCAACGGTTGGATCGCCATCAACCACGAAATTCAAATGGCGGTACGATTTCCTTTAAATCAAAGTAATCGAACTGTTGTATAATGATCAATAAACGGACCTTGGAACCAGATCCAGAACATTGAGGAAGTCCCGCTGTCCAAAAATCCAATTTGCAAAAGTCCCCCATGCACCGCCACGTGCTACAGTTTTGGTGAACGGAAACCTGAGTTTCCGACTATCTCCGATCATCCCCAAATTGCATAGACTATTTGAACTTGGACGCAAGGGGCGGGTATTATCCGTTTGCCAACTGGCATAACCCAGCATTAGCTTAACAACTACACATTTCCTGTAGTGACTAAGTGGCATGATAGCGTCGTTTCAAAATTAGAATAGTTCAAAACTATTAAAGATACCAGAAATTGTGAATTATCATGTTTAGCACTAGAAGTAATCAAATAAATAATTGCTTTTCGGCACAAATTTGCATTCATCTTTCTTAGGCAGCACAAATTGCATTATACAACACTAAAAACCCTATATTTTTCCTTTTTGATACATTTTGATACACTGTTCGCATATAGAATAACGTTTTTAACTACTTGAATTACAACAATCTCGACCTTTTAATTGACCAAAACAATAAATGACATAGTATATAATTTGTTTAGAAAACTAGATTTTAATCCTTAAATAAGATGAAATTTAGAAAAATGTCTTATACACGATTAAAAATTGATTTTAGTCCTTAGATTATATTTAATCTAGCATTTGCATTTAATGTCTCTTTTTTATTTTTATTTTATTTTTATTTTATGGTGTCCAGAATTACATTTTATGTAAAATATTGTAAATTTTAATACCATTTGAAATTCAAATCAATTAGCTTTATTTGTTGGCATTTACCATCACCAATTTTTTGTAAGTATCTTATACAATAAAGAAAATATTTTGGTAAACTTTTTGGTACACTAATGTTTTTGCATATTTTCTTACGTACATAGGGATGACATGGTTCGGTTGGGGGACGGAAATGTTGTATCCATCTTCATAACCAAGAAAATTAACCATCGAGGACCTAAGAGTGTTTAGTCTAATGGTCAGGCCCTTGGTTTGCTACCCAGTGGTCTGGGGTTCGACACCTCTCAAGGTACCCACCTAGCAATCACTACAGTTTCTTGCCTACAAAATGTTGTGGGGTCAGGTGGGTGGCCTAGTGAGTAGTCAGGTCAAAGACCCGGATATAAGGGTGGACACGGGCCGGGTAGAGGGATTTTGAGTTTTAGAACCGGACCTAACCCGGCCCGTTTAAAACGGGCCGATTCAGGACTAGTCTATGGGGTCCAACTCTCTTTTTTATTTTTTATTTTTGTTGTAATTCATAAACTGCATTGCAGCAACACAGACATGTTTTAGAAAATTACAAGACCTGAAGCTCCACCACATACTGCAATACATAGCTATCCAAGGTCTTATGATCTTCTCCACATAAATTGTCGCATAAAAAATATAAAAATAAAAAGAACCAATAACTTCACAAACTTCGCCCTTGTAAGGGTTGTCTCAATGTGCTTCGGCCCATCAGCAATTGCAGTAATGAAAGGCAGAGTGGAACAAAACAATTATCACCAAACAGATGATCACAACCCAAACAGTCTCAAGTTATCAACCATGGCTCATCACATGCTCATTCTTCCAAGACTGAAATTCTCATGAAACATTGATTCTTCCCTTCCCATTCACATTGCAACTAACTCATGACAAGGATTTCAACATTTTCGACCGCTCTTTTTTCTAAATCCAGCATTTAGAAGCAACAAAACACATTACGAATACGACTTACAATTGTAAAGTATTATATGCCAATGAATTCCAAAAGTTCGGTACTTAACCATTTCTCTAACAGTTTGAAATCTTTGAACATAACACCATGACTGGATTAATTATTAAACCAATGCAGGTTTATACTTCAATAAATTAAACAAATTAATCAAGAAACAATTTGAAAATTACCTTGAAGAACTTCCATGAGCTCGACAAGTTCCTGCACTTGCCTACATTTCAAAAGCCGGCGACTGTCTCCCCAGCAACTCCATAGCGTACCCATCGAACAGCTTCAATGGCGGAACCCCGAGTTTATCAACCCTACTCAGCACATCAACAACGCCCCCCACGGAAATTTTCACGGAAGAAATTTGTGGAGAATTTTTTAATGATATAATCCATTTTTGGATGAAATTTTCACGGAAGGGGCTTCATGGAAACAATATGAAACTTCAAGGGGTATTATTATAAACCTCAAGGGATTTGTGTGAACACGGAAAGGGTAATACTAGGGAGATTAAATTTGTAGACAAAAATTTGGAAACTAAAGGACATGGAAGTTGATGATTGGTTTATTACTTAAACGTTAATATATGTGCCCATTCCTATTGGTGACATATCATTTAGTTTACAAATTTAGTTTCTCTAACATTACCCACACGGAAAACATCAAGGTATGCTAGTGTCATCAAATAAAAATTGTGAGGTATGGTTAGGGTTAATATTGTTACAAACCTGCCACTTTACACTATGGAGATGATTTGTGGACTAAAGTTTTGTCGCATCATATCTAGTGAGACAAACTTATTCTTTTGGTAATTTGTTTGCGTTTTCAAAATGTTTTCATCTTTTTATTTATTTTTTCTCTTTAAAAAAAAAGAAACAACTAGTGCCAAGTCATGGTTATCCAAAATATTTTCATCTTTTTATTAAGAATACAATATATTTTCAACATTAGGATTGAGTCAGTTGTATTTATTAACTTTAGTTTTTTCTTTTTCTGTCAGAAGATAAATTTGATTGAATAAACTCATAAACGTGTCATTACATTGATGCCAGCAGCTAGAAAGCTAAAGTGGCTCAAAGCGATCCCAATAAAAACTCAAAGGCCACAATAATATGATGATGAGAAGCCAAAACATGAAGTTGAAGAAGAAATTAGATGCCTAAACATGAAATTATTTATTAATTTAAATAAGAACTCCTTATCTTTTATTATTTTAGTTGCAAGTGTTAGGAACTTATGCATTAATTAACACTAGCCTTTCTGCACCTGCTTTGAGCGTGCGAAAGGCTTTTTTACATCACGACGCGCTACACGCAGCGGTCAGAGTTTTTTTCCCCTTCCATATTTGGTTCGAGTGGAAAAGTGTTTTAATTTTGTTTTTGTAAAGGCAAATGAACCATACTAATATAAACAAAATATAAATTGAACCAGTAATTGAAACACACTAAAATTTTAATCAATACAAAAAAGGAATAACGCAGATAAGGTGACGATCTCTGATATGTTGCTCCTATCATTTCCCTACATACTTGATCTGTTGAAGTCCACTTTAAATTCTTTTGGATTCCTACATTTAAAAAAAATGGACACAATATAATTTATTTGACAAAAGAAAAGACAACATGAGAGGAAAATTACTATAATAGTTAAGTAACATATGAAAGTGATCAATAATAAAAATTCATGTCACATATTCGTACATTACCATTTATGTTAATGTTGTGAGGTTAGAGGATAAAGATACATTTAATAGCACCGCTACTTTTCACTCTAATATTCATGTAGTGTGAGGACATTTGTCCATAATATAACATCAATTCATAATTCAACCAGTAAATCAAAGTCTATATTGGTTTTGAATTTGTGTGGCATGTGGATCAACAAAGCAAGTTGTTGGTGTGCAAAATGAGATTGTCTAATTTATTGTAATTGGTCTTTTTTTTTTCATCAAAAGGTTTTTTGATGCAATTGCTGTTGCTAAAATTTTGAATGCCCCTTTGGTTATTTCACACCTTGAAGTTAATCCCGCGTGGCAAGTGGCAAGTGGCAAGATTCGAGGTATAAAGTGAGTATGCTAACCTGGAATTGTTCCTAGATGTTATTATTTTTGTCCAAGGAGAGCCATTGATGGGAAACTTCTTTTGCAACCCGTTTGATCTTTCAACTATTCCACATAAGGCTATCTGCAAGCCAAAACGTAAGAGCAAAAAGCAAAAAGTCGGTGGCGGCTTCGTTTTATACTGAACTCTTCTAGTTGGACATAGAGAGAAAAAAGAAGAGAGTGAGTGGGTAAAAAAATTAACCAAAGAAAACACAGAACAGTGAAGACCAAATTAACTTCATTACCTTGAGGAATATGAGTCAATGATTAAAGAAGAGAGGTCCAGATAGAGAAAAGATAAGGCTACAACTCCCTGAAAAACTAAGGTACATCCTTGTTGCTAAGTAAGGGGAACTCATGCACTGATACACATTAGTAAGAGCTAACCACACGCTGTAAAACAAAGTGAAGCATCATAAATAGAAAGAATTAACACTTCAAAATGTCATCATATACATCAATCTGTCTCTTGTGCTTGAATTGGGCATAAGTTTGTAAATTCCAATTCACGTGTCTAAAAATTGATTCCCTTCTTTTAGCAAATTCCATGTCGAATTGTACATGTACCAATAACAATTTGAGGCAACCGAACCTACACATTTAGGCCTTTCGACTATTAAAAAATAGATTTGTAAGTCAAACAATCTAATAATCCAAGCACAAAAATGCAAATTGCAAAAGCTAAAGCACATACCTTAGTGGGCAAAAGTTTTGATTACCTGACATAATTCCTTTGATATCACTACAAATTCCACCGCATTCAGAATCGCAAACCTCCATCAACAAATGGCAAAGCAAAAAATCGAAACAATTGAAAAAAGAAGAATCGATGAATCGGGAAGACGTACTTGGAGAGGTCGAGTCGAGATCGAGATCAAGGTGATCAGACGTTGGTTCTACTCATTTTGTCCCACGTTGGACTCTTAAAACCGCATGGCAACATGTTGATAGCAGTAGCAAAACTGAACTGAACATGGTGATCCTAAACCAACGTTAATATATTATTATTTTTTTGAGTTTTTTTTTTTAAACAATTTTAAATTTCTAAGTGTGTTTTTAAATATTTTATTTTCTGAAAAAAAATTGCCCTTGTGTTTTTTATGTATGAAATTCAGTTAGTTTTAGTTTTTTTTTTTTTAAGAGGCTTTTTAGTTCAATTATTTTTTGTGAAGCCTTGAGACACCAAAATGTGTTTCTGGCTTTCTAATATTAGAGGTAATAGAGATGAAAGATTATTGTTAGAACTACTGCCTCAAATATTGTTTAGAACTAAATTATCGTTATAAAGATAAGAAATAAAGACATGTTTTCTTCCCTTTGGGATCATATATGGTAAACCAATATTTGATCAAAGACGTACGTATAAAAGCTGAAATGATTGATGGTGATGTCCAGCTGTGAAAGGAGCACCCACAACCCCTTTGTGGTAAAGTCAAATATCGAATATTGTTCGCAAGTATCCATCCGCCTTCAAAAAACCACTTTTGGTTGATTTGTTTAAATGTGGAGTCTGATTCAAATATTCGCTTGGAAAAGCTTTGCCATGTGAGCCGAAAAGATGGTTGTTCCTACTCCTAACTGATACAAGGTTGGGATGCAAAATAGGATCTAAATTATAGATTTTAGAGTGCTTGGTCAGTTTGCCGAATTTGAGCTGTTATACTATGTAATTCATGTTAGTATTTGTAGGTTTAAACCTTTGAATCTGGGAATTGTTTCAAAGGGAATGAAGAGAGAGAGAGAGAGAGAGAGAGAGAGAGAGAGAGAGAGAGAGAGAGAATCGCAGAGATCAGGAGGAGTCGTTGCTCCTTTGTGCTGTATTGGATTTGATGATCTCACTCACACATGAAGAGTGAATTACAAGAGATGACAAAGTGACCGTTGTAAACTCACATGGCTTACACGAGCCAATAGGCAAAAAATACTTTGGTGAGATGCACATGGTTTACCATACAACTTAAAAGAAAAGACAGGTGACAAAATACAAGTCATGAGATGTTATAACCTTAGCTATGCATTGTAGCTAAGCCCACTAGCTAAACTAAGAATAAGTCAAATGAACTTTCCAGAAAACTTGAAATCCAAGGTACTTGTTGGGACTAAATTCGCTCAGCGCCGTGTGTCGAGGAAGTGATCGAACTCGACTACCTACAAAACAATAAACAATTGTGAGCAAGCCTATGATCGAGGGCCGGGGGGAGGAAATGTGTGCCGTCCAAAGACTCTCTGACGGTCAAGTTAGCGAATAGTTTTAAGACTCAAGCATTGGGCAAGAGAATTCAAGTGATTAGATTGTGTTACCATAGATGAACCCTAGACGGGTGTATTTATACCGTGGGGAGAGAGACCTTTGTAGGATATAATCCTTGTTCTAAGCGAGGAGAATCTTAAAGGATATCTAGGAGTAGATATTGCACCCTCTTAGAAGTTACTTAATGCACATGCCAATTCCTAGATTGTAGGAACTCCAAGACATAAAGGATTTGATTGTGTCCATATGCAGATTAGATCGTGTATCTTGCGGAACAAGCATGGTTGTCTAGTAGAGTCACTAGGACTCCGCCTATTGTCCCGAAACAAAGCGATGATGGCACCGCTGCTTCGTCTGATCCAACTTCGCTGGAAGCTGGTAAGTCCATAACCAGACTTCTGAAGTATCTGTATTCGGATCAGCCTTACTCCGACTCTAGAAAATCATGGTCCCATAATTGCTCCTAACTATGCATCTAAGAGGCAACTTATTCCCCTTGAGGATGGATTGTTACCCAAAGGCCATATCTTTCGGAGTAAACTTGTATACATACCGTTTGGTCTTCTATCTTCCCTTGTTCATCCGACACGGTGTTAAAATGGGGTAGTTGAGTGGCTTCAATTTCTATCACGCAACCTCTAAAATTGTGCAAAATCAACTGTAATGATGACGGATGCTTCCATTTCGTGTGTACGCTTCACAAAAATCAATCGCATGTTTCTTCAAGGGGCTTCGATCTTTGCACGTGTCAATCTCAAGATGATAGACTTTTAACATTCAACGGCAAGATCCTCCAGTGACTTACCTTTAAATAGTTGCTTTCCTTTAGAAATTTTGATAGTCATTTTCATGCCCAGACCCAATCTAAATGATTAAGTAATTTTATTTATTTTTGAGAAATCTTGACGATATGATGGTAATTTTATTGATAATTAAAAAATAAGTTACACCTGATCAAAGGGGGACATAAACCTTACCCTTCTAAAAACAAAAACAAGAATGATACAAAGACAAGAGGGAGGACATGAAACCTAACCCCTCTAAAACCAAACCTAAAAGTCTAAACCTGCAAAACAAGTCAAACAATACCATAAAGTTAGGAGAAAAAAAAAGTGAGATAAACCTGGATGCCAACATGCACATTAATTTGAGAAGCGATAGCCACGCAAGCCAATATAGTCTAAAAAAAAGTAGCACGAGCAGCCATCGAAGTAGAATCATGCCATGTTAAAGATGGAGAAGACAAGCCCATGTTAGCAAAATTGTCCGCAACAAGATTTCCTTCATGATATATGTGAGATGCGTAGAAAGTCATTTTCCAAATGCGATCCAAACACTTGCGTACGGAGAGGCCAAGAAGGATCAAAATTAGACGATTGAAGAGAAAAAATAACACTAGAACTGTCGCTTTCCAACCAAAGACAATGCCAACCCTGCTAATATGCAAACTTTACACCAATAATAATTGTTGATAACTCTACAAAACAAAGAGTTGTGATGACCAATCCAACCGTCTAAGCAAGGTGATTGGTAAACAAATAGAGATTGAAAAAAGGGGACAACGTATTTAAGCACATAACCCACCGATGATCATGTATACAATGTTAAGACCAAGGTCTGAAATGCCGATATTATCGGGGATATTTCGCCGATAATATCGGTTTTGTGAGAGATGGATATTTTAACACTTATCCAATGATTTTTCATCAAAATATCGCGATATTATCGATATTATCGATAATATTGCGATATAACCGATAATATTGCCAAATTTTAAGTTGGTGCGAATCGGAGAAGAATGCTGGAGCTTCTACAACTCCGGCCGACTGTAAAAGAGTACCCTAGACTCCGATCTAAGTATTAAAATGAAATACAAGACGAAAGGAATGTTTTTATAACTTCCGTTTGCCGTGAAACGGTCGGAGGTGTTTGGAAAGTTCCTCGACCTTCACGGCCTCGCCGGAGCTGGGTGTGCCTTCCCCCGGGTCGATCTCCTTCTAAAACCTTGTTAAAAAAACCAGATAAAATTTAGTATATCTCGATTCTCAACCACACCACACAACATGCAAGATGAATTGAGGGCTTACCTAACCGGAGAAGGATCAAGAGAACTCGCCGGAGAGTTCCTGGGTTCCACTGTCCTAGCTGCACCGAGAGAAAGGGAGAGAGAGACGAGGTTTAGATGGTGATGATGATGCTGTTGACGGAGTACTACGAAGGGCGTAGATGGGGCCGATGGGGGTAGAGGTCACGGGAGATGGAGACGGCACCGACGAGGCTGAAGACACGGACGAGGAGAAAGGCGAGGGAGGAGGAGAAAGCCATGTGGGAGAGACTGAGGTCTTTATGCGTGTGTGTGGGAGAAGGGAGAAGAGAAAAGGATCGAGACTTCGAGAGATCTGTGAGATCTGTGTGTGTGTTTGTGGGAGAAGGGAGAGAGAGAATAGAGAAGGATCCAGAGACGTGTGCGTGTATGCGTGTGTTGTGCGTGTGTGGTGGCGTGTGTGATCTCTGTGTGTGCGTGTGTGTGTGTGTCGATGGCATGTGTGTGTGTGTCGGTGGTGTGTGACGGTGTGAGAAAAGAAAAGCATCTAAATAATTCAACTTTTACAGCTTTTAGAAATTGTACAATTTTTTACAAGACAAAAATAATGGTGGTTTCATGCATCAAGATTCAAAACCGTGTGCCACGCGTGATATTCTTTCACATTCTCAAAGGTGGAGTATCAGATGATCACACATTTTTTACCCTTCGAAAATTGAAAAACCTCTATTACACCTTTTTGTTTCTTCTTCTTCCCTTAGCCCTTTCAGAGCCATTCTAGATCCATTCCAGAGCCATTTCAGAGCTTCAAACTAAATAAATGGATCTGCAGCTCACGCCACTCCAAATTAAATGTTAAATACCTTCTTTCTCTCTCATTTATTCATAGACGGCAAGTTACAGAGGATCGTTGAGGTTTTGCTGCTACGTACAACATCGAAAGTTCCAGATTTTTTACATTTGTGTAATTATTATTTTATTGTTGCTCCACGCAGATTCTATTTGGCCTTTACAAAAAGGGTTACATATTTAAGGTAAGTTTATGAACTTGTATTTATATTATTGAAATTTATACTTGCATGTTAATTTTTTGAAGTAATTAAGTAATGTTGTATAATTATTCCCTAGAATAATTTTAATATGTTTAATGTTATTTATTATTTTATTATCAAATTGGATTATTATTCATTAATATTAGGTTTTATTATTCCATATTATTTTTATAATTACATAAATTCTTACAATCATTTTCTTTACTTCCTATTTAATACTTCCTATTTAATTCTTCTGTAGAATAACTTTACTTCCTATTTAATATGTTTCCGTCACTACTATATTTTTTGGCCAAAAAATAATTGCCTAATTTTCATGAAAAATAAATATAGGTACGTTTAAGATGTCCAGTGGAGTTACTAAACGTGATCCAGCTTGGAAACATAGAGACCCAATGGACGAAAACAAACATGGCACAATTTGCAAATATTATGGTCAGGTAATGAAGAGTGGTGGAGTGACATGACTTAAGTACCATCTTAATGGATTAGATCCAGCACATAATGTCCAACGATGCGATAATGTCTCCTAAGAAGTGAAGACATTCATCACCACATTATTAAAAAATAAAAAACAGCAGAAGGAAAAGATAACACATGGAATGGAAAATATTCAAGCTAGGCTATGAGGAGAAGTCATTGGCCAAGCGGTTGACAATGATGATGATGACGATGAGGACGAATGTGATGATGACATGGGACCTGAAGAATGGCGCAGTTTGAAACAAGCATTACGTGCCTCCAAACAGTCAGCATGGGAAAGAGAACACCTTCATAAAATTCCTAATAGAGCACAAGGTTCCGGGACAAGTGGTGGTGCACAAATGAGATGGGGAGCAAGTGTTAGAGAATCATAACCAACACCACCAATAGCCCCAAGTTTATATAAGTCATCCAAAGCACGTCAAAAGAGTGTTTGAAGTTATTTCACTAGAGGTAATGTGAATGAGGGAATGGGGCATCTAATTAGCAAGTTCTTTATCTATGAAAATGTCTCTGCTGAGAAGACATCATCACATCATTTCAAAAATATGGTATTGGGATGTCAACAGGCTGGTGTTGGAGTACAACCTCCCACTCCCTATGAGGTAAGAAACAAATATTTGGAAATGGAGTATAAAGACATTGGCGAGTATGTTAACAAGTTGAGGTCAAAGTGGGAAACTAATGGTTGCACAATCATGTGTGACGGATGGACTGGCCCAACCAGATTGTCTATCATAAACTTCATGGTATACTCCAAGGGAAAGACAATTTTTTTTAAGTCTGTTGATGCTTCAGACCATATAAAGAACTACAAGTATATTTACAAATTATTGAGGAATGTAATCATGGAGGTGGGAGAGCATAATGTTGTCCAAGTCGTGACCGACAACGGTTCTGCATTCGTTAAAGCTGGAAAAAAGTTAATGAAGCATCATAATGTGTTTTGGACATCATGTGCAACACATTGTATTGATCTCATGTTTGAGGCAATGGGGAAGAGAGAGAATATTGCTATTGTCATAAAAAGAGCTAGAACGATCACAAATTATATTTATAATCACGGTTGGTTGTTGGCAAAGATGTGTGAATTTTGCAAAGCAGAAATTATTCGTCCAGCTACCACTCGATTCGCCACCAACTATATTGCATTAGACAACCTACTTAAGAAGCAAGTAGGGTTGAAGCAATTATTCACTAATGACGATTGGGCCAACCACAATTTAAGCCGCTCAAATGCAAGTCGTATGGTGGAAAGTATAGTGCTTGATTATGCTTTTTGGACTCAATCAGAACATGTGTGCCAAGTGTTTGAACCTCTTTACAAAGTTTTATGGATCATTGACACAGAAGTGTATCCTACTATGGGGGCAATATATGAGTTGATGCGTGTAGCGAAAGATGACTTGGAAAGAAAACATGGTGCAAAGTGGGTCATAAGGATAATTGATGACCGATGGTATAAAACATTATACCACGATTTGCATGCAGCAGGTATAAATTATGTCATAATTTGCAATTCATTTCTTTAGTTGCATAAGTATTATTTCTCTTATTACAGTATGTGTTTTTTTTAACAGCATATTATTTGAATCCTCGATACCAATACAGACTCGGTGTTGGAGATGATGGTACCCTTATACGTGTTGTACATAATGTATACTCTAAATTAGACCCTGCATCACCAGCAGTTGGCCAATTTGGAAATGAGGTACACAATTACTTAAATTATAATAATTACATTGTTGGATTAAACTAACACGATTTATTGAATTCAGCTAACATGGTTTAAAGATGCAAAAAGAACTTTTGGAGAACCAACATTAGCTACTGCTCGAACAAAAATGTCTCCTAGTGAGTGTAAACATATTTCACTATCAGTTTATAATATAATTTGTTGGAGTTATTAGGCTTATCAACATTGTTTTTCATTATAGCTAAATGGTGGATCATGTGTGGGACTGATGCACCAACTGTGAAAAAGTTAGCAATCAAAGTATTATCACAAACAGCTTCCTCATCTGCTTGTGAAAGAAATTGGAGTACATTTGCACTCATACACACAAAGCAAAGAAATAGGTTGGCTCATAGTCGGTTGGAAAAATTAGTGTATTGCTACTACAACATGAAGCTTCAAATTCGAGATAAGGAAGCAGAAATAGATCATGTCGACCGTGGTGACCCACTAGATGTGTTTGATATTGTTGTTGAAGATGATGATACAGAGGGTAACCAACTTTATGAATGGATTAGACCTCTTCATTTAGATGATGATGAAGGCAACCCAGCTCCCAGAGTTGCTGAAGAAGCACGTAATGAAGGGATAAATGTAGAAAGAGTATTAGAGGAGGAGGTGAGATCTAGCAGCGCTGACTCTTTGGAAGAACTTTTGCACCCAAGACCAAGAAACACTGGAATTCCACCTTCTTCCAATCCTACATAACCACAAGATCATGCTGATACTAATGATAGCTCTACTACAAGATCAGGAGACTCACCTACTACCGGAGGTGGAGCTGGAGGTAGTGGTGAAGCATATAGTGGAGCTGGAGGTAGTGATGGATATGGAAACTATGTTGGACCACCTCTCGGATTTATGAGCCCCTTCACGGGTGAGGCAAACTTCACACATGCAACACAGGATGAGGACCATGGCAGTAGGCGGGCAGGACCAGGAATTGGTGCCATAGGGAAGGACTATACTCGTAGAGAAAGAGGCAAGGGGATTTTGTCAAGTCAAGAAGATGACTCGTTATCTATAACTTCGGACTCTGTTGGAGTGAGAAGTAGTAACTATGGTTATACTCATAACCAACCATTTCCCTACCCTTCATATCCCATTCCTGTTGGGATGGAATCGAGCGACTCATGGAAAGAATCTGAGACTCAATCTTCAAATGATTTTGCTTATGGACAACGTCAACCAATCTCGGATCCATATGGGTGGCATGTTAACAATTACATACAAAACTATTTTGAGGATTTATCATTTGATAACTACTCTTCACAATACACTTACTCTACACATAGAAATGATGAAGATAGTGAAAATTTTGAACCTCATAGGAACTCTATGTGGTACTAAGTCACTCATGTATTTTACCATGCAATGTATAAAATGTAAAATATTATACTAATTCATTATATATAAATGATTATGGTGTGTTTAAACTTCTTTCATTAATTACTACATATTTTCTACACTCACAATGTTTGCCAACTCGCTATATAATCAACTTAAATAAGTTAAATCCATCATGCAATGCATTTCCTTCCAATTTTTTGTGATAAACTAATAGATAATTGACTGAATAAACATCCTGCAAAGTTTCAATAAAAATTTCCAAGTTTTTCTTACAATTTCCGTGGTTTTTATTCAATTTTTATCGATATCGATAATATCCCGATATTTCCATTGATATTTCCGTGTTTTTTGACTACCGATATTTCCAATATCATCGATATTTTATACTTTGGTTAAGACTCACCTATTTTAAAGAGTATAACCAAGTCAGATAGTATTACTAAAACAAGACACATTAAGGTTTGAGATTTTAAGTGAAAATGGAAGATCTAGTGGTGTCGATAATGAATTCTACATTGATGAGATGAGGGATTATGCAAAGGCTTAAAGAAGTTCGGCTACTCCCCATATTACCAAGTGATTTAATGTTGAAACCTCAACTTTTTTCATGATATCAGAGTATAGATTGTCCCACGTGTGAAGTCAAATAGCCACACGTGCTTCACGTCACCCGCTTGTGTTGTCCTCGTGTTAGGCTTGAAAATTCACCACACATGAGGGGGCGTGTTGAGAATGAATCTCACATTGAAGAGAGGAGAGACCATGCAAGGACTTAGAAGAGGTTGAGACACTCCCTATATTGCTAATTGATTTTATAGTGAAAACTCAATTTTCTTCACCTGGTGCTCGAACGCACTGCTCTCAGCACTAACTAAGGTGGTGCAGATGGCTAATTGACTAGATAGAAGTTAGAACCCTAGAACGTAGAACCGTAGAGATGGGTGGATGGCCAGTCAAATGCTGAAAAGGTAAAAACCACACACGGGTGGCACTGTTCGCAATCCCATGGTACAGAACAGGATTTTCATGCTCTCTCATGGAATGCTTTTCCATCTGTCATTACGTATTCTCCTTATAAATTTTTTTCCCACATCCACAGAGTGACAGTGATGCAAGAGTGACGAAAGTTGCGTTAGACTCGGATCCTGTCTCCAATGGTAAAAGCTTACATTCTGCAATGCACACACAAATCTTGGTCCCCCACCCCCCTCCCTTCTCTCTCCTCTATTGTAAAAAGCAAAAGCTCTTTCGCCAATGAATAACTGCGACTGTTAATTACTGCTAGCCAAATTCCCCCCCCCCCCCCCCTCTCTCTCTCTCTCTCTCTCTCTCTCTCTCCAGGGATATGGATGACTATGGACCTCCAGATCTCCGGCATCTGATGGCCTCAAAAACCCAGTTTTGTAAGCCCTTACAATTCCCAGAGCAATTTTCAGTACACCTCAATCTCACGCCTCCACCGCCACCGCCGCCCCATTATCATCACCACCCCATAGCGGTAGGCAGTGAGATTGTTGCAGCTGCTGGCTTGCTTGATCATCATCGTTATACTAGTATGATCACTACAACTGCTTGTCATCCTAGTATTACTATTAGTGGTAATGCTTCTGCTGCTGCTGCGATGTATGGGATAGAGTCGGAGCATGGATGGAACAATATTGATGGAGCAAATAATAATAATAGTAGATGGCCAAGACAAGAAACCCTTACTCTTTTGGAGATTAGATCTGCTCTTGATTCCAAGTTCAAGGAGACTAATCAGAAAGGACCCCTGTGGGATGAAGTCTCTAGGTATACCGTATTGCTTCTGTTCTTAATTTGTATACACTAATTTCCTTCTCAATTCTTTTCATCAACACAAAATATATGGAGAATGAGGTCACTACAACCAGCTGAGGTGTTTTCTTCTTTCTAATTTCTTGTAATATTTGTCATTTTTTTTCATTAATTAAGATGGATGTTCATCTTTTGTTTCAACATAAAAAAAGAGAAATAAATTGAAAGTGTTAAATTTCATTTATTTTACTTCTGAAATCCTAGCTAGCCTACTTATTGTTTCATATATTAATGTTATTTTCTTAGATACTGTCAGGCTTTTTGATGAATTAATGTTTGATCTTCTGAGATAATTTAGTGCATGAAAATGACAGTATTTGAGTTAACTAGAGATCGACCCAGGTCTTCTTTTTTTAATCTTTTTCTGGTTTTGGTATGCAAATTGACTGGTCCAAGAGCAAGAGTAGTTTTCTCGTTGAGAGGCCTTCTTGTTCAATTAGGGCAATGGACCTGCTTAACTCCTAAAAAAGGCCATACATTTCATATCACATCGATGTAAGGTGGAATACTTTTATTAATTTAAACCTTAAGTAACGAAATTCTTAAACTGAAAATTCTAGCTGAATATATAGTAATCTCAATGACTTATAGTCTATATAAAGGAAGGAATGGTGTGGCTATCTTGATAATATAACAATATATAATTTCTACACGATCATATCTTAATTTAATATTTTGAGGATATGAGAAATTAAGTACATGAATATTTTGTCTATAATTTTAATAAAAGATGTTCCTGTTGTTCTATTTTCGTGATGTATAGGATAATGGCTGAGGAACATGGATTCCAGAGAACTGGGAAGAAATGCAAAGAAAAGTTTGAGAACTTGTACAAGTACTACAAGAAAACCAAGGAAGGGAAGTCTGGGAGGCAAGATGGGAAGCACTATAGGTTCTTTCGTCAGCTTGAAGCAATTTATGGAGATCATCATCAAAGTAGCAATCAGTCCTCCATTTACGGTAAATCAAACCCTCTTCTTTGTCACACTACTCCGAGTGGCAGTTTTGACCGAGATCAAAACCAAGAAGAAGTAGTTGTGCAAGACCAAAAGATTATAAGCTGCGAGAGCCTTAGTTCCAATAACTCAACTGAATTTGATCAAACCCCACCCTCGGAGAACAACGACGACAACGAGTCACTTTCAGCTATTGGTTATTTCATGATGAATCAGTCAATGGAGAGCCTTAAGAATGAGAATAAAAGTTATGCGACCCAGGTAAAGAAGAAATGGAAAGCAAAGGTGGAGGAGTTTGTGAGTTCACAAATGGGGAAGGTAATGAAGACCCAGGAGGCATTGATGGAGAAGATGGTAAAGAGTATTGAAGATAGTGCGGATGAGAGGATAGCTAAGGAAGAAGAATGGAGGAAGCAAGAGGCGGCCAAGTATGAGCGAGAAGTGCACGAGTTTTGGGCTAAGGAGAGAGCATGGGTTGAAACTCGAGATGCGGCGATAATGGAGGCTCTAAGCAAATATACAGGCCAAGGAGCTTACAACAACAATGGCAAGGACGATATTGCAAAAGAAACTGGTAATGATAACAGGAAGAATTATCCTAGATGGACTGAACATGAAGTTGCAAGTTTAATACAGCTGAGGACTAGCTCGGAACTCACATTCCAAGAAAGTGAGTATCTGAAGGAGGGGGGAGTGTGGGAGGAGATAGCTGCAAAAATGGGTAGTTTGGGCTACACAAGGAGTGGAGGGGAGTGTAAAGAGAAATGGGAGAATATAAGCATTTGTTTTAGAATGACAACAGAATGGAACAAGATGCACAAACAAGAAACGAAGACTAATAACATGTATTTTAGTCAGATGTCTTGTTATGAAGAAGGCCCGGAAGTTTGGAATCAAAGGCAGGATGGGATGGGAGTTCAACTAATGGATGAGGGAGTTTCACCATCGTGTTCTAATATGGATGTGAACTCTAGCTCATTGCACATTCCATTTAATGGAGGAGAAAAGCTGTGGGACGAGAGATACTCTCATGTAACCAACTCACCACGTGACAACTGTTAATTGGACAGGTGATGCATTTTTTGAACACATGATACTCATCTATTATACTGGTGAAAAGGAACCAGTATGGAACTGTGAAGCTCATCAGCAATGGAAAAAGAACCAGTACTAAGTTTAGAGCAAGGTAATTAATTAATTAAAGAGATAATTGAGTTCTTTCTATGAGTAAATAATAAATATGTGACTTAATTCTTATCGTAGAGTTTTGCCAATGTGTTTTGTTTCTGGAGAAAGTGCTTTTCTAATTTGTCCAGGTAAGAAAGCATTGACTGGGGGCCTTTTATTAAAAGGTTAAAGTGTAGGATTATTTCCTCATGGTCTTTGTTGATTAATTTTCTTTCTGAATGGATCTGTTCCTAATCAAGCAAGGTTCCTTAACCCAAAAAAAGTCACTTTGACTACATATCATGTTATATAGCATGATTAATTACAGCGGGGGAGAAAAATGAGAATTACACAAGCAGCTGTCTAAAAAAGTACTTTTCATGGTTTCAGACTGCAGGTTTGTGAATTCTAATTAATACCATGTCTTCCAACTGAAAAGTCTGAAGACCCTTTTGTTTTTAGCCTTGTTTGGGAGTGTTTTGACAGTACCAAAAGTGCTTCAACTATTTGTGTTTTGAACTGCAAAACTACTTCAAGATATATAATTAATGTTTTCTAATAGCATTTGTGATAAATAGATAATTATGTATTCTAGAACATCATGTACATACGTAGTTGCTTCTTCACAAGCATTAATTCTAAAATGGATATGTAAGAGCACTAGGGGTTTAGTTAGTTACACACACACACACTTAACATAAGAACCGCTATGCAAGAAGGACGTACTTGGGGTTTTTATGAAAATTTGATTATGTTACTAGTGAAAAAAAACTACTACGAAGCACTCAAGTTTTTAATGAAATTGATACTGCGTTACACTCGGATTCTTAATGAAGTATATACATAGTTATAAGCAAATTCCTACTAATATGTATGTGTAAAAGTTTTTGATATAGAATCATCAGGATTTATAGCATATATATACACTATCATTTCGAAAAAAGTACATGCTCCTTGGGTTTGTTATTTTTATTGTTTTAGAGCGTGTACTTCTGATTTAGGTTCTAAAGTGTTGGGAATAGATTGCTTAATATCGATTACCAATTACGTTGATCAGTACTTAATTAGTACATTGTCAATATTTTTTATTGTATTTATTTATATTTGATTGCTTTTTAGTAATATCGATAAAAAACTAATGATAATCTCAAGTGTCGGTATCTCACTGCCTTAATTGCATGCACCACGATTATTTGGTTTAACCTGATTATTTCCTTATGAATTTTTATGGTTTCTTGCCAAAAACAAATTGATCAACATCCACAAACCTAGGGCTACCAATGGTCATGGATTAAACATCGAACAAGAAACCACAATATTTTGAAAACTCATGGAGAAAGTGAGAAAAGAACCTATAAACCCATTATGTAAAGAAATATTGTCAAAAGAGTTAGCTTCTCAGAACATATGCTCAATACCTTAATTAAGGTTTCTTGCAATTGCATGCATGTACCCAATTAATTGCTCATATTCACAATTTACATCTTACAGTTGAATAGTAGAGACACATTGGTCATCAGATACTGAGTTACTGACAGTAAAGTCATGCATGGATTCATGGCAGCACGTACCTTCACACCATTTGTAAGTAAATAAATTTTGTTTATTTACTGGGTAACTGAAGCCATACGTTACCCGGGCAGGGGAACACCAACGGTAAAAACCGTCCTTTCATGGAGATCAGCAGCTCGCCCAGGCTGGGTCAGCCGCATGAACCCTTTGGTATGTATGTACGCAGATACCAAGAATTCTGCAGAAATTTTCTATTACCATTAGAATCCGAGGTAGTAATAAAGTAAGAGCTTTAGATTTATATTACCAGGAGGCAGGAGCTAAAAGGGATTCTTCACATATTTTAGACCAATTTGAACTCTGCAATGTGTTATGCGTTTGTTTGAAAACTTTGACAGTACGTTAATTGCTAGCTAATACAAAATTAATTAGAAATCTGATGAATGGTGAGCGGAAGCCCAAGCCTAACAGCTATGTGTTTGATTTTTATTATAGAGAAACTCCCTTTTAAATAAATAAAAAATAAAATAAAAAAAACCTGAGTAACCATGAGTTTAATTATTAAGAGTATTTTCAAATAAGATATCAAATTTTAAATATAAAATTTAAATTTAATATTCTATGCGACAATTTAACATCTTTTAAAATTATAACCTTCACCCATGTTAAATTCAACTATTATTTTATTACATTATTTTCTTTTTATAATTTTTATTTTATATTTATATTTTACAAATATAAATAACTTCCACGATCCCAGCCCTTCCACTTCTTCTTCCTTATTGACCCAAACCCCAACCCTTCCTGATATTCCAAACCTCACCCCACCTCTTCGGAGGCCCCCAAATCCCATCTTGACGGTGGAGACGAGCTTGACCGATCGACACTGTAAGTGATCGAGTGGAGGTGCAGAGAGAAAAGACGACAACGAAGAGGGAGAAAGGGCGATGAGAAGGGTTTTGCGGGGATCTTTGTGAACATGTTCGTGGGCTGGAATGGTGGTTCAAAAACCTCAATTGGTGAGAGGAGATGGCTACGGGTTTGGGCAGAGAGAGTGGAAGAATGAGTAGCTTCTATTTAAATGGGGGAATCGAATCGACCGATCGGGAAGATGAAATTGTCGCGTTAGTTCTATTTCTGGTTCGGCAGGATGTAGAGATAGAAGAAAGGAAGGAAGGGGAAGAGGGAAGAGAGAGAAAGAAAGGATGCAGAGATGAAGAAGAAGATTTTTTTTTTTTTTTTTGCTTTTTGTCTTTTTCAGTTTGCTTTGAAAGAAGTGGATTGGCGACATGGAAAAGTGTTAATAAGATCATCTCCTCAAATATGCCAAATAAGATTAAAAAATATTTATATGTTCTTCAATTGACATGCTATATATAATGTGGCATACGAGTTATTTGATTCATTGCTTTCTAGCTTTTTTTTAAATTATTATTATAGTAAACAAAGAAATAGTCAAATATATTTAATTTGTTGTAAACATTCTTAGAATAAGTGTGATTGTGTAAATCCTAGATTAGATTTGATTCTAGTTATCCTTTCCTATTACAACTTGTATTACTTGGAGGAGAAGGAATATCTTATCTCTCTTTACTATTATAAATAAAGGCACAATCTAGGAGGGATAACAACACATACATTCCCCTACAATTCTACAAACACACATCTCTCTCATCTCTCTCTGCCGGCCCTAGTCTCTCTGTCAGATAAAAATAGATTACAACACGTTATCAGCACGCTCCTACCGCTGCGCTTAGGAATCTGACGTTGGAGATTTTTTTCTGCATCAAACCAGTTCATCCATATCATCACGCAATCAGGTTCTTTCCAAACAACGGTTTTTAACTCGATATTTTGCAAGCCCTGATAGCATGAACATTCACCATGATGCATGACCCAACTTTACGTTTAATGTATTTTAGATTCTACATAAATTGTGTATGCTTCATCACCAAAATTGCTACAATTATGTGAATTTAATATTTGTCATGAACTGAATCTTACATATGTACATGCATTGAAACTATTATTTGCATATGCATCAACGTAAATATGTGATTCATTAGAATTATACATGCATATAATATAATTGCATTAAAAAAAATATTTGTGATTGGGGAATTAGGGTTCTTCGAACCCGTGCTTTTCCCGAGCCGAGAACCAATCCTGGAGCCACGGCTCCAGGCCCAACACCCAGACCCGACTCCCAGCAGGCGTCGCCACCCTTGAAATCATCAACCAACATGGCCTGCAGCCATGCCCAGTTACCTTCGACGACCTGCAGTCGTCCCCGACGAATTTTTTGTTTGCAAATTCGATTTTTTTTTTGAAATTATAATCGAATTTCTAGGGTTTTGACAATGAATATCGATATTTTTTAAATCTCCATTCACCCCCATGGTCACCATGACTCAAATCGAGTCTTTCACTATACGGTTTGAAACAATCTGGAAGAATGTGGTATAACCGTCTGAGTGAGTATTTGACTAGTCAGGGATATGTGAACAACGAACTATGCCCTTGTGTGTTCATTAAGAAGTCACATTCCGGATTTGCGATTGTTGCAGTATATGTCAATGACATGAATCTCATCGGAACTCCTGAAGAGCTCGCGAGAACTGCTTCGCACCTGAAGTCGAAATTTGAGATGAAAGATCTAGGTAAGACTCGATACTGTCTCGGTCTCGAGATAGAGCATTGTTCGGATGGAATCTTAGTACATCAATCGAACTACACCCAGAAGGTGCTGCGCCGTTTTAATGAGGATAAAGCGAAGTCTTCAAGTACTCCTATGGTCGTTCGTATGTTAGATGCAAAGCGAGATCCCTTCCGTCCGAAGGAGGATGATGAAGAGATTCTGGAACCTGAAGTTCCTTATCTAAGTGCGATAGGCGCTTTATTGTACTTAGTTCAATGCACTAGACCCGACATCTCCTTCGCTGTTAATCTTTTGGCAAGATACAGCAATACACCAACACGCAGACATTGGACTAGCGTGAAAGACATCTTCCGTTACCTTAAGGGTACTACGGATTTGGGCTTATTCTATCCCTACGAATCCTCGAGTGATGCCGCACCCTATGCTCATCAGGTTGATTCTCGCCTTGTTGGTTATGTCGACGCTGGATACTTATCTGATCTGCACAAGGCGCGTTCTCAAACGGGTTATGTCTTTACCGTTGGAGGCACCGCAATATCTTGGAGGTCAACTAAACAGACCTTAGTTGCCACTTCGTCTAACCATGCTGAAATTCTCGCCTTACATGAAGCAACTCGGGAATGCTTTTGGTTGAGAGCAGTAATGGGCCATATTCGAAGCTCCTGTGATCTTCATCCCGCCGTTAATGCCCCGATGACGATTTTTGAAGACAACGCAGCTTGCATCGAACAGCTCAAGAAGGGTTACATCAAAGGAGACAACACCAAGCATATTGCGCCGAAGTTCTTCTTTACACATCAACAACAAGAGCATCAGAATATTGAAGTCACGCAAATCCGATCACAAGACAATCTGGCCGACCTCTTCACCAAATCACTACCGAAGGCGACGTTTCAGAAGCTTGTTCATGGAATTGGTATGCGTAAACTTTCTGAGTTGTAACTTTGCTATTTCTCTTTGGAATTATGTCAAACTCAGGGGGAGTATCTTTTGGATACTTGCTTGATCTTAATGTACTCTTTTTCCCTACAATTAGGAGCATTTTTCCCACTGGGTTTTTGCTACCTAACTAGGTTTTAACGAGGCACCCACCTTGGGCTGGTCATATCCATGATGACGTCCTGTAGACGTTTCTTTTGACTTTGCATTTCTCACGCATTTTTCCTTAGACTATGGATTTTGTCCCTACTCGGGTTTTTGCCATAGCCTTAGGGTTTTTTAGTGAGACTTACTACTTATGCAAGTTCCTACCTTATTGAGAATAAGCTTTGTTCCTTGGAATCAATGCCGACGAGTCGACTTCCTCAACTTCTGCATGATGTTGAATCTACCTTAAGTATTTGCACACTCAAGGGGGAGTGTTGTAAACATTCCTAGAATAAGTGTGATTGTGTAAATCCTAGATTATATTTGATTCTAGTTATCCTTTCCTATTACAACTTGTATTACTTGGAGGAGGAATATCTTCTCTCCCTTTACTACTATAAATAAAGGCACAATGTAGGAGGGATAACAGCACATGCATTCCCCTACAATTCTACAAACACACATCTCTCTCCTCTCTCTCTGCCGCCGGCCCTAGTCTCTCTGTCAGATAAAAATAGACTACAACATAATTAAATTTTTAATACATGGATCCCATTAACAACCAATAGAATAAAAACCACAATTAATTTTAATTATTTTTTAATAGTTAATGTAACTCTAGGCCCAATAAAATAATAAAATAAATATTTGACATATCCATTAGAAAAGAATAAAATTTAGCACTTGTATTCAATTTGCCATATCCGCTATCAAAGAAAATTTTGACATATTATATTTGACATCTCCTTTGGAGATGCTCTAATGAATTAAAAATATTTGATGTTGCTGTCAAATTTGACAACAAGGGTGTGGGCTGCTATTCCATGTCATGCCACATCAGATTTAGCTTCCCAGTTGGAAAATTTTGTTGCTGCCTTTTATGTAACATCTCACATCGCCCAGGGAAGTGGATCCTCTACGCTTGAGATGTATATTCACATCTCTATCTAACACGAGACCTTTTGGGAGCTCAATGGCTTTGGGTTCCGTAGGAACTCCGAAGTTAAGCGAGAAATGGGCAAGAGCATTTCTAGGATGGGTGACCAATTGGAAATTAAGCAAGAAATGGGCAAGAGCATTGCCAGGATGGGTGACCCATTAGGAAGTTCTACTCAGTGAGTTCCCAGAAATAAAACCGTGAAGGCGTGATCGGTGCCCAAAACGGACAATATCATGCTAAAGCGGAGTCGAGTCTGGGATGTGATGGGGGCCTAGGCCGGGATGTGACATTTTACGACTGTTAAAGCTGATTTGAACATTTTGATATCTCATTTGGAGATGGTCTAAAAGGGCAGTTGATAACTTGACATTTTCATTTAGTGTTCAGTTTTCATTTTACTTCAAGAAAAAAAAAAAAAAAGCTGAAAACTTGTTCTTTGGATCATATGAGTAAAAGGAAGAGCATGTGATTGTGTTTTAGGGAATAAAACTGGTGTTGGTGATTTGAATTGTGTATGCATGTTTAACATATCCCTTGAATTAGGAATTGATACTGCATGCTTTTATACCATTTTGGTTGTATACTATATGTTATTTGTCATTTCATGAGTTTCATAGCTTATCTGGTATTTTGTGTAACACGATACACTTCCCCATAATGTAGCAGTCTTTCTTGCAAAGTTTTAGATTAGGGGTTCGAGCTGAGGGATTGAGAGTAGTTTACCATGCTGGCAGTGACACCTAAGAGTAGGGTTTGCTACCTTTTATTATTATATTTAGATTAGTGCCTCAATTCATTGTTGAACTAGTGTTGGTTGTAACTGTCGTTGATTCTCTGATATAATGTGTGTATGAGTTTTAATAAACTCTTCGTATTTATTGTACTGTTACATCCTGATGTCACTCATCAATTTTGAGCGCATCTTGAGACCCAGCATAACATCTTTCAATCCTTTTCAAAAAGAAGAAAATGAATGTCATTTACATCACATATTCATGTGCACAACAATGCCATAATCGTCTCCTCCGGTCTCCTCTCTATTCTTTCCTTCTCATTGCCACCAGGTCTGTTGTTTGGAGATCAATTACAAGCTTTGAGAATGGGTTCGTAATACTGTCCTCCCCTCTTTGCCTCACCTAAATCAACCGAAAAAACTTAACTCTATCGATTTCTTCCGATCGACCAAATCGGTTAACTGAAAGTCGGTAAACTGACTTGGCCGTGTCAGTGCCGGTTGCGATTTACTCGTTCCTACAAGTGTTCATTGGTTTGTGATTCCGCCTTACATTTCAGTTACCTATTCGATTCCACCACTAGCCACACATGTTTTGTGACACTATGAATGGGGCACAACGAATTGTGCCAAATTTGCAGCGGCCCATTTGCCGCGTTAGATAAGACTTGGACTTATAGAATGGGATCGCAGGTTTTATCTTATAGGCCTAAATAGCCCAATATTCGAAGAAGCACTTTGAAAGTGTTTTTAAAATCAATTCACAACGTTTTCAGATTATCAAAAGCAATTTTAACAATATTTAGCCGAAAAAGTTAAGGACTCATTTAAAAATGTAAGTGTTTTTTGTGATAAAATAATACTAGGGAGACTAAATTTGTAAATTAAAATTGCAAACTAAATGATGTGCTACGAATAAGAAATGAGCACGTTTATCAACATTTAAGTAATAATTCAATCATCAACTTCCATATCATTTAGTTTACAAAACTTAGTCTACAAATTTAGGGGGGGTGTATTCAATTGGAATTTTGAGGGATTTTAATTCTTTTAATAAATCTAGGGGTATTCAATCAGGATTTTAAGTAATTATCTGAAATTCAAGGTGTATTCAATTAGAATTTTAAGATATTTTATTATAATCCTTAGAAATCCGGGTGTATTCAATTAGAATTTTAAAGAAGTTTATAACATTCTATGTGTATTCAATTAGAAATTGATTTTAAAGAATTTGAGAAAGTTAAGGAATTAGAGGGAATTGGAGAGATTTTGTAGTGTATTTTAAGCATCCATAAATCTCACCTCTCCCCATGAGATTTCGAGAGAATTGAATAAAAAATTTATAAGAAATCTTTATAAATTAATTAAACTCCATAAAAATCCATGGATTTATAAATCCATTAAAATCTCTCAAATTCTCAATTGAATACACCCCCTTAGTCTCCCTAGCATTACTCTTGGTGATATTTAGTAAAAATTCAAGTGAATTTTAGAAAAACAATTTAAGTGCATCATGTAAGAAAAACAAATTTGATGCTTCTTCCAAAAAAACATTTAAGTGCGTCATGTTGTAAAAACACATAATATCAAGATCGAAAGCAATAATACCAATATCCCTTTCCCATCTTTACCCGTATCATTTGTGTGAGACAATTACGAAAAATAGACAATGTGATACATTGCATCCCTTTCACTCCTATCTCTAGTAAAAGTTATCTCTCTCCCACTTTTCCCTATTTATAACACTTAAATTAAAGCGCTCTTAGTTATTTTAAAAGCACTTCCCAACGAACTTTAAAAGTACTTCTGAAATATTTTTTTTCTTTTTAAACATTTAAAACTGTTTCTAGAAGATGTGGTAGAGTCAAGTTTCACATAAACAGCATTGAATTGCAAATCAAAATCCAACCCACAAGTTACTAAAAAAAGTAATGCTAGAGAGACCAAATTTTTTAAATTAAATTTGCAAACTAAATGATGTGGTTGTAGGTAATTGAATTATTAATTAAGTATTGATTAACGTGTTTATTTCTTATTGATGACACATTATTTAATTTGCAATTTAATTTAAAAAAAAAATTGATCTCTTCAGCGTTACTCTACTCAAAAGTAGCAACTGCAAGGATACACAACACACAAACTTACCCTTAACTAACAAATAGTTAGCGGATTTAAGGAAAGCCACAGACTTGACCAATGTGGCTCCAACCCCATCCCCATCCCCAACCCCATCCCCATCCCATCCATAATATAGCACCACTCACTCAACCATTGTCATCACCAATTTATTACTCTTATTTATTCATGTCTCTTTCGTTTTCCCAACAAATTCCTTTGCTATGTCTCATAAGCAATCCCAATATAGTTTGTGATAAAAAGAAACTTAAATGCATTGATCTTCGACGAATTCTATTACCAAACTTATTAAAAGTAACTTTTAAACTAGAGTAATATTAGGGAGATTAAATTTTGTAAACAAAATGATGTGATTATTGATGATTGGATTATTATCTAACGGTTGAATAACGTGTTTATATTTTATTGTTAATTTGATTTAATATTTTGGTCTATTTATCATTTCCCGATAAACTATTGTAGGAGGAAAGTTACCAAACCAAACACGATATTGACCATAATTATGCGCCGATTAAAGCAAAACCATCAGCAGACATGCTGAACTTCTCTGAAATGTGATTAATCATGTAATTGGAAATTGTCTCGCGTGAACTGTTGAAAAGGTTTGAAGAAAAATTTGTACTCAAGTGATAAAAATAGCTGTCCAAATCCATGGAGTAGTTGCCCGTACTTTATGTCACTGTTAAATTTTGTCTGTACATAAATTGCCAGCTTGAGAGGTAGCATTTAACAATCTACACCCACCACCAACCACACTGCTCTGCCACTGCAACTGCAAGAACCCCTTCAAAGTAGTAGGAACGAGCCTTTATTGATCCCACCTGCAATTTCAAGCTTTGCCCATTTATACGCATCTCTCTCTCCCCCACACTCAAACCCTTCCGTGCATTCATCAATGGCTGCTTTCTCCTTCTCCTCTGCTTCTCTTTCTTCTTACTACCACATTTTTTTCACCCTCCTTGCGTTTCTCGTTTCTGGGTTGATCTTCGTGTTCACCCAGAAGTCCAAATCCAAGCACCCCAACCTCCCTCCCGGTCCGCCGGGATGGCCGATCGTCGGCAACCTCTTCCAATTTGCCCGCTCCGGAAAACCATTCTTCGAGTATGCCGACGATCTCCGGAAAAAGTACGGCCCCATTTTCACTCTCAAAATGGGTAACCGAACCATGATCATCCTCAGCGACGCCAAGCTCGTCCACGAAGCCTTGATCGAGAAGGGGGTCGTCTTCGCGACCCGACCCAGAGAGAACCCCACCCGAACTATCTTTAGCTGCAATAAGTTCACCGTCAACGCCTCAATCTACGGCCCTGTGTGGCGGTCCCTGCGGCGGAACATGGTCCAGAACATGCTCAGCTCGACCCGCCTCAAGGAGTTCCGAAGTGTTCGAGAAAATGCCATGGACACACTCATCAAGCGGATTAAGGACGAGGCCAAGGCCAACGACGGCGTCGTTTCGGTCCTCAAAAACGCGCGGTTTGCCGTGTTTTGTATCCTTTTGGCCATGTGTTTCGGGATCGAGATGGACGAGGAGACCGTGGAGAAAATGGATCAGATAATGAAAATGGTTTTAATCGTGCTCGACCCGAGAATCGACGATTATTTGCCGATTTTAAGCCCCTTTTTCTCCAAGCAGAGGAATAGGGCTTTGGAAGTGAGAAACAAGCAGATTCAGTACATTGTCCCGTTCATCGAACGACGTCGCCGTGCCCTCGAGAACCCAGGTTCGGATCTAAAAGCGACGTCGTTCTCCTACCTCGACACTTTGTTCGATCTCAAAGTGGAGGGACGAAAATCTTCGCCTTCGCATGCTGAATTGGTCACGCTTTGCTCGGAGTTTCTAAATGGCGGCACCGACACGACAGCCACGGCTCTCGAATGGGGGATCGCTCAGCTCATAACGAATCCGAACGTTCAAGAGAAGCTGTACCAAGAAGTTAAGGCGAGTGTGGGCGACAGAAAAGTTGACGAGAAAGATGTGGAGAAAATGCCCTACTTGCAAGCTGTAGTAAAGGAGCTTTTACGAAAGCACCCTCCTACCTACTTTTCATTAACCCATGCAGTAACTGAGCCGACTACTTTGGCCGGGTACGATATACCGACGGATGTGAATGTTGAGATTTACTTGCCCGGCATATCGGAGGACTCGAAAATTTGGTCCAACCCGGAAAAGTTTGATCCCGACCGGTTTGTGTCCGGCCGGGAGGAGGCTGATATAACCGGAGTGACCGGAGTTAAAATGATGCCGTTCGGGGTCGGGAGAAGGATATGCCCGGGGTTGGGGATGGCGACGGTGCATGTTCATCTAATGCTGGCGAGGATGGTGCAGGAGTTCGAGTGGAGTGCTTACCCGGCTGGTGAGAAAATAGATTTTGCTGGGAAATTGGAGTTCACTGTGGTAATGAAGAACACTCTAAGAGCTATGATCAAGCCTAGAATCTGATTAATTAGGTTGAAAAATCTAATTAGTTTTGATATAGTACGGATAAATCGATCGGGTTCGTGATATGTAGATCTTTGTTTTTTTATTTTTATTTGTATTATGTATTTTTTGTTTTTTTTTTTGTTTTTTTGTTTACATTTTTTACATTTTGGTTATTCTTTAGTATTATGTCATGGAAATAATGGATTTTACGCTTGGGAATGGAGAGGGTAAAATCTTGATCCAAAAATTCAGATGGAAGTAAAAGAATTAGACAAATATTGGGTGTCCATGAACTCTGTAAATTTCAACAGAATTTAGCTTCAAATTTTGCTTTATGCAAATATAAAATAGAAAATAGTTTTTTAGCATCGATCATGATCAGTACTAATCTATAATACATAATACGTTTTCACTTCTACTCATCGGTTCTCTACATTGGTTTATACGATTTCGTTACTTTAATACGGTTTTTCTGTGATAGCTAGGTAAATCGGACTAGTATGGTTAGTCATCGTACGAGGTAAATCGGCTCTAATTAAGAAAGAAAATTGTAAAATTCTCTCGCACTCTAGCTAAGACATTTAAATACATATGGTGTAAAAAGTCTTTTAAATACATATGGTGTAATTCTTGTTGGCGTGAGTTGAGTCCCACTCTAATTAGGATTGTAGTTATTTAATTATTGTGGAGGATTAGTACTAGTTAAAAGTGGTTAAATTTAACAAACTGCATGCTTGTGTGTTAATTAAAGTGAAAACTTGAGGGGACCTGCATTTTTAGGTACATTAAAGCAATCATGTGCCGTGGTATGGCCAGTTGCTACGTACTATAAATTTTTGAAATAACTAACTATAATATTGTGTGTTGTTTCCTTCCATTACATGGAATTTCAGCTAGCTAGCTAACTGTTGATGAATCCCATGTGACCCCCATGAACTTGACAGCAAAGTCACACTTCTCAACTGAAGGCGACATTTGATATACATACATACATACATATATATATATATATATATAGATGTATGTGTATATATAGATGTATGTATCTTGCCTAAATTAGCTTTATCACAATACGTGAGACTCATTGAACCTAAGATTTCAAGTGCAAATGTAAATGTGTTCAATCACTTGAAATACGAATTGTTTACGTACTTATTTGAATGACCTTATATTCAAAATATGTTAGCAGTAATGCAATTGTTGTACAATCATGTCGATTGAATTGTGTGACTTGGCTCGAGATCATGGCAAGTTTGGCTTTGATCAAGCGTAACGTCGTTTCATGATGACCTTAGGATACAAATACAAAAACAAAATATTTGATACAAAAATTTTGAGTGCAAATTTGTTACTGTGAACTAAAACTAATGTACTACTCATTACTTTCTTTCTTCTCATTTACAAGAAATTTTTACTTGCTCTTAAAATACTTGTTATGTGGTGTACTATTTCATTTGTGATAATATGAATGAACTTTTTATTTTTAAGTGAAATAATAATATTATGTGACGGTGTTCCGAATATACTAAAAATTCTTAATTTTCATCTGGCAATGTAATAGGATAATCGAAACCATCTATTTTAGGGACATTGCTGAAGGATTATAGCACACAAAACTTAACCAAGTTGAAAGTTTAGACATTTCATTAAATACGATGTTAGTTTAAGTGTTTAATAAGGTGAAAATACAATGGAAAATGTAGCTAGTATTCTTTGACTTTGTTCCCTTGGATCGTGGATTTGACGAGGGCGGAGTGATTTTACAGCAGCAGTACGAGTGGTGGTGGAATATGGACCACCATCATGCCGATATGTCTGCATCGTGGCATTCATAAGCCGAACAATTTGGTTGGCTTTTTATGTGGGACTTGGATGGTCTGCCCTCCTAGTTGTGGTGCCATTCCATGCCCTCCTATTTTGTGCAGTCACGGTTAAGGCACGTCAATATTTTATATTATTTTTTATAAAAATAATAAAACAAAAAGAAATAGTAATATAAAATGTTGACGTGGCTTAACCGTGACCACAAAAACAGGAGGGCACGGGGAGGGTACCAAAATTGGAGGGCAGACAATCCAAGTCCTTTTATGTGGATGTGTCAATATTGCATCTTGGAAAATCTGCCGTGAGTCATCATTTGTACATCGTATCTTAAGAGATGTAATATCCATCTCAGCCCGGGCCCTCATTACATTCCAGGTTCAACTCCATTGTAACATAACATTGTCCGTTTTGGGTCTCAACCACGTCCTTACAGTTTTATTTTTGGGAACTTACACGAGAATTTCTTAATGGATCACCCATCATTAGATTGCTCTCGCGCAAACTCGCTTAACTTAGGAGTTCCGATGAAATCTGAAGCCAATGAGCTCCCAAAATGCCTCATGCTAGGTAGAAATGAGAATATACATATGAGACTTACATGATCCACTCCTCTAGACGATGAGGATGTTACATTTAATGTATCCAATTTTACTATTGTTATGGTAGGTGAGAAATTTTAAAATTATTATGATAATTTAAAGAATTTGCGAGTTTCAAATTCAAAATGTAAGAGAGAAACTCGACATCCTATTTACTAGAATATTAAACCACATGTAATATTCTCATTGTATTTATATTATAGCGTGTTATGTACGACATGTTTCGGAAAAACTGAAAAATTATGTAGGGATTCGCTTTGCAAGTAACACTTGCCGCAGTCTTATACGTAACGAAATTGTTGCATTCGTATTTATTGAGAATTGGTGCTTTCTTCTGATTTATTTGTATTATTCTATGTATAATTCTATAAATAATATTGAACTGTTGTTGTCTGACCTTAAAAAATAACCTTGAACTCATCTTTAGAAGAAAAAATAAATTGTAAATGAGTAGTTTGAAATACTAAAAACAATTCTCCTATATGTATTTTATGTATATTAAATTTTGGTATCATGACAATTAAATAATCAAGGGTCTCTTTTGATTTTTCGAATATAATGCGAAAAAAAGTGTATTCTTAAAAATTGTTTCACTTCATCTTCACTTAAGAGTGAGATGTTTGATCTTCAATTACTGTGAATAGTGAGTTTAATATTGAATTATTATGAATAGCCTATTGTGTAGGATAGCTTCATGCTCAACTCCCCCTTAAAGCCTCTCACAAAACTTTCCAAATTTCCTAATATCCCCGTTAATTCTTAAAATTGACAATGTTCTCTTAAAAAAAAAAAAACAAAACATTGGAGCCTTTCATATAGAGAAAATTATAGCAATGATCTTTCAATTTAACCCAATTGGAGCGTTGGTCCCTCAACTAAAAATATGAGACCATTGATCCCTTAACTCATTTAAACGTGCAACTATGATCCTCTTCGTCCACTCTATTAGAACTTCCGTAAAAAATGAATTATGATGAAAGTATCATTGCTACAATTAGGTCAAAGTTAAGGAAGTATTACTCAAATTGGGTTAAAGTTGAGGGATCGTTACTACAAGTTTCTCATTTTGGTTTTTCGCCTCACGTGTGTGGCACGTTACATATGTTGACAGAAGTTCTGACAGAGTTGATGAAAAAGACTATAGATGCACATTTTGATGAGTTAAGAGATGACACACCCCGATCGAGGTCAAGGCATGCTGGCCGTCACTTAAGAGTGACGTAGCCATCTCCACAGTGCGGAAGCAATAACGATAGCAAACATACGAATAATTAAAAATCATATTAAAGAGTGCACTACTAGCAGGAAGTGATAGGAGTTAGTTACGACCGTAAACTCTCCTAATCAGAGCATAATAAGTCTAGGTGTAGTCCAGTAAGACAAGTACTAATTATACAGTACCAGAAATGTCCTACTATTATGAGGATAAGTCAGAACTACGGACGTCCTCTAGCCACCAACAAGAATCTTACTTAAAATCTGGAAGGGCGTAAAACAGAAAACGTGAGTGGGCAAAAACAATGTTTTACAAAATCATTTCATTTATCAATATACTAACCCCTCGCTGTAAAACATGTATTATTTTCCCAGAATCAAGATATAAAAATGTATGTATGTGTGTGTGTATATATATATATATCTGCAATCATATCAATTCATTTCATGTTCACATAATCATAATCATATGTATGTCATGCCAAAATGTAACAAAGTAAACAATCCAGGTAATAATAAATTCAGAGAAATATGATATGTTAGTTGGAACTTCTGGGATAGTCTGTACAGTTGAATTCATAGTTCAAACTCAATCTGGCCGGAGTCACTACTATGACCTATACGGCAATGTACTGCATATAAGTCGGAACCCCTAGACAGGGTCTGTATGACAAGGTTGGGTGTAATATAATTATGCTCAACTCTATTCTCTCATAATAGCCGGGCGATAAATCGCTAGTCACCTACGAGTCGGAACCATGAATAAGGTATGTATGACAAGACTGTGCACTTAAGTTGGATCCAATATGAGCATATAGTGCGGAAGGTGACGTAGATAAATAGACATGTAATTCATATCTCTGGCTAATTCACAATCACTCTAGGTGCAGCTTTATGAGCTCAACATTGCTTAATCACTTATAACATATCACATATCACATCATCGATGATTCACACAACCAAACATAACCTACCTGAACTCACATGTACCTCCACAGCACCACATTCATATATATATATAGATATGCAACCATGCAATGCATATTAAAAATATATAAGCATTTGGCATATTATTTCAAAACATACTTTCCTAAAAATGCATTTCTGGGAAATATATTAAGTATATAACTATATACTGAAAACAAAAGCCCACTCACTGGTATGTCGAAGGGTCGTACCCCTTAGTCGCCCGTGGATACGCTCGTCCTCGAGATAAGTCTCACCTATATGCGAATTAACTAAAAAACGTTATTTTAAAGCACATATACAAAACAAGCTAATAACTTCTCATACATTGCTCAATTTTGGTATTTAAATATACCAACGGGACCTACACAACCTTACGAACATCGTGATATTTTTAGAAAAAAATTTCCTATAGCTCATGCGCCGGGGAGGGCACGGCATCACGCGCATCACCTTCAACCTCCAGACGCCGGAATAGTGCCACCGACGTCGAATTCTGGGCAGACCTGCAACTGCCCATTTCTCTCTCGTTTTTGCACAATTTTCTACGAAATTTCCACCCAAATGTCACAAATTTCAAGAGGAAGAAGGTTATACCTCTTTGAAGCCTCAAATCCTTCGAAAACATGTCAGAAAAATCTCACCAAAACCGGCCACCTTCGAACCTCGTGATCCTGACGTCCAAAACTTTCAAACGAAGCACTTCGAGCTTCCTAGGGACCTCACTAAGCTCGCTATAAGCTTGGATTGTCCTAAAACACAACCATTTAAAAGTTCATGAATAGTGCTCAACTCGGAGCTTGAATTTTCAATGTGATATCGAACGAGTTCTTAGCTAAAATGGGTACCTTTGAACTCGTATAGTCCTCACGAACACAATGGTACCATTTTCTTCCTCGATCAGTGAAGATTTGGCTTGGTTTGACCTTGTCCGTACGGAGGAGAGGGAAGAGAGAGTGAGTTTGAGAGAGAGAGAGAGAGAGAGTGCACGCGAGTGAGATAGAGAATGAAGGTGATGTGGATGTGTGTGTGTGGTCCAACCTACACACCAATCACAACTAACCAAGGTTAAGTTCTCATTTGCCCCAAAAACTTAGGAAAATAACCACATTAGTCCATTTCTAAAACTGTCACAAACGACCCACAATGCCACAAATGCTCAAGGGCATTTTAGTCTTTTCACATTAACGATAACAAAATAATGTACATTTCTAGGACGGGTTGTGACAATCTCCCCAACTTATAAAATTTCGTCCTTGAAATTATACATAACAAATACATCCACTAATAATCATAAAACAATCCCGGATACATCTCTCCCATTCGATCATTTGTCTCCCAAGTAGCTTCTTCCACTGAATGATTTCTCCGTAACACTTTAACCAGACAAACTGTCTTGTTCCTCAGTTCTTTATCCTTCCAATCCAATAGAGTCACTGGTTCCTCATCATAAGTCAAGTTTGAATTGATTTCCAAAGGTTGAGGAGGAATCACATGTGAAGGATCTGAAACATAATGTCGAAGCATCGAAACATGAAACACATCGTGCACCTTTGACAACTCTGGAGGCAACTCAAGCCTGTAAGCAACCTCACCGACTCGCTCGGTGATCATATATGGTCCAATGTACCTAGGACTCAATTTTTCTTTCTTTCCAAATCGTACAACACCTTTCCAAGGTGATAGCTTCAGAAATATCCAATCGCCTACATCATACTTCCGATCAGTGGCATGCTTGTCTGCTAAGCTCTTTTGTCAATCTTGGGCTGCTTTCAGGTTAGACTTAATTACCTGAACATTTTGAGTAGTCACATCCACAATCTCTGGGCCCACTAAAACTCTTTCGCCAACCTCTGACCAACATAGAGGTGTACGACAAGATTTCCCATAAAGTGACTCAAATGGTGCCATACCAATGCTCGAATGCTAATGTTGTTGTAGGCAAATTCCATTAAATCCAAACAATCATGCCAACTATTTCCAAACTGTAGCACTGAAGATCTCAACATATACTCTAATGTCTGAATGGTCCTCTCAGATTGTCCATCTGGCTGAGGATGATATTCCGTACTATAAAGCAATCTCGTACCAAGAGCTTCCTGGAATGCTATCCAGAACTTGGAAGTAAATCTAGGATCCCGATCCGAGATGATATTAACTGGCACACCATGGTACTTCACTATCTGTGTAATAAATAACTTAGCTAATTGGTCTAACGATTACTTCTCCCTCACTGGAATAAAATGTGCTAACTTCGTAAGCTGATCAACTACTACCCAACTGCCGTCATAACCATTCTGTGTGCGAGGAAGCTTGTATACAAAATCCATAGTAATATTTTCCCATTTCCACTGTGGAACTGGAAATGGCTGCATCAACCCAAACGACTTCTTTCTTTCAGCTTTTACCTGTTGGCGGCTTCTTTCTTTCAGCTTTAACCTGTTGGCAAATGGCACACCTACTCATATATTCGGCATTTTCTCTTTTCATACCTTGCCAATAATAAAATGGTCTAATGGTATGATACATTTTAGTGCCTCCTGGATGCATCGCATATGCTGATATATGTGCTTCATCCAAAATTTCTTTCTTTAATTCTGCATTATTCGACACATACATTCTGCTTTCCTGCATAAGCATACCATCAGTTTCTCGAATCTCAAAATCTTTCTTTTTACCTTGGTTTCTTACTTGAATTATTTCCTGAGTCTCCTCATCAATCATCAGAGCCTCAAGTACACGATCAACTAAAATTGGCCTGACCTGGAAATTAGCAAGCAAGGCTTCTCCTCGATTTTCCACTCCTAGCTCCACTCTAATGGACTTCAAATCTGCTAAAAAAGGAACATGACAATCATAGATGGCATTAAGTTTGGCTGGAGTCTTCCTGTTAAGTGCATCAGCTACCGCATTTGCACAACCATGATGGTACTCAATCATGCAATCATAGTCACTAAGTAACTCGATCCATCTCCGCTGACGAAGATTAAGATCTCTCTTAGTAAATAGATACTGGAGACTCTTATGATCCGTGAAGATCTTACATTTCTCACCATAAAGATAATGTCTCCAAATCTTCAAGGTAAAAATGATAGATGCTAACTCCAAATCATGCGTAGGGTAATTCTTCTCATGAGGTTTCAACTGCCTCGAAGCATAAGCGATTACCCTACCATGTTGCATCAATATATAACCCAAACCATTCAGAGAAGCATCACTATAGACCTTATAATTACCGCTATCATCTGGAAGTGCTAAAACAGGTGCATGGGTGAGATAGTACTTCAACTACTGGAAACTTTGCTCACATTTACTATCCCACTCAAACTTAACATCCTTTCGAGTCAAACTCGTCAGTGGCAAGGTAATCACTAAAAAATCCTTAACGAACCGTCTATAATAGCCTGCTAAGCCAAGAAAATTCCGTACCTCGGTGACGGTTCGAGGTTGCTCCCAACTCTCCACAGCTGCTACTTTATGGGAATCCACTTGAATGCCTTTAGCAGAAATGACATGTCCCAAGAATGCCACTTGATTCAACCAAAATTCACATTTGCTAAACTTAGCATATAGTTGGTGTTCCCTCAAACTGCTCAACACCAACTTCAGATGTCTAGCATGCTCTGCCTTAGACTTAGAGTATGCCAGGATATCGTCAATGAAGACAATAACAAACCTGTCCAAATATGGCTGGAATACTTGATTCATCAAATCCATAAAAGCTACAGATGCATTAGTTAACCCGAATGACATCACAAGAAACTCATAATGACCATATCGAGTCCTGAATGCGGTTTTGAGGACATCTTCATTTTTAATCTTCAATTGATAGTATCCCGACCTCAAGTTAATCTTAGAAAATACGCAGGCACCTCTGAGTTGATCAAATAAATCATATATACGAGGCAATGGATAACGGTTTTTAATTGTTACCCGATTTAATTGCCTGTAATCAATGCACAGCCTTAAAGTCCCATCTTTCTTCCTTACAAATAAAACTGGAGCTCCCCAAGTTGAAGTACTAGGCTGAATAAAACTTTTATCCACTAACTCTTGCAACTGCACTTTCAATTCTCTTAATTCAGCAGGAGCCATCCTGTAAGGAGTCAAGGATATAAGATTTGTACCTGGAAGCAAATCAATAATAAACTCTAACTCTCTATCTGGCGGCAATCCAGGCAAATCCTCGGGGAATACATCCGAAAAAGATCTGACCACACGAACATCCTCCACACCACTAGGAGTATCATCATTCAACACCACATGAGCCAAATATCCCTGGCAACCTTTCGACAATAGTCTCTTTGCTTTCATGGCTGAAATAATACCATGTCTCACCCCATTAGGCTCTCATACAAATGTAACTTCAGGTAATCCAGGACAATGAAATGTGTTGATGCACAAAATCAGTGAGGACTTTGGTACAACAGGAAATGTTAAGTTTGTGACCTGCACTAGATTGCTCCGGTCACTAGTGTGAATAAGTATGTAAATGGATAGGGACAGAGAAGCAAACACAAGATGTACGTGGTTCACCCAGATTGGCTACGTCCACGGAGTAGAAGAGTTCTCCTTTAGTGAGTACTAGTGAATGATTTAGTACAAATAACTTTAGAAAAATTGTAAGAGAATGATCTATATTTATAGAAGAGAGTTTCTAGTTTCATTATAACATTGACACGTGTCGTGTTGTGATTGGCTTCTGATGTTGACACGTGTCACACTATGATTGGCCTCTTGGTTGGAAGGAAACTCTTCTGGGTCCTTGATGGTATAACATTGACCGGTGCTCAGTAGTTTCGGGATTGGTCAAGTATTGTACAAACAGTGCTCCCCTAAGTTCCCGAGTGAGGGAAGCTCCTGGGTTGGGGACTTGTAAGATCCAAGCCGCTAAGTAATCACAAAACTTCTAAGTACCGAAATGTGGTATCATTTTCACTTGCCTTATCTGTCTCATATGTAGATGTGGCATCTTCTCTGGAAGTATTTTTCCTCCATCCAGGGGTGGTATCTTTGATCGATGAAAATGCACAAGGTAATGTATCAATTTCACTTGAAGCTTACTTGTAGTTTCGGGCTTGGTCAAGTGCGATACAAACCCTATAGTAGGAGTCCCCCAAGTCGCCGAGCTAGGAGATTTGCCGAAGGAGGTAACATACAAGGTAAACAATCAGACTTCCAAGCAAGCAACCTGGATCAGAGGTTCGACTTCAGTTTTCGGTTGATTGTTCTTCTTCTCCTTGTGTTGTAAACAGCAACAAAGATAAGGAGAAGCAAATGGAGAATAGATGATATGAGATACTTTTGCTTTTGAAGAAGTAACTTTCCACATGCTTATTCTTGAACTGGGCTTGAGGGTTTTCTGGTTTCCTCCAGAGTATAAGGCCGACTCAAGAATTTGAGGGTCAAAACAAGTCCATCGAATCTTGAGTACGTTTGACCCTGATGATATGGGATACTTTTGCTGTTGATAAAGTAGTGGATGTATCGGCACGTGTTCTGTTACGCTTGTCTCCACATGCTTCCTTGTATCCTTCTCACTTGCCCTATCTGTTCCTCAAGCAAATGTGGTATCTTCTCTAGAAGCATAAGATGTTGAAGATGAGTACTCGAGAGCAATGCTAGGTAAGTAATCAGGCAAGGGGTTCCAGGCAGTCAATTCCTGACTGGAAGCTTGATTCCAAGTGCTAACTGATTGCTCTTTTTCTCCTTGTCTTGTAGGTAAGAACAAGGCCAAAGGAAAAGATAGGGAAAAAGCATGATATGGGATACTCTTGCTTTTAACCCTGATGATATGAGATACTCTTGCTCTGGTATGGCTTGTTTGCAGAGGAATTATCAGGAGGAAAAAAAGCTGAGTATTTCGAGAGACTCTGCTGAGAGTGCCCTCTCGGATGTGAAGAAAAGTTGAGCATTTTTTTATTTGCAAGTCTGCCTGGCTGTGGAAGATGAAGTCGACATATATAGGAGTTTCCCTAACAATAAGTAGTAATGCTATTCTTTTACCCTTCTCGGTCATAGCAATGTAGTGGGAGCTGCAAGCTTCACGTGTTTTAACTTTGTCAGAGTACTTCGAAAAAGTGGTTTGTGGTATCTGGAAAGCTGATGTTGCGTGTGAAGATTACAGATAAGCTTTATCCAAGGAAATCTAGCTTTCGAAGTTCGAAGAGCCGTGCCTCTTCGGTTTTTGAGCAAGCAATCTTGTCAGGGATCTGGCTCTCGAGATTCAGAGAACTGTGTCTCTTTAATTTTTTAGAAAGTAATCCTGTTGGGAGTCTGACTCTTAAGATTTGGAGAGCAGTGTTTCTTCGATTTTTGAGAAAGTAATCCTGTTAGGAGTCTGGCTCTCGAGATTCGAAGGGATGTGCCTCTTCGATTTTTGAGCACGTTATCCTGTTAGGAGTTTGGCTCTCGAGATTTGGAGAGCGGTGCCTCTTCGATTTTTGAGAAAGCAATCCTATTGGAGTCTGACTCTTGAGATTCGGAGAGCAATTTCTCTTCGATTTTTGAGAAAGTAATCTTGTTGGGAGTCAGGCTCTCGAGATTCAAAGGGTGGTGCATTTTCTATTTTTGAGCACGTAATCCTGTTGGGAGTCTGGCTCTCAAGATTCGGAGAGTGGTGCCTTTTCGATTTTTTAACAAGCAATCTTGTTGGGAGTGTTTTCTCGAATGTGAGTAAAGGTTGGACATTTTTACCAGTCTGCCTTGCCACGGAGCACGAAGGTTGACACACATTGGGACTTTCTAGTTATCAAGCAGTGGTACTGTTCCTTTACCCTTGTGGGTAATAATAGAATAGCTAGACCTTCAAAATTTATGTGTCTAACCTTTGTCAGAGATCTTTGGCAAAGTTATTTGTAGTACCCGAAGAGCTGATGTTGCGTGTGGAAAGTGGTGCCTCTTCGAAATCTGGAGAGCTTCTTCAAATTTTGAACCAACGGCCCTGTTGCCCTTTCTTTTATAAAGGCACCTATTATGTGCAAGAAGTACATTCAGAGAGTTATTACTTGTAGGAATTTTCCCCTTACTTCAGAGATTTATTTCACCTCATTTCTCCTTCATCATTTCTAAGAATGTCTGGCATATCCGACCGTCGTTTTGACTTGAACTTTGGTGAAGAGGCAACCATGCCTTCTCAAGACAACATATGGCGCTCATTCTTCTTATCCCCTACTGGTTCTCTTACCGGTGGTGGCCAAGAACCTTCTCACTCCTAAAGATAACAGACTACTTTCCAAACGGTCTGATGAGTTGGCTGTTAATGATTCTCTGGCTCTCAGTGTTCAGTGTGCAAGTTCTATGTCTAATATGGCCCAACGCCTTTTTGCTTGAACCCGCCAAGTTGAATCATTGGCAGTGAAGTGATAAGTCTCAAACAGGAGATCAGAGGACTCAAGCATGAGAATAAACAATTGCACAGGCTCGCACATGACTATGCTACAAACATGAAGAGGAAGCTTGAACAGCTGCAGGAATCTGATGGTCAGATTTTACTTGATCATCAGAGGTTTGTGGGTTTGTTCTAAAGGCATTTATTGCCTTCGTCTTCTAGGATTGTACCGCATAATGAAGCTCCAAATGATCAACCTTCGGTGCCTCCTCCTTCTGGGGTTCTGCCTAGTACTGAGGCTCCGAATAATCACCCTTTGGTGCCTACTCTTTCTGAGGCTCTGCCGACTGCTGAGACTTCTCTTGAGCAACCTTTGTGAAGGCTCCCTCTTATTTGTTTATTTTGATTCATGTATATGTACATATTTGTAACTTATCGGAGATATCAATAAACAAACTTTGCTTTATTTCAACGTATTGTGTTAAATACACCAAGACATTCTTCACTAAGTTCTTTGAATTTTTCCTTTTGTTGAAGCTTGTATGTTGAAGCTTTGTGAGTAAAGCATGTAGGTTGAGGTAGTACTCTCTTAATTTCCCGAGTGAGGAAAACTTCTCGTTTGGAGACTTGAAAAATCCAAGTCACTGAGTGGTCGTGAGACTTCCGAGTATCAATGTGCAATAGCATATGGTAAGAGTCCCCCAAGTTTCTGGTCGAGGGAGTTGACAAATAAGGCATTTCCTTTCTAAGTGGTAGCCCAAAACTCCTTCATATATATTTGTTATGAAAGTTGTTAGACCCAAAGAAGAGGAGGCCTAGGCAATTTTTTGTTTTCGAATTTCTGAATTTTCAAATTTTCAAATTTTCGAATTTCCAAAAAAAAAATATATATATATATATTTTAAAGCTTTGTAGGTGAAGTTTTGGTGTTGAAGCTTTGAGGTTGAAGCTTTGTTGGGTACCATGAATTGATTTTGCTTCACATTATCTTGATCAAGATATTGTGAAGCTTTTATGTTGAAGCTTTGTAGGTGAAGCTTTTGTGGGTGAAGCTTTTGTTGATGAAGATTTTATGGGTGAAGCTTTTATGGGTAAAGCTTTTGTGGTGGGTAAAGCTTTTATTGGTGAAGCTTTTATGGTAGGGGAAGCTTTTGTGGTGGGGAAGCATTTATGGGTGAAGCAGCTTTTGTGGTGGGGAAGCTTTTGTGGGTGAAGCTTTTGTGGTGGGGGAAGCTTTTGTGTGTGAAGCTTTTATGGGTAAAGCTTTTGTGGGTGAAGCTTTTGTGGTGGGTGAAGCTTTTGTGGGTGAAGCTTTTGTTGGTGAAGCTTTTATGGGTGAAGCTTTGGAGTTGAAGCTTTTGTTGGGTACCATGAATTGATTTTGCTTCACACTATCTTGATCAAGATAGTGTGAAGCTTTTGAGAATTTGTAGTTGTCCTCCATTGATGAAGCTTTGTTGAATTTCCCAATTTTTTTTTTTGGAAACTATAAATTTGAAAATATGGGAGAGACAACATATACAAATTTTGCTTCCACACTGTTGAGCAAGAGATTCTAATGCAAGTCACACCTTGTAGTAGTCGAAGGTTTGGATGAACCATATAAATTGAATTTGCTTTAAATAGTCTTGAATTTGCTTTGATGGTTTGAGAATTGTAGTTGTCCTCCATTGATGAAGCTTTTGTTGGCACCATAAATTGGTTTTGCTTCACACTATCTTGATCAAGAGTGTGTGAAGCTTTTGAGAATTGTGGAGTGTGTGAAGCTTTTGAGAATTGTGGTTGCCCTCCATTGATGAAGCTTTTGTTGGCATCATAACTTAGTTTTGCTTCACACTGTCTTGATCAAGAGTGTGTGAAGCTTTTGAGAATTGTGGTTGAACTTCTTTGATGAAGCTCTTGTTGGCACCATAATTTGGTTTTGCTTCACACTGTCTTGATCAAGAGTATGTGAAGCTTTTGAAAATTGTGGTTGAACTCCTTTGATGAAGCTTTTGTTGGCACCATAAATTGGTTTTGCTTCACATTGTCTTGATCAAGAGTGTGTGAAGCTTTTGAGAATTGTGGTTGCCCTCCATTGATGAAGCTCTTGTTAGCACCATAAATTGGTTTCGCTTTACACTGTTTTGATCAAAAGTGTGTGAAGCTTTTGAGAATTGTGGTTGAACTCCTTTGATGAAGCTCTTGTTAGCACCATAAATTAGTTTTGCTTCACACTGTCTTGATCAAGAGTGTGTGAAGCTTTTGAGAATTGTGGTTACCCTCCATTGATGAAGCTCTTGTTGGCACCCTAAATTGATTTTGCTTCACACTGTCTTGATCAAGAGTGTGTGAAGCTTTTTACAAGTTGTAGTGTTTGCATTGTTACAGAGGGGAAATGTCTGAAGCAGATGCAAGAGGTCTAAATAGCTTGATCTTCGTATGCCATGCATTGAAGTTGTTGTTGGCTTGCAATAAGACTTTGTTAGTGACTATAACTCTTGTTGGGCATACGTGCTCACCTAGTTGAGTTGTCAAGCTTGAGGGTTTTTTATTATTTGTGAATGCTAGGAGTTCACATGTACAAGTTGTACCACTCATCTTCTGGTAGGTGGAATGAATGGTGAGTTGCTTTCATCACTTGGTTGGTGATACGAAGATGAGTTCATTTTTCACCTGGTTGGTGGCATGAGTGGCAAGTTGCCAAATGATATTAGAGTACGGGTTGTACATTTCATCACCTGGTTGGTGGCATGAAGAAGAGTACGAGTTGTACATTTTATCACCTAGTTGGTGGCACGAAGATGAGTTCCTTTTTCACGTAGTTAGTGGCATGAGTGGCAAGTTGCCAAATGATATTAGAGTACGGGTTGTATATTTCATCACCTAGTTGGTGGCATGAATCAGAGTATGGGTTGTACATTTCATCACCTGGTTGGTGTCACGAAGATGAGTTCCTTCTTCACCTAGTTGGTGGCATGAGTGGCAAGTTGCAAAATTTTATTAGAGTACAGTTTATACATTTCATCACCTGGTTGGTGGCATGAATGAGAGTACGGGTTGTACATTTTATCACCTGGTTGGTGGCATGAAGATGAGTTCCTTCTTCATATTTCATCACCTAGTTGGTGAGAATAAGGGCAAGGTGTCGAGGCACATTGTAGCAAGTGTCGAAGACACAAAGTGTGTTGAACTCTTTCGAAGCACAATTGGCTTATGTATGGATGTGTTGGAATGTATGATGTTTATGTATGAATGTGTTGGAATGTATAATGTTTATGTATGAATGTGTTGGAATGTATGATGTTTATGTTGATTGATATGAATGATGCTTATGAATGTTTTGCTATGCATGAAGGGATCCATGCTTTTGATATGTGAACCATGTTGGTTGTAACACTTAGTATCACATACTTTGTGTCAAAGTATGCATGTCGAAGCTCTGAGTTGGAGTATAAGGGTAGGTCAGCGTAGACCAAGTGTTCCAGTGCTAAGAACTCAAAAGACTCATAATAAGTTGTTTGAATTGCCTCTTCTTTAAATATTTTTCGAATGGCTTGTGTGTCAAAAGATCTCAAACGGTTAAGAGTCAAACATTTGTAATGTGTATGCCTTCTTATAATAGCATTTCCTTCAGTACCTAGTCCTCTACTTTGAAAGAGTGAGGCTTGACTTCCACTTCCCACTTGTTGATAAGGGTTAACCATATAGGGGTTCCCTTGGTATGTCCTTGCTTCGGCGGAGGCATAATTGTAAGCCTATGCCATCACCTCAGAGTAAGTTTTCCAAGTGTTGGCATTGATCATGTACTTGAAGAAACAATCACATAGGCCTACCGTGAAAGCTTTGAGGGCGGTCTTGTCATCTGCCTCAGCGCAGCGAGAATACTCATGGCTGAAGTGACCGACATACTCTCGTAGTGACTTGTCCGGCTTCTGGCGAATAGTGTCCAAGTCATATGTATAATGCAAGTGATCGGTCTGAAAGATGTATTGAGAAACAAACAGTTTCCTCAGTTCCTCAAATGAGTCTACTGTCTCAGGTGGAAGACGGCAATACCAGTTTAGAGCTCAGCCAGAGAGGGTGGAAGGGAAGAGAAGACATCGCTTTTCGTCGATGTGCATCCGATATGCCATGGTGGACTCAAAGAGGTTAAGGTGTTCAATTGGGTCCTCCCTTCCAATATATAATAGTAAACAAAGTTTTTGTTTTGTCTTCGCTTGAAGAGAGGTGTCGAGGATCATCCTTGTGAGAGGGCCAAGCCTGGGTTGGTTCCAGTCAGGTATCTTAGCCTGACGTTCGGCCTTCAGCTTGTTTACTTCTTCAATGAGCTGTAGAATAAGGGGATCTTGAGTGGAGTCATGTACTACTGGAATTTTCTTTTGTAAGTCTACATCGCCTCTTGGAAGTTGGAAATTTTGAGCAAAAGCATGTGGTTTTTTCTTGGACTCACCTTACTGACTTCTAGGGTGAGTCTGTCAGAATACCTCAGAGTCCCATGTACCTTCATGTTCTTCTAGGACCTGTTGTTCATTCCCTAGATTGGCAGCGGGCCTGGGTTATGGGAGGGGACCGAGTCTTTCAGAAACCCTTGGGTCATTGATCTTCGAGCATATATGGAAGGGATTCTCTTGACGTTGCTTTGGGAAGTCTCGGCAGTCACGATAAACGGCTTTCGATCCTTCCAACCATTCTGCAAGAAGGTGTCTTCCTTCACTTCTCCTGTTTCGGGTCAAAACATCTGGGTTGAGAGAAGTCTCATGTTGATCAATGTATTGATGATTAGCTCACTCTTCATCAGGGATACCAATGTCAAATGGAGGTGACCCCTCCGTGTTGGGGGGTACCCAGATGATGGTTAATTCCACAGGTCAACGTTATACCGTTTGCCTCTACTAACCCGTCTGTCTCGAAGATCTTGCACTACTAGCAGTAATCTCTCCCTGTTGAGGCTGCCTCCCTTGATACCACTAAGATCCTCCGGTTGAATGAGGCTGATAAGACATAGATCATCATTGGTACTGAAGGTACCCACTTTGATATTGAGGATCCTAAAAGTACTGCTGCTGACCTGAGGTATAGGGAGCAGCGTCGCCCTGGTAATGGTAGGCACCTCCTCGTCCAGTCTGAGTGTAACCACCAGATCCTGAAGCGTGCTGGGTAGGTGTAGGTTGTGGGAAGAAAGGCTGCTGGGGTCTCTGGTGACTCTGAGGGCATTGAGAAACCTTATGACCCATCTGTCCACAAGTAAAACATCCATTGTTGCATCTTCTACACTTCCCAAAATGCCGATTATTCCACCTACGGCATAAAGGAGCACCAGATCCACCTGACCCACCAAAATCTCTCTGTCTCTGGAACCTCGGACCTCCAGTGAATCTACCACTTCTCCTCTGCATATTAGTACTCAATCCTCCTCTAGAAGAGTTGGAACTGCCACCACTCCTCTTAAAGTTCTGAATCTTGCGAGGTCTCTGAAGAGCTTGCCCTTTTCCTTTATTATCTCACATTTGGCCTCCATTATTTCCTTCCTCATCTTCACTCTCACTAGGTATGCTCTCTGAAGCCTCAATCCTCAATAGAATCTCATAAAACTCCTGGTAAGAGGCACAGTGAGTCGATGTCACTATGGAACGCCATTTCTTTTTAGTACCCAAACTAAAACGGCGAAGCATCTCTACCGGATTAGCAGCAACCTTTGGATCATATCTCGACATATCAGTAAACATCCTGTAATACTCATTAGCAGACATTTTCCCTTGCCTTAGATGAGTAAACTCTTGTTTCTTAAGATCAATATATGCAGGAGGAATGAACCTTTTCCGAAACCGTTCCTTAAACACTCCCCAGTCCACAATCTCCTTTGGGGTCATCTCATAAGACTCATGTTTCCACCAGGATGCAGGCTGTTTTCCTAAAAACTAGGTAGTTGTCTCAACCTACCTATCAGGAGGAAGGTTCCCCTAACTCTGCATCACCTGAAAGGTCTTCTCTACATGATTTAACCATTTTTCTGCCCCTTCATGACCTTTATTACTCATGAAGTGCGTCAACTTCAGATTATGAACTGTTTTAAGAAGTGTCCTCTGGGGAGTACGGAATGATGTCTGAATAGCAGAAACTATAACTTCCCTTAATTGAGCAATATCAGGGAAACTAGATTCAGCTGGTTGAAAGGGCTCTCTACGAGGCAGCATAGTTCTGACATAAGACATCACAAGGATTAGAACATTCAAGAATTATACAGGACTGCCAAACCTAGGCTCTAATACCAAACTGACACATCCCGACCGAGGTCAAGGCATGCTGGCCGTCACGTGAGAGTGACGTAGCCATGTGCACAGTGCGGAAGCGATAAAGATAGCAAACATACGAATAATTAAGAACCATATTAAAGAGTGCATTACTAGCAGGAAGTGATAGGAGTTAGTTCCAACCGTAAACTCTCCTAATCAGAGCATAATAAGTCTAGGTGCAGTCCAGTATGACAAGTACTAATTATATAGTACCTGGAATGTCCTACTATTATGAGGATAAGTCAGAACTGCCGACGTCTTCTAGCCACCAACAGCAATCTTACTTAAAACCTGAAAGGGCGCAAAATAGAAAATGTGAGTGGGTAAAAACAATGTTTTACAAAATCATTTCATTTATTAATATATTAACCCTTCGCTGTAAAACATGTATTATTTTCCCAGAATCAAGATATAAGCATATATATATATATATATATATATATATATATATATATCTGCAATCATATCAATTTAGTTCATGCTTCACATAATCATAATCATATGTATGCCAAGCCAAAATGTAACAAAGTAAACAATCCAGGTAATAATAAATTCAGAGAAATATGATATGTTAGCCGGAACTTCTGTGATAGTCTGTACGGCTGAATTCATAGCTCAAACTCAATCTGGTTGGAGTCACTACTATGACCTATATGGCAATGTACTGCACATAAGTCGGAACCTCTAGACAGGGTCTGTACGATAAGGCTGAGTGTAATATAATTATGCTCAACTCTATTCTCTCATAATAGCTGGGATAAATCGCTAGTCACCTACGAGTCGGAACCATGAATAAGGTATGTACGACAAGACTGTGCACTTAAGTTGGATCTAATATGAGCATATAGTGCGGGAGGTGACGTAGATAAACAGGCCTGTAATTCATATCTCTGGCTAATTCACAATCATCCTAGGTGCAGCTTTATGAGCTCAACATTACTTAATCACATATCACATATCACATATCACATCATCGATGATTCACACAACCAAACATAACCTACCTGAACTCACCTGTGCCTCCACAGCACCACATTCATATATATATATGCAACCATGCAATGCATATTCAAAATATAGAAGCATTTGACATATTATTTCAAAGCATACTTTCCTAAAAATGCATTTCTGGGAAATATATTAAGTATATAAGTATATACTTAAAACAAAAGCCCACTCACTGGTATGTCGAAGGATCGTAGCCCCCGAGTTGCCCGTGGATACGCTCGTCCTCAGGATAAGTCTCACCTATATGCGAATTAACTATAAAAACGTTATTTTAAAGCACATATACAAAACCAGCTAATAACTTCTCATACATTGCTCAATTTTGGTATTTAAATATACCAACATGACCTACATAACCTCACGAACATCGTGATATTTTTAGAAATTTTTTCTTATAGCTCACGAGCCCTCACACGTCGGGGAGGGCACGGCATCATGCGCATCACCTTCAACCTCCAAACACTGGAATAGTGCCACCGGCGTCGGATTCTGGGCAGACCTACAACTACCCATTTCTCTCTCGTTTTTGCACCATTTTCTTCGAAATTTTCACCCAAATGTCACAAATTTCAAGAGGAAGAAGGTTATACCTCTTTGGAGCCTCAAATCCTTCGAAAACATGTCGGAAAAATCTCACCAAAACCGGCCACCTTCAAACTTTGTGATCCCGACATCCAAAATCTTCAAACGAAGCACTCCGAGCTTCCTTGGGACCTCACTAAGCTCGCTATAAGCTTGGATTGCCCTAAAACACAATCATTTAAAAGTTCATGAATAGTGCTTAACTCGGAGCTTGAATTTTCAACGTGATATCGAACGAGTTCTTACCTGAAATGGGTACCTTTGAACTCGTATAGTCCTCACAAACACAATGGTACCATTTCTTCCTCGATCAATGAAGATTTGGCTTGGTTTGACCTTGTCCGTACGGAGGAGAGGGAACAGAGAATGAGTCCGAGAGAGAGAGAGAGTGCACGCAAGTGAGAGAGAGAATGGAGGTGATGTGGATGTGTGTGTGTGGTCCAACCTACACACCAATCACAACTAACCAAGGTTAAGTTCTCATTAGCCCCAAAACTTAGGAAAATAACCACATTGGTCCATTTCTGAAACTGTCATAAGCGACCCACAATGCCACAAACGCTCAAGGGTATTTTAGTCTTTTCACATTAACGATAACAAAATAATGTACATTTCCAGGACGGGTTGTGACAAGAGATCAGTGATCACAAATTTTTAGTGGAAATGATCATTGCTCTAATTGAATTAAAGTTGAATAACCATTACTACAATTTTCTCGATCATAAAACTCAACCAACATTGCTGGCATACACAAAACTTTTTTTTTTTTTTCCAAAATTCAATGTCATCCACTAACATGCACAAACATTTACAGCATTAGTTTACTCTCTCTGCCAATGCGTTTTGCCAACTACTAACGAACTCTGTGTACTTGCACCAGAAGTACATTCAAAAGCGTCTGCTTATGAATATGTTTTCTGAAACAAAAATGTCAACTCCTAGTTAGGTTTACATTTATGATCAAATTTTAGTCTTTCGATGTGACACGAAGTACAAAAGCTAATCCAATCAAATTTTTTACACCTAAAAATATAAGTGTGGTTTCTCTCGTCTAATCATTGATTAATGCGTGTTTATAAACTTAATTTTTATTAATTTTATTATCATAAACTTAATATGTGTCAATCAATAACCGTGGATCATAAAAAGACCACATCTATTTTGGGTGCAAAGATTTGAGATATAATGGATTTGGGTTGAACAAAATCAATATTATATTGATTTCCATGATCACATCGTCTTATTCTTCTACAATTTTCCATTTGTCCTTAGATTATTCTAGGATGTACTCAATCCACAACAACGAAGTCTTATCTCATTAAGCGGGAACGAATGCATGAATTCTAAAACGTCGTTGTGCTTACTGTTACACCAAACCTTACGTTAGCCTCAAGTACTCCATATCATTACTTAAACTCTACGTTCAAGTCTTCCTAATTATTCCTCTAATTTTTTTACCCTTTTTACCTTGAGCTTATGCCTCATAATCTCATTTTCTTACCGAAATATTTGTTCATTGATTCTTCTTTGGTGTACTCAACTCGATGACAAGAAAAAAACAGAAACATCTCATAAAAAGAAGCAGGGCAAGTGAGTGGTTAAAAGTGTTTATCTGTGCATATGAGATTCTATGTTTCAATCCACCTCACTTAATATGGCTTGTATTAAAAAGTGCGTAAAGTTGAAATTGAGATCAAATTTTGGCTCTAAACCATTATCTTAATCCCATTTTACCACTTAGACCCTTCTCAAGCTTCATCAAGTCCCCAGATAAAAGGGGAGAGTGCTCCAACACACCCCTTCTCTCCATTTACATGGCAATGAGTTGACGGTAAGGGGCATACAAGTTAAATACATAACCTCCCGCACCTTTATCTACTTCCTACTTTTACAACTGATCTAACAAAACTGCTCAACACCAGCCAGCCTAAAATCGAAAAAAAAAGGACGATTAAATCAAAACGATTTTATACACAGCAAGCAGAAGAGCCAACAACCAACTTCCTAAGAGAAGGTAACAATGGTGGTATTTACTTACAAACTTTTACAACATACCCATTCTCCGTCGCTGCCCATCAGACGTATTAGCGGATGTGTCGTGAATTCAAGGGCACCAATGTGTCTACGGATTTGATGGGCTTTCTACATGCTTATTTCCCTAGTCCTTAGAAATCTGATTAGAAATCTGATTACTCTCAGTTAAGGAGGAGCTATTCTCCCCGGCATCTGTTGCATCACCCTCTGATGCTGCATGATCTTCTTGAATGGGGTCCATACCATGGTTTTCATGAGTTCTTGATGCTCGACTATTCAAGAGATAGCGATAAGAAAGGGTATTAAAGGACTCTGTACCGTAATGAGATCGAATAGCCGAACAGGACAAGGGTTGCATGCGGCGTTTTATCTCAGGAAACTCGCGCAATGATATTCTACAAACAGGACATGTGGAATGCTGCTGAAGCCATATGTCTATACAGGTCACATGGAAGGAGTGTTCACAGTAGGGGAGGATCCGCAATACATCATCACCATGGTATTCCGCAAGGCAAACAGTGCATCTACAAAATAAAAGAAAAATCAAATTTCATAAGAAAAATGCAAGGATTACGAGATAACATGTTTGAAATTGTTGTAAAGTGCCAAGATTATAGGTGAATATGACAAAATTATTCATTTGATTCTCACTGCTTGTCTCTTTTCTTTTAACCACTAAAGCAACAGAGTTAAGAGAGAATTTCTGAACCATGCTACCAAGATACCAGAATAAACGTTTACCGTACAATCTTCATTGGAATATCACTCAAATTGCAAGCTTGACCTCATTAAAGAAATAAACAGCAGGCTTGACTCGGCCAAAAAGAGAATCCTTACATATCAGCGGAACATTGAAATGAAAGGATTAACTTAATCAGATTAAGGAACCAACAGAGTACAAAAAATGGGAAGAGAACTTATTCAGGATAGCAGGTTACTGCATCGGACTCAAAGAACTATTATTTTGGTCGATTTACATTGTCAGGCATTACAAGGATACTTTTACTGCAGAAGCAGTGCATTTTCCAGATTGTTTAAAACTTGCAAAATAAGAGAGTTCCAAAAGAACTGGGAAATGTTATATAGCCCTCTAAATATGCCTACATTGCATCAGAATGAAAACACTGCACTACTTATGAACAACAACAAAGCCTTATCCTATAATGTCATTGTGCTCGGATCTGTGCAACGTCTTCCGTTAGATCCAATTACTCCAAGTCTTTTCTTAGAGTCTCTTTCCAAGTCTTCCTAGTTCTTCCTCTACCCCTTTGGCCCTGAACCTCTGTCTTGTAATCGCATCTTCTAACCGAAGCGTCAGTAGGCCTTCGTTTCACATGTCCAAACCATGATTTTCTCTCATCTTTCCTTCAATCTCGGCTACTCCTACTTTACCTCGGATATCCTCATTCCTAATCCTATCCTTTCTCGTGTGCCCACACATCCAATGAAGCATTCTCATCTCTTCTACACTCATTTTATGTACGTGTTAGATGCTTCACCGCACTACTTAAGAATATATATAAAAAGTAAATTTGATATCAGAAATCACGAGGGCAACAGCTCTAAGTGCACATGAAGATAGAAATAATTATATTGATCAATTACTTCTTAAAATACTTTTTGGAACACTAAATAAGTAGCCACTGGCTTTTAGAAACATAAGAAAATGATCTAAGACCACACACTTGAACACAGCCCAGGATGAATCAGAGGCTATACAAGATTGAAGTCGACAAGTACCTAGCGTAAACTTCATTCTTATATATATTCATTGACCCTCCAAGCTTGAGGCCATATTAACCTCTCTCAAATTATAAAAAAAAAAGTCTTTTTATGAGAAAATTACTCATCACAGACATAGAAATTCTCATTAGATGTTAAACCCCTGTATCCCACAGTCCAGAACAAATCTAAATTTCTCCAGGAGAAAAACAGGGTATGTGGCATCTATGCTAAGACTTAACCAGCCGTGTTGGAAAAGAATTAACACCTAGTAGCTCCAACCTTTTGAATTAGAACTAGGAGCAACCAAGATCCTGGTACTTCTTTCTCAATGGACAAAAGACAAATGACCAGAGAAAATGAAAGAGCCAACTTCCATCATCAAATTACACTCTAACCAATATCATTCCACTTGTGTCTTGTACACACACAACTGTCCATCAGTCTAACATACAAAGCTACGGATAAAAGGAACAATGTACCAAGGATACATAATTAAATTCTCTCTCATAGGACTAGACAACTAGTTAGCCAAAACTTGGCAATGGACACTTGAACCACATTATTTGAATTCTCATCTATAAGGCTACTCGAAGAAAAGATTTCTAAGGGTATTACTGGATTTTGTTGGCATTGTGGAAGTCTATTGAAGATTAAAATGGTGAATTATGTAACGGACAAAAAGAGAATAAAAGGGGCGTGCTTCTAAAAAACATTATCATCATTTAGGTATGGAAAGAGGAGATGAGCATCTCAAACTAAACACAGGATATCAGTATTATCCAAAGTACTTGATATCTGCAACTCTCAAAGGTCCAAACACTTTACATCCTGGAATTGGTAGATACTGCAGTATCTCCTGATGAGAAACTTTAGAATGACTAGTGTGGTAACCAGAACAGCATTAAATTTTATCACCATGAATTGTAAAAATTTGTGATCAAAGTACAAATATAAAAGATATTTATGGCAACGAATAGCAGTAAATCGCAGACGTACTAAAAGAGTCTCCTAAGAGTACTGGTCAAATTTCAAAGAAAAGCTAAGGGGGGATCATTGTGTATGCCTTCATGATATGTTGTGCTTTGACTTTAAACTACAATCGTTTGAAATCTTATATTTCTTGATAATTCCCCTGTCACAGGTAATACCCCTTCAAGACCCGCTAGATAAATTAGTGCATTCACATACTTCCATTCCCCAAAACTCCTTACACAGAACATGGCACTACTTGGAAGTACTCTTCCAGGGCTCAGAATGTTTGCTACCTGCTGTATGCCTATATTCCTAAAACCTTACCAAATGAATATCCATCCGTAATGGGAACCTATCAATTATTTGATTTATGACCCACACACACTCACCAATTACCACTGGAAATCCCTCTACCCCTTTCCCAGGTCTTTTCAAATTCCAATACTAAACAAATTATAAGACAAATATGGTTGAGAATCTGAACTCCAAATCCTCATTATTACAATTACCTATACCAAATATTATGGAAAATTGGAAATAATGAACTCAAGTTCAGAACAGTGAAAATCATACACCTCGCAAACATTTGCATATTACAATCAATCAAATGAGAAAAACTGCAAACAGAAATTAAAGTGAGGAATAGAAGAATTGAAGAAATAACATACTGAGCATCTTCCACAGCTGAAAAAAATGCATCACTGTACTTCTTTGTTGGAAAGTTGGCTATTACTACAGGTTCAACGCCATGCAATCCCTGTTCCAGCTGTACACGAATTAAGTGAAGAACCATTTAAATTCATGGTCAAAGATACGTATCCACATAAGCTTGTTTAATAAAAAGAAAGAAAATTTGCATATGCATAGGCCTGTTTGTATATGTTTTATGTGATTCACCAGAATAAGTCATGAGATATACAAAGACCGAAAACATATATGAAAATGTCTGAAAGGTACAACACTAACTATCAATTCAAAATGATAAACTAAACTCAGGAAGTCAGAAAAAAAAAAGTTGAAAATAAATATTGTGCATAAAACTAAGAGAAGCTTGGAGCTTTGGTCCCTTGAACTAAAAGTCAGTGAGTATTGGTCCCTGAACTTGTCACAAAGTTGAGCGATTGTCCTTTTGAGTAAGACCTTTAGAACTTTCATCCAAAATAAAGAAATTAAAGGGGAAAACTAAGAAGTTAACGGAGTTATCTGAAAGGACCATTGTTGCACATTGTGACAAGTTCTTGACCAATACTCGCGTACTTTTAGTTCAGGAACCAAAGCTTGAACTAGACTAAAGCTCCAATTTTTTTTAAAACTAAAAGCCAAGAACCTTGTTCGATGTAGAAAACGATAAGAACTACGTATTATGACGCACAATAACTAAATAAGAACAGAAGTGAAACCAATAACAATCACGCCAAGAAAATTTTCATTCATTTCCAATGGAAAAATCCCAGATGGTAAAATCAAAGCTAATTACTGATAAACGAACAATCCATTTCAGAAAACAAATCAAAACTAAAGAACTGGAAAGGGAAGAAACATACAATATTGAGATCAGATCCGGAAGCTATGGGGAAGGAGCGTCTAGATACACTGAGGTGAATCCGAGCACAGACAAGCCTGGTACACACGAACACGATGAACATGGTGCTCACCGCGAACCCAATCACCGTCATCACCAGGTTTATCCCTGAAGATATCATCACTTTATATTTGGGGTTTGTCCAATTTACCCAAATTCACAACCAGCTCAAAAATGATTCATATAAAAAAATCAGCACCCCTTAGTCCCTCTCATATACACTGAATTGGGTAGGAATTTCCACAGAGGTAGTGAAAATTGTGAGATATGGGTTTTGTACTGCTGGAGTTGCAGCAGGTACTAATGCTGCTGCTGTCTTGGTTGAGCCAATTGTCATGGACAGGACAGCTCAAAGATCAGTTAGGGTGTGGGAGTGGAGAAAGCGAGAGGAGGGAACTGTATTGGTGTTGGAGGGAAGAGGCCAGGACCGGATGACAAAGAAGTCATGGAGGGTTTTAGCAGAGCCAGGACTGGGGAAGCCCATGTGACTAGAACCACCCAAAAAAGGAGGGATATGGTGTACGGAAGGAGGGATTTGCTGCTCAGATCCAAATCAAATCCAGGTTTTGGGAGTTGGATTAAGATTTGATACTCACGTCAGTCCCCAATCAGTAGTGACTGTACAAATAGAATCTTTAAGTGAACATCTTCTTAATTACCATGCAAATGTAGAGAGAGTATTTTATGGGTAAACTAGGTTTTAAAAAGAATAAATATCTAACTACGGTTCTTAATCAAAATTATTCATTGTCGATTTATACATTAAAACTTGTATACAAATAGATAAACGGAATTGGTAAAAACATTACAGATTGCTTATAAATTTGCTACAATAGATTGACTAAACGATAGTTTTAATTCATTTTTTATAAATATGATGTTTACAAAGTGATACATAAAATGAACGGTTTTGATTATAAACACAAAGTTGTGTAATTCGAACATAAAGAATTTTATGTCAGAGTTCCTATTTATCCTTAAGTTGCCAAACGTGTTCCTTTAAAAATCCCCTCAGAGTTCCTATTTATCCTTAAGTTGCCAAACGTGTTCCTTTAAAAATCCCCTCATGTTTGCATTCAATCGTAACTTCATATACTTTTAAAACATTTCAATTTAATACATATACTTATTATTTCATTTTAATTTCGTACATTTATTACAATTTTCCTCAAATCTTCCGTTATATGCACACGGAGACAGTCGATGGCCCCACAAAATTTGTGATACATGAATAAAAAAACAAATAAACATATTTGTGTTAGAGTGAAATTTCCTACAAGAAGAAATACCTCCACAGATTTGTTGACCGCAATCCTCACGTTCGCCGAATCCTTCTTCGGTATGTCCCAAAATGATTTCCCTCCGCAGTCTGGCACGGGTACCTGCAAAAGATACTCCGACGCTCAAGTCAGTCGAATGATTTCTATTCTTTGGATTTTCTCCGGTTTCTCCTCCCCTTGCTCTTTGGCTCCAATCCATCTTTATAGGATCGCATGCTTGGGGAGCAAGTACCACGATCTCCCTCTCCTTCCCACTTCCTTAGTGGCCCTCGTAGTATGACTGCATGCTTCGGGAACAGGCATCACGTCACACTTTCCTTTCCCACTTCCTCGGTGATCCTCTGTAATGGAGGCGGTTACCTGGACACGTGCACCTGCTTGTTCCTCGTGGGCTTTCCTTGCGATTTATCTTGCATAACACCATCCTCAGGTGATTTGGATTGGCCCATGAGTTGAAACCCGGATTTTATCCTCCCACAATGCCCCCTTTTCCCCTTTTTTACGTATGTAAAATAGGGGAAAACTGAGTTTTTCGATCACATGCGGCCTTGCAACTATGCTTTTTGTACCTAGCTAAACTTTTAGCATTTCTTACCTAGACCACATTTGTGCGATTTGTTTTTATACGGGTAAACTTACCTTTAGTGAGTTTACCAAAGTCATTGTTTCGTGTGCTTGACTCCCGAAAGCCAGACAGATTGCTTCGCTTACTTTACGAAAGTCACTTCGCACCTTCACATAAAATATGGGCTGACACCCTCCACGAAAGCAGACTGACATTTACAAACGAGGATTTACGAACAAAGATCTATGAACGAGGATTTACGAGGACATTACGAAGGTGGACTGAGGACTAACATTACGAAGGACTGACATTAGGAAAGCGGAGTGACGTTTCGGAAGAGGACTGACATTACGAAAGTGGACTGACGGAAGTGGACCGACATTACGGAAGAGGAATGACGTTACGGAAGTGGACTGACGTTACGAAAGTGGACTGACGGAAGTGGACCGACATTACGGAAGAGGAATGACGTTACGGAAGAGGGATGACGTTACGGAAGAGGACTGACGTTACGAAAGTGGACTGACGTGCCGTCATTACGGAAGAGGAATGACGTTACGGAAGAGGACTGACGTTACGAAAGTGGACTGACGGAAGTGGACCGACATTACGGAAGAGGAGTGACGTTACGGAAGAGGACTGACGTTACGAAAGTGGACTGACGACGGAAGTGGATCGATGCGGAAGAAGACTGACGAAATTTGACTAAGTAGGCTATTCGTATATGTATCTATTATATAAATCACCATCCCATCTTGTCGAACTGACGAAAGCAGCAGCTACCAGCGCAGAAATCTAGAAGCGCCTCTCCCTTGCCGAACACGTCTACATGTCCATCTGTCTTCACACAATCGCATACATATACGTGGACACCAGTACCGACTTGCCTTTATATATATATATATATATATATGTGTACTTTTTGCGGTCATCACATCCCTGCCAAACTTTTGCATTCTTTTGTACTTTTGTGGACATCACGTCCCTGCCAAACTCTTGCATGTTCTTACATGCTTTTAGATATATATATATATATATACATATATATATATATATATATATATATATATATATATATATATATATATGTATATCCATATCCTGCCAAACTTTTGCATGTTCTTACATGCTTTTAGATATATATATATATATATATATATATATATATATATATATATATATATATGTATCCTGCCAAACTTTTGCATGTTCTTACATGCTTTTAGATATATATATATATATATCCTGCCAAACTTTTGCATTCTTTTGTACTTTTGTGGACATCACGTCCCTGATAAACTTTTGCATGTTCTTACATGCTTTTAGATAGAGATATATATATATATCATGCTTTTCTATACGCCTGGATTCATGTTTTTCTATATATATCCTATGTGGCCATCACATCCAAATTTCTGCATGCTTTTCTATATATAATTTATATATATAAATATATATCCCATGTGGACATCACGTCTAGATTTTTGCATGCTTTTGCATGCCCCTCTATATATATATATATATATATATATATATATGTATGTGTATGCATGTGTACTTTATGTGTGTATACATATATATGTTTGGATTCGTAGGCAGACCTACGAGCAATTTATGTGTGCATATCTCTGCATACTGACATGCGGATCCCTGCACGTACCGTTTATATATTCGTGTCTATCTTGTGCACGCATGTATATATATATATATGTATATGTGCGTGTGTGTGTCATTACCTTGTGCCTCCGTCTTTGCTTGTCTTCACTTTGTCTGCTTAGTTTCTTCTCCAAGCCTGTGATTTCTTGCTCCAGAAACCTCTTACTTTACAGGTAATTTTCATTTCAAACTCCTCTTGCGAGAATATTTCAAACATTACGAGCACCAATTCCCTTTCTGTCTTATCTAACTGAATTTTAGACGATACGTCTCCCACCCGTTTATCATGTTGAGACGTACACCCTGGTCTAAATATGGTGGTACTCCGCCACCCTTTGAAATTGTCAAGGCTCGTGACCTAGGTCATGTTCCAGATGATATACACCTTAGCCCACTTCCTGCCGGAGTTGACATGTATTCGGGCCTCGGTATCCCAGCTGGGTCTACCATTTTGTCTCCAGACCATTTAGAGGTCATTAGTTTCCCGCTCCACCCTATGATTCATCTCATCTTATTCTTCACTAATACTCACCCTATGCAGCTGAACCCAAATTCTTACTTGATCATGTCGACCTTTCTGGCGTTGGGTTTGAAGCTAGGTGTATCCTTAGGTTTTAGGGATTTTCTCTATCTCTTCGACTTGATGGTTATTAAGGGCGAAACTAGCTTCTTTAATTTTAAACCTAGGTATCGTAAGAATTTCTTGTCATTGGGCCCTTCGAGAGCCAGAGATTGGAAAAACCGTCCTCTTCTGATTTCGGGGAACTGGAAAGCTCCCGAGCTATCACAACTATCTATTCCTTCTGCTTTCGGTCCTAAACCTGGTATATATAAATTTACCTTTATTTTTTTTTATAAATATGCGGACTTCACTTACCATGAATTTCTTTCGCAGCTTTATCAGATGGTCCCGAACAGATCATTTCTAAAGACCGAAAATACTGGCTAAAGAAGTTTGTGACGAGGAAGGTATGGAGCTCTAAAGAAGTTGTCGACACCCTTACTCAAATCACCTCTCTCCGCGACTCCATCATTTACTTCCCGTACTGTTTGATCGACCGGTCGTTGCCCCCAGACCCTCTACTAAAATCTATCTTCGCTCTCGATCTTGACCTTCAGTTCAGCGCAGAGTCTTCCTTACTTGTGGCCGACTCTCGAATGGAGGGCTGAGAAGAAGACGAAGAAGGAGAAGACGAAGAGTCAGGGAAATCGGACACAAATTCTGACTTAAATTATTCTCCTGCGATGGCTTCACCACCTTCTGACATTCCACCGTCTCGCTGCGTTACGTCGCCTCCACGTGATCTTCCTGTACCTAGAATTGCAGGCAGGTCGGATAAGCGTCCTTTGGCAGATAGGCCTAAAAAGTCTAGGCGCGGTTCGTCGACTATCTTCAGCATAGCCCCAAGATCCATGTTATGGCAATCGGCTCCTCCCACCTTCGGCTCGGCTAGTGGTGATGGTTCCAGCAATTCATCTCAAGCTTGGAGGCCTGAGTTCACAAAAAAAGATGGGAGTCACATCACCCTCGGCGACGATCTATGGGACAATGCAAGTGCCGCTACTGCTGTGGCAAGGGGCTTAGTTCACCCTAGTGACGCCGGTCGCTTTAAGGCAATGCTCGATGACGATGTCAATTCTTATGAATCGCATTACCTTATAAAGGTATGCCCTTACTCTCTCATGCCTTCGTCATTTCTGTAAGCTTTAACCCTGACGTTGTTTCCAGATGGCTCTCCTTCAAAGGGAAAAATCAGACAAATTGGCTGCCAGGTTGGAATCCCTCAGCCTTACTCAGCAACAGGTCAGAGAGTACCGAGCTAAGCTTCACGGATATGAGGAAGAGATCACAAGTTTGCAAGGAGCTTGGGATGCTGCGACGTCCGAAGTATGCCGCGCGAAGGAAGAGTTGGCCGAGGTCAAGCAAGCGAGGGCCACTGAGCGCGAGATGAATATGCAGCAAATACGTAAGGAGATGGCTTCCAGCTTCAGGTTCGGTTGGGTACAAAGCCAGCAGCGTCCGGAACATCGATTTGTAGATGATCCTGACGCGTATGATCGCCATATGGGAATTGAACCGGGTGGATACGAGTGGTACGAAGGGATGGATCCTAAAGATCGGAAACCCTCAGACCAACCTGCTTCTTTTGATCCTATCCCAGGCAGCAGGTTTGTTACTACTTCCGGACCCATCTCGAGTTTAGGCTTTGGAGGCTTTCAATCCGGCCCTCATTTCGGCGTTCAGTAGCTCTCACAAACGCGTGGTCTGTTCTTTTGGGCTACACCCCATTTGTGTTGGTGATCCATTCTCGTGGGCTAAAACTCCATCTGTGTTTGTAATATGTTTTTTTCCCTTTATTATCTCCGTTGTATCTTCGCCCGATTGTAGTTCACAAATTGGGCCTTCGCCCTCCCACTTCCTAACTCTTCCTGTCTGTTCCTTTTAATTTTCAATCGTAACTGAATGTGAACAATTATCACTTTATCTTTAAATTTAAGTTTTCAAACCAAAGAGGTTAACTTATCTTGATAAGACACGATCACATTAGATTTTGAATTTTCGTTTCTATCAATTTCGAATTGTCTCTATATAAAGGGATGTTTGAGAGCCATTAGATAGTACCTGGATCTTCATGGCTAACAATCGAAAAGTGAAGCTCCACTTCCGGCTCTACGCTAATGTTCCCAAAAAAAGAAGCTCCCGCAGGGGTTCCAGGGGTTCTAGGAATGTAATCGAGCTAGGTTCTAACTCATCTTCTCGTTCGCCAGGGAGGGCTTCCTATTCTTCTGAAGTCCCTAACACTTTCCATGAATCCTCATACCGGTCTCGAACAAGATCGGGTGGAAAACAAGCTCTAGACTCAATTGTCGACGGAATGATCTCTCCAAGGCTAAATCATACCCCTCGAGCTCTTAATCCTATTATTGACATAATGGTCTCTCCAGGAGGGAGTCACGCAACTCGAGTTCCTGACTCTATCACCCGTTCTCCTGACCCTTATGCAGGAGATGAAGCGGGTCCTTCTCGCGCACCTTCCCGTCATCGACCACGCTGTCCCCAGTGTTTCGACTATTCTATACTATTGAATGAGCGTGAAACTCTGAAGGGACACTTACAACGCGCTGAACACCAGGTGGATCGTCTCAGGGGGGAATTAATGGCTGCCGATCGTGCCGTGTCTGCTGCTCACTCAGATGGCATATATGATGGTTTTAAGCAAGGTGTCCAATATTTCCGTTCCAAGGCAAAAGTGGCATTTCCTTCCGTAAACTGGGATAGTCTCTCTACCCCACTAGACTAAGTGTCATTTTGCTTGTAATAAGTTGGGCCTTTAGTTCCAACCACTACTGGGATGTCTAGTAGCACTGTTGTCCCTGTTTTTCCTTTCCGCTAGTAGGTTTATTTTTCATTCTTGTCTTTTATCGTACTATGTGCCGAATGTTTTAAATAAAACATATTCTTTTTACGGCATGAGAGCAACATCCCAATGCCTAAGCTTTTTACCTTTGTACATGTCACGCCTCATTTTCCTTTATTCAATCTTGGATGGGTTTTTGCCCATTGGTTTTCCTTTCTGCTCGATCTTAGATTTTCGATCTTGATTGGGTCTTTGCCCATGCGATCTTGGGTTTCTTTTCCCACTCGATCTTATATTCGCGATCTTGATTGGGTCTCTGCCCATTCGATCTTGGGTTTTATTTTCCCACTCGATCTTTGATTTTCGATCTTGATTGGGTCTTTGCCCATGCGATCTTGGGTTTCTTTTCCCACTCGATCTTATATTCGCGATCTTGATTGGGTCTCTGCCCATTCGATCTTGGGTTTTATTTTCCCACTCGATCTTTGATTTTCGATCTTGATTGGGTCTCTGCCCATCTAGTCTTGGGTTTTATTTTCCCATTCGATCTTTAGTTTTCGATCTTGATTCGTTCCTCATCCCCTAGTTTGTACTCTTCAGCTTTAGACTTTATTTTAAGATTTGGATGAAATGCAACTTTATTTATCAAACAATAGGGAGATGTCGATGGACATCTAGGGATACACCCTTCGATATGCAAGGAAAACGGAAAGGGATTTACCCTTCAATATTACTGGAAACAGAAATTTAAATACGGGAAACATAAATACGAAAAGTTAAATGTGGTACTTTCTCAAATGAATTGCGTTCCACGAGCGCGGCACATACTGACCTGTTTCAACGTGCCTGAGTTTATAAGCTCCCTTCCCGAAGGCTTCGGTCACCTCATACGGTCCTTCCCATATGCGTCCAAGCTTCCCTGCATTCAAATATTTTATGTTTTCCATGACCTTTCTCAACACCCATTCTCCTACCCTGAATCTTTTCGACTTAACCCGTTTGTTGAAATAGGCGGCGACTTGGTTCTGGTAGTTCGCAAGTCGTAGTGCAGCAATCTCTCTTTGTTCCTCGACTAAGTCGAGGTTATGGGCTAGTTGCTGATCGTTCTCGCCATTTTCCACAACTATTGTTCTGACCGTAGGTAGACCGACCTCTGTGGGGATAACCGCTTCAGTACCATAAGTGAGAGAAAATGGGCTTTCACCCGTTGGCTTCCGTTTTGTGGTGCGATAAGCCCATAGTACATTAGGGAGTTCCTCATGCCACTTTCCTTTACGCTGTTCCAACTTTTTCTTTAAGCAATCAAAAATCGTTCGATTCGTCTTCTTTGCTTGGCCATTGCCTTGGGGATAACTCCTGGAAGAGAATTGTAATTTGATCCCTTTCTCGGTGCAATAGCTTCTAAACCTTCGATTGTCGAACTGCGTTCCATTATCCGTTACAATCGCCCTTGGTATGCCAAACTGGCATATAATGTTCCGCCATACGAATCTTACAACGTCATCTTGTGTGACAGAAACATATGATTCTGCTTCTACCCACTTAGTAAAGTAGTATGTGGCAAGAAGGACGAACTTGTTACTTCAGGGCGCCCTCGGCAACGGGCCTACGATATCCATGCCCCATTTTGCGAATGGCCAGGGTCCTACGACTGGATTGAGTTCTTCAGCGGGTTGTCTAACAACTGGAGCATATTTCTGGCACTTGTCGCATTTTCTTACATACTGTTTCGCGTCTCGAGCCATGTATGGCCAAAAATAACCTTGAGTTAATGCTCGATGTGCTAAGCTTCTTCCTCCTGAGTGATTCCCACACATTCCTTCATGTAATTCTCTCAGAACCCATTCGGACTGCCTTGAATTTAGGCACTTGAGGTAAGGTCCTGAGAATGACCGCCTATAACGCGTGTCGCTAAGGATTGCATATCTTACTGCTTTCATTCGGAGTTTTCTCGCTTCCACAAGATCTTTCGGCTGGATCCCTTTTGTCAGGTAGTTTACGATTGGTGTCATCCAGCAATCATTATCCTCAGCTTGAGCTTGCTCTGGCAACGGGCTGTCAAATCCCAACCTTTGCCCGCCAATTTGCATCACGTCTGATTGTACTGTTCCGATACTCGGGGAGTGCATATATTCTACTTCGGCTACCCGCAGGTTCCCTTGTGCGGTTGACGCTGCATACGCTAGCTGATCCGCTCTTTTGTTCATTTCTCTAAGTATTTGCTTCAACTCGAAATACTTGAATCCATTCACCAGCCCTTTAACCAGTTGCCGATATGCCTCCATCCTCGCATTTTTAGTCGTATATTCTTCAATTGCTTGGCCGACGATGAGTTGTGAATCACTGTGCACGGTAAGACGGCTTATCTTCAATTGTTTTGCAAGTTCAAGGCCTAGTACCAATGCTTCATATTCCGCCACGTTGTTTGATGCGGGAAAATCCAACCGAACCGAACACTCTAAATCTATACCTTTAGGAGAAATTAAAATGATCCCTGCCCCAGCTCCTGCTTGATTGGATGACCCATCCACATAAAGCTCCCACTTGATCTTATTAGGGTCGGCTTCTGCAATTTCTTCGCATTCACCCTGCAAACTTTCACGAGGATAACACTCTACAAGGAAGTCAGCAATTACCTGTCCTTTGGTTGCGCTTCGAGGCTGATACTTTATATCAAAGGAACTAAGTTCGATGGCCCACTTCGTAATTCTTCCTGATAAGTCTGGTTTAGATAAGATAGCCCTCATCGGTTGATTAGTTAACACCACAATGGTGTGTGCCTCAAAGTACTGACGGAGCTTATTCTTTGCGGTTACTAAGGCCAACACCATCTTCTCAGTGGGTGAATACCTCTTTTCTGCATCGATTAAACTTTTGCCCACGTAAAATATGGGTTGTTGAACCGAGCCTTCTTCTCTGAATAATGCAGCGCTTACTGCCCCTTCACTTACAGTTAGGTACATGTATAACAACTCCCCTTACTTGGGAATGGTTAACAACAATGGGCTCGTGAGATATTTCTTCAGTTGTTCGAAAGCTTCCTTTTGCTCATGCCCCCACACATCGCCTTTCCGGTTTCGTATGGCTTGAAAAAAAGGTTTGCATCGATCGGATGATCGTGAGATAAAACGACTAAGGGCAGCGATTCGCCCGATTAACACTTGAATGTCTCTGGGTGTTACGGGATCTGGCATGTTACACAAAGCTTCAACTTTCGCTGGGTTCGGTTCAATACCTCGCTTGTTCACTATGTGCCCTAAGAACTGCCCAGATGATACACCGAATGCGCATTTTGCCGGGTTTAGCCGCATGTTATATCTTCTCAATATGTCAAAGGTGTTGTGTAGATGATCAATGTGTTGGCACCTTTCTCGGCTTTTGACAACCATATCATCAATGTAAACCTCCATTGTATTTCCGATTTGATTTTTAAACATCTTGTTCACTAACCTTTGATAAGTCGAGCCGGCATTCTTAAGTCCGAAAGGCATAACGGTGTAGCAATACAATCCACGCTCAGTGATAAAATCGTTCTTCTCTTGATCTTCAACAGCCATATGAATTTGGTTATAACCAGAATAAGCATCTAAGAAAGACAATAGTGCGTACCCAGCCGTAGCATCCACCGTCTGGTCAATCTTTGGAATTGGAAAACAATCTTTCCGACACGCTCTGTTCAGGTTGGTATAATCCACACACACGCGCCATTTTCCTTTTTCTATCTTGCCCACCACCACGACATTCGAAACCCAAGTTGGGCACCAGACATCACGAATGAACCCAACTTCGAGGAGCCTATCGACTTCTGCACTGATAATCTGATTTCGTTCTGGCGCAAATCTCCTCTGCTTTTGTCTGTGTGGAGGACAACTCGGATCAACATTCAACTAATGGCATGCCACTTCCGGATCAATTCCTGGCATGTCCTTATGAGACCATGCAAAAACATCAGCGTTGCTTCTTAAAAATTTCATCAACTCTTCGACTTCCGCATCAGATAGGAGGGAGCCCACCCATATTCGTTTCTCAGGATCGGTTGGATCCAAAACCTCATCCCTCAATGGTTCTATAGTTGGGGGTTCTTGATCGCTGCTTTCCTGGTCCTGCTGTGGTGGGTCCTCCGCTAATTGCTATAACGGTTTATTCTCATGAAGGTGTTGCACTTCCTTATTTGTCTTGATGTCTGTTGCCATACTGTAGCATTTTCTGGCCTCTAGCTGATCCCTTTGATGTCGATGGTCGTTTGACCATCCGTCGACAAACACCTCATTACTTGGCATCTGGTTGACGCTTCTCCATCCATTCGATGGATCCAATCCCTTCCCATAATGGCATTATATGCACTCGGAGCATCGATGATGACAAAAATGACGAAAAGAGTCTTACCTGCTGCCGTGACAGGAAGGGTCACGTCTCCAATGGGCCGGGCCTTCGTTCCTTCAAATGCATAGATAGGAGTTGGATTTGGCCTTATCTCTTTCTCGTCTAATTTCATTCTTCTAAATGTGCTCCAAAATAGAACGTCTGTGCTGCTTCCCCCATCTATCATTACCCTTTTCATTCTTGAATTGGCAACACGTAGCATTACGACCAATGCATCATTGTGAGGGAATTGAATTCCTTCGAGGTCTTTTTGGCTAAAGGAGATGACTCCGAAATTATCCAACGCTTTAGATGCTTTAAGGGCTGAAGTTATGTTGTGTACGCGTCTGGACTTCTCGGCCTCCCGTCTTTGTGACCGATAGCGTGCTTCACGTCCCTCAGGGGGCTGGGGCCCACCATGTATGACATTGATATCCAACAACCTCTCATCCGCTCCAATGTTTCCTGTTACTGCTTGAAGTCCTCCATCATTCTTGTGTTCGTCTCTCGATTCTATATGGTACTGTGACAACATCCCCTTCTTCAGCATAACTTCCACTTGGTTCCTTAGGCTTCGACAATCATTAGTAGTATGACCAAAGTCGTTGTGATGAGCGCACATCTTGTTCCTGTCTCGCTTCTCTAGTGGCGTTCGAATTGGGGCCGGCGCACGAAAGATTCCTTTTCCTTTGTTCTAGTGAAAAATTTTGCCCAGGCTCACTGTCAGCTTAGTGTTTGGGCGATCAAGTCTGGATCTTTCATTAAACCCATCCTTCGGATCCCGTGAAAATCTTCTTTCTTACCTCGGTTGAGCTGTGGATTTCAAGGTAAGTGCGGTAGTGTCCGCTGGAGATGCAGCAATAGTTGCGGTGGCCCGCTTTGATTGGATAAGTTCTTCTTCCTCTAATATGATGATTCCATCAGCTCGGGCCATCACCTCCCTCATGTCCAGTGGTGGTGTCTCGATTAACGACCTACGCATCCTCGTTCCAGGTAACACCCCTTCTCGGAATGCCAAAGCGGCGGTGTGAGAGTCACACTCTTCTAGGGTAGACATCTCTTCCGTGAACCTAGTCATGTAGCTCTTGAGGCTCTCGCCGACATTTTGTTTGGTGCTGAACAAGATCGTAACATCTTTTCTTGGCCTTCGATTACAAACATATTGAGATATGAATGCTTCACATAGATCTGTGAAACTTCCGATAGACCTCGATTTTAGTTGTCTGAACCATGTTAAAGATGATCCCGAAAGACTTGAGGGGAACAACTTGCACAGGAGGGCCTCATCATCTCCTTCAAGTGCCATTTGCTGTTGAAAGTGATAAATGTGTTCGACAGGATCAGTCGTGCCTTCAAATAACCTAAACTTTGGTTGGGTGAACTTGGCAGGTTTTTTAGCTTTCAGGATGTCCTCTGTAAACGGCGATTTGCGAATTCCTCTGGCCGCTTCTAAGGCAAGCTCCGCTGGGGTTTGTGGCTTGTATCCCTTCACAATATTCTCAATTTGTTCTCGCAAATCAACATCTTTTACCTTTTTCGATCCTTTTCCGCTGTAACCCCCTTCGCCTCGATTCTTTGTCACTTCAACACAGTTACTGGATGGCGCGCTAGTAGAGCTACCTTCTTTATCATCCTTTTCTGCACGTTGTCTCTTGGTGCCTGCTACATTTTCTACGACATTTCTCGCCTTAGCCTTCTTCAATGCTTCCTTTGCCGTCTTTTTTGTTTCGCGCAATTCCCTCGTTAACCTTCTAAATTGTTCCATAACGAGACTGGGTTCACTATTTTGAGATTGAGACCTAGCATGTACCGATTGAGTCCCTACGCCTTCAGAGGGATTCAGAACTTCTTGTGCGGATCCAATCATGCTTGTAGTTTGATTCTTTTTCCCACAGACGGCGCCAACTGTTAGAGTGAAATTTCCTACAAGAAGAAATACCTCCACAGATTTGTTGACCGCAATCCTCACGTTCGCCGAATCCTTCTTCGGTATGTCCCAAAATGATTTCCCTCCGCAGTCTGGCACGGGTACCTGCAAAAGATACTCCGACGCTCAAGTCAATCGAATGATTTCTATTCTTTGGATTTTCTCCGGTTTCTCCTCCCCTTGCTCTTTGGCTCCAATCCATCTTTATAGGATCGCATGCTTGGGGAGCAAGTACCACGATCTCCCTCTCCTTCCCACTTCCTTAGTGGCCCTCGTAGTATGACTGCATGCTTCGGGAACAGGCATCACGTCACACCTTCCTTTCCCACTTTCTCGGTGATCCTCCGTAATGGAGGCGGTTACCTGGACACATGCACCTGCTTGTTCCTCGTGGGCTTTCCTTGCGATTTATCTTGCATAACACCATCCTCAGGTGATTTGGATTGGCCCATGAGTCGAAACCCGGATTTTATCCTCCCACAATTTGTAATTATAAAATGATCCCAGAAGTCACACTTGCAGAATCTTTGACTAGGCTCCACTATGGATCCTCTTTATGAGGATTTAAGGATCTGTCTATTTATTTTATATTATGCGATCAATTTTTGTCAGGTATTATTTATATTTAATTTAAAATAAGAGTATTTAAAATGATTTCTGACCGTACAATTTAAGATAAACGGACACGATTTGAGGATCGTTGGAATTCTCACAAGATTTGAGGATTGTTAGAATCCTCACAAAGAGGATCTAGAGAGGATCCTCATTCGACTTCTACAACCTATGGTTCGTATCCGAACTTGTTTTGTCTCAAATGGGCCAGCAAGAACAAATAGAGGCAAAACTGTATCTCCACCAGTTGTTGATTTTGTGAGAAAAGGTGTTCTGATCTTGTTAACTAGACGATTACGGTCGTTGCCAACGGACGGACGAGATTGAGTCCAATTGATTTTGGTGGTCTTACTGGTTAGTCTCTCAGTTTCCACTGAAGCCGAACGACGCTGTTTGAGAGACAGATTTTGGAGACCGAAAAAAGAAGGAAGCATGAACATGAAGGCACAGAGGTTTGTATGCGACGGAGCAAGCCCTGGTAGTAAACCACTATATATATATATATATACATATTATATCAATATCTCTCTTTCAAATTTCCAATTAGAGCCTCGGATTGGGTACCTGCCATCGTTAGGCTTGCTTCTAAAACCTCACTTCAGCCAGCGGCGCACTTCATACTCGCTCTCGCTTAGACACCATGTAGTAGGAAAACCAAAGTCTTGTGTGAACAAATTTGGGGCCAAGCCAATTCTAAAGCAAACCTAGAAAGTGTTCCGTCTCCATCACCTTCTGCCAACATCAACACCATCACCCTACCATGCTACATGTTGACACCATCGTTGCAACTACACCTCTTCAAATTTTTCATCGCCACCATCTCCATTGCTATACTGTTCTGCCACCGCTATTTACCATCACCACCACTAAGCACTGCCACTATTACTTCATGCCACACCTTGCTGTTACTGCAAACAGAAAAACTACGACTATTGACGCAACAGTTATCCCCATGTTCTCACAATTAATTAAACTAGACTCACAAGATGTTATTTATGTGATATGTAATGCTCTAATTTTTTTGTCTCAGTATAGTTCTAGGGGTTTTGGGAGCAACCTCTCCATAAATGGGGGTAAGGCTAGCCGACATTCACCTCTCCCAGACCCTGCGTAAAGCGGGAGCCTTGTGCACTGGGTACGACCTTTAGTATAGTTATGGGGGTTATAACTTGGTTTAAACAAACTAGTTTAGCTAACATGCCTATCAGGTTAATTGGTCTAAACTAGATTATAGGATTCACATGCCTTCCAACTATTTGGTTATGTGCAGAAGATGTTCCTCTTTGATTGGCAATAAGATTTGATCATACAAGGTTTTAAAGCTTCATACCTTACATGTCATTCATCTGTGTGAAGATGCCATGTGCATTTGTGTGATGAAGCTATGTGCAATCTCTATGCCCGTGAGGAGGACCTACTGAGTGCTTTGTGTTCATTCAAAATGGAAGGATAACTTCAACATAAGAAAAACATTTAGAGCCTCAAAAAAATTAATTAGCTCACAGCTCCAAACATGTCTTTTTCTTTCTAATTATAGAAAGTTTGGAGTGCAAAATGAGAATTTTTGAGTGCAATAACAATTCTCTTTATTTAATTCTTTTTAACATTTATGTGAGGTCTCTCCTCACCTAAAATTTTGGCTCCGCCACCGAGTTTTGTACAAGTCTTTTTTTTTGTTGTTGATGGATTCAATAACCGGTTGTATCCGCATGAATTTTCCTCCTTATATGTGGAGTTTTACCACGTAAAAAAAAATCAGTCATTATTCAAACCCATTTCACTAGACAACTTGAAACCAACTGTTGCATGTAAATTTATATACAACTTATATCATTATCACATACATCTTCAGAAAATCCGTATATTAAGTTATGAAGATTGAAGACTAACAACAATAGTATTTGTAAATTTTGAATATTCGCCTATTTGTAGAGGCGAACATACAAGATTATTACATTATTATTGTACAAGAAAAATATTTAAAAAACCTATTTACATTGTCAGGTAGACAAATTCGGTAACAACCAACAAACCTCAACAACATAAAAAAAAAAAAAATTAAATAAACAAATAAAAGAATATCTTATTTCGCCAGCACCCCGTTATTGATCATCCTTATCTGTACAAAATAAAGAATATCCTATCAAAATGTCAAAATATTCTCCAAAAATACAAAACCATTGACAATTCCATTTTTTGGTTATCTTCCTTCCTGTTTCCCCTATTGGAAACCACCAGATCATTTGGCCGGTTTACTACCCTGCAGGCCACCTTGTTCAACACCATCGCCTGTATCAATAGTCCTCACCTTGAATCGCTCGAGCCTAAGTTCCGATTCCCCTCCTTTGAAATCCCGCGGTGAACCAACGCTCAGACTCCGTTGCATAGTTCGAGCTAGTTTGGTTTCATCCGGTTTCACTTGAGCTAATATCACATGCAATTTCTTTGGCACCTCAAGAAACTTATCTTGAATCCCCGGAAATATTTTCTTGAACAGTTCCAGCCTTCGAAAATAAAGTTCCCTGAAAAACTCTACCAACGCCAACAACTTTGGATCAACAGACTTTCCAACTTGGGATTGGAATCTGTAGTAACTGTCGCCTAAGTCGCTAACATTTCTTCGAAGTAGGCCGCTTTCGAGCTGTGACATATCATTCTTGGTGCCCGAAAATGAAGTGCTCGTGCTCGATGGCTCTGTATATGTAGCAATATCATCTACTTGTGGATATCCTTCCGGCCTCTCCATGGATGTAACAATCGATCTTCGAAAATATATGTAAAAGAGAATGGGGTTGAGTTGTGTATTTGATTGATCTCAATGTGCTTTCCGTGGGGTTTATCTTTGGTTTTGGATGGGGTAATCATATATATAGTGTTTAGGTTTAGGAAACTAGTTCAAGATTTCAAAGCAAGCCATGACTTTGTCTCTATGCCAACTAGGCTACGCGTAGCTGATTGGGTTGTAGACATATTTTTGGATTGGAAGACAAGAAATTGACCAAATCATGGCCACATATTTGGGTTTGATCAAAACCAAAGACTGCTAATCCACTTGATCATGGGGCCTAATTTGGGCTGTCGTATGATCATACGACTCTGCACACCTGCTCATGATGTAATGTATATATACACGTTTCTTGGAAAAATGGATAACTTGCAAAATTGAGAAGAAGAACCAATCTTCAAGCTGCTCATTGGCGTGGCGTCACAATTTTCTTTTGGTGCTTTATAAACTCAACTAAAACAGAATTCAATTACTCCTAAGGTGGATTGTGTTAGGGACTTCCTCTTCTAATGACGGTTAGGGACTTTCTCTCTAACTATTACATCTTGGGTTCAAATTCTTTCACGGTCTCTTAATATAGATTTTTGCTCACTATCCTATTTATCACCGAAATCCAAATACTGCATTTGTATATGTATTTTAAATGGACTCCATGTACTTTCTCATTCCGTGAATCCTAGTATACACTCGAATGCTTTGGGAGGAGTGTGATTCCGTTTCTTCTCACTTCAATCCTATTTGGTAAACACGCCATCAAAGTTAAATAGAGAAAGGAAACGAATAGTGATGAATCAACTAAAAATATATATATTTCACATACTAAGCACACAGAAAAATAAGTGAGGAGTAGAATTAAAAACAAACACACATAAGAAGAGTGCAAGATGATTATTCAAGACTGCAGACAACAACATTCACTACAAAAAGAAACACTCTTTCAGATAAGCATATGGATGAAATATCGAGATGGGCTTAGTGTTTCCTCGTTGGGGGAGCTATAGATGCAAGACATTGTTCCCAGATTTGTTTACTCATAGCCTACGCTTGAGATTTGTGGACATTGGGCCTAGAAGCAATTGCCTCGTTGACGAACAGGTCGTGACATTGCTTAGCCAGAGACACAAGAAGATAGCAACAACCATCACTTACAACAGCCTCTTTAAAAATACTTTTGCTCACTTCCAACCCACACTTGACGGAGAAATATTTTCTACATTCATCCAAAGTCGGCGAATTTGAAGACTCGGCAGTTGGGACTGCAAAAATAACACCAAATGGACTCGCAAAGATCAAAATCACCAGAAGAGAATTAATACTCATCTTAGCTATAATACTTGGAGCACCAATTGCATTTGACTAATTTCTTGGATCGAGTTTTGCGAGCTAGTTTATTTATACGCCAAAACTCTTATGAACTTCGTAATTAACTACGCAGGAGATTCAATACTTTCAATATTATAGGTGAGAATTTGAAAAAACAGTTTCGTATTTAATACATTCGAAACCAGCGATCGTTCAAGAAAAAAAAAACGAAAAGATAATGTATCATTAATACTATAAAATTTGTAATAAGTATGGTCAAACAAATCGTTGTAGGGATCTATATGTATCATTAACACACTAGTACCTTATCATTTTTTTAACATACAATACTATCTATACTAAGGGAGTGGGAGTGCGGACTAAGCCTCACAATGAACTAAAAATAATGTGGTTCAAATTCACCTTCAGCGATAATCGAACCTAAGACCTCTCATAATGGGCTAGCAAGTAGTAGTACTATGGTTCAAATACCACTAGATCGTAGCACTAAGTGGCAATACCTTATCATTTTTTTCATACATACAATAGTACATCAAAGAGTGAGAGAGTGTGTTAAGCCTCATAATGGGATAGCTATAATAATTTAGTTCAAAAGAAAAAGTATCTAAAAATATCAAATTTAGATATTTGTATCCTAATATATTACAGTAAACCACAGTATGATAGTACTAAGTGGCTCTAAATATTTTTATTTTTGGTTTACAATTTTTTGAACATAAGGTATCCCATAACACATTAATAATAGTATAGATAGATACGATATATGAAGGATATACAAAACTCATTAAGTTGAACTGAAACATTCCCTTGATAATCTCCAATTAATGGGTGCTATTTTTTTTTATTTGAACAAATGATATTTTTTACACTAAAAAGGGGTGGACTTAGCCTCATAATGGGCTAGCAATAATTTGGTTCAAATTCACTTTTGGCAAGAATTGAACCTAAAACCTCTTACTTACAAATGAAGAGGAATATCACTATATCATAGTACTAAGTGGCTAATGCGTGCTATTATACAGTAAGGCGGAAAATCTAAGTGCTATTGTTTTTTTTTTTTTTAGTACTTTGATATTTTTATACTAAGGGGAGGGGAGTTTAGCTAAACAACACTATGAGCAGCCTAATTTGGTATCGAACTCGTCATTCACGAGTTTAGCTAAACCACACTATGGACAACCTAATTTGATATTTATCCACCACCACGATCCTTCTACAGGACATTGATCACTTGGACGTCTTCTTGTTCCTGCGTCTCCAACATTCTATTTCGAACCAACGGGTTTAGCAGTTTGATCAACGACATCATCTACATCGATAGTCCTGACCTTGAATCGCTGAAGCCTCATTCCGGATTCTCTTCTTTTGAAATCACGCGGCGAACCAATACTTAGACTCCGTTGCATTGTCCGATGTGCTTTGGTTTGATCCGACTTCATTTGAGCTAATACCACACCCAATTTCTTAGGCACCTCAATAGTTAATTTATCCTGAACCCCGGGAAATATTCTATTGAATAGTTCAAATCTTCGAAAATAAAGTTCTCTAAAGAATTCCACCAGAGCTAGCAACCTTGGATCAACTGATTTGCCAATTTTTGACTGAAATCTGTAGTAAGTATCACCTACGTCACTAACATTTCTCAGGAGTAGGCCACTCTCTAGCAGTGACATATCGTTCTTGGTGCCGAAAAATGAAGTGCTTGCACTTGATGGCTCGTTACATGTGGCAATATCGTCTACTTGTGGATATCCTTCTGGCTTCTCCATGGAACAACCGATAAATTGATATTGCTAGATACAAATAGGGGAGATTGAGCTGTTGTGTTTAATGGTTGGCTAGCTGAACTTTTAATTTGAATAGCAAATTGATCGATCTAAATGTGTTTGAAAGCGTTTAGGTTTTGGATAATGTTGATGCGCGTTCGTGCACATATATATAGGTGTTGAGAATCTGTAGTTGACTAAGTTCAAGATTTCTAATTAAGCCATGACTTTGTCATGCCAATTAACTAATTAATTAAGCTACCGTGTAGTTGATTAATTCATTGCTAGATAATTTTTGGATGGGAAGACACACAATGTATGAAAGTCAAATCATGGCTGCACATTTAGGTTTGATCAAAACTATCAACCAGTCAACTTCTTGATCATGGGGCCAATAAGGGTTATCTTAAGAGAGATTTTTCAGTGTGACAGGTACACGGGGTGATACACCACGTATTATTATACAAATTGTGGGATATATGTGCTAAAAAAATTAATAACTTAAAATATAAAATTTTCCACTACTCTTATAGAAACACGTGGTATACCACTTGTATTCTCAAAAAATGAGTCCCTTGAAAAAGAGAAGCCATCGTTGTTGGTGTGATAGCTTTCTTTGGTCCCACGTCTTGGTGTGTTTGAGGAAACTGCTAAGAACTTTGTTTAAGTTAGATTTGGACCAAATTGTTAGAGGAGCGTAGTTTCAAAAGAAAAATTCAGCCTTTGTTTTGGTAAGAACAAAAACCTCAATTACGAAGTCAAAATTGACTTAGCACATCAATATTTAACTGAATAACTTCAAAAAGGTCTCTAAATTATTTTGCATCCATAGTCACTACATTTGATTAATCTCTTAGATTGCCACAGCACTTTGTCAAAATTCCTCTAGGCACTACACGTGATTTTTCTTCCACCTTTGGAGCCAATGTCTATGTGGTTGGACTAGATTTTGCACTATTCGACTTTGTGTACTAAGCCGTTGGATGTTTGTTAAGATATTAAAATCAATTTCAGTTACTATTGATCGATGAATGGGATGCAAACCCTATCCCTAATCTGAAAGCAAAACAACAGTGTCCATCTCAAATTGGTGGATAAATTCATGCGCAGCCATATTATCCCATTATGGGTAACATCATCTTGAAATTGGAAAATGTCAAGATAATTTGCTTGCATATTGGATAAATTTTAAAAGGCCTACGTGAGATGGAAAAATATTGCGAAAATGTGTAGTCCACGGGATTATATCGGGCCCAATGGAGAAAATTTTGGACGTCCATGGGATAATTTGCAAGCCATTAGCACGTCTCCATTTTGGGATTGACACTTATCCTTGCAGCGAGTTAGACATTTTCCAATCAGACTCATCGGGCTGTCAAGTTTTGGCCAATTGATAGATCGGTGATGCAATCTCGTGGGTTTATTCTGGATATAATATTCCTAGGAAAAAATATTTTTGGCGAATTTATTACTCATGGCATGGACTTTACAAAGCGTGTTAGCATTATAAATACAGAAGCATTGGCTACAGAAGGGAGGACGTTTATCCCAACACATAAATAAACTCTCCATGCGAATCCTCTCATTATTGGAATCAAATTTGCGCACGGCCATAAATGATAGAGATGCCCATACTTGTTAATTCCTTACTAGATTAAGTTCCTGAATCTTGCGGAACAAGCACGATCTATCTTAGTGATCGACATACTTTACCCACTGATTCTGGAACAGGGTGATGGTGGCATCACTGAACTGTTTAGTCAGCTAGCCATTAAACTAACAATTTATAAGTAATAACAAATAACAACAAAGCGTTTTATTGAAGACATAGATAACATATATTGATTCTTTGTACGTAAAAAGGAAAACATTGGTTTTCTCGTATGCTCTGAAGTCTACGTAAGTTTCGGAAATATACAATATATAAAGAGAGAATCTAAAAAAAGTAGTGATTTTACTTGTACTCCATGTTACGAGAATAAAAGAGTAAGACTACAAGAGTAGTTCAACAACGTCCAAATTTTATGAGTTAAGTAGGTCAATGAGAATTCATGTTCGATCCATTTCTTTTCTTCTTCAATCGGACGGAAGGAAAGAGGAGGCATTTGCTCTATTTGCTTCTTCCTCTTCCCGAGTACAATCAGCTACACCCGCCCTTGCACCTTATCAACTGGTTATCTTTTTTCCATTCACTTAGCTAGTTTAGTAGCAGGTTTTTTCGTTCATTTTCTAGGATCAGAAGGAACCGCTAGAATTAGTGCTCGGGGAGGAAAGCTGCTCTTGCTTTTGTTCTCTTTGCTCTTTAGAAAAGGGTTTCTGTGAACAAGGAAGAAGGCACGTCTTTTTGGCTCCTTCATCTACTAATTATGTAACTTGACTCCCGTAATCCTTCAGTTTTTTCACCTTTGTTTGATTTCCACTTCACATCCAATGTATTTTTATTTGTATCCAATAATACAATATCGATTTTTTTTTCAAACAATAAAATAAGAAATAAAATTGAAAAGAAAAGCATGAGAAGGTTCCTTAGGCTTTCTTCGCCAATTAAGTAACAAAATATAGAAGAGCAGGAGGCATGGCAAGCATCATGCACAATTAAGACCCAAAACCCTCTTATATTCCTGCATGCAACCAAATTTGGTTTATGTTATTCATTCTTTCTATTATTTAAATTTTCATTAGTTAAACAATTTTTTCCACTTTTGTCCATATATAATGGCCCACAATGGCAGTAATCATGCATGTGTGCGTTTGGCTCATTTGAATGTCAGTTCGTGAAGACATTTTTTATTTTTTTTACGTGGAAAATCTGCGGGGCAGACGATTCCTAATTGATATCAACATCATGTCGTTTAGTAAATCCTGCCAACTATATATGCTTCCCTCCACCAGTCCTCTACTCCGACCTGCAACTCAAATCAACCATCCAACAAAGACCTGCAACTCAAATCAACCATCCAACAAAGACTAATTAAGAGATGGCGACGTTGGTAGTGCCCAAGTCGCCGATTTCAGTCATCTTCTTCATTCACAAAGCTATATGCAATGAGCTTGGTGTGCTTCACCAATTGGCAATGGGCTATGCCATGGGCACACATGCAGATGTTGGGGCATTTTTGGAGCGGTGCAACTTTCTCAAATCTATTTATGAAAACTACTTACATGTCAAAGACGAGGTATGTACAAATTTTAGCACTAAACATGTATATATTATATGTACATTAGTAGCGGAACTTGGGTGGGAAGTGTCTCTGCAGTGAGGCATGCTGAGTGACAAGTACTATCAAGTTAAAACATTTCATTTGTCACAAACATTAATTAAATAGAAAAATTAACCAAACAAAACTTGTCAATAAAGATGGAAAATTAACCCATTGGGTTGTTAATGGGTACCCATTAAGATCCATTTATTTGATTTTACCTTACACCATTATCACCATTATCACAATTACCAATCTCACATCTATATTATGGTGATATCAAATTAAAACAGATTTTAACTAGTACCCATTAACAATCAAATAGGTTGATTTGCCACCTCTAATTACCAGGTTGCATGCGTTACTTCCTACAAAAAGTATGTTTTTCCCTTACATTTCAGAGTCGATGCAAATGTATTGATTGTAGTTAGGATTGGGTCAATCAACATTTTCTTGCTTTTAATGAGAGCATTGAGAGTTCAATGATGAAATTTTTTAAGTGGTATTGACTTTTTTTTTCTGGATACAATGATATATTTACATTCAAGGTGGGAGGTTTAGGTTAAGTCGGATGGGTTAGCCATAATGATTTGGTATCGGGCTCATCATTTATGAGAGTTGAACTTAAGACCTCCCAGTTGAAGAAAATTAAGGTTTCATCATAAAAAAACCAATGACAATATTAGGAGTAATCCAAGTACTTATCTATACTTGTGAAATCTTTTCTTTGGAACACTTTGGATGCGATCCCTAACTACCAATGTCTTTTGACTGAAACCTTTGTGATTTTTAGTTTTTGATCGAAGTCCTTGACATTAATGTAATAATGTATTTCTATGTAGGTTATTATATTTTTAAATTAAAAATGAAATTTGTAGTTATTTATATTAATAAGATTTTAAATAAAACCCATAATTATGGGATTAAAAATATTAAAGATTAATTATACTTTCCAATATATTGTGTGTGTGTATATATATATGGGTATGTTCATCAAAACTAACCAAAAATTATTGTACCAAAACATGGGTACTTTTTCAAAAAGCACAAAAAAAAAGATATTAGGCTTAATAACATTATTATATTTCTTCTATTAAACTTGACATGGATACATTCTCGAATCAATGAAATATAATGTACCCATATAAGTTTAAAAAATGGATTAGAGAAAAGATTGAATGAAATTTTATATAAAAAAAAATGGGTACATTTTATATTAAAAAAGGGTACATTTTTAACAATTGGTATATTTAAGAATGGATACATATAAGATTAAAAGTAATTTCAATTTTTATAAAAAATTTATGGGTACAAACTTATTCTAATTTTTTTTTTATTTTTGGAAAATGTTTGAATTGAAAATTAATTAGGAGTTTAATAAGGGTGTGAGTATTAAAACTCTAAATCAATTACTAATTTTTTATATAAAAATTATGTAACTTACATGTAATTCATTAATATATTAATGCTAGGGACTTTGATCAAAATTTCAAAACTAATAAGGTCTTAATCAATGAACATTAGAAACTAGGGACCGGATACAAATTTTTCCCTTTTCTTTTCATGACATGAGATTCATACTTTCAAAACCAGGTAACGGTTGAGAGGAAAAATACTAAGCGGAGGGTAAGACGCAAGTGATATTGGCCTTAGTTTGGGAGGAATTTCATTTTTTATTGACCTTAGTTGAAATTTCATTCAAGGGTTAGAAAATGAAATGTCTACCAATCTATGTCAAAATAAGAAATTATTTATTGATCCGAATTAAATTTATTATAAATTTTGGAATTCTAGGCAATATTTGCAGCTGTTTATACACGGGAGAAAAATATGGCACCCACGTACTTACTTCAACACATTGGTGAAAGGACTGCTTTTGATTACCTGTTTAAGCTGCTAATTTCTAGCACACAAAATGGGGAAAGTTTCCCAACGGGGCTGGTGTTCCTTACAGCAGCCTTACAAACATTTGTTGCTCAGCGCATGGCCAAGGAAGAGGACCAGGTATTAGTTTTTTGTTTGCTTTTGTTTTAAATTCATATTTTATTAATTAATTTATTATAGTTTGTAATTCCTGTGTTTAATAATGATTGTTGGAGGGGTTGTTGTAAGGCCAGTCACATAAATACGCAATAATGACCCATGCACTTATGAAATATGCAACTATAATTTATTTATTTTTAATTTAATATTATTAAGTGAAGGAGGGAAGATTATAAATTTTTAAATACGAGAAGTCCTATATGCAAATGACTGAGAAGTCATATAATTTATACATATGAAGTCAATGATATGCGTTTTCTTTTTTTAATTTCAATTTTTTAGCTTTTTTAATTAACACCCCACATAATGTTGAATACACCCCACATTAAAATTTAATATTAAATGATTTATATACTCTATTATGCAATGACACTTTCAACCTTATAAGGTTTAATTTTTTTTTAAAAATACTAAATACACTCCAAATCACTTTTAACATGTATATCACAAGATTATTTATCTTCTCCCACTCTCTAAACCACTCCCGCTATCCATTTTAGAACAAAAACCTAACCGATGAAACTACAAACACATTGATTGAGAAAAATTATTTTTGACAGACGGAATATGAAATTGACGTTTCGGAAGCTTTACCTTGTTCAAAATGTACTGTCACAGGTGGATGAAGGTTAAACTTCATTGGTGTTAGATTATAGTCATCCCCTTCTTTCGCAAAGAAGATAATGGTGATGCTGTTTCACAAAAGCCATGTTCTAAAAATAATTTACTGATAAGATAATACTAAATTGCATTTGTGCCTTCAAGAGACAATTTTTGCATTTACAACATGGTGTTTGAGTATGATATGTGATGCATAAAATATCATTTAGTGTGCATCTCAGCCCAAGGCCAATACTTTATACTGCCGAATTTAACTACCAAATGGACATAGAGAGCCTAAGCTCCTCACATCATCATCTTATTTCCTAAATTATCATTTTTGACATACACTCCCTCACAAATCAATGTTACCATCTATGCTCTTAACCCTCTCTATCGTGTCGAAACATCTGTCCTTTCACTTTTGTAAGGTTCCCCAAGCAGCTTATACTTTCCTCTATTTGAATCCTCTGTAGCAATAAGAAAGTACTTTTATGACATGGATGATTTTGAACGGTACATAGCACAGACAAAAAAAAATAAATAAATAAATAAAAGAACGAAATCATTGTGAAGAGTGTGAGGTGTATGAAGAAAAGTGGGATGAATGGAGAAAATGTAAGGTTTATGTTGAGTGTGGAGTGTGAGGGTGTTTATGAAAAAGTATGTAGGGTGTATTAAGACAAATTTTAATTGAAAAAGTAAATGTGAGGTTTATTAAGAATGTGGGGTGTATTCAGCAATGTGTAAGGTGTTAATATAATAAGCCTATTTTATTTTCAAAGGAAGGTAGGTATATCACATTGAGTTCCAATTAACAATTGCATGTCAATTAGCACGCGATTTTTCAAGAAAATAAATTGTAATGTCTGACGATGATATGCATGTACTTTGTAATAAGTGGACTATATATATTCGCTACAAACATAATATGAATCAGACAACGTGTCTGCTATACTAAACAATTACAAAAATGAATCGGATGACAGCTTCCCTTAGATTTGTGCATCTTCTTGGATAGTGATTGATCCGAAAGAACGAGTATAAACCAACATGTATGTAAATGAAAAATTATTTGTCAAATCGGTTTTCAAATTAGATGACTAACCGGTTTTCTATTTAATTGATTTTTTGTGTAGATGATTTGTAAAGAGAACCTAATTATTGATAAGTTTATTTAACCACAGTGTTAGGTTGACCGAAAGAGTAGTTGGTGTGGGATTAAGTTATACAGGAGTAGGAGAATCGTACTCCTATACAGAATTGGTGACACTGACAAATAGATAGGGTTGTGGCTGTCCCAACTAAAGTCGATTACTATACGTCATTCCTTCGGACCTGTCCCTAATAACATGTTGTTATGATCCCACATCGACTACACTTATGGGGTGTAGGGATTTTTAAGTTCTTGGGGTTCTCCCACCTATTGGACTAGTCTTTTGGGTTGAGCTCTTTTCTTGGACTTGAGTACCTAACATCGGTATCAGAGCTTTGGTTCCTGACCCTGCGGAGGGGGCGAACTGGAAAGGACTACCTTAACAGGACGACCAAAGGATGCGCCGCCATTAAGAGTGAAAGCCACCAGAGTAAGGACCGCCGTGGGCGTCGGCCCACGAAGGGTGGTGTAATGATCCCACATCAACTACACTTATGGGGGTGTAGGGTTCTTAAGTCCTTAGGGTCCTCCCATCTATTGGACTAGTCTTTTGGGTTTGACTCTTCCCTTGAGCTTGAGTACCTAACACATGCGTACACATCTGGGCAATGCACATATACGCATGCAGCATTGTGATTGACTGTGAATAAAGTATTTCTTTACAGGACAAGTTTCTCTCAAAAATACCAATTTGAAATTGAATTAACTATTTTACATTGGTTTTTACCTTAGTTGTTTAATAGCATTTTACCTTTGCGTCCTGGTTCTCGAGTTCATGCTCAATCTCCCTAACAAGTACTTGCATGTAATTCTGCTGCTTTGGATGTTTTGATGTATTCATTTGATCTTTCATGAAAATGAAATATAGCTGAGCGAACCCTTTTCTGCAAGAGAGTTTTGGTCCATAGTTTTTGAAAATCCTCTCATTACACTAATCATTTTCGACTGATTAATGTGTACCATACGTTTGCGTATATTTCTATGTATATATGCATAAATCTATGGCCTTTTTCTTCAATATCCTGGATTGAAATGAAAATTGTTTTAACTTCTTTCGCTGTTTTTAATGCATCAGGTCTTCCCTTTGCTTGCTCAGTTCTCACATGAAGAACAAGCATCTTTAGTCTGGAAGATTTTGTGCAGCATCCCTACTAATATAGTTTCAAAGTTCCTTCCCTGGTTGTCGTCCTCTATTTCGCCTGATGAATATCACGATCTGCAAAAGCAGTTGAGGAATATAGTTCGAGAGGATAATCTTATTGAACAAGTTATTTTCGGCTGGATGGAAGGGAAAGATTATTGTGATAGCATGATATCAAATCAGACAGACGAAACAGACTTTGCATCTGAGTTCTCTGGCGAACATCCAATAGATACTGTAATTCTTTGGCACAATGCTATTAAACGAGAGTTGCATGCGATACTCGAGGAGGCCAAGAAGATTAGTATTTCTGGTGCTGTTACTTATGATCTATTGGCTTTCCATAAGAAGCTACAATTTATTGCCGAAATTTGTATCTTCCACAGGTCCTCTTGAGCATTAGCAAGTGTTAAATTATTTAATTAATCATCAAATATTTCTTAGTGCTGTTGCTCAATTGTTTTAATTTTCTGTATTTATTTTTTATTTTTTATTTTTGTATCTCTTCTTTCATTTGAAGTTCTAGTGCTTTTCTTCTGCAGTGTTGCTGAGACAAAAGTCATGTATCCCGCAGTATATGGAGAAACCTTATCTTTTCAGCAGCGCACAAAAGAAGAAAGTTTATGCAAAGAGTTTATGTGTTTGATTGAAAGTATACAGAAGGCAGGAACAATGCCTTCTATTACAGAATTTAATTCAACGATAGCCTCACATGCTGATCGAATAATAGAAACTTTAAAGGGGCATTTCGACAATGAGGAAGTTCAGGTGAGCTCCACTCTTTTAATTATAAATTAGATTCTTGTGAGATATATTTCGTAGCTTTCGGAAAGTTATGCAGCATTTTACTGTCTTGGAACCATCATCTAAGCTCTCTGTCTGTCTAGGTCCTTCCACTTGTGCGAAAGCACTTAAGCGTCAAAAGACAACGGGAACTTTTGCATCAAAGCTTGTGTGTGATGCCCTTGAAATTAATTGAGCGTGCGTTGCCATGGATGGTAAACTCTTTGACTGCAAATGAAGCCAACAACTTTGTTAAAAACATGCAGCTGGCAGGTCCATTTCTGTCCTCTTTTATGGCTTTGTGTTGACATAAATACTGTTCTCGTAATCTATATTTTGTTTATCTGATTTTACGTTTTTGAAAATTTGTTGTTTGATACAGCTCCAGCATCAGATATTGCTCTGGTCGAGATCTTTTGTGGTTGGGCTAGCAAGCCTCTCAATGACAGCTCCTGCTCGAGTGCAAGCGGGCGCTGTCCTGTCAAAAGGTTTGTTAGTAGTGATGAGAAAATTGGTCAATTATCACGTGCTTGGTGTGCTTCCACATTCTCAAGCAGAGACATCTACTCCTCTCCACATCAAGAGAGCAATGCTTCTCACCCTTCACAACCAATTGATGTTGTTTTTAAAGTTCATAAGGCCATACGCCGTGACTTGGAATATCTTGACAATGAATCGGAAAAAGTCAGCACTTGTGATGAGATATTTCTTCAGCAGTTCAGTGGATTTTTCTGTTTCTTATGGGACTTATCCAGAGCTCATAGTAATGCTGAGGACAATATAGTGTATCCGGCACTGGAATCCCGAGATGCACTTCACAATGTGAGTCACTCACACACACTGGATCATGAGCAAGAACAACAGGCATTTGAAAATATTTCTGGTCTTCTTTTTGAGCTTTCACACCTTCACGGAAGTGCGATAGCTTTTTCTGGTGCTCGTGGTGGTGAGTCAAGCGAATGCTTGAGAAAGTACCATGAATTAGCTATCAGGCTTCGTGTATCGCTCAAGTCACTAAGAATTATGGTAGACCAGCACATGACCAGGGAAGAGATTGAACTGTGGCCACTATTTGGATTGCACTTCTCTGTGGAGGATCAAAATAAAATGGTTGGTTTCATACTGGGGACTACAGGTGCTGACGTGCTACAAACTATGTTACCCTGGGTAACTTCAGCACTTACCGAGGCTGAACAGAGTGAAATGATGAATACCTTTAATCAGGTGACCAAAAATACAATGTTCAATGAATGGCTAAATGAAAGCTCTAACGGAAATTCATTCTCAAGTTCACAGACTCGGAGGCTTGAAACTCGCATTTCTCCAAAAGGTTTGTGCTATCTTGAAAGGCTGCATCGATACAAATATCTTATATTGATCTTGTTCTACTTTTCATGTTTCTGTATTTTTTGTTAAGTTTGATTGTTATGTTTGAAGGAAGCGTGCGGCAAATTAATCGTGCCTTCAACTCTCAGAAGAAGCATAACTTGAAGAATCTAATGTCTAGGTTAGTCTGATGGCAAATATCTACTTTCAGATTTCTTCATGTTCGTGGTCATATTTCTTACATTACAAGCTATTCGGTTCTATCTCAGTTACTGGATGGCAGCACAGCAGAGTTTACCCCGAGCTTCAGCAGGAAATAATTGTGAGGGTGAAGATTTAGTGGGACGGTCACCAACATTTCAAGATTCCGAAAAAGGAGTATATGGGTGTAAGCATTACAAAAGAAACTGCAAACTCCATGCCACTTGCTGCAACAAGCTGTTTACATGTAGATATTGCCATGATATTGGCAGTGACCACAAAATGGATTGGTAATTTCTCGATGGTGTAGCTTCTTCTCAAGTTGAGAAATTCTATATATATAGGTAGCTGATGTTCTAGTCTTCTACCGCAGGAAACAAACATCGGAAATGATGTGTATGCGCTGCCTCAATATTCAACCAGTCGGGCCAATATGCTCCACGCCTTCTTGCAACGGACTCTCAATGGCAAAATATTATTGTAATTCATGCAAACTTTTTGATGATGGCAGGTAACTAAGTTCTCATACAAAATCTGCAGTTGTGAGTTATCAACTTTTCGTATCAGTACACAAGAACTATCTTGGTGAATTACATATGTAACTGTTACTTTTTGTTGCTCAGGAATGTTTATCATTGTCCATTTTGCAATTTATGCCGTGTTGGGAAGGGCCTTGGCATCGACTATTTTCACTGCATGAAGTGCAATTGTTGCTTGAGCATAAGTATAGTGAACCACAAGTGCCGGGAGAAATGCCTCGAAGCTAACTGCCCCATCTGCAATGACTTCTTGTTCACATCAACCTCAAGCATCAGAGCTTTACCATGTGGCCATTTGATGCATGTAGTTTGCTTGGAGGTCTTTATTTATCTCACATGATGATTTTGATACATAATTATGCTACCTTCCTTTTGTTTTCGATAACCCTTATACGAAGAGTTATGAGAAGTCATTGCACTAAATCTCACTCTTTTATTCCGACCAGGCTTTCTCTCGTAGTCATTACAGTACATGTCCCATCTGCTGCAAATCTTCCGGAAATATGATGGTAAGAGAAATTGAGAAATCATAGGCTTAAGTAACATGTTCAGTGCCTGATTCATTTTCTTTCATTCTTCCTGCTTTCTCTACTGTGTTTGCGATTAAAAATGTGGACTAACATATGTGCAGAGGGCATCAACTCAGTCTTCCATTCTGGTTGGTGGTGATGAATCCATGGAATTTTCCGAATGTCGTGAAAGAACCCAAATGAAGACTTCACGGACTAACAAAAAACTCGAAGGAATATTTTCCAGCCACGCAAGTTTTTTGGTAATGCTAAATTTCCCGAGTCTAATTATGCTTTCTTCCGAAGTACATAATCTAATACGAGCTAATTTCTTTCTTTCGCCTGCAGGTAAATACGTTATATCATTCTGTGCCATGGTTTGAACCCCATACCAGCAAGCATCCTCGACTTCTGCACCGATTGAAGAAGGGGTTGGAGAATGCGGTTGCAGGACAAAATGGCAAGGAGAGGTTCCTGATGTGTTTTCTGGTTCTGTGCATTCTGGTGCTCTTTTGTGGCTTAAGCAGTGTTGTAATTTTACTTTGGTTCAAGGCACTGGGGAGCAACAAGTACAGTTACCTGTGACAGATCCTGCTTTCTGTTTCCATTAGGCAAATATTGGATAAGTGTTTGGAAGGCAAATTGCTGTAATATGTGTGTAAATTGCAGAGTTTGTAATAAGGCATGTTATTAGGCATGTCATGCAGAATATATTTTTCCATGAAAAGACTTCCTTCTTCAACTTGCCAAATCATAATTTTGTTCCATGTAATTTGGGTCAATTTATTGTTTATTGAAGGACAATTGTTTAATTTCATCAAATATTTTCTTTTTGTAATAATGAGTGGGCGCTCTGTTACTATGTATTATGTGTGAACATGCACCCATATATGTGAGAATGTGTTGTTCTGCATTGAGAGTTGCGAAACTTTGTAACGGATTTTAAGGAGTTAGATCACTCCCCTATTGCCAATTGGTTTTACGCTGAAACCTTCATTCATGGTATCACAATCATGATTTTAAGTCTAACGACCACATGCGCTCTAGCGTCATCGTCATTCAAAGTGGGAGATGATTTCACCAAGTGGATCCGTTTGTTGGGTGGATGATTTTATTAATACATGAACTTAAATCACGTGAGAACTACGTCTAGTGATATTTCTCTCCACTTTAAGTGAAAGTTCTCAAGTTCAATGCAACATGAATTGAGGTTTGGCAATCTATACGCCCACAAAATTAAGGTAAACACGCCTCGAGAACTTATTACCCTTCGGCTTTCCTTCGCAGACTGGTCAGTTTCTGTTGAATGCAAGCAAAACTGGAAATTTTCCAACAAAATGAGTGTTGGATTGTCAAATCCAGAGATCCAGAGAGCAAGGACCATGTTGAAATATGCTTGTTGAACGAATGAGCCGTTAAAGGAAACAGAAACCAGAACAAGATGGAAGCACAAATGGTGGCAACATTCGTGTACAATCCGTCTCCTTCAACAAATAATTTACAAAACCACCATTCACCACTAAGCTTCACTGTGACTATCTAACAATGGCAACCTACATGCTACTATCTGTACATACTGGGTCGAATGTGATCGTAGAACGAATAACCATCTGTTGGTGCCCCAACTGGCCTTCTTGGTAGGGCTCTCGTTAATGTTTCACCGGAGGTTATCCAGGGTGTCGGGTCTGGAAAAGAGGGATAGCTGGGATAGGGAGGATTGGTAAATCTCGACGAGGGTAGACCCGTATCAAAGTAAGGATCAAGGTGTGGCAGCGGAGGAGAAACTCTTGACCCAGATTCTGCATAAAGCCCACTCGGAAATTTGTTTTCAGCTGGAAAATTTGATCTAGTATCGGTGTAAGGGCTACTGGGAAATAGATCAGCAGCATTAGCAGGAAAATTTGATCTAGTCTCAACATAAGGATTGATGGCGAACCGATCAGCAGCACTAGTAGAAAAAGTTGGTCTGGGCTCAATGTATTGACTGGTGACGAATCGATCAGCAGCATTAGTTGAAAGGGTAGGTCTGGGCTCGATGTATTGACCGGTGACGAATCGATCAGCAGTGTTGGTAGAGAAGGTTGGTCTAGTCTCAACATAAGGGCTTGTGACAAAGAGATCAGGAGTTGCTGAATCCCTAATTTGAGGAAAATGCCTTGCAGACGGTAAGCTAGAAGAACCAAAGTAGCTATTGTGAGTTGCAGCTTCTTCAACTGCAAAATCAGTTGGTAGTCTGAAAAGCCCAGCAAACCCAACAGGAGTCTCTACTCTGTCTACAGTTTTCGCAGCGGGAATAGGTGATTCTATGGACTTCTGTGGAGATGTACCATTTACTAGCGGCAATCTAGTCATCGTCTGTTGTAGTGATAGCCTTGCTTGTTTAAGTGCATCCAGCACACCACCTAACTTATCCTGCGAGTCATGAGGCACCAATGCATATAGGTCGTTTCTGCTCCCTGAAGCACTTCCTTTATTAAAACCATTGCCTGTATCAGAAGAAGAGGCATCTGATGTATGTTTGTGGGCCGATTGATGCAGAAGTAGGTCAGGGTGGGAGCCACGTGAAGTGTGCCGAGCATAATTTTCTGGGCTCTCTTGATTTTGCTTTCCATTTGCAGTAGGGAATGCAAATTCTTGAACCTGTGAGGAAGCAGCAGAGCTTCTATTCAGCTTGTCCTGCAACCCTCCGGTATCTATATGTGAAGCTGGTAGAAAACCGTTTGATTGAATTTTGGCTGCTGACTTTGACTCTTGAGCTTGGGCAGCAGCCAACCTGGCAGGAGATGGCGTTTGTACCTTTATCTCATCTCTTTCCTTGGTGATATCTGAATGGTTCCCAGGGTCACATGAATCCTATATGACCAAAAACTCACCAGGTCAGTGGATAAAATTTCCAAACATGAGAAAGAAAAACTAAGAGACTTTATGTTCTAAAACCCATTACCATCGTTAACAAATGCAACCAGTAAAGTGAAGGACTGCTTAGAAACAAATGTTACTTGTGCCAAACAAAATATCACAGAGAGAAAATCACCATGCTATATGTTCATTCAAAACTGATTAATTAGTTTTGAAGCCTAGTTCGGTAAATTGATGTGTGTTTATGTTTTTTTTATTTATTTTTATAATCTTAAAGGCCCACAGAAAGTCCTCACTCAAATGAAAAATGCATCGAAGAAATGAGGCTAATGCTGCATCATCCATATTAATCCCCAATATACTGGGTAGAAAAGCGTTTCAAAGCCATGAAAGACGAATTAACATCTTAGGGATGAGGTGGCTCCTATAAGCCCAAATAATAAGACAATGTCAAGCTAACATGAAACTAGCACGTACCTTCCTCCAGCATTTTATTGTTTTTCAAAAGCAGTTGATAGTTTTGTTATGATATTTGGTTGGGAATTGAAAACTTTTGACAAAGAGTTTGGTGAGAGTAAAGAGAATTTTTTTGGACAGGGATCAATACAAATTCATAGATAATGTCATACAAGAGATCTTGATGACACTGTTGAAGATGAGAAAAATAACCCTAAAGTCCAAAAAACCTGATGAATTACTTAAGAGAAAATTGATGTGAAGTTGTCAAATATGTTGATAAATCGGGTTTGAAACTTTTAATTTGATGTTGCCAAGAGCTAATTTCTCTAGTAAATCAGATGAAAACTGATTTGAAGAAACTGTGGGTTGTGAGATTGATTAAGGAGAAAGAAAGTAAATCTTCAAGAATAAATACAACTGTAGCTCCTACGTATCTCTTCGAAAATTGAGGAAGAGAAAAGAAAGGGGAATCTTTAATATGATAACTATTATTTACTTCTAGTTTTTTGGGGAAGGACACGAAGAACCAAACCAAATTTACCAAACGTAAGAAATCTCAATTACAGCAGAATACACAGAGCCCAGAAGCCGAAAGGAACATTCAAGGTATGAGGTTGTAACTGGGAATTGAACTAATGGCAACATCATTGGTGGTGACTATTGGTAATGCCAGTGCTGACCAGTGATGGATGCAATTAACAACAGTGACGACTGTGCCATTGGTTGTGGTAGGGATTATGTTAGTAGTGAGCCTAGTGACTAGTATTATGACAAAGGGATGATGACCCCATGATAATTTTGACCATGGTGACAATTGAATAAGTTGAGTTGTCAGCTTCAAGTAAATAAGTTCTTTGGAACTAAATGTTTGAACTTTTATGTGGTTTTTCACTAATCAAAGTAAGCCATGGCCTATGGACTATGAAACATACTTTCAGAAATTAACTAACACAAATACTCCAAAACTAAGCTATACACTATCAGACGTAATTCAAGAAACTAAAAAGATCGTACCCAGTGCACAAGGCTCCCGCCTTACGCAGGGTCTGGGAGAGGTGAATGTCGGCTAGCCTTACCCCCATTTATGGAGAGGCTGCTCCCAAGTCTCGAACCCGAGACCTACCGCTCATGGGCGAAGGCACTTGCCATCGCACCAAGTGCGACCTCTACGTAATTCAAGAAACTAACCGATTAAAAATTTAGATGTTCTAGAAATACTCTAACTAAACTTGCTGAGTTATGTTACAGAACTTAAAATCGGTCAAGCATACCTAAAACAACGGAAAAGGAAAATTATACAATCATGGCAACAATTATGGTTTTGTAGCACACTATTATAGAGTGTGTAAATCCGAAGGGCATTTATTCCAAGGATTAAGACTTTATGTAGCACTATAGTGGTATGCTAACTTGAAGCAAAAGCATTGGTCTATGATATGAATAGATTCATATGAAACATACCGGTGTACTGGTGTTATTTTCTCTAAACTTCTCTTCCCATTCTCTTTGAGCCTTCTCCATCTCTTCATTTTGACAAATAAGTTGCGCCTGATGTTCTAGTGCTTTTTCCATATCTTTGTCTCTTCCATGCCCACTGAAATCCAGGTCCCTATTTCTTTGATTTTCCATGGTCCCTGAGAGTGCATCTTTCCCTTCTCGGAATTCAGAACTTTCTCTCACTTTCTCATGCCCACTGTACAGGCCATTTGAAAGCCCTTCTGAAGAAGCAGAAACACCATTTTCTTGAGAATGAAACTTGTCTGATCTGAAAAATACAATAAATCATTATATTTAAAAATATTGTATTATACAGAACTCCACAGTACATAAACCAAGAACTTTTCAGGAAACTCTGCTCTCTCTTTTTTCTTTTTCATTTTGTCTCTGGAGTTATATTGTTGGGAGAAGAACATAATTGACAGATTATGAACATTATGAGGTAAATAGCATGGATTATGTATCAGCGCATGTAGCATTTAATGCAATAGATATGAAAAACCAGTTTCAGTCTACAATTATCTTTGTCAGCTAGAAAACTTTGGGAGGAAGAATGGATATTCCAACACTCCTCTATAAAGGGTTAGGATCCGGGGACACACGCTTTGTAGGGCCCACTTCAAAATGTATTTCAACGATCCGAACCATCTATATTTTAGTACATCATTCATAGATCATCCTACCAAGAAAATTAGACAAATCAAAAACCCTCAAAACATTCACTTGTAGTAAAGAAAATGGACAAAAATGGTTCTACAAAGAAACAACTAAATTTAATCCAAAGATCATATGGTTTTGTATTTGGGTGATTTTTGGTAGACATGATCCTTGAGGTAAGAAAAGATAGATGGTTGGATCTTTGAAATACATTACGAAATGGGCCCCACAAAAACGTGTCGCAAAATGTGTCCCCAGATCCTACATATATAAGTGAGGCCATCAGTATATAAGATACACTCATGATAAGTTTGACCATGGTGACAGTTGAATAAGTTGAGTTGTCAGCTTCTGAGCACAAAAGGAGACGAAAAATGAAGCAAGGCCAGCAAAGCAGTAGACATGCTTTTGCTTAGAACTGCAGCCATTGAACCCTAAACCAAACAGAAATAGTTGGGTTGGCTGGGAAGGCGATAATTCTGTTGTGCCAAACACCTTGTCTTTTCTCAAACTTCTTATCCATACTTTTCAGACCTTACAGAGAGAGAAAAGACAGACAAGGACGAAGAAGGTGCACATGTGAAAGTACAATTTTACCCCACATTTAATGGACATTTAACGGAAAATCACTTTTGGACTAAATTTACTAATGGACTACGCCACAAGGGTTTAAATCCAATTTTTTTACCACAAGGCTATCTTCCAATACCTTTTGACCACAAGCACCATTTATCCGATTAAGCCACACACACACACACACACACGTTCTTTCTAATTTTTCCATAATAGGTTTCTTCAAATATGCATATACGTTTGAAGTTAATAACTTTCTTTACATCAATAATACTTAGTTTTAAAGCAAACATAATAACAATAACAATAATGTTATTAACCATAACAACAATAACACTTAGATATTAGAAAATTGGGTTGCTGCGGTTAATAATTGATATCAGAAGTCTTAGGTCTTTGGTTAAAGACGTGTCTCTATAGTTAGATTTAGATTAGACTAGTATTTATACTGCATCTCAATGGATAAAATACTTTCAGCTTCATTGAATCACTTTCAACTGGATTAGGAAAATTTATTAAAAAGGATGTATACACTATATCAAATAGTGAAGCACCTAAACCAATACATACATATATCAAATCGGCAGGCCTATGAATGTATATACTTTAATATGCACAGAAAACGAGTAAAGTAGTAAGCCAAACAAACCAACCTTGTTTCCTTGTGCTTTATCTGGCGGCAGGATTTTCCAAGGTGATGTCTTGGAGAACTAGAACCCATGGATGAAAAATTGCTACGTCTTCTTGTGGATAGATCTTTATACTTTTCCCGTGAATGTGGAGATTCAATGCGCCCTTTCCAAGACAAGCTTCTACCAGGTATTAGAGAAGAATCAGCATCAGAACCCGAAAGTTCCTCCTGTTCATTTCTTCTCGCCTTCGAAATTACAAAGCTTTCTTCTTCATTTGTCAAGTTATTACCCACTTTGGATTCCTGGTGTGTTTCCTGATCAGAACTGGAATCAAATTCCTCGGAAATGTCACTTCCTCCTTGGTTCTCCAAAATGGCAAGAACATCTGCTGTGGCTTTCTCAGCCATTTTTCTTTGAAGAGAAACAATCTTAAGTTGTTCCTCCATTTCTTCTACCTAAATTGTAAAAAAAAAAAAAAAAAAAACAAATATTGGTAAAACTAATGAAAGTGAGTGAGAGTTCTTTGAACAACAGGTCTGACATTAAAAAAATCCACACATTCCCATATCCTGAAATATACCATTTTTTCCAGCTCATCAACTCTCTGTCTTGCACTTCTTGCAACGGACCTCTCGGACAGCAACCGTGCCCGAAGAAACTCAATAGTCATTGCAGTGGAATCCTCCATGACGGAATTACTCCTGATTTACATGGCAATAATTAGGGGTTGAAGCACTATTATGCCTCAAATAAGACAAAATATCACTCTTTCGAACAAACTATAAGAACGAAACACCAACCCTCTAAATGTTTTTGTGGGATATACTAATCTCTAAAGGAAAAAATAAAAAGTGAATGCTGCTAGCCATTCATAGTTGAATGGGATCATATATTTCATCTTTGAGAAGAATACAATAAGAAAAATATGCATCAGCATCAAATAATATGGGTGGACAATGACATTAATTTGATCTTGCAAATATTGAATATCACATCCATCATGCCAAGCATCAATACTAAGCTCTGCTAATTAAATTCCTAGAAAATGGAATGGCATGCTAAAATTTCGTAATCTCCTACATTTTCTCATCAACAAGTGTGCAGACAACTGATGAATAATGAAATTCATAGTCATACACAATTTAAACCTCAAAACCACAAAAACACCTGTTGATCTTCGCATTTGTAATTTCTGATTCACAGATGTTTTTCGGCTTCATTGAAATCGAAAAGGTAAAAAAAATGCGAAAAGAAACCGGCACAGTGAAGGAGAAAGCATAACACAGCCCCCGTGTGACAGAACAGTTCAAACATTGAGATCCTCCTGAAAACGAAGCAAAAACAAAGAAATGAGAGATACCCAGATGATCCTTACCTCTGATCTTGCGAGTCCTGATTAGAATTGTGCATTCTAGAGGAAGATCAAATGAAACCCCCAAACTTCAAAATGGAGCTGCGGCAACCATGACAGAGATTAAACATCAAAGAACTTGAATTGAAATTGAAGAGCATCCAGGTGAGAGATTGCGAAAAGTAAAGGGGAAAAGGGCAAAAGAGAGAGAACCAGGGTACAATTTGGCTTGCCTTAGAATGTAAGCTCCATGAATGATGAATCCACGGAGGGAATGAACATAGGAAGCTTCTTTCTCACGACCATTTGAACGATGAGGGTGCAAAAGCAACAAGCCAATGAAGCCTTTGGTCCATTTGGGCCACCGTGTCATTTTCGATTAATTTTCAATGGGGTTTCATTACAAAAAAAAAAGAAGTAACGTAAGAGAGAGATTTCAATTCTAGTTAAAATTGAATTTGAATCAAATTATTGCTAGCTTATTATGAGAATAAGATCATTCCCTCTCCTTTAACGTAAATAATATCGTTTGTAACAAAAAATCATTAAAACTAGCCATTTAATATTACAATTTAATTATATTTCTTTTCACTTGTAAGTGACAAGTCTTTTAGCAGGATGTCAACAAATTTTAACAGAGGAATAATAAAGACATCACCTAGGTTAGGAAGGAAGATAAAGAGGGATTTTAGTAGGGGTAAAATTAAAATGATAATAGTAGGCTGGATTCTTATCAAAAACGAATTTGAATCACATTATAATGGTAAGTTTAGTCTATGACTTAATTCACTCTCTCACTTTTTAGTGTAAATAATATCGGCTGTTAATAAAAAAAATCATTAAAACTAAATTTAATAAATCTTTATTGATGAATTACTATCACTATGAGCAATACTAAAAAATCATTAAAACTAAATTTAATAAATCTTGTGGACATTTGATTCGACGGGAAATCAGCATAATTTTTTATATTCTTAAAGATTTCTACAATCTAGGAATTGGCATGCGTTGTAAGTAATCTTAATATTTAGGTTGATCTTGCACATCCGAAGGATTCATCAACAGTGAATAAGAGGGGCAATTAAGTTTAGATAACATGTCATCCTCTACAAGCTAAGGTGCAAGTATTAGTTAATAAGGAGGACGTGAAAAGTGTGTACATTTCAGATGCTTTGCCTTTTTATTTGTTCCAACAATGGTTGTGGCTGTACTGTACATTGTGGTTGTAGTTTGTCATTTTGTTAATTTGTTGCTTTTATCTTATCAAACCAATTACCACAAAGAAAAAGAATATTGTAGACTTTATCGGCCTTGGTGGAAGAGTTTATCCGAACTAGGACGCCGATTCAATCTGGAATTTACGTATGCACTTACACCAACCATGCACATGAAGCTTCCACGTTTCTCTTCTCAAGCTTTTCATGACTCATCTATATATATCTTGGCATTTACTCGTCGGTCATCACCGTCACTTCTGTCTCGAAAACCAACCTCTGAGAAATTAAGAATTTAGGAGTCTATGGATTCTATTCAGCAAAGAAAAACTAGTGTTCTCATGCTTCCATGGCTTGCTCATGGCCACATATCTCCATTCCTAGAGCTATCCAAGAAGCTGACCTCTAGGGGGAATTTTCACATCTTCTTTTGCTCCACACCTGTAAATCTCAACTCCATCAAACCAAAACTCCCTCAAAAATACTCTCACTGCATTGAGCTTGTGGAACTCCATCTTCCATACGATGAGTTGCCTGAACTGCCACCTCACTACCACACTACCAATGGCCTCCCACCCCATCTCATGCCCACTCTCAAAAAGGCCTTTGACATGGCCAGCGATAACTTCTCCAACATCCTCAAAACCCTAAAACCAGATTTGCTCATATATGATTTTCTTCAACCATGGGCACCCTCTAGAGCATTGTCGAAAAATATTCCAGCAGTCCAGTTCTACCCTAGCTGTGCTGCCATGGCTTCATTTGGTAATCATCGCCGTTGTAAAAGCCCTAGTGCCAGATTTCCTTTTCCTTCAATCTATCTTCGGGATTATGAGTTAATGAAGTTCAACAATTTGGGAAAATCTCCATCAAATGGCCTCAGCGATGGAGAGCGTGTACAGAAATGCACCGAACAATCTTGTAAGATCATTTTGATAAAGACTTCTAGAGAGATCGAAGCAAAATATGTCGATTATCTCTGTGGTTTATTGGGGAAGGTGATTGTGCCTGTTGGTTCACTGGTTCAAGAACCTTTAGATGGAGAAGGAGAGGAAACAGAAATCATAAAATGGCTAAACACTAGAGAAAGATCTTCGGTCGTGTTTGTTTCCTTTGGGACTGAGTACTTTTTGTCCAAGGAGGAAATACAAGAGATAGCTCTTGGGTTAGAGCTCAGCAACGTTTGTTTTATTTGGGTTATTAGGTTTCCTGTGGGCGAGACAACTAAAATTGAAGAGTTATTGCCAGAAGGGTTTATGGAGAGAGTGGGAGAGAGGGGAATGGTAGTGGAGGGTTGGGCTCCACAAGCAAAGATATTGCAGCATTCTAGTATTGGCGGGTTTGTGAGTCACTGTGGATGGAGCTCTGTTATGGAGAGTATCAAGTTTTGTGTTCCAATTATATCCATCCCTATGCATCTGGACCAGCCTCTGAACGCTAGATTGGTAGAGGAAGTCGGTGTCGGTCTGGAGGTTCGGAGAACTGGAAGTGGCAGCCTTGAACGAGAAGAGGTAGCAAAGATGATCACAGATGTTTTGGTGGAGAAAATAGGACAGATTTTGAAAGGAAAGGCAATGGAATTGAGTGAAAACATGAAGAACAAAGAGGATGAATAGATAGATGGGGTGGTGGAGGAGTTGAGGCAACTCTGTAGGACAAGGGAATCAAGTAGCACATAGGATAGGACTCCACTTTTCCACTTTCAAACGGTGTTAATCTCTCTTTGTATGAAATAACTATTAGATCGTTATCCTTGAATAATGTCTAATCGGGTGTAAGATTGAACAATATCGAATAAAAATGATTCAACTGGTTGTGTAAGCACATTAAGTTCTTTTTGAACTGTTTCTGTGTCATAATAATGATCTACTTCAACATGACGGGTTTGATGAAGTAAGATGCGATTACAATCAACGAGAATAGAACCATATTATAGCTTAGTACTTACTGTACGAAATATTCTTTACACTTCGACTTTTACTCATTTAATTTTTTTCAACCTCAAAAGTTAAGTCCACTTGTTTTGCACTATGCGACTACTATTTATGACAATCTCTATTGAAGATGCCCATGTGTGAAGTGGGACATAAGGGATTTTATAATTGGATTGGGATTATTGATTAAGACGATCTTTTTATTTTCAATTTTTTTCTTTTATATTGAAAAAGTAATACGAATGAGAGGTGTTAAGCTTTTTATCATCCTGATGTTGAGATATTTTTCTACAGGACCTTCCCTTCAGTATCGTCACCGCAGTAGAGTTTGACCACCAAGTTCGGGATGGATTGATGTGGTTCCTTTACGCCTAGGACACCAGAATATCGAACCATGAACGAAGAAAGGCATGAGAGAAAGCATATTGGCTAGTAATTGTTGTTGGAGAACAATTCAGAAATAAATAAAAATAACAGAACTCAAAATTATAAAATTTTATTAATCAAAATACTTGTTGTGCAGAATGAAATACAGAAATAAATACAAGAATATCAATGTTACTAACTTGATTACAACAGGTAGAGGCTAACGCAAAATCTATGTCCTTCGAACAGTATTTCCGTCCCACTCTTGTGCTTGTGGTTCTACAACGTCTGCTCGACTAAGATACAACTACCTAATTCTACAACCCGTACTGGAGTATAGAATTCTAACGAATTGCTTTGTGTGTTTACTCTCTAAGAATTGTGTACAGAAGAAAAAGAGGAAGAAAAGATGATTTCCAATGGAACTGAGGACTTCAGTTATATAGGCTATTTCATACCTCTTCAAATACCTTTTGGATGTATCTGAAGCTATAGATCTCTTTCCAAAAAGTTGTATCTATTAATCAAAATATTTTTAATTAATTTTAATTTAAAACTTAATTCAAAAAATAAAACTAATTGATCAGATTAATTTTAATTCTTAGGCCCCAAGTGCCACAAGCCCCAAAGGCCCTTGTCTTGATTAATTAATATTAATTTATATTAATATTATGGTATAATCATCAAGCCTAATTCACACAACTAGTGGCCTAAGCCTCAATCCTCATTCCAAATGGTCCAACATCTAACTAATATTGTAGAAGACAAAACATTTATAAAGGTCATTGGAAACCTTGTTTTTCCCGATGTGGGACAAGAGTCTCAAAACTCTAACAATTGTGAGGCCCAAATTCTTGACTAGAGGGGATACCAAAGACATCTGCCCTCCATCCCTTGGATAGATAGTGTTTGGGCTAAATCTGAATTTTGGGCTAACAAGAGAGTCGGCCCAAACCCAAGGCCCAGGCGAAAACTTAGGAGGCAGGAAAGGGGCTTTCGGCTTGGCACAAGTTACAAAGGCCACCTGCTTACCTGCTCAAAGACCACAGGGGTGTAGGCTGATCAGATACTGCACAGCCCAATAAAGTACTTTATTGGTGGCATCCATGTAAAAAAGCTAGTGAGTCATCACCAAACCGCATTCGGGCACAACTGTTGCTATAGGAACCCAAACCAAAATCGTCTATAAAAGGAGGAAGAGAAGACAGAATTAAGGACACTCAAACAAACATACAAATGCAAGCCAAAACTCTGCTCAAACCAGATTTGCCTTCAACAAAGCTGTAGTCAGCACAAGCCTTCATCCCATTCGGGATAAACCTTCCTTTCCAAACCTCTGTAATAGCTCTGCTACCTTGTTCGCACTTGTGGTAGTATCGATCCATTTTGTATCCTCTTTCCTCTCAACCCCTCTAAAGCTTTCAGACCTTTGACAGAGCCACAAAGATAGAACTTGTAAGAAGATCAGCCTGAGCCGATAAGGTTCAAACTTGCTCGACTGTCTTCGCTCTGTCTTTGTCTTTTCTTTCTTTTAAAAGCATAATAGTATGTTGTATATTCCCAGTTATATACAAGTTGTTTCTAGCAAAGTCATGATAAAAAGGGTTCTTCAGTACTTGAATCTGACTTGAATATGTCTTCAGTGTTCAAATCAGATCTAAGTTCTAAGCCCGCGGGCATGTAATTTGGATCAGTTTAAAAGTCCTTGACCTCAAGGCATAAAAAAGAACTTTTATGTGGACTTAACCCATCCACGACAATCCTTGATAAACGAGAAGTCCGAAGTTACTTGGGGCGCAAGTAATCAATCTATTTCCTCGTTTTGTTTATATTATATCCTGATTATTAGAAAAGGCTTAAATATAGAGTGAATTCTGATAGAAAGCCTCAAGGCCTACACCTAAGGCCCCACAAAGGCATCTATTTGGACTCACTCTATGTTGCGGTCTAGATGGTCCGAGTATAAGGATTAACTCTGATGGGAAGCCTCAAGGCCTACACCTAAGGCCCCACAAAGGCACTCATTTGGGTTCGTCCTACCCCTCGGATCCAGGTAATCAAAAGTATAATAGTGATAAGACTCCGGCAACCATAAAGACCAAATATGATGCGTCCAAGCACTGGTTTAGTTTGACAGGAAGCCTCAAGGCCTATACCTAAGGCCCCACAAAGGCACCTGTTATATCTAACTTAGTTTCTCGGGCATATACATATTCAATCAAAACTTAACATCCATTCAACATCTGCCATACTGAAGATGGCAGTGGCACGCCTGAGCACTACAAAGTTAATCTTGATTGTGAGCCTCAAGGCCTATACCTAAGGCCCCACAAAGACACCTTTCAAATTAACTCTGTCCTTCTCTTTCAGCCTTGCCCGACGAGACTTGCCCGAAGAGTATCTTGCCCGACGAGACTTGCCCGACCGAGCCCGAGAAGAAAGCAGAAGTACGACAGCAACCCTCAACCGACGCCAATCTCCCAGGGGAGCTGTGTGCTCGTCCTCCAGGAAATTCCTGCGACGAACATAGTTTTGGCACGCCCGGTGGGATTCCTGATCCGAAGATAAGATAAACATGCCAGAAGACCTACAAAACACATTGTTTCAAATGCTGCAGAGATTGAATGAAGCCTCCGTAGACTCTAGAGGTGATACAGTTCTGGTTCCTCCCAAAGGAAAAAGACGCAGAACTACCCAACCAGATGAAGTGGTCGTAGTCAACCCAACGTTCCCCTTCTTCGAAGCCCCTGTAAATATGCTCAACATGACATGGGCAGAGAAAGGAAAAGGGAGGATTATAAGGGAAGAAGAAGAAGGGAAACTGGCCAAACGACCTATGGAAGGGATAGGCAAACCGTCCGAGTACCCAAAGGCTGCCATAATCAAAGGGTTGGTTATGTGTAGTAAATGCCAGTGTGAATGTGAACTCGAGATTCCCCCAGCTGGAGTTCTTATTGATCACGAGTTAATCAGGAGGAAAGAAGAAGATGCAAAAAGAGAAGTCCGCGAAAAGATTAAGCAAGCAACAAGAAAGGATACTTCCCGAAGCGTTTTTCAACGCTTAGGAGGTGATTCCCAACCCAAGGCGTTGTCAGAAGTGTTTCGAAACCATGAAGTTTCTGACGAGGCAGAAGATATGGAGGCCAAACTCTGAAGAAGTACAGATCAGCTTCTTCAAAATGGCCAGAAGGGGAAGGAAGTCAGAAGAGCGGATGGGATAGCTAATCCTGTTAAGAAAGCAAATCCTGCATATCGTGGGCGGAAATGGTATGTAGTTGGAAAGGATGGGCAGCCCACCAAACCAATGGGAGCCTCCATGGTCAGAAGGGTTCAAAGGTAGCACAAAGCCTACATGAATTCCCTGACGACTCCCACCACCTCTGAAACCTAAAAAAATCAAGGGCAGGAGAGGGCAACATCTGGAGGTAGTAGCCAGCCTCGTTGGCGAAGTAAGAAGGAGGTAGAGAGGGCCAATAGCAAAACGGAGGGTGTGGGGAATCATGTGCCACAGAGCCAACATCCTGGGAAATATAGGATCTTAAGAAGGGCTCAAGAAGATTTGACTATGATGCCAACACCTGGTTGGAAGCCAGGGCCCATCCGTGAGGAAGCTGTTGCACCTGAAAAGAGATCAACCTTTCTGCCTTCGGATCCGTTTGGTGAAGTTCCAAAGCGAACGTTGTACGAAGACATGAATCAACCACAACAGGAAGGGATACCAGAGCCATTACTTCCAGCCGATGCAATGGCCTGGTTAGACGAATTCATGGATCACATTGGGGGCAAGAAGGAAGATTTGCTCGAGCCCAGTAACTTCCACATCAACATGACGTATGTATTATCCACCACGTTTGGCGCCAGGCCTGATCAGCCCGCTACCATGGAAGGTGATTACTTAACAACTGAGCCGATGATGGCTCACGTCAATGTGGAGGTAGTTGCAGGAGAGGACTCGGGCAAGGTTGAATCCTCAAAAGTACCTAAAGGCGGTCCTCTAAGAATTTACACAGATGAGATGGTGTTCAGCCGCCCGAGTATTTCGTTGGCCAACCACCTGAAGCCTATATACGTTTTAGCTCATTTGGAAGGTGTACCTTTCAAAAGGATTTTAATTGATGGAGGAGCAGTTGTTAATGTATTGCCAGCCAAGCATATGAAGAGGATGGGGAGAAGCACTGAAGATCTTATTCCCACAGACCTTACAGTCTCGAGCTTTTCAGGTGCCATCACCAGGACTCATGGGATATTACCTTTGGAGGTAGATCTGGGATCCAAGAAGATAATGTTGGCGTTCTTTGTAGTGGACTGCACTTCCAATTATGGGGCCTTGCTTGGAAGAGATTGGATTCATCAAAGTTTAGCCATACCTTCCACTCTTCATCAACAAGTGGCTGTATATCACGAGGCCGGTACTGAAGGACCAGGCTTTTGGGAGTTGGTAGAGGCCGAATCATGGCTGTTCCTCCCCTCAGCTAATGTTGCAGAAGCAAGTTTCTACAATCCCAACGTAGGAATCTTGAAATGTTTAGGAGCTGATGAGAACGGCCGCCCTACCAAGGTGACGGCCCGAAAGCTTCTGGAACAAGGAATGCTCCTTACTGAAGAGGAGTGGGAGATACCTTGTCTTATACCAAATTCCCTACACCATCAATGATCGAACAAAAGAAGAAAGAGCAGGTTATGGCAGTCAGATCCCTGATTAAAAGACTGTTGGTGTATGGAAAGGGGAGAAAACAGGAAAAGAAGCTTTTGGAAAAAGAAGAGCAGGAGTGGCAGGAGAAAGTTTCTACCAGCCAGCATGGAAATGAGGAAGAATCTTGCACAAATGAGTTAGATAGGGCCATTCAAATGGCCGAATGCATCTATGATATAGACGAGCCAGACGGTCTGCCCGAAAACCCGGAGTTGGTTGAGTTTTTATGTGCAGAACCTAATAAGCCACCACCAGAAGTCCAGGATCCTTTGGAAGTTATTGATCTAGGCACAGAAGAGGATCTGAGACCAATTCAAATCAGCGGTTTATTAAGGATTGAAGATCGGGCCAAGATTATCTTTCTTTTACAAGAGTTCAAAGATTGTTTTGCTTGGCATTACACCGAGATGCCAGGGTTAGACTCAGCCTTAGTGGAACATAGAATGCCCATCAAGGAAGGATATAAACCTGTCAAGCAGGCACCACGAAGGATGTCAAAGGAGATAGAAGAAAAAGTCAAAGAAAAGATTGAAAGGCTGGTGAAGGCTGGCTTTATCAGACCAGCCAAATACGTGGAATGGTTAGCCAACATTGTACCCATTTTAAAAGCTATAACAAAAGCAGTACGATGTTGTGTTGATTATAGGAATATTAATAGCGCCACACCAAAAGATGAATATCCCATGCCCATGGCTGACTTGTCCATAGATGCTGTAGCAAAACATAAGGTTTTATCGTTTATGGATGGAAATGCCGGTTACAATCAAATAAAGATGGTGCCAGAAGATATTCATAAAACAGCTTTTAGGTGTCCTGGTCATGTGGGGGCATATGAATATCTGGTCATGCCATTCGGGCTAAAAAATGCGGGCGCCACATATCAAAAGGCAATGAATGCCATTTTTCATGATCTAATTGGCCAGAGCATGGAGGTGTATATCGATGACATCGTGGTGAAATCTAAGACAGAAGAGCAGCATCTCGTGGACCTCAAGCAAGCATTGACAAGGATGCGGATCCACAAATTGAAGATGAATCCAAAGAAATGCGCATTTGGAGTAAGAGCGGGCAACTTCTTGGGATTCTTGGTGCATCAGAGAGGTGTGGAGGTGGACAAAAATAAGTCTCGGGCAATATTAGAGTCACTTCCACCTACCAACAAAGTACAGCTTCAGAGGCTACTGGGCAAGATCAACTTCTTAAGGAGATTCATTGCCAATTTGGCGGGCAAGATCCAGCCGCTAACTCCGCTACTAAGATTGAAGGAGAAGGAGAATTTTGAGTGGGGGCCGACCCACCAAAAGGCATTTGACAGCATCAAGGCTTACCTAACTTCCCCACCAGTGTTGGTGCCACCTCAAAGGGGAAAGCCATTGAAGCTGTATATTTCTGCATCGGACAGATCAATTGGGAGTCTGTTAGCCCAGAATAATGAAGGAGGAAAGGAGCATGCCGTGTATTACCTCAGCAGGATTCTGACCGAGGTAGAAACAAGATATTCTCCGGTGGAAAGATTGTGTTTGGCTCTATATTTTACTGCTAGCAAGCTAAGGCATTATATGCTACCCTGTCATGTGCACATCATCGCCAAAACAGATGTGATAAAGTATATGTTGTCGAAGCTCATGCTAGCGGGGAGGATCGGGAAGTGGATTCTAGCATTATCAGAATTCAGTTTTCAATATGTACCCCAAAGGGCAGTCAAAGGCCAGGCAATTGCTGACTTCCTGGCCGAACATCAGGAACCTCAAAGTGAGGAAATCAATATCCCGGGAAGTTTAGAAGTGGCTAATGTCTGGATCCCACCAAGAAGTGATCTTTCGGGCAAAGAAGATTGGATCCAGCAAGAGATAAGGAGAGTAACAGGTATCTGGATTACACCTTGGAAGCTGTATTTCGATGGATCCTACACTCAAAAGGCAGCAGGAGCTGGGATTGTGATTATAAACCCTCAAGGGGTTTATCATTATTACTCATTCCTACTCAATTATCAAGAAAACACCAATAATCGGGCAGAATATGAGGCATTGGTTATCGGCCTGGAAATCCTGATGGACTTGGGGGCAACAGAGGTAGAGATCTTTGGTGATTCAGAGTTAGTAATAAATCAATTGAATGGCGAGTTCAAATGCAGACATATCACTATGGCAGGGTACTATATGGCAGCAACGCAACTGCTGAGTTTGTGGGAGTCTGAGATATCAGTCAATCACATTCCTAGGGGGTCTAACTTAGCAGCCAATGAGATGGCGCAACTAGCTTCAGGAGTGCCAATGCAAGAAAGGAAGTATGGTGTAGATGTTGAGATCCAAACAAGAAACCTTCCCTCTATCTTAGATAGGGGATTCAGTCTGGATGTAATGATTCTCAAAACCGAGATAGAAGACTGGAGGACACCTATCATGCAGCATCTGAAGGATCCCTCTTCACCCACAAGTAAGAAGAATAGGCAGCAAGCAACCAAGTATGTCTTGTGGACAAAGAACCTGTTGAGAAAGACCCCAGATGGGTTACTATTAAAATGCCTAGGCCAAGAAGAATCCATGAGGGTAATGGCCGAAGTACATGAGGGAATATGTGGAGCACATCAGGCAGGAACAAAGATGAGATGGCTACTCAGAAGGTATGGTTATTTTTGGCCCGACATGGAAAAAGATTGTAAGTCCTATGCCCGCGGATGTGAAGAATGTCAGAGACATGGACCTCTCCAGCACATACCATCAGTACCTCTGAATCCAGTGGTCAAGCCTTGGCCGTTCCGAGGATGGGCAATGGACTTCATCGGGCAGATCTATCCGGCCTCCAGTAAAGGGCATACTTTCATAATTGTAGCAACGGATTACTTCACCAAATGGGTGGAAGCATTGGCAGTAAAATCTATAACTTCAGCCGTGGTCAAGAATTTTATTGAGGCCAAGATCCTGCACAGGTATGGGGTGCCTGAAACTATAGTAACGGACCGTGGGCCATCTTTTATTTCAAAAGAAGTCGAGGAGTTTGCAAGCAAATACAAAATAAAGATGATCCAGTCCAGTCCTTACTACCCTCAGTCAAATGGGCAAGCAGAGGCTAGCAACAAGATTTTGGTCAACATTATTAAAAGGATGGTGATTGATAGTCCAGAAAAGTGGCATGAGATGCTGGGGAACACATTGTGGGCATACAGGACTTCCAAAAGAGCGGGGACAGGCACAACTCCTTATGCTTTGACTTTCGGGCAAGATGCAGTGCTCCCTATGGAAATCAACGTCAGTTCTGTAAGAATTCAAAACCAATTTGGGTTGCATAGTGCATAATATATCGAAGCCATGTGTTAAGGTATTGAAGACCTGGATGCAGCCCGAATTGAAGCCTTGAACCAGATTCAAGAAGGAAAGATTGTTGTTGCCCGAGCTTATAACAAAAGGGTGAAATTAAAATCTTTCAAGGAAGAAGATTTAGTGTGGAAAACAGTCCTCCCGCTAGGTGCTCAGCTGCGTGGCTTCGGGAAGTGGAGCCCAACATGGGAAGGTCCTTTTATTATTAGTCGGGTTTTGAATAGAGGAGGATATTATCTAGCAGACCTCGAAGGCAATGAGCAGAAACACCCCATTAATGTAAAATTCTTGAAGAAATATTGTCCTACATTATGGGATGTTAGGGATTGCTATATTGAAGAGGGGGCAGAATAAGGCGGACCTCAGAAGTTCACATATGGTATTTTGTTTATCCAAACATTTAAAGAAGGCAGAGAGACATAAATTGATAAAAGTATTTATTTCATGTCGACAAATTGATGAGATTACAAGATACCAAATCCTATGTATTACATTTGATCCTCTCTGAAAGTGGTGGTGTCTTCAACTGGTTTCCCGCTATCTTCTTGGTTGAAACCCGATCAGGTGATCGGGTTGTGCGGCCAACACGCGCTTGGTAGAGGACCCTCCTACGAGATCTTCACCGTATATGATGGTGAAGCCTGATTTATCACCACAAATTGTGGGAGGATAAACCATCAAGAGGAGGCCGCCTGACCAAGGGTGTTGGAGGTAGAGGGGTGATCGACCAAGGGTGTTGGAGGTAGAAATCATCAGGTGAAAACCTTCTTTTTCTTGCGAAATGGGAGTTTTAGGAAACTCCACTCAAAACCTGAGGAACCCATTTCTCAGTTTCTATGGAGAGACGGAAGTATTCAGGATGGATGGATGGGGGTTGAAGGCCAGAATGAAGAAGTGATGATTTGAAAAGAATTTCCAAAGCCATAATTTATAGAGAACCAGAGGGCAGTTTAAAGGTCGCAAGAAGTTCAAAGGGCACGCATGCTGGTATTCAATTAATGTTGGCGCTTGGGATCCCAACCTTAACATCAATTGAAGGGGGCATTGTTTGGGCTAAATCTGAATTTTGGGCCAACAAGAGAGTCGGCCCAAACCCAAGGCCCAGGCGAAAACTTAGGAGGCAGGAAATGGGCTTTCGGCTTGGCACAAGTTACAAAGGCCACCTGCTTACCTGCTCAAAGACCACAAGGGTGTAGGCTGATCAGATACTGCACAGCCCAATAAAGTACTTTATTGGTGGCATCCATGTAAAAAAGCTAGTGAGTCATCACCAAACCGCATTCGGGCACAACTGTTGCTATAGGAACCCAAGCCAAAATCGTCTATAAAAGGAGGAAGAGAAGACAGAATTAAGGACACTCAAACAAACATACAAATGCAAGCCAAAACTCTGCTCAAACCAGATTTGCCTTCAACAAAGTTGTAGTCAGCACAAGCCTTCATCCCATACGGGATAAACCTTCCTTTCCAAACCTCTGTAATAGCTCTGCTACCTTGTTCGCACTTGTGGTAGTATCGATTCATTTTGTATCCTCTTTCCTCTCAACCCTTCTAAAGCTTTCAGACCTTTGACAGAACCACAAAGATAGAACTTGTAAGAAGATCAGCCTGAGCCGATAAGGTTCAAACTTGCCCGACTGTCTTCGCTCTGTCTTTGTCTTTTCTTTCTTTTAAAAGCATAATAGTATGTTGTATATTCCCAGTTATATACAAGTTGTTTCTAGCAAAGTCATGATGAAAAGGGTTCTTCAGTACTTGAATCTGACTTGAATATATCTTCAGTGTTCAAATCAGATCTAAGTTCTAAGCCCGCGGACATGTAATTTGGATCAGTTTAAAAGTCCTTGACCTCAAGGCATAAAAAAGAACTTTTATGTGGACTTAACCCATCCACGACAATCCTTGATAAACGAGAAGTCCGAAGTTACTTGGGGCGTAAGTAATCAATCTATTTCCTCGTTTTGTTTCTATTATATCCTGATTATTAGAAAAGGCTTAAATATAGAGTGAATTTTGATAGAAAGCCTCAAGGCCTATACCTAAGGCCCCACAAAGGCATCTATTTGGACTCACTCTATGTTGCGGTCTAGATGGTCCGAGTATAAAGATTAACTCTGATGGGAAGCCTCAAGGCCTACACCTAAGGCCCTACAAAGGCACTCATTTGGGTTCGTCCTACCCCTCGGATCCAGGTAATCAAAAGTATAATAGTGATAAGACTCCAGCAACCATAAAGACCAAATATGATGCGTCCAAGCACTGGTTTAGTTTGACAGGAAGCCTCAAGGCCTATACCTAAGGCCCCACAAAGGCACCTGTTATATCTAACTTAGTTTCTCGGGCATATACATATTCAATCAAAACTTAACATCCATTCAACATCTGCCATGCTGAAGATGGCAGTGGCACGCCTGAGCACTACAAAGTTAATCTTGATTGTGAGCCTCAAGGCCTATACCTAAGGCCCCACAAAGACACCTTTCAAATTAACTCTGTCCTTCTCTTTCAGCCTTGCCCGACGAGACTTGCCCGAAGAGTATCTTGCCTGACGAGACTTGCCCGACCGAGCCCGAGAAGAAAGCAGAAGTACGACAGCAACCCTCAACCGACGCCAATCTCCCAGGGGAGCTGTGTGCTCGTCCTCCAGGAAATTCCTGCGACGAACAGATAGGGGGAGGGCAGAACTTTTGGTTTGTCTTGTTGTCAAAGAGTTGAACAATAGGACTAGCATAAATGTCGTAAGTCGGGGTCGGCCATAACATAAGGTTATTACTTTTGCGTCTCTCTAGATATCTTTAGATAGAGAGAGAGAGAGAGAGAGAGATTCGTTGCACGAGCAACCCGACTATGCGTTACATATGCTCTACAAGCCACACTCCATCTTTCTTCCCAACAAGCCCATTTTTCCTTTGATTTGGAAGACATGCGTTGCGTTCGGTTTCGATTCTAAAGGCATGATTTTCAGTATGTCTCTAGATAGGGCCCTACTAGTTCGGCTAGCTAGTGAGTGGTTATTTCGAGCTAGAAACAGGCCCAAAATGGGAATAGGCTAGGTTATGAACTTATAATCTATAATCTGATGATTGAGTCCATTCCAAGATTATAAGTTCATTTCATACTGGACCAGACCGGAATAGGGTTATATACATTTTAATTATGAGAATGGGTCATTCGAGCGTGTCTAAATAGGTAATATGTTTACATATGGATCCCTGCGTTGTTACATTCCATTTAGGATTAGGAATAGGCGTAATCAGACCTGTTTTTTACATATCTCTCGTTATTAGGGATGGGACCATATTCGCCTCACCTCTTTGGGCTTCTATTTAATTGAGAAATCGGTTTGATTATCCATCTTTTTTATATAATAATATATATTGAGAGTTGCTAGATCCACCCAATTGTCTTTTTTCCTCACTCACGTTATATTTACACCCACTATAAAAAGTTTAAAAAACTAAAATGTTATTTCCCTACCCATTATTATTCCTAAAATAATCCTTAATATATATATATATATATATGTTGTAGACATAATTTACTGAGCATTTATGGAAGCCAGAAAGAGAGAGAGAGAGAGTGCAGCATAGAAAGAGAAGAGAGAGATGTGTAATTGTGAGGTGTGTTCTATTCCAAGATCCTAACTATTGAACTTCAAGTCAAAGCATAAACGAGTTTTCCCAAGATCATTCATCTTAAAATTCCATCTCAAGCTCTTCTAGAGTCTTAGTGAGATTCGTGTCAATGACATAAATTGTAACTCTAGCAATTCAGAATAAGACTTCATAGTTTAACACGCAAGGGCATAATTCATCCCTGACTGATCAAATAATCACTTAGACGGGTATACCACATCGGTTGGATTTTTTCCATCCATAAGTGAATGCCTTAAAATGAGTTAAGAGGGTGTTCCGTGGTTTGGAACTATTTGAACCAGTCTATATAATTATTCAGGAATTTACATGTAAATATCCGTATCTATATCTCCATGGAGAAAACACTAACCATATTTCATAATGCTGCTATCAATCATAGGATGTTTGAGAGAAACCTTGCGCCATAAGGCGTGCATCATATCACACTATTTCATTCATCTCATAATGCTTCCTTTCCCATTTGTAACACAACAGGGTTACCTTAGGCAATGTAGGAACGACAGGTCCAAAACACAATTTGGTAAGGAATTTGACTTGGATTGTAATTTTAGTTGTCCAATCAGTTCCACGTTGTCACTAAATCAATGGAACACGGTTCAATATCATCACTTTTCATTTATGTCGATAGCTACCATATAAGTGAAAATATCATCGATGGTAATCTCCTTTCCATTTAGCTCATCCAAACTAGTATACTAGACCAAGAACTTCAAGTCTTAAGAGTAATTCAGATTAATCTCATAAGATGGAAATGATTTGAGATGGCGATCAAGTATGAATTCATTGTTATGCCGTGTCTTCCTCTTCTAGGGAAGTGAATCCTACAAACCGAATGATTTATCGTGTTCCAGGCCAAGACAAACTAATTGGCTATCCGTCGTTGTACCAAATTGTCCAACAAAGGCTTCTAAACCGTCCAACAGGGATGGCACACCCTCCAGGGATGTTGACTCGATGTCCGTTAAGTACGTCTATCCGTGCATGCATGTTTGCAATTGGTACATGATCTCGTCACTTTAGCTAGATCAGATGAATGCGTCTGGAGCAATATTCTGAAAGCTAGAATTTATCGTACTTGCTTATCATACTTGTGCGGTACGGGGATTGAGATGAGACATAGTGGGCAACGTCCATGTAATGGCGGGAAGACTGTCTCATTAAAGTGACAATCTGTAAATGAGCGGTAAAGAGATCACGTGCATGGGTTCTAACAGAGCTAGTGTGAAGGAGAATCATAATCGACAAAGATTCAAATCCTTCTTTGAGGACCCATATTGGTACGTTACGGCAACGCAACTTGGCACATGGAATGCACACCTAAATGCGTAAATACAAAAAACATCAGGTTCGTACCCAGTAACCAACTGTAACGTCGGGATGGTTGGGTGGCAATGAGCCTTAAGGCGGACCAACATAACTGCGAACAAGATTGCATAGCTCTAAGTAAAAACTGAAAACTTGGTATGTTCACCAAAATTCAGGCGATCATTTAAATTGCGCTTTATGATCATTAGGCGAGGCTATTTGGTGTGAACATGGGAATTTGATTGTAAACCCAAAATACATGCAATACCTTATCAAAAACCGTCAATATAAACTCTCCGACATTATCTAGTCTCTCGAACTTTATGGGATAAGTAGGGTGGTGAACCCTTAATCGGCTAGGAGGTTTAGCAGCAATGTGTGTGGATAAACATGTGACCAGCTTGTTGATTCATCAACCAAAACCATAAGTATTTATATGGTATGCATTTTGTTTAGATTAGTCCACATATATTCCCTTGAATCCACTGTGAAAAGAGAGTCGTTTCGTATATTTGCTAGGGATGATTTAGAAATCAAATTTCCCAAAACGAGCGGGTTTTGGCAAAGTGTGCTTGTAGGCACAAGATCCTTACTTCGGGCAAGTAGATATGTTGTAGCATCATTGTTCGACCTAAGTGTCCCAAAAAAGGTCATGCCAAAGTAAGTAAAACTACTCAATCACCAGGCTCCAGGCTAGCTATATGTGGCATGTTCCCAGTTGGGAGACAACCCATTGGCCCAAATCAAAGTTGCATGCTCATTTTTAGAGGTGGTGCAAAGATATTCCAGTCTATTTTATTCGATGGTTTCATTTATGATCATTGTTCTCTCGAATATCCTTAAAAACTCAACGACAGGGAGAATTTGAGGTCCCTTAAATGGTAATTTAGTACCATTCATACAACGAGGAGCGTGCCAATGCTTTTAATCAGGTTGGATAAACTTGAAGTTATTGTTAGAGATGTGATTTAGGTGTAAAGTTAGTGTGCGTAGTATCACATTCATCCAGATAACTAACTTTTCCACATTCGTACCTAATCATGTGTTTAATTGAATTGGGTCACATGTATTAAGAAACATGATTCAATTAACTCGTATTCGAGGACAATATCAATAAGATTATCCATAACTAAAACAAACACCAAACTTGAATCCAATAACATGAAAAAATGTTCACAAAGTAAATGGTTTAATAAAGGGATTCGGCCAACAAGGCTATCCATGTCAAAATTCTGCTCTTTCAAGGGTGTTCGGTGAAGCAAAATTAGTCTCACGTATTGACTACGAGAATGGTACTCCTTAATGACATTGGTAGGGGCATGAACATGTGCATAACCAATAATCTATTTCATCGAGACGGAAGTAGATTCTGCACGGTTAAGGTTTGGGAATCCCTTATTCTTGAAGTTTTAGGTCTTAGATGCCAAGGATCCTGTTTCGAACATGATGCCAGACCTTGTCAGGCCCTGATTCTACCATAGGTTGTAAAAATAAACTTGAAATTGGATCGTAAGAGAGACAGACCCAAACTTGGGTTTGGTAGGCTTTAGGCAAAGCTGGATGGGTCTGTTTAGTAGGCATCTGCCGAAGCAGAGCAATACCGTTTGGTGCACCTCTGTCGAAGCAGAGTATGCCCTTCAGTAAGTTTTGACCGAACTGGGTTAAGCCATTCGGTAGACTCCAACCAAATTGAGTCTATACCGTTCGGTAGATTCCAGCCGAAGCTGGATCTATACCGTTTGATAGACTCCAGCCGAACTAGGTATATACCTTTATCTCATGTTTGTGGTAGTAATCAGATCCGATAAGTTGGTAAAATTCCGCTTTCTACACTACTGCTTTAGGAGCGAGTTAGAAACATGGAAGGACGATCAAAGTATTCTCTAGTCAAAATTCGATAGGATTTATAAACTTCAGAATCGTACTCATTCATAGACGTAATCATGGTGTGCTTCAGGCAATGTCTTGTACCCCACATAAAGTGGTTTCTATTATAAACGTCAAAATAAGGGAAATCGAACTTGTTACGGTGTGACAATCCACTGAATTGGAGGGAATAAGATTATGATTAGTGTTATGGGATGAATCATCCATAAGCATCAAAGTTAGGACATTCGAGTTCTAAGACATGATTTTCATGAAAAACATCAGGTTTTCATGGGTGTATTGTTTTATGAAAACTTCGGGTTTCAAAGGCACTAAATTTGAAACTACAGGTTCAGTTTAGTTTATGAATATTTAATTCATAAAAGAGAGGTTCCTGCAAGAACACATAATGCAATATGTTGATTTAAGTGTAGTGGATTTGAGTTACTTCAGGAACTCAAGTGTGAGAGCTTCAAAACTATGAAAGTATGTCAACGGTTCAAAAAAGAGAAATAAATTATTGAATCGTTAATGTCCAAAATGATCTTCAGGTCAATCATTTTGGATTCATTATCAGATTAATAGACTGCAAGTCACTTTTAATTAATTCAATAGATTGAGACCAAACGGGGTCGATCGTAGAAGCAAAATAATGACTTTGGGCCATTCTCACTTTACATGTCTTTGGGCCAAATAATTAAGAAAATTAAGCCTAAATAAGGCTTAGCTGTGGGCACCCCAACCTAGTTGGGTGCGGGCAAAAAGCAGAATGGGCCCAAAAAAAATGATTTTGGTTGTGAGATTCATGGCAGCCCAACAAAGATTTGATGGCTGCTCTCCAAAAAGAAGGGCATGTTGCGAAGCTGCAGGTTTGGGCTCAGGTCATGGTTGCAAGGAGTAGCCTAATTTGCATGCAGGCTACAGGCATGTAGCAAAGATAGGCTGAGAAAAGAAAAAAATGTATTACAAGCAGCAGACGTGCTACTGCAACGCGGGCCAAGTTAGGTTTTTGGGCCAGGGAGCAGAAGCCTAGCAAGGCTGGCTTCTGATGAGGTGGCGTTGATTGGGGCTGCATGCCTAACCGTGAGAAACCTAGGCATGTGGGCCTGGTGATACGCACGTAGCATGCCCATATTTTCTTTTTACTTTTGTTTTTTGAATCTAGGGTTTGGAAAAACTCTAAATTGCTTATATTTTATTTCGATTCTTTAACTCACAAATTCCACATAGCAAAAATTGTGTAATGCATGAAACGTGTGTATATATATACATATATATATTGACAAATATATGGAACATATACAATATATATATCGGAAGGAAAATATAAACATAGGGGGGTTCATGTATCATGGGGAATGTTTTCATACTTCATGGTTGTTTCAAATATCTTACTTTATTTTAAGCATACTTGATTGGCAGAAAACGACAAAAGCATTTGAATTTGTAGATTATCATTCTTAGAAAGTCAGAATTGCATCTCCAATGAGTTGTATCACGTTCAACACAGAAAAAATGAATCAATAGTATGTAGATCAATTTAAAATAATAAATTAATCACAAAAAGAATGATTAAAACGTAATACTCCCATAATTGAAGATCAAACTCTCTTTAGCGCAGCGTCAAGAGCGTTCTGATAATGTGTTGTAGGCATAATTTACTGAGCAATTATGAATGCCAGAAAGAGAGAAGAGAGATATGTGTAATTGTGAGGTGTGTTCTATTCCACCTCATTGTGCCTTTATTTATAGTAGTAGGGAAGGTTAATTCCTTACCCTTTTAGGATTATAACTCTTAATAGGTAATCAACTCCTAATAAGAATATAAGAGATATACCTAGATCTACTAGGATTTACACAATCACATTCCTAATCTAATAAGACTGCCACAATATATATTTAATTATAAACTTGTCTCTTAAAAAAATAATATATAAAACTAAAACTAAGGATACGATCATGATTGAATTTCATTTGCTTCATCTAACATAAGAAAAATGCATGATTGTTTCATATTAAAAAAATTGTTTGAACAGAGTGAGAATTATCATGCCCAAACTAAGTTCATTATTTTTGCTTTCTTTGAATGAAAGGAGATTAAACGACGAGTGAGGGTTTAAAGGAGACAAATCATCTAAACAGGGCATGAGAGTTATCATGACCAAACTTTTATTTTCTTAAAAAAAAAATAACGAAAAGAGGGTAACTAATGTCCTTATTAGTCATTTTATAGATGGACAAAGTTGCAATTAAAAAAATGATTAAAAGATGGATGAGGAGATAAGATATTAGGGTGAGAATAACAACACTACGTATTTTTGATATAATATATATAAGGCATCCTCCGGATAATTCAAAAGATGCTTTGTTTATTCTTTTTGGAGTAAAGAATATTTAGTTTTGATTTTCTTAATTTGTTTGGGTATGAAGAGTCTACGTTGAAGAGTTTGTCCCAACTACAACGTCGACTGAATCCGGAATTTCCTATGCACTTTACTCCAACTTTCTGTATGAACTTTCCATGCATGTTTCTCTTCTTCAAACTTTTGTGGTGAATCATGACTCATCTCCAATTAGGCCCTCCCTACAACCTTCCTTAGCGAGAAAATCTTTAGTTCTTCCATCTACATCACTTGGAATTGAAAAATGAACCGTGTGAGACCCAAGAATTTAATTGGAAAATATGTTCGGCTTATTTATCGAAAGGGTCATCACAAGAAGATAATGAACGTGACATGAAGATGTTGAAATACACCAAAAGAAAAGGAAAAGAGAGATTAGATTTCCTTCTTGACACATGAGGCAAAGGCTTGGGAGATAAAATCCCATATTCTTCCTCTTTTGTGAAATGGTCTGAAAGAGAGCAAACAAAGAGCCCTCGTTCTCTCTTATGCTTTTTAATTGGAAATAAACCCTAAAGAAAAATATGAAACTCTCTCCATACTTGGTCAAATTCGATTATGTTTTCGCCTACGAGTTTGTAGTGAAGAATACTACAGTTAAAGTTAATAATTTTCTGGATTTATAGCAGATTTTAATATTTTCCATTTTTAGGATTTATTCCTACATAAGCTTTAATCTTCGAATTGAAAGCTTAACTGAACGAATTGAGATTAATTTCTACATGGGCTAGCTGCTGCTAACCCTAGAATTATTTCATGGTTGTGAAATTTTGTTATTTTTTGGTACTTATAAAATTAAGAGAACTTGGTGAGCTTGAATGGTGATTTGGTATTGGAAGTCATGATAAATGATTTGGACATGTTCTGGAATGAAAATGGAAGAACCTGGATTTTTACCCCTGTTGAACATTTCTTGCAGCTAGGACCTTATAGTAAGATTTATTGAAGTCTTGGAGCTAGCTGTAATTTGCAGAAATTGAGGGGTAGAAGTGTAATTACCGAAAAGTTTGGGGGTTAATTTCTAATTTTTTTTTTGTAACATAAGGGGGTAGATCACCCAAAACTGACTCAATAAATTATTACAAACAGTTCGACTTCTAGAGACTTCGGTCATAGAATCCAATAAATGAGTTCCATTTCATTCAGATGGATTCTTAAAATAATTATACCCAAGATTCATATTGTGAAATACAATTGGACAGAAACTTGTTGATTGTCCGGCAGCAAGGGAGCTTGCATATAATTGGGAAATGTTTGAGAACCCAAATGAAATACCAAAAGTTAAAGGGTCCTTATTAGTTTAAGCGGAATATCGGAATCGTAGCAATTCAGAATAAAGGATTATATATTGGTTACTGACATATTTTAATTGTAGGAATAAGGGACTCTAGTTACTGCTATGCTTGTGTTTTTTCTAGGTGTTGGTGATAGATATTGCTTGTTTGGTTTGGAATTTAAGTAGGGAAAATACGGCAGATTTTTACGCAAATTGATTTTATTAAATTTTATGAAATGCTGTATAATTGTAGATCTTATTGATTGATATGGGTTAACAAATGGCTGAACAAACGGGAAACATCTTCGGTTGTGTATATTTCCTTTGGGAATGAGTACTTTTTATCCAAGGAGGAAATAGATCGAGATGACTCATGAGTTAGAGCTTAGTCAATTGAGTTTTATTGGGTTGTTAGGTTTCCTAAGGAAGAGAAAATCACTAGGGTTGAGGAGGTATTGCCAAAAGGATTAGTAGGGAGGGTGGAAGGGAGGGGAATGATAGTGGAAGGTTGGGCACCACAGGCAAAGATATGCATTCTAACGTCGGTGGATTTGTGAGCCACTGTGGATGGAGCTCTGGGTTGGAGAGCATGAAGTTTGGTGTTCTAATTATAGCCCTGCCTGTGCATCTTGACCAGCCGCCCAACGCTCGACTGGTAGAGGAGCTGGGTGTTAGCGTGGAGGTCAAGAAAACAGTAGGAGGAAGTTTGCAAGGATAAGAGCAAAGGTGATCAATGATGTGGTGGAAAACAATAAAGGGAAGGATGTGAGAAGAAAGGCAAAGGAACTAAGAAACAACATCGGAAAAAGAGAGGATCGAGAGATAGAGAGGCCGGTGGATGAGCCGGTGCAACTTCAAATTCATACTGGGAAGGAATCAATTAATTAAGCGTGCAAGTTAGCTTGCAATAATATCCGGATGGTGTATCACTCGTTTTATTGTAATAACTGTGCTGCTAAATGCAATCCTTTTTAGTTCCGACATCGAAAAAGAGTCGAGAGATGGATTCGTTTAAGGAGTTGGTTCGAGTTTGTACAACAGGGAACAATGAAGTAGGTATAGCACGCTTCATTTTTCTTTTTCTATTTTATTGAAGCTTTTGGTTTTAGCGACGTTCTCCTAAAAGATTGTATAATCCTACTTAACTCAAAAATGGTTATTCCTCTTTATTTAGAAATGAGAGATCTTAGGTTCGAATCTCGTGGATGGCAAATTTAATACCAAATTAGGTTGCCCATTGTGTGATTTAGCCAAACTCTCCATTCTCTGATATAAAAATATCGATGTATTTAAAAAAAAAAATGAGGCTATCGCTTCCTTTTAATTAGCATTGTGGTATTCTGATTGGGATTAATTCTAACCACTAACAATAAAATCCTGTAACCTGTTCCCTTTCCAGATAAAAAGAAACAGTAAAAACCTTAATAATTGGAGTATGCATGCGTAGATGATTTGGATAGTTTGATGCGGTATTCCTCCTCGTGCATGCTGGGAAGCGGGAAGAAAACTATACATGATCACTCTTATATTTCATGCATTTATATTATTCATTTCTAAAATCTTTGTGATGTTTTTGTGTTAAACTTGTGGCATTTTACCTTATCTTGTGTTAATGTGCAGTTAATTTTGTTTAGGATTAATCTCAAGCAAAATGGAGAGAATGAAATTGAAAATGGCTGCTTTTTGTTAGAGGGAGAGACACGGCAGACAAAGAGGGAGTGGAAGACTAATGGGATAAAAAGAAGAATAATAAAAGAAAAGGTGGAGAAGACACTTGAGCATAAAGAAAGGCAGTGCGCGAGCAGGTGAAAAGAAGAAGGCAGAGTGTGGGAATGTGAAAGCGCAGGACTGAAAAGAATAGGAAAAAGAATAGGCAGTGGGAAGGGACACGAAATAAAGAAAGGAAAGGTGGAGAAGAAAGACTGAGCAGAAAACATAAAATAAAAGAAAAGAATGGAAAGTGGACTGACTGACAGAGGAGTAAAGAAAGGCAGGGCGCAGAGAAGAATAAAAGAAGGAGGGCGCGACTGGCATAGCGGGATTAGGCAGAGAAAGGCACATAGAGGATAGATGCGGAAACAGAGGGAGCAAAGCAGGAGTGCAGGCAGAGCACGGAAACAGAGGGAGGAGAAGGAGAAGGCAGTGCACACGGAAAATTTCACATAGACTTGCGACGGGAGAAAAGAAACGGGTGTCTTCTTTCTTAGTTATTTATTTTCTTTTATGAATAATTTCTTATGTATCAGAATAATTATGTGTAACTAATTTATTATGCTAGAGTGAGGCCATGAGCCGCAACATGAATACGTAGTTTTATTTTTCAATTGCTTAAGTGTTGTTACATGCTTGCTTTGATATTTTCAACCACTGAATTAAACTATCTATGTGTCTTGATGATTGATTACCATTAAGATGTTTAGAAAAGTTATCGGATGCAATTTTGAACGAATGTCACGTTAAAATTGGTTATGCTTCTTGTGATTGTGAATTGTACTCTCCTAAGGTAAATATCATGCTCTTAGGGATTATATGGTTTAACAAAAGGATTTTCACCAAGATTAATGAATCACTCATGTTTATATTTAATCCAAATGTCATGGATAAGTTGCATGTAGTGGTATGCGTTTTAGCTTGAATGTCACAAGTAAAATATACACAAGGAAAATCCAACCTTCAAAGCATGTGTGTTTTCAATTATTTAAGCAATTGAAATAGCTACGTAGGATTGTTGTTGGTAAAGGTTGAACTCTAGCATATTGTCAATATATTTTTCTTCAATCATTTATTTTATCTTGAATTTCCTTATTTGCTTGTTTTGTTTAAATTGAATCGTTATTCCTATCAACAAATTCCCATTTTAGATATTTGTTTAAGTCACATCCAGTAATATTTAGTTTCGTCAAATTAGTGTAATTTTTAAGTTTAAATAAGTTAAATACACAAAAACTCGTAAATTGTTTATATCAGTCCCTGAGGAGATCGACCTTGCTTGAGCCATAAATACTATAAACACTTGTTCTCTTGCAAGAATTTTCTACGATTTAATCATTTGTTTTACAAGTGGTAAAATCGCTATCAAGAAATTGGCGCCGTTGCCGGGGACTGTGCCAACAGTTCCCGAGTTTTTGTGTTTATTTTTCTTATGTTTATGTTTGTGTCTTATTTTTATTAATCATTGAAAAAAAAAATTATTTAAGAATCCTTCTTGATTAACTTTGGTACCGTAATAATGTTGTATATTTGTATTAGAAATCTATTTATGTATCCCTTTCACAAATTTCTGTTTTAAATCACGTATTATTAATTTAAAAAAAAATTAATTATTATTTAAAATTAAAAAAAAAATTTAAAAAAAAAAAAAACAGCAATTAATTTAGTTGAGTTTTGATCTTTGATTAAGTGTAGTGGATGTGTGGTGTGAGATTTTTGTCTTCATTTAATTAACTAGTGCTTGCCAATTTGCATAAATTGTGTTTTTTTTTATTTATCTAGGTTTACTTACTTTCTTTTTCTTTTTGTTGTTTAGTTAATTTCTGTTAAGTTTTATTTTATTTTACTTTTATTTTTATTGTGGCTTAATATTTCTGTTGTTTGTTCAGGTGTAGTATATGGTAATTGGAACAAGGTCCAAGAATCAAGTGCTTATTCCTTACGACCCTGAACCAGAGAGAATTGCAAGGAAGTTAGCTAGAGAAAAATATTTAGCACAAGATTCCAACCTTGGTGACACTTTTCTTAAGGATTTGTTCCGTGATCCTGAGAGCAGCACATCTATTTTCCAACCTTTGGCACCAATTGCACATATGGCCCTAGCCTTACCTGCAGCAGGTCAACCTTTAAGGAATTCATTGGCGGCGAGAATCAATGCAGTGCCAAGGTGCATTATATATCCAGATGTGCAAGATGGGACATCTTTTGAAATCAAACCTCACATCCTCAACATATTGCCATCCTTTCATGGGTTGCCAAACAGTGATCCCAACATGCATTTGGTTGATTTTATTGAGGCATGTGACAACACCATAATCAGAGGTTTCTCTTCTGAAGCTATCAAGTTACGTTTGTTCCCATTCTCTTTGAAGGACAAAGCCAAGGCGTGGCTGCATTCTCTGCCTGCCAATAGCATTACAACATGGGCAGAATTGCAAGAAAGATTTCTCAATAAGTTTTTTCCTTCATCCAAGACGCTTGCACTCAAGAAAGAGATCTTGGCTTTCGCTCAAAAGCCGAATGAGTCTTTCCATGAAGCTTGGGAACGGTATAATGAGATGTACACAAAATGTCCTCATGCTGGGTTTGATTCTAACCTTCAAATGAACATATTTTATGATGGTCTCAATGCCACCACCAAGAGTCACGTGAATGCATCTGCTGGAGGGTCATTAATGTCAAAATCAGCAAGGGAAGCATTTGAGTTGTTTGATATGATGGCTTCTGAATCCCAACAATGGACAGAAGAACAAACACAAAAGAGGGGAGTTTTTGAGATTTCTCATAGTTACCCTAATGTTTCTGCTCAAATTGCTAAAATGGAAAATAATTTTAATGCCAAATTTGCTGCCTTAATGCAAGTATCTTCCATGCCCAATGCCCAAGAACCGTGCATCATTTGTAGTGAGACAACTCATGACATCACTCAATGCCCCAACAAGGATAGCTACCCTGAGCTTGTGCAAGAGCATGTGAATATGGTGAATAATTTCATTAGACCCAGAAGTGATCCTTATTCCAATACATATAATCCTGGGTGGAAGAACCATCCCAATCTCAGTTGGGGTGGCAACCAACAGCCACGTCAATACCAACAGTCTTACCAATCAACTAGTGAGACTAAGAAACCATCTCTTGAAGACCAAATGTCACAGCTAGCTCAACATATGTCTGCTCTCTCTACTAGCACCAACAATTTTGTCCAATCCACACAAACTAGCATTCAGAATCTCACGGCATCAGTGGGGAATTTGGAGACTCAAGTTGGACAGCTTGCTACCATGTTCAATGAAAGAGAGAAAGGAGGGTTCCCGAGCCAATCTGAGCAAAATCCAAGAGGGATGGAGCATTGCAAAGTAATACGGACATTGAAAAGTGGCAAGAGCTATGACAACAGAGAAGTGGTGCACCATGAAGCCGAAGTGGAAGAAGAAGAGTTTACTGAAAGTGCACCATTAGCTGCAAAGTCTCGGTCAGAGGCTATTTCTGAAGCAGGTATTCCAGATTCTAGTGCAAGTGACAAAGTGCAATCTCGATCCAACTCTGATTCAAACAAGGAAAAAGGCCTTGGTATTTTATTTGCACCTTCTGACAAGCCACCATACAAGCCACCTTTGCCATTTCCACAAAGGCAGCAACAACGTTCCAAGGATCAACAATGCATTGAATTCATGAAGACGTTGGCTAAGGTTCAAATTAATTTGCCTCTATTAGATGCTATTAAACAGATCCCATCATATGCCAAATTTCTGAAGGAGCTATATTCTAAAAAGAAAAAGTTCTTGGAATATGAGAAAGTGATTTTAACTGAGCAATGCAGTGCTGTCCTCTTACATAAGCTACCACCCAAGAAGAAAGATCCGGGGAGTTTTACTATCTCTTGTACTATTGGTAGTCTTGATTTTCATAAAGTATTGATTGATTTAGGAGCAAGTGTTAACCTTATGCCTTATTCTGTTTTTCAAAAATTAGGTGAAGGAGAACTCAAGCCCACATCTGTGAGTCTTCAATTGGCAGATAGGTCTGTGACATATCCTTTGGGTATTCTGGAAAATGTGATTATTAAAGTGGATAAATTTTATCTCCCAGCTGACTTCATTGTACTTGACATGGAGGAAGACAAGGAAGTGCCTCTCATTTTAGGCCGACCGTTCATGGCCACCGCCCGGACACTTATTGATGTGGAAGCAGGTACTTTAACCTTAAGAGTGCAAGGAGAATCAGTTGTATTCAAACTCTTTGAAGCTGTCAAGCGTCCTTTCGAACCTGAAAAGTGTTTTCGTGTTGATGTTTTGGATGGGATCGTGCATGCAAACTTTGCCTCACGATCATCTAATGATAAGCTGTTAACTTGCCTCACCAACCATGATGCTACTTTATCTATGGAAGAAAATGTGGTGGACGTCATTACTGCATTGGATAGTGCACCAATTCATAATCCAAAGTGGCGACATGTTTATGAAAGCCTTGGAATGCCTAAGCAGCCCCTTCTTCCTTCAAGTGAGCAATCTCCGAAGTTTGAGCTCAAGCTACTGCCGAGCCACCTCAAGTATGCTCATCTCGGGGTGAATGAGACCTTGCCTGTTATTATTGCTGGTGATCTTAATGACACGGAGGAAGACGAATTACTAAGAGTTCTTCTCAAGTATCAAGATGCTCTGGGGTGGACACTTGCTGACATAAAAGGCATTAGTCCAGCTTTGTGCATGCATAGAATTTTTATGGAGGCTGGGACTAAGCCAACTATTGAAGCTCAAAGACGTCTAAATCCGATCATGAAGGAAGTTGTAAGAGTTGAGGTGATGAAGTTACTCGATGCAGGTATCAATTATCCAATCTCGGATAGCAAATGGGTGAGCCCGACTCAGGTGGTTCCAAAGAAAACTGGTATTACTGTGGTGAAGAATGTGAAATCTTTCTTGGGAGCACTCACACTAGAATTTACACCATTGCCGGATCACTTCAAGTATTACCTTCCATTCGAAGATCACTTCCATGCCATGGAACCTAGGGGAGTGTAACTGGAAGCATCGTCCGGCTGCAAGACGTTAAAGAAAGCGCTTCTTGGGAGGCAACCCAAGCTTTCTATCTTTCATTTTTATTTTGAATAATTTTAAATGTTCTTGTTCTGTTTTTCTCTTGTTTTCTGGTTTGTGTGTTTAAGTCTTACTTTTGTTCCTTTATGCAGGTAATGATTTTGCAATCTCTACCACAACTTCTTGCAAGATATTTTTTTCATTCATAAAAAAAAAAGGGAAAGGAAAATTAAGCAGATAAATACAAGAAGGAGCCTTCACAAAGGCTATTTAGGAGGAGCTTCAGTAGTCGGCGGGACCTCAGCAGTCGGCGGGGCCACGGAATGAGGAGGTATCGGAGGTTGATCAGTTGGAGCTTCACTACGCGGTGCCGCCCCAGAAGACGAAGGCAGATGTTGTTGGAACAAACCCACAAACCTCCGATGATCAAGTAAAATTTGACCATCGGTGTCCTGCATCTGGTCAATCTTCCTCTTCATGCTGGTGGCATAGCTGTGTGCAAGCTTGTGCAATTCTTTATTCTCATGCTTGAGCCCTTTAATCTCTTGCTTGAGACTCTGTATTTCAGCCACCAACGATTTAACGTGACGGGTTCGGGCATATAGGCGTTGGGCCATGTTGGATACGGAACCAGCACACTGCACGCTAAGAGCCAGAGACTCCTTAACCGCCAATTCATCAGATCGTCTAGCGAGCAGTCTGTTATCTCTGGGGGTGACAAGGTTTCGGGCCACCACCGCAGCTGTCATATCATTTTTCATCACCGAATCCCCCACGGTAAGGGGACCGGTAGGGGATAAGAAGGATGGGCGCCATATGTTGTCTGGTGAAGGCGGAGCTGCCTCTTCACCAAGGTTCAAGTCAAAACGACGATCGAAAGGGCCAGACATTTTTCAGAGGTGGTGAAGAAAGAAGAGAGTCGGACTGATCAAGATTAAAAAAGTGCAAGAAGGGAGTGTTTACAAGAGGGAGCTCAAGTGTGTTATGGAACAAAATTAGCGCCTCTATAAAAAGAAGAAATTGAAGAGGCGCTCCTCAGAAATCGAAGAAGCGTCCTCTCGCAAATCGAAGAGTCGGGCCTGCTTTCTCAAAAGCCGGATTCTTTTCTTAAATGAGGCGTTTCCTTTCTCAAAAGCTGAGCTTGCTCGGAAACCACAGCCAATCTTCTTTTCCAGATTTGTCCGCACTCGTCACATGCAACCTCTGCACTCGACGGAGCTCAGAGATCGAAAAGGCAAGCTCAGAAATCGGAGAGGAATCTGCTTTTCCAGACGTGTCACCATCTATCACATGCAGAGTCTGCTTTGCGGAAATCACGGAAAATCTGTCGAAGATCTCTGGTAAAGTAGAAATCACATGAAGTTTACTGTTCAATCATCCAACGGTTGCCGACAGTGTGAAAGAACAGTACCAGTTATTATTCCTATAAATGTCGACCTTCACCCTCCATGGTAAGGCAGACATACATAACCTTCCATCATCTCAGAGAATGCCTTTCCAACACACCCTCTCGAGTCACTCAGTGTTCCTTATTCCTTGGGGTACCTCTGCAAACAACCAATCCAAAGCAAAAGTATTTCATATCATGAAGGTTGAAAGCAAGAGTATCTCATATCATGCTTTCTCCCTGTCCTTCTCCTTGTCTTTGTTTTACGACAAGGAGAAAGCGAGCAATCAGCCAGCACTTGGTATAAATCTTCCGATCTGGAGCCAACTGCCTGGAACCCCTTCCTGATTGCTTACCTAGCCTTGCTCTCGAGTACTCATCTTCATCATTTTGTGCTTCCTCTTCGTCTACCACATCTACCTGGGGAACAGATAAGGGAAGTGAAAATGATACCTCGAAGCATGTGGAGACAATTCAGCTAGGGACAAGGAGAAAGAAAGCAAGAGGTGGGCACTTGGAAAGATTGAAGAAAGAAACAGACCAATACCTCTACCTCGTGCCTGCCCGCCGTGCAGAAGAAACAAGCAGAGAAGAATGCAGACTGCACAATTCAGAGTTCCTTGGTTTCAAATCAGACTCCGAGATTCGCCTACACAAATTGGTATGTTCTTTCCTTTTCTTTATGTGTCTTTATTTCATTTTATATTTCTTTCCTTCCATTTTCATGTCTTATTGTTCAAAATTTCCTTTCATTATCATTGGGGACAATGCTATAATTAAGTTTGGGGGTGGAAATATATTTCGTGAGTTTATTTTTCTATAAAAAAAAAAAAAGTTTTTGCATTTTTATTGTTGTTTGTAGCTATTTCTCAATTCAATGATGAGATTTGATTTTCATTTCCTTCTTACTTTCAAGAAAGTCTAAGTTCTTTTCGTTGTCTTTGTGTTAACTGTGATTTCCAGAAATCAACTTGAAAAATAAATGTGCCTAGTCTTGTCAATGTGAAACTTGAGCATGATTTAGCGTTTCATATGCGAATCATGTGAGATTATGTAAACCTTGTGAGTTTTTGAGCCTATACATGATTGAACCATTATGCATCAATCTCATTCCTTCTTGTGCGTATGATCTCACTGTACATGTATCTCTAGAACTTGCTTTATACTACTCGATTCATTAATCAATTCATGTAATAACTTGGAAGTGAAATAGGCCATCTTTGGATCGTTTGAGCCTTTCATGCCTACCTTATATGCTATGTTTATCCTTAGTAGCCCATTGAGCCTTAAACTAAGCCATTTCTTTGTTAGCCACATCTCTTTACCTTGCTCTAATATTGGAGTTGAGCCCATACATAAAAATCGATTCCTTATTGTTTTGAGAAAGTATTACATGAGTTGTGCTTTTGGGGGTTTCATTTATGTAGAAAGATGGATGGAGCATGTGTATTACAATGAAATGTGAATTTGATGGGTGATGTAGCTTTTGTAGAATTGTTTCTTTCAAAAAAAAAAAAAAAAGAAAAAAAAAAAAAAAAAAAAGAAAAAAAAATGAAATATATGAAAATTGGAGAGTGTTGATCAGTTGAAAATGTGTCGGTAGAGTATAAATTTCCTTTTGAAGTTAAATTTGGGGAGTAACAGGTGCTCGAGGTTTTATTATTTTGCTTTCAATTTGAGGTGATGTGATATTGAGGTGTTAGAAAACTACCAAAGTGTACTTTCTCAAAACTTTTGATTTCCATATCCTCTCTTTCATTAGCCTATCACCTTTAGCCCCATTACAACCGTAATAAAGTCCTATTGATCAAAGGTATTACTTAAATATTGATAAGCGAGTTAGGTGGACAAGCAAGCATATGGCGGCATGTACAATGAGATCACTTGAGTGAAACACATTAACCAAAACTTATGAGTGAATGAGCGTATGTCTTGTGAGAAACTCACATGTTTGCATATGATGATTTAAAGGAGCTTGGAATTGCATTGACATGGCTAGCTCACACATGGCTTTTCAACGTTTTGTTTGAAGGAAATTTGGTTAACTATTGGACGATGTTTTGAGCTCTTGATTAGTTCTTGGTTGTCTGTATTATGATTAGCACTTATCTCTGAAATCAAATTTGAGAAGTTGGTTACTAAGTTATTGAATCTAGTTTTAGTTGAGTGATTTTGTTTTGTTTTGTTTTGCTAGAGGACTAGCAAAAATGTAAGTTTGGGGGTATTTGATCACTCTTATATTTCATGCATTTATATTATTCATTTCTAAAATCTTTGTGATGTTTTTGTGTTAAACTTGTGGCATTTTACCTTATCTTGTGTTAATGTGCAGTTAATTTTGTTTAGGATTAATCTCAAGCAAAATGGAGAGAATGGAATTGAAAATGGCTGCTTTTTGTTAGAGGGAGAGACACGGCAGACAAAGAGGGAGTGGAAGACTAATGGGATAAAAAGAAGAATAATAAAAGAAAAGGTGGAGAAGACACTTGAGCATAAAGAAAGGCAGTGCGCGAGCAGGTGAAAAGAAGAAGGCAGAGTGTGGGAATGTGAAAGCGCAGGACTGAAAAGAATAGGAAAAAGAATAGGCAGTGGGGAGGGACACGAAATAAAGAAAGGAAAGGTGGAGAAGAAAGACTGAGCAGAAAACATAAAATAAAAGAAAAGAATGGAAAGTGGACTGACTGACAGAGGAGTAAAGAAAGGCAGGGCGCAGAGAAGAATAAAAGAAGGAGGGCGCGACTGGCATAGCGGGATTAGGCAGAGAAAGGCACATAGAGGATAGATGCGGAAACAGAGGGAGCAAAGCAGGAGTGCAGGCAGAGCACGGAAACAGAGGGAGGAGAAGGAGAAGGCAGTGCACACGGAAAATTTCACATAGACTTGCGACGGGAGAAAAGAAACGGGTGTCTTCTTTCTTAGTTATTTATTTTCTTTTATGAATAATTTCTTATGTATCAGAATAATTATGTGTAACTAATTTATTATGCTAGAGTAAGGCCATGAGCCGCAACATGAATACGTAGTTTTATTTTTCAATTGCTTAAGTGTTGTTACATGCTTGCTTTGATATTTTCAACCCTGAATTAAACTATCTATGTGTCTTGATGATTGATTACCATTAAGATGTTTAGAAAAGTTATCGGATGCAATTTTGAACGAATGTCACGTTAAAATTGGTTGTGCTTCTTGTGATTGTGAATTGTACTCTCCTAAGGTAAATATCATGCTCTTAGGGATTATATGGTTTAACAAAAGGATTTTCACCAAGATTAATGAATCACTCATGTTTATATTTAATCCAAATGTCATGGATAAGTTGCATGTAGTGGTATGCGTTTTAGCTTGAATGTCACAAGTAAAATATACACAAGGAAAATCCAACCTTCAAAGCATGTGTGTTTTCAATTATTTAAGCAATTGAAATAGCTACGTAGGATTGTTGTTGGTAAAGGTTGAACTCTAGCATATTGTCAATATATTTTTCTTCAATCATTTATTTTATCTTGAATTTCCTTATTTGCTTGTTTTGTTTAAATTGAATCGTTATTCCTATCAACAAATTCCCATTTTAGATATTTGTTTAAGTCACATCCAGTAATATTTAGTTTCGTCAAATTAGTGTAATTTTTAAGTTTAAATAAGTTAAATACACAAAAACTCGTAAATTGTTTATATCAGTCCCTGAGGAGATCGACCTTGCTTGAGCCATCTATACTATAAACACTTGTTCTCTTGCAAGAATTTTCTACGATTTAATCATTTGTTTTACAAGTGGTAAAATCGCTATCAATACACTCAATCAGTCTTTCTCTTACACATACACACACTCATGAGGAAAAATTCTTGCATAGGCTCCACTGGACACAAGGCAAAGCCTCATGAAGATTTTTTGTGATATCAAAAGAAACCACCCAAATTATAGTTTAGCATGAATTTTGCACAAACATAAACTGCAACCTAACTTGGACTTTCAGCATGATTTTTGCTGTTTAAAAGAGGGGTTGTTTGGTGAAGAGAAAAAAAATGTTTCCCTCTAATCTTCCAAAAATTATTAAAGGAAAATGATAATAACCACACACTCTTTCTTCTCCCCTTATACACCATTGTTTGATCTTGTCCATTGTTTCTATTTTATTTATTCAATCTTGTAGGGTTACTTCGTATTGTATTTTAATGTCCAAACTGATATAGTTTTTCACTAAACAATTTATGTCACATCCCGACTCGGGTCCCCACCATATCCGGACTCCACTCCGCCGTAGCACGATATTGTTCCTTTTGGGCTCTGACCATCCCCTCACGGTTTTGTTTCTAGAAACTCACACGAGAACTTCCCAGTGAGTCACCCATCATGGGATTGCTTTCACGCGAACTCGCTTAACTTCGGAGTTCTGATGGAACTCGAAGCCTGTGAGCTTCCAAAAAGCCTCGTGCTATATGAAGGTAGACATGTACATTTAAGGCACATCATCTCTTCTCCGTTGGTCAATGTGGGATGTCACAATCCACTCCCCTTAGGGGCCCGACATCCTTGTCAGCACACTCGCACCACACGACAGAGTGGCTCTGATACCATTCTGTCACATTCCGGATTGCTCTAGCATGAACTTGCTTAACTTCGGAGTTTCGATGGAATTCGAAGCCAGTGAGCTCCCAAAAGGTCTCGTGCTAGGTAGAGATGAGAATATACATATAAGGCGTACAATATCCATTCCCCTAGCGTGATGTGGGATGTTACAATCCACCCCCATTAAGGGCCCAATGTCTTGGTAGTGATTGGCTCTGATACCAAATTGTCACATCTCCGCCCGAGCCCCTACCACATCCCGGGCTCGACTATTGTCCACTTTGGGCCCCGACTACGCTTTCATGGTTTTGTTTTTAGGAACTCACACGAGAACTTCCTAGTGGGTCACCCATCATGGGATTGCTCTCGCGCGAACTCACTTAACTTCGGAGTTCTGATGGAACCCGAAGCCAATGAGTGCTAGGTAGAGATGTGAATATACATATAAGGCGTACAATATTCATTCCCCTAGCGTGATGTGGGATGTTACAATCCACCCCCATTAAGGGCCCGATGTCTTGACAGTGATTGACTCTGATACCAAATTGTCACATCTCCGCCTGGGCCCCTATCACATCCCGGGCTCGACTATTGTCTGCTTTGGACCCCGACTACGCTTTCATGATTTTGTTTTTAGGAACTCACACGAGAACTTCCTAGTAGGTCACCCATCATAGGATTGCTCTCACGCGAACTCACTTAACTTCGGAGTTCTGATGGAACCCGAAGCCAATGAGCTCCCAAAAAGCCTTGTGCTATATGGAGGTAGGCATGTACATATAAGACACATCACCCCCTCTTCGTTGGTCAATGTGGGATGTCACAATTTATCCTTGCAAAATGAAACTCATATATATATATATATATATATATATATATATATATATATATATATATATATGAGACTATTTAACCATTCCACTAAATGGTTGGCAATTGAGGTTTTTCTTGAAATAATGTGTTCCTGTATAGCTTTTGCTACAACTAGATTTCTTATTGTTTTCAGATTTGTTAACTTCTTGCAAGAACGTGAAGACTAAAAAAAATATATGAATTAAATTATTAAATAAAATTAGAGCGGGTTTTACAAGGTGTGTCACAAAAGGTTATTTGACAGGTCCTTGTTATATTTGAGGGAACCTTCAAATAACAATTTTTGTGAGACCCTCTTATAGGCCGCATTCCCCATTATACTTCAATGGCTTGAACCATCTAGTTTTAAGTTTTCCTCAAAAATCATCTTTGCAAAACATTACTCAAATTTGAAAACCATTTCTCAAAAAAATTAGGTGTCATTTGAGTGTTTTCTTAAAATATCGTGTTTATATGTAAGTTTGCCTACAAAAAGATGTCTTAATAATCTTTAACGTATCTTATTGTTTACAAGGTTGATCTATAAATACACACTTGTGCGTTAAACTTATGACGAGCAATTGTTATAACACATGCACACTACTACTATATTGTAATATTTCGAATCAATGATACAATGCTATACGGAAAATACTCACGCATGACGTATATTATTAACACACGGTGACGTTATGGAAATGACATTGTTGTGTAACTTGTACCGAGATGGAGCAAAACTAGGGGAACAAAAGTTAAAGAGGACTTGCCCGATCTCACACGAGTGCCAAAGGTCGTTTGTTCTGAACACGCATGACTGGGTTCGAGCTTTCTCAACACACAGCTTGGTGAACTCTATTTGGTGGGCAAGCGACAGTGATTAGCACAGCGAAAGAAGAGAAAATGCATTACTGGGTTCGAGCTTCTTCCTCTGATTTTGTTGGAACACTTCCTCAACCTCGCAGGTAAAATTCTCTCTCTCTCTCTCTCTCTCTCTCACGTATATATATATGTGTGTGTGTGTGTTTATAGCTTTCAAGATTTCCCATTTGAATTTTGGTTTCCTTTAATTCTCAGCGGTCACACGGCGGTGATTGTCGGTAGATCAAAGGTGGTTGTGTTTGGAGGCCTTGTAGAGAAGAAGTTTCTCAGCGATATCGTGGTCTATGACATTGGTACTTTGTTTCCCACTCTTTCTAATTATCTCTATTTGCTAGACTTCATTTTGGTTTGCTCTATTTATATTGGTATTTGTCATCTGGGTTCTCCCAAAATCGATGAAAGTATGTAAATTACTCTGTCTTGAATTTCTGGGTGTTCTTGGTTCAACTGTTTTGTTCACTTATACAGACGATCTTGATTTATATAATTTTTTGTTTTGACATAATACTCCAATGTGTTATTTGAAATTTATATATATGCGAAGACTAACGCAGCGAGATCAGGAGATAAAGGATCCGATAAGAGAATGATAACTGGATTCTGGAACCCACCAGGGTTGATGTAAGTTTTAAGTTTTCTGATAATGATTAAGAAGCAGGATGTAGGTTATACTTACTAATTAAAAAAATGAAATTCATTAATTAACCAAACGCAATAACAAAATAACTTTTAAATTGCTTATATAGATGGAGTTTCAAAACATAACATCCTGAAAAAAGATTGAGTTGGCTTTGTATAGTATATAGCTATTAACATGGATTGCATAATTTGAATGGTAAAGGGGCTTTTGAACTTCTCCTTTATAAATTTGAGGATCTTACAAAATCTTAAAAGTGCTTCAGATATTATACTATTATTTGTACTTCTTGGAAATCATCTTTTCTTGTATGCACGATATCCCCGTGTGAAGTCACCATGTTAGGAACTTCTTACTATTCAGCATTGTTGCAACAATGTTTCCCTACATACGTTCTAGTCCTACACGTTTTTGTCATAATATTTCTTTTACATAAACTTGCCTGACTTAGTTTGAAGGATCACTTTGTATATAATTCATGTTACGGGGTAGTGAACAGGTGAAATAGACCTATACTTAAGCAAACGGAAACTTGTATTTATTACAGAAAACAATGTGCACCATGGCAGTTCAAGTACAAATGCTTTTGTGGATTAAGGTTTTCTGTGAGTGGGAGTTCACTTGACTTTTTGTCAATGGATTTCACACAAGTTTGACTATAGTATCTCAATGTAGGCCTGTTACTTTTTCAGATAACAAATTATGGTATCAGCCAGAGTGCACGGGTGGCTCTGATGGACAAGTTGGTCCAAGCCCACGAGCATTTCACGTTACTGTTGTGATTGATTGTCATATGTTCATCTTTGGTGGGCGTTCTGGGAGCAAGAGGTATGTTCACATTCAATACATATCTATCTGCAGCTTTCTGCTCTATGACGCTAATACTATTACTTGACTGCAAATGTTATTACCGATATTGTTCTGTTTTCAGGTTAGGTGACTTTTGGGTCCTAGATACTGGTAAGAATCTATTTATTTTGTGCTGCTGATAATGCATGAGAATTATACCTACTTGGTTTAATGCTTCTTTTGTCTTCCTTTGACTGATGAGTAATCAAATATATATTAAAAGAAATTACGTTTCTTCTAGATATATGGCAATGGACAGAGTTAACAAGTTTTGGCGACTTACCTTCTGCACGAGATTTTGCTGCAGCTTCAGCTATAGGAAATCGGAAAATTGTAATGTGTGTATATCTTTTGTATTACTTATTGATTAGTTGATATGACGGTTCTATAGTAACTTTTGTTATGTTAAATATAAACAAATGCAGGTATGGTGGCTGGGATGGTAAAAAATGGTTGTCAGATGTGTATGTCTTGGACACAAGTAAAATCTTTTCTCTATGATTTTGGAATTATCTGTTATTTTCTGCTTCATGTTTGATTTAGTAAATTTGTTGAAATGGTCATAAATCAGTTCTTTCTTGATTTGCTTCCTTAATCCTTATACAGTATCGCTAGAGTGGACGGAGCTGTCAGTTACTGGGTCATTACCTCCACCCAGATGTGGCCATACAACTACCATGGTTGAGAAACGGTTGCTTGTTTATGGTGGCAGAGGTGAAGTAGCATGCTTTAACTATGTTGATAATTGGGTTCATAACACTTCCTTTCTAGTTTGATTTTATTTTAATTTGTAATACATATCTCTCTCTGTTTGTTATAGTTTTTTTTATGAGAGTTTACCTCCATTATGGTTAATAGTATAATTTGCAATCATTTACTATTTCTTCGAGAATGATATGATAAAACTTTCTAGTTTGATTTTATTTTAATTTGTAATACATATCTTTCTCTGTTTGTTATAGTTTTTTTTTTATGAGAGTTTACCTCTATTATGGATTAATAGTATAATTTGCAATCATTTTCTGTTTCTTCGAGAATGATATGACAAAACTTAATTAGAGTTGCATTTAATCATTTTGCCCTTCTATATTACAAGATTTTTTCTATTAAGACAAGAAAAATGATATGATTGAAAGCAATGCTAATTCATGAAAGTATTTTCCCCCCATTATTTAGTTGAAGTTGAGAAATCAAAATAACTAATTCTAAAGCTGTAGTGTCTTAGAGTTTTGTCCTAATTGACTCTGTTATTTTGATGTAATTTCTTTGATGGCTGTTTATTATTTTTAGAGATATCAGGGTTTATGGAGAGTGTGTCCTCTGTTTTGTATTCTTTCATTTCCTTTAAAGTTTCTTATCAGAACAAAATATCATGCAAAATTTCACGCCCCATAAGGCCAACCTAATTACTTGGGGAACAATGAATTAATTGGTATTATCATGTACCACACGGGATCTTCCCATTAAATGTACTTGTGAATTCTGAAGGCAGACCATTCTTTCCATGGGATATCCCCTTTAAAGATAATTTCAGTGCCTACTTTCTTGCACTAGCCATTTGGGATATCCCCTTTTTAATGTTTGAATTATTTGGTGTAACAAACTTCTACAGTCTACTTTTTAATTGGCCCCATGACTACTTTTGAATTAAATACAAGGAGATGCAAATTATTATGGTTTTTTTTTTCTTTTTAATCCAAAATGGTCCCTGAGATTGACTAACTCCTCTCTTTGGTCCCTAAGATTCAAAATCGATAGAAGTGTTCCCTGGGATTGTCCACCGTCAATCCTTTTGGTTATTCTGTGAGAAATCTTCGTTAAATTGAGGGTATTTTTGTCAAATCAACCCTTCCCCCTGAACTAGTGGTTTCTTCAATTTAACGGAGATTTTTCACAGGACCAAAATGATTGACGGTGGACAATCTCAAGGACCACTTCTATCGATTTTAAATCTCAGTGACCAAGTGAGGAGTTACGCCAATCTCAAGGACCATTTTGGCTAAAAAGCCAATTATTAATAGAAATCTAATCAGTGTTCAAGTTCGCTGATTATATTTTTTGTTTTCTTCCTTTTTTCCCTTTCGTTCTTTGTATTGCTTATAAACATATATGCCAATCTTTGCAATAAGGCAAGCATAAGATGCTTGGGTTTATTTGTGTACAATCTAGCTGACTTGAATATTTGTCTTGACTTTCATAGGAGGTGGAGGTCCAGTACTGGGTGATTTATGGGCTTTGAAGGGTCTAATCGAAGAAGGTTAGCAGTATATTCCCTTTTTCTATGGTAGCTTACTATTTCGTCATGGCTTATCCTTTTGGTTTTACTTTGTTCTCATGTTTTTTGAAAATTGCTTTATTTTGTCGGATTATTTTGTTACATTTTATGTTTCCTCTCTGGATAACTGATGTGTCCCTCTTAGAGCACTTGTCAAAGTGATGAGTATTCTCCTTCTAATGCTATCCAAATTACAATTAGCTTTTTGCTGCATCTGTTTACACTTGGACAAATTGAGTTTTAGCCACCCAAAGACACAATCATCTTAGTTTTGTTTGTCTTCAAAATAGTACTGTAAGGAATTTAAGGATTAAGAAACCATTTCTCTATTTTCTTATCTCGGAAGCAATCTTTACATTGTATGCACCTGGACATGTTAGGCTATCATTTTTCGTCTCATTTGTTATTTTAGCTTGACGTTTCTTCTTATCCTTTTTTATTCAGATTCATGAGTTTAAGCTTCAAACATGTCAATTCATAAAACTCATTATATATGTGTGTCTCTCTCTCTCTCTCTCTCTCTCTCTATATATATATATATTATTACTTGGTTTTCAGTTATTCAACTTAATTTTGTGTTTCATCTTTCTTGTGGAGGGTAGAGAATGAAACACCTGCATGGACCCAATTGAAGCTTCCAGGACAAGCTCCTTCTGCTCGGTGTGGCCATACTATTACATCAGGAGGGCACTATGTAATTGACATTTCCATACTATTTTTATTAGTCTCTTCAATATACTTTCTTCAGGGACGACTTCTACTTCATTACAAGTTAATATATTTCTGTACTGTTGTTATTATGGTCAACCTGGTTTGGGTAGGATACCCTTAGTAACAGCAGAAGGATTGTTATAAGCTTGATTAGTTAAGTTTGCATACATGTGATCTCAGCTTGGCATGTGTGACTGAACATATAGGCTCTTTTTTTCATTGGCGATAGATATCCTTACTTGAAAAAGTATTATCAAACTTCCTTAAGTATCAGATTTCATTTCTTGGTTACTTTTACAATTATGTTGCATAAAAGTAGCGAAGAAGATGTATCAATAGTATCTAACAATGAGATTTTTTGGCCAAAACAAGCACTCCAGTCCTGTATTGTATGGTTCTTGATTACAACAATCATATTTGTATTGATGACAATGGAATTATTACATCATGATATCTGTTTGCTTTTCTTTATCGTTTAATCTTCACACTATTTTCTTGATGTCCTTTTGAAGCTGTTGCTCTTTGGCGGCCATGGAACTGGTGGCTGGTTGAGTCGTTATGACATTTATCACAATGACTGCATCGTTCTAGACAGGGGTAATTGATTCTTGCCTTTTCTGTTGGACTATTCACTTAACTTTGCTGAATGGGCCATCATAGTATTGATTAACCATTTATATTTTACCATGTTAATACTCTCGTTTAATATATTCATGTAGCAAAACAATACAGATGCTAGAAAAATTTCAGTCTCTCAGCACTCTTACTGGGTTCACTTTTTTTTGTCTTTTTAATTTTTTTTTTCACTTGTAAAAAAGAAGTGAAATTCTTTTCATAGTCCACTGACATACTGCAATCTTCAATAGTCCTATCCTTGTGTTTTTATAAAATAGATAGGGAATTATATGGCAGAGAGCGAGAAAGAAAGAAAATAGTAGTGGTTCAGATACAACTAAAATCAGAAAGCAGAGCTCTTATTGATTCTCAACATTGAACTGGCTCATCAAATGAAGAATTAAGGTTGGTGTTAGTATTTTGTAATTGTGAGGCAAGAACAAAGGCAAAAAAAAAAAAAAAGAAAAAAAGAAAAAAGGGTCACTGGAATCAGACCTACTTTTAAGTTGTTGTACAGAGAGGACTTGGGTATGACCACTGACATCCAATGCTTAACATCGAAACATGAAATATTATGGATTTGCATTATTGAGATAAAATGAGGATTACTTTAATGAGTAAGAAACTATCTTAATTATATATTTGTGGATAACTCTGTGTGTGAAACATTTCTATTTTTCTACATGTTCGATGCAATTGTTTTTAATTGCATCGTTCTTTTCCAGAATTTGGTTCAAATGCTTTGCATCTTTAATGCAATTATTTATATTTCCTTTTTCCTTCTGGAAGTGTCTGCACAGTGGAAGCGCTTGCCTACTGGCAATGAACCTCCTCCTGCTCGAGCATACCATTCTCTGACATGTATGGGTTCACGCTATCTGCTATTTGGTGGCTTTGATGGAAAATCAACTTTTGGTGATCTCTGGTGGTTGGTTCCTGAAGGTATTATATCGCCTTCGTTTCTCTCATCAGATAATTTTCTTTATGGTCTTATAAACCACTCTCGAGGATGAATTCAGTTAGGTTATGAATAATCCTCTATGAAGTTCTCATAGACTTGGTATCTTGCTAAATTTTCTGCGACAAGAAAAATGAAATTGGCCTGTGGTCTTATTAACTCTTTTTTCTTTGCTGCAACACTTATGAAATGTTGCATGCAATTGTGAAAATCTAATGAAAGAGTTTGATATAACGTTTAAACAAATTTGATTGATATCAGACTCTTGGAAGTTTGTTTGGTTAGGATGGGCAGGCTCCAAAGTTATCTAAATCTTGTAACTGAAGAAGAAAGTTGAGGAAAGAAGACTTAGAATATTGCTCAGTGAAGGAGAGAATGGCACAAGCCCTATTAGCTAAGAAATACGTTTTACGATCCTTGCTGTGTAGTTATCCAAGCAGAAGCGGACCTTGTATTTCCCTTTTATTTTATTTTATAATATTCATGGTGTTTGAATTAGAACCTAATTCTAACATGTTATAATTGTCACTTTTGCTTGTTCTGTAGAGGACTCCCTTGCAAAGAGAATACTTGCAGCTTCACCAAATATCCAAAATAAGGATGTGGAGATGGGAAATGAAAATGTCCAAAACATCAAGGTGTGCTTACAATTGCCTCCAATTAAGTGCAACTTTTAGTATGATTTTATCGAACTGCCTTCTCATAAAACCATAACTGGGTTGGTTCGGTTGTTATTAGGTAATTGTTTTTCAAAAAGTTGGGCATGCATGCATATCTCACAAAAGTACTGGTTTACTGCTAGAGTTACTTTGTAACCGACCCTTCTAATTTTAGCAGGAAAGCCAAATGGAAGAATCTGCTGTCTCGGAGTTACAGAAAAGATTAGGAATATCTGTTTCTCTCCATGGTAATGGGGTTCCAATTGTGGATGAGGTGGAAGACAAAGAATTCATTCAACTGGCTTCAAATTTGGTTGGAGAAAGAGTCTTTAGTGATGAACAGGTTTCTGGTGTTCAGGTAGGGTATTTTACCATGCATCAATTAGGTACTTTTAAATGTCAAATGCAATCGGTTGTGTGAGTGAAAATTTAATGAAAATACAACTCAGGCACTTCGTGAACACTGGAGGAAATCTACACCAAGGCTTATCCCACTTAAGGAGCTTGGACCCTTGCTTCGGGACTACCAACGCCTGATTACTCGTTGTCTTCAGTAAGAACATCTTACACCATAGCTTATGATCAGCCAAACTTATTTCAGGATTTTTTTGTTATTTTATTATTAAAAAATTTCTTGCTTAACATTAAGTGGCTAGTTCAGAGGTCGCACTTGGTGCGATGGCAAGTGCCTTCGCCCATAAGCGGTAGGTCTCGGGTTCGAGACTTGGGAGCAGCCTCTCCATAAAATGGGGGTAAGGCTAGCCGACATTCACCTCTCCCAGACCATGCGTAAAGCAGGAGCCTTGTGCACTGGGTACGACCTTTTTTTAACATTAAGTGGCTAGTTCACACGATCCGCATTTGACCTTTGGTTATGCACATCGTAATCACATCATCTTTGATTCTAGGTCTTGGTCCCCACATAGTATGCGGTGCAACATGAGTTGAGTGTGTAACTTAGGTACAGCATAATGAGGATAGAAAATACATCACAGTTAAAGGGTCAGTGGGATTTTTGTGCCCTCTCCTAGTTTTGCTAGTTTAGCTAATAGATGACTCCTATACTTAAAAAACAATCTTGATGATATACCCCTACTAAATATTTCGTGCGTACATGAAAATATAGAGTGAGTACAGTGAGCTACCGAATAATCGAAATAATGCTGCTTGGAGTCCTCTCATGGTAGGAGAAAGATGATTCTGTGAAGCATGGTGCAAAAGGAGGCTTAGGGTTTAGGAGTAAGATGATACTCTAGTAACAGGGGACGTTGAGTGAGTCGTTTGGAAGTTGGCTACTGTAAAATGGACACCAACACTAGTGCACCAGATTGTTTTTGTGAAGACAAATCTATTAGACATCCAATAACCGAAATGTGATCAACTTATCATGTTTTTTAATTGGCAAAATTGAAATTTCGACCAGTCCAGTGGCATCTCAAATGTTTTGGTCTCTGTCCCTGTCATGTTAGTTCTTTTCCCCCTAGAATTTGTGGAGATGGACACAAGTATAGAATTTGTCTTTGTCCACGGGGAAAATAACAGCGTAAGTTGTATTTTAACCCATATCTGTCGGTTTCTCATTTGTTAACTTGGTTGATTAATGTTTTCATCTTCTTTTTCTCTTTATGGAATTTTCTTTGTGGCTATATAGGGTGAATAGTGGATCTGATATGCAGTTCGTCGAGTCCCGTTTTCCTGGAAAAGCGGCTTATGGTTTTTACCATATCAGAAATGTTAACCAGGTACAATTCATGCTTAGTTATGCAAAGCAATTAAATTAATTATTATCATCACATGGTACCATATTTTCCTCCATCTGCAAACTTTCTAGTTTCTGCTTATATTCTTTCCTTTATTTCTCTTCTCATATTGTTTTTAATTATATCGTGGTTTTCAGTTGCGTCTGGATGACATCCCAAAGCTGCTGGCAGAGTACAAACAACTAGTTTCAAATTAACGGACAGAGCTGGAAAAAGGAAAACGAAGAGGCAACTCCTCTAAAAGATGTCTTAACCAATCTACATTTTCATCGAAGTTATGGCATTGTAGTGCTCTTATCTCGGACAGGTTCAAACTCTCGCCCTCCCCTTAATTTAGTGAAGCTGGTGTAGATTATTCTATTTGATGAACGTCATTGAAGCTTTCTTTCCAGTAGTCTCCCATCACTTCGACCTCCTGTTAAAATGATAATATAATGAAATGTCGTAGATTTTATTTAATGAACGTCGTTAAATAGATTAATTGGAGTACATCCTGTTGGATAGGTTAGTAGAGAAGATGATGAGCAGTTGTATCTACGGAATAGGTTGCATTCGAGAGGTTTAGTACAAGGATCAAAATGATAATGGTGGATAAATTAAGGGACTACCTGTATTGATTTTTATTTTCGAGAACCAAAGTGAAGAGTTGTCAATTTACTATTTTGACTGAGAAGCCAAAACTGAAACTAGAAACCTGTGTTAGAGGTTTATTAAATCCAATGTTGAAACCTATTCAATAATATTGTTCAAAACTTAAAAACTGATAACTATTGGATATACTTGATGGAGTAGAGGGAAAAGAAGTAGAAGAAGAAGCACAAAGCCTTCAAGGGAGGGATGCCCATTTTTTATATAAAAATGGGGACTAGTTGTGGGACTCTGTGGCGGATCCAGGAAATAATATTAAGGGGTCAGTAAGAATAGCGTGCGCATCGCGTAAATTTTTTATGCCAGAAATAACATGCATATCGTCATTTCATCGAGTCTTGGTAAGCCTGAAGTCATTTGAAAATGCATACTACAGACATATTAATATATGCAAGGGGCAACACCCAAGGTATTCATGGATATTCATCAAGTTTTAGTAGGCCTGAAGTCGGTTAGAGGGCAAGTATGAAGCCAACTCTAATCTTCAAAAGGGCAACGCTCAAGGTATATATGGACATTAACCAAAGTTCGGAAGGTCAGCACTAAGGTATCTATGAACGTATGTCGAAGTTCGGGGGGTCAGCTGACCCTTGCCCCTTAATGGATCCTTCAGCTAACCCCCTTGCCCCTTAATGGATTCGCCAGTGGTGGAACTTACTTGACATCGAACTTTAACGATCCGAATCGTTTATTTTTCAAGTTACACCTCATAGATAATCCTGATCAAACATAAAACCAGAATAAGCCACTGTAGGTGTGACCCACACTAGGAATTAATGGCGGTGTGACCTACACTAAGGAATTAATGGCGATTTAGTCAAAGGCGATTTAGAAATTTGTAGAATGATAATTGATAAGGTGTACATAATTGAGGTATATTAGTGTATTATTTTATGTGGTAAATGATATATAAAATTAACATCTAATGCGATAAATTTATTAATTAATTTGATATGTATACATTATTATATGAGAGGATGTATTAATACGATTACCTTAGCATTTCCATTGTTTTTAAGATGACAAGAATATACTAAACTTTCCCTTTTTACTTTTCTTCCACTTATGAGTTCCACTTAGCGCATACATATTTTATAAAGAAAACACTTTATAAAAGAAAGCACATACATAGTTTATTAACAAAAACGGAGTAGGATCCTCTATGGATCTTCTTTGTGGAATTCGAAAAATCAATCAATCATGTTCGTTCATCGTGCGATTATAAATTATTTTAAATTTTAAATTTTAAATTGAATATAAATAGTACTTAAAAAAAACTAACCGTACGATATACGATTAATTGATTCCTGATCCTTATAAAGAGAATCCGGAAAGGATTGTTGTCCAACAAAAACGTGAATAAAATAATTTGAAGTTCGAACCTTCTAGTTCATTTTGAGTTTTACATTAAAGACCTTTAAGATTTATCTGAATGTCTTTTATAGCAACTAAGTAACTCAAATGTGAAACCTTAACCATTTGTCATTGTCATTTTAGTGTATTGTCTTTTTCAGTAGGCTTATTTTATTAACATCTCACATATTGTTGATTAAACCTCAAATATTTAATATATTCCACATTTGTTTTTTCAATTAAAAATTATCTTAATACATCAAGCATGCTTTCTCATAATACCCTTACATCCCACATTCTCATACACCTAATATTTTTCACATACACCCCACATTTTCTATACACTCCCACATTCGTCAAATCTTATAATACTCATTTTCAATTTTTATAAAATAAATTGACTTAGGATTAAAACCCTAACATTCTTTAAAAGGAGAATTCTACAATTTGGTTTGTTGAGCTTGAGTTTCATTAATTGGATCACCACAGCCAATCTCCTTTTCTTTGTCTCTTAAGTCTTTTGCTAACAAAAAAAAAAAAAAAAGGGATGCTAAAAAATGACAACCGGGAGGAACCTAACAAAGCAAAAGTAAACCCCAAAAGATGAATAAGAACGCAAAAGGTGCTGCTGGGTTGGCCTCCTATGAAATTGGGTAGTATGTGATCACTCATATATTTCATGCATTTATACCATCCATTTTTAAAATCTTTGTGATGTTTTTGTGTTAAAATGGTTGCATTTTACCTTACCTTGTTAGTGTGTAGTTAAATTTGTTTTAGGATCAATTTCAAGCAAAAAGGAGAAAAAGAAATAATAAAAACAAACAAAAGAATTAGAAGTGGAGCTTGTCTCCATGGGTGGTGTTTGAAAAAGAAATCAGAAAGCAAAGTGGGGGAGTGAGGATTAAGTGGAGCACTAGGAAGTGGGATGAGTTGGCCTTCCACTTGTAGCCTTGGTGCTTTGAAAAATCATTGCCTTATTGTTTAAGGCAATAGACAGCAAGATAGAAGAAGAAAAGGCAGATGGCACACGGAAGAAACATATAGAGGGAGAGCAGAGAAAAAAAAAAGAAAGGGCACACGGACAGAACATAGTAGAGAAGAAGAAGGGGAACAGACAGAGAATCAGAAAGGAACATAGCAGAAAAATAAGGGAGCCGCAGCTCCACATGGAAGGAGGATCGGAGAGCATCAGGAGATAACCTCCTTGTAAAAAAGGGTTGTCTCTTTCTTTGATTCTTCATGGATAATTTCTTATGTATTCAAATAATTATGTGTCACTAATTTCTTTTCGCTAGAGTGAGGCCATGAGCCGCAACATGATTACGTAGATTTCTCTTTCAATTGCGTAAGTGTTGTTACATGCTTGCTTTGATATTTTCAATCTCTAAATTAAACTATCTATGTGTCTTGATGATTGATCACCATTAAGATGCTTAGAAAAGTCATTGGATGCAATTTTGAACGAATGTCACGTTAAAATTGGTTATGCTTCTTGTGATTGAGGATTGTAATTTCTCCTAAGGTAAATATCATACTCTTAAGGATTACATGGTTTAACAAAGGGATTTTCATCAAGATTAATGAATCATTATGTTTATATTTAATCTAAATGTTATGGATAAATTGCATGTAGTGGTATGCGTTTTAACTTGAATGTCACAAGTAAAACATACACAAGGAAAACCCAACCTTCAAAGCATATGTGTTTTTGATTACTTAAGCAATTGGAAGAGCTACGTAGGAGTGTTGTTGGTAAAGGTTGAACTCTAGCATATTGTCAATCTATTTTTCTTCAATCATTTATTTTATCTTGAATTTTCTCATTTACTTGTTTTGTTTAATTGAATCATTATTTCTATAAGCCATTTTTTTAAAATGTTTGTTTAAGTCACATACAATAGTATTTAGTTTTGTTGAATTAGTGTAGTTCTTAGAGTTAACTAAGTTAAATACACAAAAGCTTATAAATTGTTTATACCAGTCCCTGAGGAGATCGACCTTGCTTGAGCCATTCTATACTACAACACTTGTTCTCTTGCAAGAATTTTCTATGGTTTAACTCTTTGTTTTACAAGTGGTAAAATCGCTATCAGTATGGAAAGCAAAAGCAGACTTTAAATAATTACCGATGTCGTTGAATAATTAAAACAAAGACAAATATGAAATTTTACCTCATGTGAAGCTTTTGAAATATTTATATCGTGTTCCATTCATCAATTTTTTTCTCAATCAACGTGTTTATAGTTTCAAAATTAGAATTTTATTCAACAATGGAGTGGAGGGTGGGAGAGATTTTGATAGTTGAAGAAGATAAATAATACGTTAAAAGTAATTTGGGGTGTGTTTGTACCATACTTGACCAATTCCGAAACTACTGAGCACCGGTCAACGTTATACCGTCAAGGACCCAGAAGAGTTTCCCTCCAACCAGGAGGCCAATCACACCGCGACACGTGTCGACATCAGAAGCCAATCATAGCGCAACACGTGTCAATATCAGAAGCCAATCACAACACGACACGTGTCAATGTCAGAATGAAACTAGAAACTCTCTTCTATAAATAGAGATAATTCTTTCACAATATTTCCTAATGTCATTTGTACTAAATCATTCACTAGTACTTACTAAAGGAGAGCTTGAACCTATGTGCTTGTGTAAACCCTTCACAATTAATGAGAACTCCTCTACTCTGTAGACGTAGCCAATCTGGGTGAACCACGTACATCTTGTGTTTGCTTCCTTGTCCCTATCCATTTACATACTTATCCACACTAGTGACCGGAGCAATCTAGCGAAGGTCACAAACTTAACACTTTCTGTTGTACCAAAGTCCTCACTGATTTTGTGTATCAACATTTGGCGCCGTCTGTGGGAAACGACACTTATTCCCACTCTCTTCAGCTTTGTCAAGGTGGTTTCCACCAATCGTACTCTCTTTTGACTAGACATCCCTCTCTAACATGGGGAGCGAAGGAAGTCATAACACATAGAATGACACCCCTCTTGCACCTAGTGCGAAGCAACGAAAGAATGAATGAAAGAATGTTGCTTTTCAAGCTAAAGTCGATGAGCTAGAAGCTCAGAATAATAAGATAGCAATGAAGAATAAGGTCCTCCAGGAGTAGTATGAGAAGCTCTTTGAGACGCTCCACAAAACTAGGTGTACTCAAACACGCGACCTCGTTGCCCATGTGGACATCAACCATTATCTGGGTGCCTCCCAACACGTAGGGTCACCTTCCTTCGACATGGGTATCCCTGATGAGGAGTGAGCTAATCATCAAAACATTGATCAACATGAGACTTCTCTTAACCCAGATGCTTCGACCCGAAGCAGGAGAAGTGGAGGAAGACACCTCATTGCAGAAGGGTTGGAAGGATCGAAAGCCATTTATCGCGACTATCGAGGCTTCATAAAGCAACGTCGAGAGAATCCCCTCCATATATGCTTAAAGATCAATGACCCAAAGGTTTCTGAAAGACTTAGTCTCATCCCACGACCCAGGCCAGCTGCTAATCTAGAGAAGGAACGACAGGTTCCAGAGGAACATGAAGGTACATGAGACTTTGAGGTACTCCGACAGACTCGCCCTAGAAGTCAGTACGGTGAGTCCAAGGAAAAACCACACGCATTTTCTCTTCTTCCAAATATGTTTTTTCGATCACATTTTTTTATAAAAACATTTAATATTATTTCTTTTTCTAAATGGTTTTTTTTCTTTTTCAAATAGTTGGTGATCAATATAAAAGCTCCGTGTAATTTTTTCAATTTTTTTGTGAAATTATATTTTTTTTTTGCTGTTTTTTTAAGTATAGTTGTTGACGAATTATTATTAGGTACAATACATTACGTATATATTATCTGTGGGTACGTTTGAATTTACAAAAATAATTAATTGGTACGTTTATTTGAAAATTTGGTACATTTGATTTGGTTTTAGGTATTGTTAATATTGGTAAATTATTTTTATTTTGGTACATTTTATTTTGTACATATTGGTACGTTTATATTATTTTCAATCCTATTTCTCTAAACGTACTAAAAGAAGAACTTATTTCGATACGTTTGATTTCGGGGATCTAAAAATATTTTAAACTATTTTGGAAAGAAAATATCTTAAATCGTAGATAATTATTGCTAAATTGTAGCATTATTGTGAAAATAATTTTGAATCTAACCATTTTTCTTTTGACAATTATCTCTAACAGATGAGTGTAATCAAAAGGCTAGATTATAGGAGATTTGTTACAATACAATGTGCTTATAGCACCAAAATTATGACAAAAAACAAAGTTTAATCAAATCACTAAAAAACATAGATGTTTGATTTAGAAAATTCAAAACCGAGACACCTATATCAAAAGATCCCTATGAAATATAGCATAAGACGTGATGTAATGGTGCACTAATTATTCTTTAATGAAATAGAGACATGAATAAAATTAACTCGTATCTTTATTTTATTATACAATACGCCACTGGTTAGAAATATTTGTATGCATTGAATTTGTGCTACTTACTAATTAAAAAAGTCATGATATGCTATATAATACTTGTATAGAAATTAAATTTGTAATATAACCCCGCTTCGTGCCGCTTCACATACGAGACTTCATGCAGCTTATATATTTGGTTTGAAGTATATGTGTGCCTCTCACTGCCGACCTCTATTTAACTTTGGTGAACCTTTGTTTTTGTAACAGACAAAGAGATGGTCCTATATCTCCCATGCATGATGAGGTTGTACCTGCTTTACATTCTTGCAAGGTGACACGTTAAGGGAGAGGTGCCACCTTCTCGTACCCAGTCCAGACTACTTCTAAGCACTCACGGCATACAATAACAAACGAAAGAGGATCCTCTCCGGATCCACCGGAGATTTTAGAGATATTCACATCTTAGCCGTTTATCGTACATCGTGTGGTCAGTTTTTGTTAAATACTATTTATGTTTAATTTTAAATAAAAAATCAAATAATTTTTAACCACATGATACACAATAAATGGTTAAGATGTGAAGATTTTTAAAATTCCCACAAAATGGATCCGGATGGAATCCAATTCCATAACAAATACTTAATTAAGTCGATGACAAAGATTGAGTTAAAAATTATTTAATCATACAATCCTTTGAAACCATAATTACGATAATTTGAAACCTGAAACCAACTTGAAACCCTAATGATTAAAACAAAAGAACCCCCACCCCCGGCGGGTGAGATAAGTAGTAAAATATACAATGGTAGTCCATTCACTTTAAATTTATAAAATAAAAAAAAATCCTTTGAAACCCTAATATTAAATCTTACGGCTAATAATTAACCAAGAACAGAAAATTGTGGAAGTAATTAACGAAGAAACTGGAACAGTGAAAACTGATTGGCGAGATACTAGAAGTAACTTTTCTTTACTTATTTTTTCGACAAATATAAAATAATTATAGGAAATTTATCTAAATTATAAAGATGAAGGGGTGTTTGACTTAAGACCCGTTACTAATTATCAATACAATTCATCACTTGCTGTTAGAATTAATTAATTACGAAAACAAAAGAAATAGTGGTCCCTCCCCCTCCCCTTGTGAAGAAGAGTACTAAATCAAAATTACATGTTCGGCTAACTATTTGAGGAAGAGTAATATTGGAGAGACCAAATTTTTAAATCAAATGTTGTAGTGGTACATTGAATTATTACGTAAGTATTGATTAACGTACTTATTTTTATTAGTATATGTTATTTGATTTGTAAATTTCCTGTTGTATCTATGACGAAACCAAGTTTATGCTTCTTTTTCTTAATTCGATTGGTCATATATAAGTTTTTGTGATAAGACTAACCGCCAATTCCTACTACTTGCTCGAGCATCCGTATGAAGGTTCCACGTATTTCTTCAAACGTCTACACATCTTGCACTATATATCTCTCTCCACCAAAACCACACTAACATACAAGCCTATAATCATATACAACCAACAACAAGAAACAAAGAATCAAGTTTAGAAAGAAAAATATGCTTTATCCTGATCAGAACAGAAGCATTAGCATTCTTATGCTTCCATGGTTAGGTCACGGCCATATTTCGCCCTTCCTCGAGCTAGCCAAGAAGCTCACCAGCCACAGAGATTTTCACATCTTCATTTGCTCCACACCTGTTAATCTCAGCTCCATCAAGCCCAAACTCCCTAAGAAATACTCTCACTGCATTGAGTTTGTGGAACTTCATCTTCCACACGATGAGTTACCACCTCACTACCACACCACCAATGGCCTCCCACCCCATCTCATGCCCACTCTCAAAAAAGCCTTTGACATGTCCAGCGATAACTTCTCCCACATCCTCAAAACCCTAAAACCTGATTTGCTCGTATATGATTTTCTCCAGCCATGGGCACCGTCCCTAGCTTTGTCGCACAACATTCCGGCCGTCGAGTTCACCACCACCAGTGCTTCCTTGATGTCACTTTGGTTTCACCATCTCAAGAACCCTAATGTTCAATTCCCTTATCCTTCCATCTATCTTCGGGATTACGAAATTAAGGAGTTCATCAATCTGATAGAATCTTCAGCAAATGGCATCACGAACGGAGAACGCGTACTGCTGTGCAGTCATCGGTCTCATAACATCATTTTGGTAAAGACTTCTGGAGAGATTGAATCAAAGTGTGTTGATTATCTCTCCAAGTTAACGGAGAAGAAGATTGTGCCCGTCGGATCACTTGTTCAAGACCCAATGGATCAAAAAGTAGATGAGGAATCGTCGATCATCAAATGGCTAAACGAAAGGGAAAAAGCTTCAGTCGTGTTTGTGTCCTTCGGGAGCGAGTACTTTTTGTCCAAGGAGGAAATACAAGAGATAGCTCTTGGATTGGAGCTTAGCCAAGTGAGTTTCATTTGGGTTATTAGGTTTCCTAAGGAAGAGAAAAGTACCAGGGTTGAAGATGTTTTGCCAAAAGGGTTTGGGGAGAGGGTAGGAGAGAGGGGAATGATAGTAGAGGATTGGGCCCCACAGGCAAAAATATTGAAGCATTCGAGTGTTGGTGGGTTTGTGAGTCACTGTGGATGGAGCTCGGTGTTGGAGAGCATCAAGTTTGGTGTTCCGATTATAGCCATGCCTATGCAACTTGACCAGCCGGTAAACGCCAGACTGGTGGAGGAGGTTGGCGTTGGTGTTGAGGTTATAAGAACCGGCGGAGGAGGTAGTTTGCAACGGCAAGAGGTGGCGAAGGTGATCATAGATGTGGTGGTGGAGAAAATTGGAGAGGGTGTGAGGACAAAGGCATTGGAATTAAGAGACAACATGAAGAAGAAAGAGGATGAAGAGATTGATGGGGTGGTGGAGGAGTTGATGCAGCTTTGTACGGCGACGACAAGGGAATCAATTAGAAACTACTTTTAAGTGAGAGATCGATGTCTGACACTTGCAAATAATCGTTCTTATGATTTTGAATGCTCTCGTCAGTGTATCATGTCTAATTTTTAAAATCGTGTTTGTATATGTTCTTGATCATTTAATCATTATAATGATTTCTAATGGACTATGTATCATGAATGTCTGGACGCTTACATCTACGTATGAATGTGTTTGATAAAACATCTTTTGTTGTAAGTAATAGTTGCGAATTTATGTATTTGATGAAACAATGCGAATTTATGTATTTGATGAAACAATATATTTTCTTCTAGTAAATAATAGTTGTGAGGGAAGGGCGAGAGGGACGGCCGAGGTTATTAAAGGAGAAAAAGGGGCGCAGCTAACTTAACTTAATTGATTTTTTTTTCTTCTTGTCTTTATTTATACTAATCATGATCAGTATATTTGCCTTCCAAGTGACATAAAATATAAAAGAAAGGATCTTCTAGATCCTATAGGATTTCATAGGAATTTTTATCATTTGCAAAAATAAGATAAAAAACACATTGGATTACTTGAAGAGAACAAGGTTATTAATTACAAGAAAAAGGTCATTTGCGAAGTTTTAGGTGTCAAATAACACTACACAGTCTACGAGCAAAACAAATTAGGAGCGCTAGACTATGCATCGAAAAATATTTGCGACATTCGCATTAGTAACAATCAATGTTGCAAAAAGATTACAAATTGTTGTAAAATCGATGGTGGGTGCAGTGGAATAAATGAAACAAGATACAAAATTTACGAGGTTCCTCTACAGTCAGTGTGACTGGAGTACGTCAACGAGACAGCAATGATGCTTTCATTATAATTTAGAATAATAGGAGTACAAAGATAATTCTCTCTATTATCTCCTCTCCTCTTCCTCTCTTTTCTCTCTTCCTTTCTTCCTTCCTATCTCTCCGTGAGTCTCTCAACCTTCTTCACCTCTCATTCATTTTATAAACAAAAGAGAACACTATTCATTTTACAAATTTTCCACAAATGAATAGTGAAAATACTGTGCATAAATAGTAACAAACTATTCATGTGGGCCATTCACATATTATTCACAACATTCCCCCTTAGATGGCCACAAGTCTTCGATTAACTCTTTAAAATCTTGATCTGTTTTGAATGCTCCCCCTGATGAGTATCTCCGCCTGATTTCAAATCATTTAGGCTGATCGTTGATCATTCTGCTTCAGTCTCTTAGTAAGAAAAGTTGCCGAAAGAGGTGTGTTACTTGTTGTTAACTTTCCACAGGCTTGTTCTTGAACTGGGCTGGAGTGCATTCTGCTAGACTTCTTCCAAATGTCTTAATTTACTTCTTTTATCTGGAGCTAGATTTAATTCAAGGGTTGTGGACACTTGATCTTGAATCAAACTTGTGATTTCTTCAAGGACCTTCGAAACTTGATCTTGAATGAAGTTGTACCGTGAGAAGCTTCACGTGGCAAGTGATCTTCGGCTTTGTCAAGGATGAATCAGCATGTGTTTGTTGCGCTTGTCTCCACATACTTCAATGTATCATTTTCACTTGCCTTGCTTTCTCCCCTTGCTTAAGTAGTATTTTTCCTGGTTTTCCCTCATGCATGTGTGGCATATTCTCCTGCAGTATTTGCCTTCTAATGCAGGAGTGGAATGCAACCCTTGCATTTGGATGGTTCATCACTTCTTGGTGACTGGAGACCCAACTCCAACAACAGTTGAAGATGGCTACTCGAGAGCAATACTAGGTAAGCAATCAAGAAAGTTTCCAAGCAGTCGGTTCCTTACCGGGAGTTTGAGTGGAGGTTCCGACATATTGCTTTCTTTATTCTTGTCTTTGCAAGTAAGAACAAGGATAAAGGAAAGGACATGGAGATTGCATGATATGAGATATTCTTTCTCTCGTCCCTGAAGATATGAGATACTCTTGCTCTGGTGTGACTTGTTTGAAGAGGTATTCTCGAAGAGGAAGAAAACTAAGTATTTTGAGATGCTTTGTTGAAGATGCATTCTCGGAGATGAGAGAAAGTTAGGAGTTTTGGATGTGTGCCTTGCCATGGACGATGAAGGTCGACATATATAGGGATTTTCCTAATAGCAGATAATGGTGATGCGCTTTTACTCTTGTCAGCAACTGTGGTGTAATTAGAACAGTAAGATTTACGCGTTTTCAATTTTGTTAGAGATCTTTGACAAACTTGCATGCGATAGCAGAAAAAGATGAGATTGCGTCTGAAAAATGCCAACGAACTTTATTCAGGAAAATCTGGCTTTTGAAATTCGGAGAGCGGTGTCTCTTCGATCTCTGAATGAGTGGCTATGTTGCCTCTTCTTTCATAGAGACATCAATTATGTTTAAGAGTATGCTAAAAAAGTTGCTGCCTGTAGAAATTTCCTCCTTCTTGCACTTCTGAAATTTTACTTGACCTCCTTTTTCCTTCATCATTTCTGAAAATGACTTGCCCATCTAACATTTGCTTAGATTTGAGTCTTATGAGTGATACAGACGAGCAGCGTCAAGATAACATATGACGTTCGTCCTTCTTATCTTCTAATGGTCCTCTTACAGTTGGGGACTCTGTGATGAAGAATAACATAATTGCTACTGTGGTAGCTAGGAATCTTCTCACTCCAAAGGATAACAGAATCTTTTCAAAACGGTCTGACAAGTTGGCTGTTCAAGACTCATTGGCTCTCAGTGTTCAGTGTGCTGGCTTTGTTTCCAATATGGGCCAACGCCTACTTGCTCAAACTCTCCAAGTTGAATCATTGATGGCTGAGGTGGCAAGTCTTAAACAAGAGATTAGAGGACTCAAGCACGAGAATAAAGTGTTACACGTGCTTGCAAATAATTACTCTACAAACATGAAAAGAAAGCTCGACCAGCTGTAGGAATTTGAAAGTCGGACTCAAAGTGATCACCAAAGGTTCATTGCTAGATTTCGAAAGCAACTGATGCCTTCCCATCCTGGTGTTTTTCCAAGTACTGGGGTGCCACATGATCAATCTCCAGTGCCTTCTCCTTCTGGTGTACTGTCGAGCATTGAGGCTTCACATGAGCAACCTTTGTGAAGGCTTGATCCTGTTTGTTCGTTTTAACTCATGTGTATGCACATATCTGTAATTTCTCGGAGATATTAGTAGATAAGCTTTATTTCATTCAATGTATTGTGCTAAATACAATAAAGCATATACTTCACTAAGATGTGGTACTTTTGGACCAAACATTAATTTATCTTTACCCTCACGAAGATAAATGATCTTTCTTAGTGTCTACATCATTTGAGTATTCAACTCATAATCTTCAATCCATATGGTTCTTTTAATATCATAGACATCATGGATAAGATTCATGTTGGTAGATTGTTCAATCTGCAGCTCGAGACAATATTTCTCTCAACACTTTATAATCTTTCTTGACTCTTCAGAAGTCCCAATTTAATATCATCAACTCTTCAGGAGTTCTTATTTAATGTCATTGACTCTTGCAAGAGATTTTAGTATGTTGTAACAATATCATAATGATAGTACTCACTAAGGCAATTTATATCATCCATTGGTATTGAGTATATAATTTATGCTTTACCCTTCGGGGGGTTACTTCAAGCAATTTGAATCCTTTAGGGATTTTCTACACTTCATGACACATTTTCCTTTGGAATTTATACAGAGCAATTTTCTCCCATGTATACTTAAGGGATTTACTTATGGAGATATGATGTGGGTGACCCACAACCCTTCATATATAATTCTCCATTCATATGAACTTGTTTGCAAGAGTATAATTTCAAGTTTCAACACCTTGTGTCATATCATGTGAGTGTATTTCATTGTATTACAAATGCCTATATGTAACCTCAATGGTTCAACATAATTTGGCTATTCAAATATATATAGGTCCATTTTTTCCACGTTCTTACAAATTGTAATGGAATTGCCTTTCTCCATTTTTTTTTGCCAATAATTTTGTTGACGAAAAAGAACGAGACTCAATATCAACACAGCTCATTGATGAATTTAGTAGCTACTTATAAAAACCAAAATTACCATTGTTTATCATCAATCTGTGATCCCATATTCTCATGTGCATGCGCATGCATAAAAGCTTTTTATTTCTTTGGATATCCATTGCCTTTTCTATCTCTTCCAGGATAGTCGTAATTTAGAGAATGCGGATCATAACCTCTTCTAGAGCGTTATAGAGCTTGGATTTTAATCTCCACTTCCGGGAGTTAAGTCATTGGAACCTATATGTTTATCATGCTCCATGCATGAGACATCAACATTCCCATGTCCGCAGATTGTCCTTTCTGGGACGTATATCCATGTGGCGACTGTCATGCTTCTGGCATGCAACAATTATGCTTCGGGAATGTAATAGTTTAGCAGTGCCATATTCTTTTTCTTTCGAATGAATGAACCTTTTGAGTCTAAGGGTCTGCCACGCTTCAGGCGTGCAACAGATAAATAATTTACTGTCATATTATTTTGTCCAACAGAGACATCAATTCTTGTAGGCACATTTGCAGCAAGTATATATGATTTCATCACTTTCGTTGCATCATTCAATTATTCTTACTTCGTTTTCATATTGATTGCTTTGTGAATCAAAATAAGACAAATTCTCTTCGTTCTTTTGGAACGGTCTTTTCTTATCATTCTTATGGAATGATATTTTCTTATCGTTCTTCTGGAACAATGTTACTTTCTCCCCCTAATGGTGGGAAAACTGTCTTATCAAAATCATAGTCCGCAAATTATGCGGTAAATATATCCCCAGTCAAGGGTTCCAAATGTTGAATGATAGATGGTGGATAGAATTCAACATAAATTCCCAGTTTGTATTGATGCCTTATTTTAGTACGTTGTGGCAGTCTTATAGGCACATAGATAACACAACAAAAAACTCGTAAATGTTAATGTTTGGCTGGTGCCCAAACATGAGTTGTACTGAGAAATATTGGTGGTTGACAACTGGCCTCCACCAAACTTAATAATGAATTATGTAAAATGACATGTCCCTATATCAAAACTGGCAATTTCGTTTTCATGAGCAGAGCGCGGGTAATCAATTTCATCCGCTTAATAAATGCTTCTGCTAAACCATTTTGAGAATGGACATAAGGAACTTCTGGTCCTTATTAAATAGTATGTGGACTGAGACTCTTATGACCTTTATTACAATTAAGTTGAGGCATTGCGGCACTTCAAACTTAAGGTACTTATCAAGAAACTTCATGTCCGATCTTGAGGATCTAGGGACTTCATGCCTGAACTTTTTGCATGATGGAACTTCGGGTCCAATCATTTTATGTGATGAGGATCAAGAAACTACAGGTTCTGATCTGATCAAGGAACTTCGGGTCCAGTATGTACTTATTGTAACAAAAATAAGTATAATAAATAAATTAAAGTAATAGGCAGTAATTCCAGCCATAGTAAATAAATTGCATTTAAGTAAATAAAGCTTGTAACAAGGGCTTTAATTCAACATCATTCACATAAATCTAAACTTAAAGCAGTAGATGGTAAAATCATCCATGGTAAATAAATTGCTTTAAAGTAAATAGAACTTGTGAAAGGATTTTAAACCAACACCATTCACATAAATCAAAACTTAAAGCAGTAGGTGGTAAAACCGTCCATGATAAATAAATTGCTTTAAAGTAAATAGAACTTGTGAAAGTGTTTTAAACCAACACCATTCACATAAATAATTTTTTTTTCTTTCTTTCTTTTCTGATGGTACAACACCATCCAAAAGCCTTTATCTTTTTTGTTTTTATTATTTCTTTTTCACATGTTGTGTCGGCACTATGCAACAAGATTCCACCTTTTTTTTCATATAGCACCAAAACCCTTTTTATTAATTTATTATTTTTCATTCAAATGGTGCAGATGCATCATTAGAAACCTTTGTCCAAAAATTCCACTTTTCCAATTCCTTTTCACACGGTGCTTGAAACACCATTCCATAATCCCTCCTTCCTTTTTCTTATTTGTCTGTCTGTACTAGTTGTGAACACGGAAATTCCCTACGACGAAAGAGACAAGAAACACGTGTACAAAATAATATTTGTATTGATGATTTAGGGGTTACAATCTCTTCTACAAATTTAGCCTCTGATTCTATCTTTGCAATGGGTGGATTTGATGTTGTTGATCCAAAGGGCCGTCGGGGCTTGATCTAAGGATGAACGAATGATGAACGATGAACACTTTCTTCAAGGGCCGTCGGGGCTTGATCTTGAATTAGTGGAAGTTCTTCAAGGGCCGTTGGGGCTTGATCTTGGGATAAACAGTTGTGTAGATTTGTTGACGTCGTGGATCCAAAGGGCTGTCGGGGCTTGATCTAAGGATGAACGAATGATGAACGATGAACACTTTCTTCAAGGGCCGTCGGGGCTTGATCTTGAATCAGTGGAAGTTCTTCAAGAGCCGTTGGGGCTTGATCTTGAAGGAAGATTTGACGAAGAACGAAGAAAGCTTTCTTGATCTTTCGGGAATTTGCTTGAGAGCTTTAGAGTTTCAAAGCTTCAAGGTTTTAGTGTAATGTGAATTGATTATGAATTGGTCTTCAATTTGGTCTCCCCAAAATGAATGCCTTGGCCTCCTATTTATAGAATTCCAAAACTTGATTTTTTTGGATTTAAATAATTAGATGAAATAAATTATTTCTGCCAGGTGCTGACACGTGTCCTGTTTGATGACTTTTCCGATTTATTTTGATTTTTTCGTTTATTCACATGCTATGTGTAAAATTTATGTGACACATAAACATTGAAATTTTAATTTTTTTTTATCAACATTTATTTTACCGAAATTTCGATGTCTACAAATGCCCCCACTTCAAGACGCGTCGTATACATGTGCTTGTCACGTGTAGAAGATGCGTTTTGAAGTCCCTTACTGCAGATGTTGATCCAAGGGCCATTCGAGGCTTGATCTTGAATTGGGCTGGAGATTTCTTCAAGGGCCGTTGAGGCTTGATCTTGAATTGGGCTTGAGATTTCTTCAAGGGCCGTTGAGGCTTGTTCTTGAACTTTCGTTTGAAATTTCTTCAAGGGCCGTTGAGGCTTGATCTTGAAGGTTGAAATTGGACCACAAGGAGCTTCATGTGGTAGATGATCTTTTGCTTTGGTAGTGGGTGAATCGGCACGTATTTTGTTGCGCTTATTGACTTTCCACAGCTTTGATCTTGAACTGGTTCGGAGGATTTTCTGGTTTCCTCCAATTGTTGACTTTCCACAGCTTTGATCTTGAACTGGTTCGGAGGACTTTTTGGTTTCCTCCAATTGTTGACTTTCCACAGCTTATTCTTGAACTGGGTTTGATTCAAGGGTGATGGACACTTGACCTTGAATCGGATTTGTAATTTCTTTAAAGGCTGTCAAGGCTTGATTTCGAACTTAAACATGACCACGAGCAGTTTCAGGACATGCATGCTTTGAAAGATCAAAGAAGTTCGCAGCATTTTCATATGAACCCTGAGCAGTTTGGTCCACGGTATGATCTTCAAGAGTGATGGGCGCTTCTTCTAGTTGGTGACTTAATCTTTAAGGATTTGATTCAAGGGTGGTAAATCGGCACTTGTAGCTCACAACATCTAGCGGGTCGACCCAAGAATTTGAGGGTCAAAACAGGTCCACCAAACCCAGAGTGATTGCAACCCTAATGATATGAGATACTTTTGATTTTGAAGAAGTAACGGATGAATCGACTCGTGTTTTGTTGTGCTTGTCTCTACATGCTTCAATGTATCATTTTCCCTTGCCTTATTTGTTCTCCAGGCAGATGTGGTATTTTCTCTAGAAGCATAAGATGTTGAAACAATGGATAGTGCTAGATAAGCAATCAGGGAAGGGTTCCAAGCAGTTGGTTCCAGCTCGGAAGTTTGATACCAAGTGCTGTCTGATTGCTTTCTTTCTCCTTGTCTCGCAGGTAAAAACAAGGACAAAGAAAAGGATAGGGAGAAAGCATGATATGAAATACTCTTGCTTTCGAAGAAGTGGTGGCGATTTGACAGAGTTGCACAGCGAGGCTTTGTTCTTTGACGATGGTGCCGCCAATATATTTGTTGAAACTTCTCGAGCTCTTGGATTCAACTCAGACTCCTTCTGCTGGGTTGGTTGATTGTGCAAAGAAGGGGAGACTTGATCTTGAAGGAAATCAGCACGTTGTCTCCACATGCTTCAAGGTATCATTTTCACTTGCCTTATCTGTTCTCCGGGAAAATATGGCATCTTCTTCGGAAGTACATCAACAACTGAAGATGAGTACTCAAGAGCAAAGCCAGGTAAGCAACCGGGCAAAGGTTCCCGGTAGTCGGTTCCTCGCCCGGAGTTTGAGTGGAGGTTCCGACATATTGTTTTCTTTATCCTTGTCTTTGCAGGTAAGAACAAGGACAAAGGAAAAGACAGGGAGAAAGCATGATATGAGATACTCTTGCTTTCTACCCTGGTGATATGAGATACTTTTGCTTTGGGTGTCATTTGTTTGCAGGGGTACTCCAGGAGAGGGAGAAAACTGGGTATTTCGAGAGGCTCTGCTGAGAGTGTACTCTCGGAAATAAGGAAGGTTTAGGCATTTTTGCAGGTTTGCCTTGCTATGGATGGTGAAAGTGGACATTTATAGGAAGTTCTTTAATACCTGTAGAGGTACTGTTCTTTCACTTATGTTGGCAACCATTGAGTGATTGATTAGTATGGCTCTACGCGCTTTCTTCTTCATCAGAAATCTTCGACAAATTGCCCGTAATTTCCGCAAAGCTAAGTGTGCATGTGACAGGTGCTGACGAGGCTGAAAAAGACTGGCGCCTCTTCGATATCTGAGATCGACGCTTCGACAGATTATCCGTGATTTTCGCAAAGCTGAGTGTGCATGTGACAGGTGCTGATGAGGCTGAAAAAGACTGGCGCCTCTTCGATATCTGAGATCGACGCTTCGACAAATTATCCGTGATTTTCGCAAAGCTGAGTGTGCATGTGACAGGTGCTGACGAGGCTGAAAAAAACTGGCGCCTCTTCGATATCTGAAATCGACCCGTGGTTTCTGAGCAGCCCAGCTTTTGAGAAAGCAGACGTCTCTTCGATCTCTGAGCTTGCCTCTTCGATTTCTGAACTCGCCTCTTCGATTTCTGAAAATGCTGATTTTAAAAGTGATGCACGCATCACATTCCAAAGCACACTTGAATTTTTCGCATGTAGAAGCTCCCTACTTGCATTTCTAAGAACTCGATTTGTCCGACTTCTTCTTTTTCTTTCACACCTTCGAAAATGTCTTGCCCTTCTGACCGTCGTCTTAACTTGAATGTCGGGGAAGATAGTGACATATCTTCTTCAAACAACATTTGGCAGCCATCCTTCGTATCTCCCAATGGTCCTCTTACAGTTGGGGATTCTATGATGATGAACGATACAACCGCTTCGGTGGTGGCCAGAAATCTTCTCACTCCTAGAGACACTAGGATGCTTTCCAGGCGGTCCGACGAGCTGGCTGTGCAGGACTTTCTGGCCTACAGCATCCGATGTGCAGGTTCAGTTTCAAACATGGGCCAACGCCTTCTTGCTCGATCTCGTCAGGTTGAGTCGTTAATGGTTGAGGTGGCCAGTCTTCGGCAAGAGGTCAGGGTGCTTAGGCACGAGAATAAAGAGTTGCACATGCTCGCAACTAATTACTCAACAAGCATGAAGAGGAAGCTTGACCAATTGCAGGAGTCCGAAGTTCGGATTCAGAGTGATCATCAGAGGTTTGTGACGTTACTGCAGCGGCAACTTCTGCCTTCGTCCCCTGGCGCTTCACCAAGTGTTGAAGCTCCGGATAATCAATCTCTGGTGCTTCGTCTTTCTGGAGCTCCGCCGAGTGATGAGGCGCCCCCTGATCATACTTGAAGATCCCTTCCTGTAAATTTGATTTGACTTTTTTTTTTTTTTTTTTTTTAAGAAATCAATGGACATACTTTATTTTATTCAATATGTTGTGCTAAAACATAGATCCGACTAATGCGCACTATTCTTTTACTCCTTTTTTTTTTTTTTTTTTTTTTTTTTTTAGACGAAACTTCGTCTTCTTCCCCATGCTTTCTTTCTTTCAATTATGCTGTCCCCATCACCTATTTCATTTTTTTATAATTGCTAATAGTAGCATACACCATTTCCTTTTGGACTCTTGCTTTTTCCTTTTGGATGGTGCCCTGTCAATTACTTCTTTTCTTTGCTTTCGGTGGCTGGCCACCATTTGAAAACCTTTTTTTTTTTTTACAAATAATATTTTCAATGCATTTGGCACTTTCTTTTTTTTTTTTTTGTACACAACCATTTTTTCAATGCTTTTGGCACTTTCTTTTTTTTTTTTTTTTTTTTTTTGTACACAACCATTTTTTTTCAATGCATTTGGCCCTTTCTTTTTTGTACACAACCATATTTTCAATGCATTTGGCCCTTTCTTTTTTTGTACACAACCATATTTTCAATGCATTTCATATCACCTTTCATTTTGGTTTTTCTTTTCCAGGCATGGGTGGTCATTTGCACAATTTGCATAGTCACGGATCTTCGTTTTGAATAGCCACCGCATTTCATTTGCTTCTCCTGGGACCTATATATATATATGAGATTGCTCATTCGCTTGTAACTCATAACACAGCTTCAGCCACTGCATTGCTTGTTGACTTGCATCACCACTGCACCATTGTCTAGCAATCCTGCGCTGCTGCTTTTACTTGGTGAGTCACTTGAGTATATATATGTGTATATATATACACATATATATACGGAAGGCTGCCGTTGTAGTTTGCCTTATCGCTGTTGCAGTTTGCTTTATCACCGTTGCAGTTTGCTTTATCACCGTGCATACCGTTTCCATCTTTTTGAGCCATGCATATATGTATATATATATATATATATATATATATATATATATATATATTTGTCCCATCACCATCACCATTTGCGTCCTTATATATATATATATGTGGAGGTTAATCGTCTTGTCACCATCTCCATTTTGTGCACTTATCCCATCACCAAACCATGCACACATATGTCTATATATATATAACGTACAATATGTGTGTCCCCACTGATGGATTTCTTTGTTTGTAATGTCAGGAATTTTTTTTTTTTTTTTTTTTTTTTTTTTTTTTTTTTTTTTTTTTTTTTAATCTTGAGAAGGCAGAGCTTGACGCCAGGATCTTCGCAAAGCTTTTAGAGTCGTGGTAGCAGGCCGTGGATATGCTTGTGTAAAAGACTGCAACGAGGCTTCGCTGTGTAGTGCCTTTGGACCACAGTTTTCCCTTGGTGGCGCGCTGTCGTGTGGTGCTAGAAACTGCTTGCGTAATCGCTGCGGGTTCGCGTAGTGCGATTGCGTAGCATTTTGGTTTCTTTTGCCAATGTAACGTGCCTTGAAGGATCATCCTGTAGCTGCCATCTTTGTCGTGCTGCTCAAGTTTTGTGGCTGATTTGTGGTCATGGTATTTTTCAAATGTTTTAGGAACAACACCATCACCATTCTTGCAAAGGAAGGCGATTCACAAGATGAGGGAACAACATTGAAGCTTTACCCGCCTCTAACTGGTCCTAAGGCACTTGCTTTTCCCATGAAAGATAACTCCATGCATATTAAGTCATGGTCTTCTGAAGCATCTTGGGAGGTGGTAGACACTGTTCAACCAATTATGAAGAAAAAGGTGTGCACATTGAGGGTTCTTATTTTGAATCATTCACACCATGCTCGTGACCATCACCCGGCCTCGTTTAAGCTTCTTGGTGATCACATTCGCAGCGGGGCCATGGCTTGGAATGATACCTTGTCGACTACTGGAGCAGCCGTTTTTGATGAGCTTTATTGGGAGTGGCTTAAAGATGTCTTAAGCCGATCCAAAGATGTGCTTACTAAAGTGGGCCTTTACCACGCTGTGTATGCATCTTTGTTTAGTTATGATTGTCATCCTTCCGTCCTTCGAGCGTTCTTTGAGCATTGGTGTTCAGGGACCAACACACTTCACACGGCGCAGGGGGAGATGTCAATTTCACTGTGGGATCTTCACAGGATAGGAGGCTTGCCAATCCATGGTAAGTTTTATGACGAGGTCGTTCCCAGTGCGGAGGAACTTTCTCTCTGCAATAGCCGAGGATTACCTGCGAGTTGCCGCTATTTGTTTTGGGCATATCACAAGCTCTTCCAGGATGCTCAAGGTAAATCAGGCGTGAGGATTTCTTCATGGATCCAATTTTGGTACTGGGAGGCCATGAGGTATAAGAGGTCTTCGAAGAAAAGTTGTCGTAACAAGACCACTAGGCCAAATGGAGACTCAGACCCGTCCGGTGTTATTGGCTCAAATAGGCATCGCTCTTCTGATGAGTTGAGAGCGTTTGAGGATCTTGGCATAGTATCAGAGCATGTGGATGAGTCTTACCTAGCTGCTTTTTTAGCTTGTTGGCTTTGTAAGTTTGTTTTCCCGACAGGCGACGTTAACTTAGTTCGTCCTGGAGTTTTCAAAATTGCTAGCAAGATGGCTGCAGGTGAGTCTTTTAGCCTTGCTATTCCGGTTTTAGCCAACATTTACAATGGCCTGAGCATTGTTTCGAACTCGGCAAGCACTGAAGATCATGCTGCGGTGTTTCCTTACTACTATGTGTATGGTTGGTTGGGTGAATATTTTGGCACTCATTTTTCTTTGACGACTCTAGACAAGTCAAGGCCTTCTTCATCGACTGCAGCCAAGATGGGGCCTTTGATGACGAAGTATTCTGGTGTGCTTTCTACGAAAAGCCTTGATGATTTGCAGGTACGAGCGCTATTCGAAAGTTGTGAAGATTTGAGGATGGACCCCTTAGCGAGAGTTGGCTCGGCGCGGCGAGGCATCGTAGACAATTCGCATCTTCGCTCGTCAGACTTGTCTTATCTTATAAGTCTTCGTTCGGGGTTTGTTTCTTTGCGGCAAGAAGACCGGTGCATTGTTCAGCCATATAGTCCTCACCGTTTCAGCAGGCAGTTTGGTTTTGTCCAAAACCTGCCAGGCAAGCTGAAGGAAAATAACCAATCAACATCTTTGCAAGCCGTGTATATGCATTGGGAGTCTTGTACCCGTGCACGTACAAATGCTGTTATCACGCTGCCAGCCAAGGACGAGTTCAAGAGCAATCCAGTGACCCATGTTTATGCTCGTTGGTGGTCAAAGGTATATTATAAGAACTTGGGGATGGCGAGTGGTACCAATTCTTCTTACTCGGGCAATGATATGCCGAGAGAGGGCTATCATGTGGTTCCTATGCAAGCGGTAGCTCTTGATTGCACCAGTGCAGCTCCCTTACAAGATAGACCTGTAATTTTAGCTCCCCAACGCCCATGCTTGTCTCCTCGACATCCGAATGCTTCTGAAGAGGCGGGAGATGAAGTTGACTCACACGAAGATGGATTTATTTTGCAACAATGTCAACAAGTTTCAAACAAGCGACCACTTGAGGATGCTCAGGTTGACAGCGATGTCAATTTTCGTCATAAAAAGAAAGAAGTGTTTAGACCTCCTCTACTCGATGACTGTGTGCCATTTGAGAGAGATGTATGTGCTTCATTCCCTCTCGTGATTTCTTATGCTTTCATTATTTTGCTTTCGTTTCTAACATCTTTCTTTGTCTTCTTTAGGTTGGGCCTTCTTGTTCTTTTGATTTGGCAACTGCAGATGCTTATTCCTATACGGAGATGCTATTTGCGGGCAAACTACCTACAGACAGGGAGATCGGGGATCCGCCTAGTGCAGAGCTTGTTCCAAATCCGCCGAACTTCCCAAGTTTGCCATGTGTAGGTGAAGGTATGCAAGAACCCATCATGCGTCCAACACCTTTGCCAGCTAGCTCTGAGATTTCTTTGAGAGGGCCGAACCTTAGCGGTACTGAGCAAGTCATCCATCGCATCAGTCTTAGTGCGGCAATGGATATCAAGAGCCATATAGAGGAGATGATTTCTAAGTGCCCGTTGGAAGACCTTATGTTGCTTAATGAGGATTTGTCGAAGCTTGTTTCTGTTATTGACAACCTTAACATTGACTCTTCATCCTTGAAGATCAAGATTGTTGAGCTTATGGCCGCCTCGACTGAGTATTCTTCCTTGCGTGCCATTTCCTTGGAGAAGTTGAATCCAGATGTTAGAGATCATCAGCTAGCAATAATAAACTCATCACTAGCTCAAGTTCAGTCTTCTCAGCAAGCTGCTTCGGGAGATTATCAAGTTACAGAGACTTCTTTATCTCATGTCCAGGTGCGTCTAGATACGTTGACGAGAGAGAGAGAGCAGTTGGCCATCGAAGCATCGCAACTTGAAAGTGTTCTCACGGAGCAAGGAACTACACTTTCTCAGTACCAGGAGGAGATTTCACGCCTAGAACGAGAGAAACGCATGACTATGGAATTGCCCATCTTGTCTCCTACCGAGGCAGAGACTTTGAAGACTTTGGAAAGCTTGCTTGAAGATCGTCTTCGTAGTGTTGGGGACATAGTTTTCAAGTAGTATCTTTTTTTTTTTTTTTTTTTTTTTTTTTTGTAACATGGCTTTTGAAGCCAACTTTTTTTTTTTTCAAAGAAATAAAGTATTTACATTCTTGAATTTGCTCTTCATTCTTTAAAGTGTTTTTTTTTTTTTTTTTTTTTTTTTTCTTTTTTTCTTTTTGATGATTTTGATGATGATTTTGCCGTACACAATTTATGCTCTTGCGGGTCAGGAGCTTTGGTGTTGCCTTTTATACTCGTGCAGACCAGGAGCATTGATGTCGCCTTTTATGCTCATGCGGATCAGGAGCGTTGTGCCATGCAGTTTCGGCTCGTGCAGGCGAGGAGCCTTGGTGTTGCCTTTTATGCTCGTGCAAACCAGGAGCATTGGTGTTGCCTTTTATGCTCGTGCAAACCAGGAGCTTTTGTGTCCTACAGTTTAGGCTCGTGCGGACAAGGAGCTTTGGTTCGTCAAGCGATCTGAGAGAGTCGTTCCTCGCAATCTTCATAGCAAGGAGCCTTGACTGAGTAGTTGAAGAAGTCTTCTGGGAAGATGTCACGCATCGTGATGGGGACGGATGATCTTCGTGTCAAAGTTTCATTATCTCCAACACTTTCACATTGTTCTGGAGGTGAACAAGAGCTACTTTGCCCCCTTTCCCATTGGTGAACTTGTGGAGAAGACATATGCTTCTTGTGCAGTTTCTTTGGAGTGACATAAGTCCATCCTTCAACTTCACTCGGCTTGACTGGCATGTTTTTGGAACATGCCCCCAGCGATTGAGGTGAAGATTTTGAGTTGACAGAGCCGGAAGTGACGTCTTCTTCCAGGATTTCGTCTTCTTTGTCTTCTTGGGCCTTCTCTTCAGTGCGGTCCTCTTGGGTTTGTTGCCGTGAAGATTGGCCGGTGTAGATGATGGTGCGCCTTCTTACTATCAGTGGTCCATTTGCGTCAACCTCCAAGATTGCTTGACGCTTCATCCTTGAAGGAATTGAGCTTCGAATATCGCCTTTTTCTACTAGCCTGTCGAGCTCTTCTTCCCTTGACGTTGTTTCCCTATTTCCGGAAAACTTCATGATGTCTTCAAGTCTTTCCAAAGCTGACTGACGAGGAGGAGAGCTAGCTGTGTTGCTTTGCTTATTAGGTTTTGACAACCTTTCAAAAATAGAGCTTCGGGATGTTGGCTTATTAAGCCTCTTGAAGATGGAGGTTCGATTTTGACCACCAATGTGATCAAGGGCTAACGTTCTGGGTCTTGAACGTTTCATCCTATCGAAGATTGGCGTTTGAGGGGCAGATTTAGGCTCCTCTTGATCTTGTTCAATGCTCACACTGATATGTTGAGTGCTAGCATTTTTCGCTTGGCTTGAAATATTCACGGGTGCACTTGGTATGAAGCCAAGTCCAGCTTTGTTGTTGTTAATTCCGTAACCATGCTTCTTCAACTTCTTTTGAGTCTCAGTGAGGTCACGTTCTTTATTGTTGACGGTGTTTGAAACCTTTTTTCCAGGATTCGAAGAAGAAGCGAAGTCGTACCCAGCTTTTGACATGAGTTTGTAGGCGTTTGGATCAAAACCTTCTTCGGTCCTTTTGGTTGGGAGAAAGCTTGGTTCCACCCTTTTGGTAGAGCTTTTACGAAGCCTTGTGGTACTCTTGCAACCTTAGCGTTGCTTAGCTGTGTCAGAGGTAACACTGCATTCGTTTTGAGCAACTTTACATTATCCATGTACCGTTGTGCATCGGCTTTGCTTGCTTCAGTTTTGAATGGGGATTGACCATTCTTTCTTCTTGACATCGGGATGTATCGAAAAATGGGTGTGTTTAGTACATTTGAGGGCGTCTTACTCCCTTTGGCTGTTGCAGGTTTAGCAAGCTCATCATCGTTCTTGCTTGAAGACAACATGGCTTCTTCTTCTTGCTCCTTGGGCATGGCTTGCCACTCCTGCTTTTTAGGTGTTGCTTTACCCGTGGATTTGATCTCTTTTGGAAGAGCTTCGAGCACCATGTCTTCATCCATGTAGAACTTGGCGTCTGCGAAATGTGATTCGGCTTCGGTGAATGGTTTGGTGTCTCCATAGATCACCTTTACTCCTTCTCGGTAGAATTTCAAGCATTGGTGAAGGGTGGACGGTACTACTCCATTTGCATGGATCCAAGGCCTTCCTAAGAGCAAACTATAGGAAGTTTTTGCATCAATCACGTGGAATATCGTGCTTGACTTGAGTTCACCAATAGTCATCTCTACTCGGATCATACCCATCGCTTTTTGTCCTCCTTGATTAAAACCTTGGATTAGTAGACGACTTAAGGACAGTTCATCTACCTTGATGCCGATTGTACTCATTGTTGACTTTGGCATGATGTTTATGGCTGATCCACCATCCACAAGCATGCGGTTGACTTTGTGCTCCCTTACGTACCCAGAGACGAAAAGAGGACGGTTGTGAGGCTTGGATCCTAGCAGCAAGTCTTCGTCGGTGAAACGGATTGTGTCCTCGATGGCACAACATGAGGCATCTTCAGGTGGCCGAAGCTTGAAGCCTTCGTTCTTGCTTTCTTGCACTTTGTGGTCATTGGGACTTTCCAAGACCGCTGCTAATGCTATTCGCATCTTATTTGGTAATCGCAGCGCTTCCTCAATGCTAAAGTGTGTTGGCAGACCTTCTTCGAGCGTGAGAATTTTTTCTCCCTCAGTGGTGATATCTTTGCCTTTTGAAGGTTCTTCTATTTCTACTTCGACCATATGACATGTAGCGATAGTGCACTGTTGGAAGAAGTCATTCGGGAAGTACTCGTGTAATGAGATAGGAATGCGTGGCTCTTGCTCCATAGGTTCCCCAGCATACATTGGCTTATCAACTTTTACGTTTCTTTTGGGCTTCCTACTGTTGCGGGGACGATGCTTTCTCACTTGTTCCACCTTTTGTCTTATGGCTTGTGGTTTTGGTTTCCTTATTTTTTTGTAGGTCACCAATGTCCATCCTTCTTCATCATCGGCATGTGCATCTTGTTCGTTTGCCCCCGGTGATGGTTGCGCAGAAGGTACCGTGTAACTTGAGCATTGATAGGAATGGTCAAGTGCTACTTGGAGAGGCACGGGATCGAAAGTTCCAAATGCAATTGTAGTAGTATGTGTCGCGGCCGTGTCTTCGAGGTCGAGCTCGATTCGCCCTTGTTGTGCTAGCTTCATGATGAGCTCTTTGAGGACGAAGCATTTACCCACAGGATGGCTCACGATTCGATGGTACTTGCAGTATTTTGGATCGTTTATGCGATTCATTTCTTCAGGCCGCTTGCATTCGGGTAGCTCGATTACCTTCTTTTCTAGCAAGTCGTCTAACATTGCATCCATGTCTGAGTCAGGAAAAGGGTATACCTTCTGCTCTAATTCCCTCAAGGTGCTTTTGTACCTTTCTTGGGTGCGAGGAGGCTCACTTTTCTTTATCTCATTTGCTTTGGTTTTGGAGGAGATCTTGATAGGCGTGGAGGCGGTCTTGACGGGCGCAGTGCTGACGGTGAACGCTTCCTTGGAGGGTTTCTTCCCAGTTTTGTCTACATTTGGGGAGAACACCTTATCCTTCTTGAAGTCAGTGATCGGCTCTTTCTTCCCGTGATGGGCAATACTTAGCTCCATGTCGTGGGCACGGGTGGCTAACTCTTCAAATGTCCGTGGTTTGATGCCTTAAAGGATATAGTGTAACCCCCATTGCATGCCTTGGACGCACATCTCGATCGAAGAGATCTCCGAGAGCTTGTCCTTGCAATCGAGGCTCAGATTGCGCCATCGGTTGATGTAGTCCACGACTGGCTCATCCCTCCATTGCTTCGTGCTTGTCAGCTCTAGCATGCTCACGGTGCGGCGGGTGCTGTAGAAGCGATTGAGAAATTCCCTTTCCAACTGTTCCCAGCTGTTGATGGATTCGGGCTCCAGGTCTGTGTACCACTCAAAGGCGTTTCCTTTTAACGAGCGCACAAACTGTTTGGCGAGGTGATCTCCTTCGGTCCCTGCATTGTTGCAGGTTTCGACGAAATGTGCGACATGTTGCTTCGGGTTTCCTTTTCCATCAAACTGCATGAACTTTGGTGGTTGATAACCTTTTGGCATCTTTAGGGCATCAATCTTCTTGGAGTAGGGCTTTGAGTAGAACGAGGAGGTATGTGAGCTTCCTTCGTACTGTGCTTTAATGGTACTGGTGATCATCTCTTGCAGTTGTTGGATAGAAAGAGATCCCATGAGTGCCTCTGCTTGGCCAGGCTCCGGCTTCACATCGATTTTCTCCACTGGAGGCTCTTCATCCTCCTCGTTTTCCTTCTTTACTGAACCATCGCCTTGCTCGATTTTCACGTCGGGCTTTACATCTAGTTGGTTGACGAGTGCGGCGATTTGCTGGTCTTTTTCTTCCACAATCCGTGTTAGCCTTGCGATTGTTTCATTCATATGAGCCAGCTGCTCATCGATTGAAGTCGCTCCAGTAGTCATGACTTGCATAGCTGAGTCGCCTCTTGAGTCGGCATCAGAAAACATGTAACCAGAGTACTTCATTGGGCTTTCCTTCCTGGGCGCCTTTAGCGAGGCCAGGGTGATTACAAGTTCATGCCTCAGGTGCTCTTGTTCCTTCGGCAGAGTTGACGCAGGGGTGGAAGATGCGGCAGAAAGAGCTCTTACCTTGCTTCGAGTTATGACGCCCGAAGTAACACCGCCTACGGTGATAACGTTCTTGTTCCTTGCATTGGCTGCGAGAACAACTTGAGCCTTCTTTGATGCCATTTGTGCTTTTTGTGGATTCGAAGATGGAGATGAGAGGTAGAGATAGTCCCACTGGGCGTGCCAAATTTGTGAACACGGAAATTCCCTGCGACGAAAGAGACAAGAAACACGTGTACAAAATAATATTTGTATTGATGATTTAGGGGTTACAATCTCTTCTACAAATTTAGCCTCTGATTCTATCTTTGCAATGGGTGGATTTGATGTTGTTGATCCAAAGGGCCGTCGGGGCTTGATCTAAGGATGAACGAATGATGAACGATGAACACTTTCTTCAAGGGCCGTCGGGGCTTGATCTTGAATTAGTGGAAGTTCTTCAAGGGCCGTTGGGGCTTGATCTTGGGATAAACAGTTGTGCAGATTTGTTGACGTCGTGGATCCAAAGGGCCGTCGGGGCTTGATCTAAGGATGAACGAATGATGAACGATGAACACTTTCTTCAAGGGCCGTCGGGGCTTGATCTTGAATCAGTGGAAGTTCTTCAAGGGCCGTTGGGGCTTGATCTTGAAGGAAGATTTGACGAAGAACGAAGAAAGCTTTCTTGATCTTTCGGGAATTTGCTTGAGAGCTTTAGAGTTTCAAAGCTTCAAGGTTTTAGTGTAATGTGAATTGATTATGAATTGGTCTTCAATTTGGTCTCCCCAAAATGAATGCCTTGGCCTCCTATTTATAGAATTCCAAAACTTGATTTTTTTGGATTTAAATAATTAGATGAAATAAATTATTTCTGCCAGGTGCTGACACGTGTCCTGTTTGATGACTTTTCCGATTTATTTTGATTTTTTCGTTTATTCACATGCTATGTGTAAAATTTATGTGACACATAAACATTGAAATTTTAATTTTTTTTTATCAACATTTATTTTACCGAAATTTCGATGTCTACACTAGTCTCAAACCCAGGGCCATCTGGATTGTTGTGGAGGTCACACAAAACCAATTCAATCCAATAAGGCTACTAGAGACTAGCGTTGTTCTTGCATGGCCCAGAGAACATGGCGTCGCAAAGCAAGAACTTTCCTATAGGGACATAGATGACAACGGAGTTGATGGAGGTACAAGAGAGGGAGGCCTATGTGGAGTCAGTTCTGCCATCACCATCTTAGACAATCGAGTATTCATGAGAGTTCTCGAGATCCATAAAAAACGACGCGATCTGAGTTTCCAAGTATGATGAGATTCTTCTGGATCTCTGGAAACCAATTGTCAAGTACGAGTTTTCTCATCTTGTGATGACTTAAGGTCGTTGTAAATTTCAATTCTCACTGGAATTTGGTGGGGTGCTTCAGGCGCAGTGGGAGAGACAGAAAATGGACATACGTTTCATTCTGTGATATTTTGGCTAGCGGAGGTGAAAGGTAGGTAATGCTTCACCGGATTTATGGCGTTGTGCTTTCCACTGACATAAGAGCTTCTCGTGTTGATAATGTGTTGTAAAATCGACGGTGGGTGCAGTGGAATAAATGAAACAAGACACAAAATTTAGGAGGTTCCTTTACAATCAGTGTGACTGGAGTACATCATCGGGAACAGTAGTGGTGCTTTCATTATAATTTAGAATAATGGGAGTACAAAGATAACTCTCTCTATTATCTCCTCTCCTATTCCTCTCCTTTCTCTCTTCCTTTCTTCCTTCTTATCTCTCCGTGAGTCTCTCAACCTTCTTCACCTCTCATTAATTTTATAAACAAAAGAGAATACTATTCACTTTACAAATTTTCCACAAATCAATAGTGAAAATACTATGCATAAATAGTAACAAACTATTCATGTGGGTCATCCACATATTATTCACAACACAAATAGCAATATGTGAGAAATTTGGAAAGATAACCATTTTGAGAACCACCTAATGAAATATAGCCTATGTTTTCCATTGTTTTAAAATTAACCAAAATTGAAAGTGTAAAAGACTTAATTACTCTTCGGTTAAAACTCTCATCTCCTACCTCTGCTGTTCGTCTCCTACCGTCCCGGAGGTTGAAGAAAGAGAAATCATTCCTTTTTGCATTAGAATCTCCCAAATCCAATCCAACACAACAGAAGATTGGTTGGTTGCCTCAATGCTAATCTCAATCCCTCAAATCGATTCCGAATCAAAACCTTCAATCGGTTGGTTGTCGAGAATCTGCACGCATGGAAAAGAATTGTTGACTATTTGGCTGCCGAGAAAACGCCAGAAAACAATAGGATTACAGTTACAATTTGAAAATCCAATCCAATCCAGTACCTACTGTATCCTGAAAGTTACGGGCCGGAGATGAAAAAGCAATACATGCTATAATCCTGAGCTGAATGCACTAGAATCCACTGACTACTAAATAGATTATCATAATCTAAATTATCTAATACTTAGTATTGTGTGGTAACGGAATTTGATCTGGAATTCAAGTAGATTCTAGTCAAATATATTGACTAGTTAATTAAGAATTGTTGGTTTCCTGAGCAAAATTCGTGCTAAAAAAACTAGGTTAATGTTGATGGATATGGTATCGCAACGGTATCTCTTAGGTGGTTTAAAGTATAACCAATGAGGGTGGTTTGTTTTTAAGTAGAATTATTAGAAACACAAAATAAAGATTAGAAGCAAATAGGTGTTTATTTTCCATTAATTTGGTATAGACTCTTAATGATCTTTCTCGTCTATGTATCTGAAATTCATTAGCCTTTAATATTATGTTGTAATTTTTTTAACAAACGATATCATCTATACTAAGGGGGTGGGAGAGTGCACTATGTCTTACGATGGGCTAGCAATAAGGTGCATTTGACGAGAGGAAAATGAATGCCACTAGACCGTAGTACTAAGTGACTAATATGGTGTTGTATTTAGATACAATAATATGATGGGTTAGTGGGAATTTTGGCACTTGGTTTCTCTTTTCTTTTTATTTTATATATTTGTTCTTTCTTTGTTTGGCTTTTTTTGGTCAACACGATTTTTTATGGTTTATTTTGTCGTGTTTCGATTTAGTTTCGCGGTTCCATGGTTTTTATGCCCATCTCTAGATGTGTAAGTCTTGGACACAAATATACTCTTTTCTATATGATTTTTGAATTATCTGTTATTTTCTGCTTCATGTTTGATTGAGTATATTTGTTGAAATGGTCGTAAATCAGTTCTAGCTTGATTTGCTCCCTTACAGTATCACTCCAGTTGATGGAGCTGTCAGTTACAGCTGGGTCTTCACCTCCACCTGGATGTTGCCATACAGCTACCATGGTTGAGAAATGGTTGCTTGTTTATATTAGCAAGGGTAAAGTAGCATGCTTTCACTATGTTTATAATGTTGAGAATTAAGCTGCCTCCTAGCTTTAGAATTAACTTGCAGAAGATAATCCTGTAGATGAAATCGAAAGGAAGCTGAGAAGTGTGAAGAAATGAAGGTCTTACTAAAATTAGAAGGAGCCATTAAATGCAACGGCTAGTTTCTTTTTCTAGTTTTAGAAAGATTACAGCTGGTGTTCTTATCTTTTTAATTGTACTGAGCATTCTCATCTTCTTCCAAGTGGATGGATGATATCCTCCGATAACCATTAATGGCCGGAAATGAGTACTGGGTCCCTATATGTAGGATCTGGTTTTTAGACCAGCTGTGATAAATATAGTCTTTGTAATTTGCCTTTTGAGATATATGAAAAATACACACAGACTCTTGCCCTCCCTTTTTCTCTCTTGAAAAAAACACAAATTTCTTCAAACCTTTATTCAAAGTTTCAATCTTTATCAACCTCAAACAATATGCCTGGTACCATTTCAAACATGGTATCAGAGCTCCGAGTCTAATTCCGAAGAAAGGGCGTGATATTGTGAGAGAGATCCATCTCCGAAAAAAAAAAAACCTTAAAGGTGGTACCTTTATAACCATTTGAGTGGTGCTGCCTGAGAAGATGGCTAGATCAAGCTCCTTCGGTGGTGATTTACGAACACCACAATTTAATGGATCAAACTATGATTTTTGGGCCGTAAAAATGGAAACCATTCTCATAGCCTACGATCTATGGGATGTGGTTGAAGTTGGTCTTGCTGGACAACAAACTTCCAGAGAGGAAATCTCTAAGGAAGAAGGAGAAAGTGAGTCAGAGCACATTCCAGTTGAAAGACCAGTTGTTTCAAATGAGGAAAAGATCAAGAATGCCAAGGCTCTAAGCCTCATTCAAGGAGCAATCACTGATGAACTTTTTCCCAGAATCCGAAATGAGAAGACTGCAAAGGGTGCCTGGGAAATCCTGAGAAGAGAGTTCATAAGAGATAAAAAGGTAAGAGCTGTGAAATTACAAGCCATTAGAGTTGATTTTGAATATCTAAGGATGAATGATGTTGAATCTCTGGATGACTACCTAGCTTAGTTCTTTGAGATCATAAACAACTTGAAATCTCTAGGAGAAGATGTAACAGAGAAAAGAATTGTTCAAAAGTTGTTGATGAGTCTAAGTAGGATATATAAGTCCATAGTGTCAATCATTGAAGAAACCAGAGATCTAGACACTATTAGAGTTGAGGAAGTCTTAGCTTCAATGAAAGTCTATGATAAAAGAGAAGACTTGCATGATGAAAGAGAGAAATATACAGGTACTGAGAGAGCTTTCAGCAGTCTTAAAGTTGGAGGAAATGAAAATGGCACTGGAAGTGTCAAAGGGTCTCAGTATAAGACAAACACAAAATGGGGTCAGTATAAGAAGGGTAAGAATTGGTCTCAAAACAGTTGGAATAATGGCAGTGGTAGTGGCTGGAACAACAAATTTACTACACACAACAAGCAACCAAGTGGCAGCCAAGGAAATGTGAAACCGCTATGTCAAGTATGTGACAAATACCATTTTGGTATATGCAGATATAAAGGAAACCCAAGTGTGGAAGATGCAGTCGATTTGGTCACTTATTTAAGGATTGTGACAATGGTAAACAAGTTGCAAATTGTGAAAAGGAAGAAGATGCAGTCACAGGAACAATGTTCTATGCTTGTCATGCAAGTTCAATTGCATCAAGCAAATATGTGTGGTTTGTGGACATCGCATGTAGCAATCACATGACCTCTCAAGAGTCCTTATTGATCAATCTTGATAAGTCAGTGACCTGCAAAGTAAAAATGGGCACTAGAGACCTTGTTCAAGCTACAGGAAAAGGGACACTTGTAGTTGAGACACGAAAAGGGAGAAGATACATAAATGAAGTGCTGCTAGTTCTTGTATTAGATGAAAACCTACTGAGCATAGGGCAAATGATGGAGCATGGGTACTACATTATGTTTGGAGAAAACTGTGCATTAATATATGATGATAGTAGTCTTGATAATGTTGTTGCTAAAGTTGCAATGACTGGAAATAGATGTTTTCCATTGTCCATGGAATCTGTCAACTCAGTGGCAAGGAAAGCAGCAATACAAGAAGATCCATGGGTTTGGCATAGAAGATTGGGTCATTTGAATTTTACTAGCATGAAGAAAATGCAGCAAACACAAATGGTGTTGGGTTTACCTGATTTCTCAGAAAAAAGAAGGAGTATGTGAAAGCTGTGTGTATGGTAAAAGTCACAGAGAACCATTTGAGAATGAGAAACCTTGGAGAGCAAACAATCCACTTGAATTGGTGCACACTGATGTATGTGGTCCAATGCAAAAATGAGTCCATTAAAGGGAACAAATACTTCATCACATTCATTGATGATTACTCAAGGATGTGTTGGGTATATTTCCTCATAAACAAGTCGGATGTGATAAATGTGTTCAAAAAATTCAAAGCATTTGTTGAACTTCAAAGTGGATTCAAATTGAAGAAACTAAGAAGTGACAGAGGTGGAGAATACACCTCACATGAATTCCTTGAGTATTGTAGTGATCTTGGCATGGAGAGGTAGCTGACTATTGCCTACTCACCTTAGCAAAATGGGGTTGCTGAGAGAAGAAATAGAACCATTGGAGAAATGGCAAGATCAATGATGTCTGAAAAGAAAATTCCTGTCAAGTTTTGGGCTGAAGCAGTTGGCACTGCAGTGTATCTGCAAAATAGGTGTTATACCACTGCAGTCTCAGACAAAACACCATTTGAAGCTTTCACAGGGAAAAAACCAGGTGTAAAACATCTGAGAGTGTTTGGAAGTATATGTTACAGTCACATTCCATCAAATCTCAGACAGAAATTTGATTACAAAGCAAGCAAGGGAATCTTTATGGGGTATGGCAGCTGTGAGAAAGGCTACAGGATCTATAATCTTCAAACTAAGAAGATCATACTCTCAAGAAGTGTTGTATTCGATGAGAACAAGTCCTGGAATTGGGAAAGCAAGCAAGATGAAACTGTTTACATGCCTCTCAACATTGGAAATGAAAATTATGAGATTGTTGAAACTGAAGAATCCCCTCATGAAACTCACAGCATTGACTTTTCAAATCTCACTCAATTAGTCTCAGATGATGAATATGTCCCTGGAAACAGCATTGCCAGTACCAGTCAAGGTTCAACACCAAGCAATACACCAGTAAAGCTGAGAAGCTTGGAAGACATCTATGCAAGATGTCATATGACCATTATTGAACCCGAAACCTATCATAATGCTATTGAAGATAAAGCATGGAAGGAAGCAATGGAAGTTGAGATTGAAACTATTGAAAAGAATGGAACTTGGGAGCTGGTGGAAAGGCCTGCAGACAAACCAGTCATAGGAGTCAAATGGGTGTTCAAAACTAAGTTGAATCTGGATGGATCAGTTCAAAAGCACAAGGCTAGGCTTGTGGCAAAAGGGTATGCCCAGAAACCTGGTATTGATTATAATGAAACATTTGCCCCAGTGGCAAGGTTAGATACAATTAGAACCTTGATTGCACTGGTGAGAAACTGAAGAAAGTGGATGGAAGTGAGTTGACTGATAAAGGTTTGTTTAGGAAAATTGTTGGCAGTCTATTATATTTAACTGCAACCAGGCCTGATATAATGTATGCTGCCAGTTTGCTATCAAGATTCATGCATGGTCCCACGAAGAAACACATGGGAATAGCTAAAAGAGTTCTCAGATACATTCAAGGTACTCTCAGCTATGGCATTGAATTTACAAGGGACAAGGATGCTGTTTTGATTGGATTTTGTGATTCAGATTGGGCTGGCAGTGAAGATGACAGTAGGAGCACATCTGGGTATGCATTCAGCTTTGGTAGTGGTACATTTTCATGGGCCTCAGTCAAGCAAAACACAGTTGCATTGTCAACTGCAGAAGCAGAGTATGTCTCAGCAGCTGAGGCAACAGCTCAAGCTATCTGGCTAAGATTTGTGTTGGATGATTTTGGTGAAATGCAAACTGAAGCAACACCATTGTTTAGTGACAACATGTCAACAATATCGATGGTCAAAAATCCAGTCTTTCATCAGAGAACCAGACATATAAACAGGAAATATCATTTTATTCGGGAAGCATTGCAGTAAGGATCCATTAATGTGGAATATTGCAGGAGTGAAGAACAGTTGGCAGATATATTTACAAAAGCTTTGCCTAAAGATCGATTCAATTACTTGAGGATGAAGTTAGGAGTGAAGCCAGTAAGCAGCTTAGGAGAGGCTGTTGAGAATTAAGCTGCCTCCTAGCTTTAGAATTAACCTGCAGAAGATAATCCTGCAGATGAAATCGAAAGGAAGCTGAGAAGTGTGAAGAAATGAAGGTCTTACTAAAATTAGAAGGAGCCATTAAATGCAACGGCTAGTTTCTTTTTCTAGTTTTAGAAATATTACAGCTGGTGTTCTTATCTTTTTAATTGTATTGAGCATTCTCATCTTCTTCCAAGTGGATGGATGATATCCTCTGATAACCATTAATGGCCGGAGAGGAGTACTAGGTCCCTATATGTAGGATCTGGTTTTTAGACCAGCTGTGATAAATATAGTATTTGTAATTTGCCTTTTGAGATATATGAAAAATACACACAGACTCTTGCCCTCCCTTTTTCTCTCTTGAAAAAAACAAAAATTTCTTCAAACCTTTATTCAAAGTTTCAATCTTTATCAACCTCAAACAATATGCCTGGTACCATTTCAAACATATAATTGCGTTTCATAACAACTCTTCCTTTCAAGTTTGATTTTGTTTTAATTTTTAATACATATGATTGAAAGGAATGCTATTTTGTAAAAGGTTTTTCCCCCGTTGTTTAGTTGAAGTTGAGAAATAAGGACAACTAATTCTAAAGAGTCTTGTCCTAATTGACTCTGCTTTGATGTAATTTCTTTGATGGCTGTTTATTATTTTTATAGATTACTAGTCAGGATTTATGGAGAGCTTGCCCTCTGCTTTGTATTCTTTCATTTCCATTAAAGTTTCTTATCAGAACAAACTATCCTGCAATTTCTCATGCCCCATTAGACCAACCTAATTACTTAATTGGGGAACAATGAATTAATTGTTGCTTTCATGCAAGTCCAATGTAACTCAAAAGACCCATCATCCCTACAGTGACGGAGTCAGCATGGGTCATTGGTTGTTTTTTACTCCAATAACTCCAAAAAGCCTTTGTATATTTGTCTGTATATTATCTTTGACCCCTAAGGCAAACGAAATTTTAACCTCGTCCTCCTACTTTTTCTATTTTCTTTAATTATGTGCCTTCCTTTTCTCTCTTCTTGTATGAAATATTTTAGTTGAAACCCCTTGGCCACCTTCAACATTACTTCACAGTATCCTGCATCCACTATCGACAAGCCTCTACAAACAATAGTTGTTGTCGACATATGTTAGCATATATAAACTTTCGACATATGTTGACAGGAATTGACAGATGCCTACTAGGTGCTCGACAAAATGGCCAATGAATGATATTATGACCATATTATTTGAAAATCCTAGTTACACCATTGCATCCCCAAAAAATCGTTCCACACGTCTTCCCATGAAATGTACTTGGGAAGGCAGACCATTCTTTCCATACCCTTTGAAGATAATTTAAGTGCCTATTTTCTTGCATTAGCCATTCATGGTTTTCCGTATTAAGTAGTAATATTACTACATTGTGTCCGCAAGCATTTTGAATGCTTGAATTATTTGGTGCGACAAACTTCTACTGTCAACTGTTTAACTGGCCCCATGACTACCTGGAATCTTTTGAACTAAAGGACAAGGAGATACAAATTATCAATAGAAATCTAATCAGTGTTCAAAGTCCGCTGATTCTTTTTTTTTTCTTTCCTCCTTTCCCTTTCGTTTTTTGTATTGGGTTTATTTATATGCAATTGAGCTGACATGAATACTTGTCTTGACTTTCATAGGAGGTGAAGTTCCAATAATTGGTGATTTATGGGTTTTGAAGGGTCTAATCGAAGAAGGTTAGCAGTTTATCCCCTTTTTTTATGGTAGCTTACTATTTCGTCATGGCTTATCCTTTTGGTTTTACTTGGCTCTCACTTTTTTTTATTCTTTTTTTCTTTTTTTTTAATTTCTTTATTTTGTCGCATTATTTTATTACATTTTATGTTTCCTCTCTTGATAACTGGTGTGTTCCCTCTTCGAGCACTTGTCAAAGTGATGAGTATTCTCTTTCTAATGCCATCCAAATTACAATTAGTGTTTTGCTGCATCTGTTTGCGCTGGCCAAATTGAGTTTTAGCGACCCAAAGATACAATCATCTTAGTTTTGTTATTAGCTCGGAGGCAATATTGACATTGTTGTTAGAGTATATAGGACACATGTGATTAGCCAAATAGAGAAGGCAATTAGGATGGTGGATGTTAGAATAATCAGTTAGGATTGTTGCTAAGGGATAGAGTCAGTTAAGTCAGTTAGCTATGTACTCTTCTATATAACAACTGTATCATTGTAACCATTGATTCATTCAAGAAAATATAAGTGAAAATTCATTCTCTTTCTCTCTCTCTCTCTCTCTCTCTCTCTCTCTCTCTCTCTCTCTCTCTCTCTCTCTCTCTCTCTCTCTCTCTCTCTCTCTAAACCTTCTCTGTTTCCTCCTTCTTCTTCTGCAATCTCTCTGTTCTCTTCTTCCTGCATAATGGTTAACATGGTATCAAGAGCCATTAAAAATTGATCAGCTTCTTTGATCTTTTTTTTTTTGCTTCCGCTACACGAAATTCTTTCTTCTTCTGTCTTGTCGGTGTATCAAGATTACCCAGTTCTTCATTGTAACTCTGATGGGGCTTCAATCTTGACCTGTACCATTTGTCGAGACATCTGTTGGTTCTTAGTTGCTGAGCACTGTTTTCTGCAACTATCAACAAGAAGTTCAAGAACCAATTATAAAATCCAGACAGATTCCTCTTTGATACAATCTCTCATCTTTTTATGATCTCTATGATTTCTATGTGATTTTCTGGGCGTTTCTCTTCCTTCCTCAGTTCTTCGCTTTGGTTGAGTGGTTCCTACACACCAAGTGTTAGTTTTTATTCCTCAGCAAAAATTCTTCATAATGGTTACTGCCTCTCAACTGCAAATCTTGCAGTCTCCAATTACTGGGTTGATTTCTTCTTTATCATCCTCTATGTCGGTTAAGTTGGATGAGACCAACTACCTTCAATGGCACTTTCTGTTGCAATTGATGCTTGAGGGCCATGGCATTATGGGATTCGTTGATGGATCAAATTTGTGTCCTCCTTAGTCTACAGCAACCTCTGCACATTATGTACTCACAAATGGACCATTTGCTAGCCATGAATCAGATGAGTTTAAAGCATGGAAATCGCATGATTGTGCTTTGATGTTGCTACTTACTGCAACTCTCTCTTCATCCGTTATCTCATGTGTAATTGGTAGCAAGAGTTCTTGAGAGATGTGGGTTCGTCTTCAAAACCACTTTTTCTTACCAAGTAAAAAAAGTAGTATAATCAAGTTACAGAGTGATCTTTACAACATGAAGAAAGGATCAAATTCGGTTTCCCAATATCTAAGAAGGCTTAAAGAAGCAAGGGATGGACTTTCTGTTCTTGGTGTCACATTTGATGATGAAGACTTTGTGATCATTGCATTGAATGGACTACCTGCAAAATACAACACATTCAAATCTGTAATTCGGGGGCGTGAAAGTGTCATTTCACTCGAGGATTTTCGTGCACAATTGCTCGCTGAGGAAGCCATTGTGGATTGTGTTCCTGTGCCACCTTTCTTGTCTGCTATGGTATCTAAATCTGAGACAAAATGAGTTATTGGCTCACTTCCATCTCTCTATCATAATTCTCTGCCACCTAAAATTACTACATGTCAAATTTGTTCAAAAAAGGGCCATCTTGCTACCCATTGTTCTGCTCAAACTACCAGCTCATCTATTACACAAGATCCAAACTTGGAGGATCAGGTTCAAGTTTCTGATTCAATGGAGTCAATTGAGACGAACTATGTTATGGTCAATTCTTTCTTTCATTTCCTTGAATCTTCCCTGCCACTTAATTCCACAACGGGAGATTCTATCAGTGCTTCAAAGCAGAATGATCGTGATAAAACAATTATAATGAAAACCAAGGAGCAGCCAACTAGTTATGTTGATGCAGAAAAACAAGTTTTGGAACGATTGACAAGGAAAGTGCAGACTCTCAGTTGATTTCAGTGGGTTTACAATTGTGTATTCAAGTGATATTTCCAGTTCTTAACTTTGACAACAAGGCGAAAATTGGTGTTCTTACTCAAACTGTTGTACATGAGTTCCGAGGATTTTATGTACTTCGGTTATGGAAAGGTGAAAGTATATTTGATATTCAATTGGGTTACCATATGGGCATTTGTGATAAGGGAGGTGGCACCTGCAACCTCACTCTCCAATTGTAGGGAATACTACACTAATGTTCTTTGACAACCGGATGAAATACAACATATGTGATGATACTACTTCAACCTCATGATTGGGCGCCCCAATCTTGAGTTTGAGGGGGGATGTTAGAGTATATAGGACACATGTGATTAGCCAAATCGAGAAGGCAATTAGGATGGTGGATGTTAGAATAATCAGTTAGGATTGTTGCTAAGGGATAGAGTCAGTTAAGTCAGTTAGCTCTGTACTCTTCTATATAACAACTGTATCATTGTAACCATTGGTTCATTCAAGAAAATATAAGTGAAAATTCATTCTATTTCTCTCTCTCTCTCTCTCTCTCTCTCTAAACCTTCTTTGTTTCCTCCTTCTTCTGCAATCTCTTTGTTCTCTTCTTCCTGCATAATGGTTAACAATTGTGTGCACTAACATTTTTCGTCTCTTTTGTTATTTTAGCTCGACATTTCTTCTTATCCATTGTTTTACTCAGATTCATGAGTTTAAGCTTCAAACATGTCGATTCAAAACTCATTATATATGTGTTTGTGTGTGTATTATTACTTGTTTTTCAGTTGTTCAACTAAATTTTTTGATTGGTCTTTGTTGTAGAAGGTAGAGAATGAAACACCTGGGTGGACCCAACTGAAGCTTCCAGGACAAGCTCCTTCTGCTCGTTGGGACCATACTATTACATCTAGAGGGCACTATGTAATTGACATATCCATATTTTTTTATTAGTATCTTCAATATACTTTCTTCATGGACGACTTCTACTTCATTACAGTTTAATATATTTATGTAATGTTGTTATTATGGACAACCTGGTTAGGGTAGATACCCTTGGTAACAGCATAAGGATCGTTCAAAGCTTGATTGTTAAGTCACATACATGTGATCTCAGCTTGGCATGTGTGATCATATAAGCTTTTTTTTTTCCACGGCGATAGATATCCCTACTAGAAAAAGTAATATCGAACTTTTCCTTAAGTGGCATATTTCATTTCTTGGCTATTTTTACAACTGTGTTGCATAACTTGAAAAAATAAGTACTCAAGTCCTGTATTGTAGGGTTCTTGATTACAAAAATCATATTTATATTGATGACAATGGAAATTATTATATCATATTATTTGTTTGTTTTTCTTTATCGTTCAATTTCACACTATTTTCTTGATGCCCTTTCGAAGCTGTTGCTCTTTGGCGGCCATGGAACTGGTGGTGGTTGAGTCGTTATGGCATTTATCACAATGACTGCATTGTTCTTGACAGGGGTAATGCTGCCTTTTCTGTTGGACTATTGGATGAACTTTGCTGAATGCGCCTTGATAGTATTGTAACTATTTATATTTACAATGTTAATACTCTCATTTAGTATTTATGTAGTAACTAATACAGAAACCATAGACCTACCATTCAATAGACCATAGTTGCCAGATATGGGTATGATTCGAGTTCGCAGTTCGGTTTGGATACAGGATTCGGTAATAACATAAAATATCATTTGCCAGAGAGTAGCATAGACAGTACGGTTTTCAGTTTGATTCATTTTAAATTCGCTAAAGAATGTAAATTAGTTTGTATATAAAAATATTGATAATAATACATTTATAATTATACTTTATAATATTACTGAGCAATCATTTTTATTTTGTAGCATTGATGATTTGTAAGCAATTATTTGTAACATGGTTGGATGCATGGCAACGAACATGGTGGGATACAAGAATCCCAATAAAAACAAACATGGTTGGTAAATACCTCAAAATAATAAATAATAAAAACATGGTTTGTACATCCATCGAAACAAAAACAAAGAATATGATTGGATAAATGCATAAAAAATAATATGGTACATGTATCGAATGGTTATGGTCCTTAGGCATAAGTATTACCAAATACATTTAACCTACTAAACAAATATGAGTATATATTTATGCACAATTGTTATTTAGAAAACATCAAATTGCAAAAAAATCCACACCAAATCCTGAAGAAAAAAAAAAAAAGGATTTTGGCAAGGGAAGAATAGAGGAACCAGAAATATCCCAAAATGATATCAACTCATTCTCGTCCGACAGGAATGAAGAAGATGTAGAGATTCAAGAATCAAGGGAAATGCCGAGTCAACCTCAATCATCCAGGCAGACTCCGCAACAAACTTCACTATCCGAAAATCGTAAAATAAGGGTGAAACCCTTGTTGGTCAGTGAAGTTACTTTTGAGACGTTGGGTAAGACAAAACAATGGAGATGCAAAGCAAATACTGCAAGAATGCATGCAAATCATCCACTACACAAATTAGCTATCACCTCATAGGCACTATTATATTACTAAAATTACTAATTATTTATTTTGTTGAATTTTTTTTTTTTTTTTTTTTTTACTTTAGGTCCTCCAGTCGAAAAAAGTGCAGATATTGCTCGTTGTGGTGTAGTTCAAAAAAAAACTTTGAGTTACTTCAAAATTTGAGAAACAAAGAACGAGAGGAGGAAAAGATCAAAGGTGGTGGCAAAGGTAAAACAACAAACCCAATAGAAGAAGTGATGCAAACTATGGCTAGAAAATCAGTTGATATGAAGGTTATTTGAGCGTTTTGTGCTAATGGCATACCGTTCAATGTCTTGAGGAATCCACAATTCCATGAGATGGTCACTGCCATAAACAATAGACCTAAAGAGTACAAGGCTCCTGGGTATGAAAGAGGTAGAACCACTCTACTCAATGCATGCAAAACTCGTATTGAAAATGAGTTAAAACCTCTTAGAGAGACATAATTCACACGCGGGGTATCCATCATGTCAAATGTATGGTCAAACATGAAGCACAATTCACTCATTAATGTTGTTGCAATAAACAGTCGAGGATGCATGTTCTTGTATGCGGATGATTTTTCAAGAGTAACAAAAAGTGGTAAAGAGATTGCTGATTATTTGCTTAAAGCAATTGAACAAGTGGGGGGAATCAATGTCATTCAAGTTGTAACAGATAATGCAAAGAATTGTGTTGATGCGGGACAAGAAATTCAAAAGGTACACAAACATATCTTTTGGTCTCCATGTGTTGTTCATACATTGAATCTTATTTTTAAAGAAAATTTTGATTTGTTGCTGGACAAGATAGGTTGCATGCTCCTAAGCCAATCAAAATTTTCTGCTAGATCTTTAAAAATGAGATTCAATGTATGAACAACACATGGATACCAAAAGATATGTTTGTGCACCTTTCGAATTTCTTGTCTAGCAGCAACACAATTATTTGCATTATCGGTTACAACTTGAATGACATTGATTCCCCCTACTTGTTCAATTGCTTTAAGCAAATAATCAGCAATCTCTTTACCACTTTTTGTTACTCCTGAAAAATCATCCGCATACAAGAACATGCATCCTCGACTATTTACTGCAACAACATTAATGGATGGATTGTGCTTCATGTTTAACCATACATCTGACACGATGGATACCTCGTGTGTGAGCCATGTCTCTCTAACAAGTTTTAACTCATTTTCAATACCAGTTTTGCATGCATCAAGTAGAATGGTTCTACCTCTTTCATACCCAGGAGCCTTGTACCCTTTAGGTCCATTGTTTATGGTAGTGACCATCTCATGGAATTGTGGATTCCTCAAGACATTGAATGGTATGCCATTAGCGCAAAACGCTCTAATAACCTTCATATCAACTGCTTCTCTAGCCATAGTTTGCATCGCTTCTTCAATCGGGTTTGTTGTTTTACCTTTGACCTTTGATCTTTTCCTCTTCTCGTGCTTTGTTTCTCATATTTAGAAGTAACTCAAAGTTTTTCTGAACTACACCACAACAAGCAATATCTGCACCTTTTTCGACTGGAGGACCTAAAGTAAAAAAAAAATCAAAATTAAAAATCAACAAAAATAAATAACAAATAAATAATTAGTGATTTTAGTAATATAATAGTACCTATGAGGTGATAGCTAATAGTGGAGGATTTGTATGCATTCTTGCAGTATTTGCATCTCCATTGTTTTGTCTTACCCAATGTCTCAAAAGTAACTTCACTGACCAACAAAGGTTTCACCCTTGTTTTACGATTTTCGGACAGTGAAGCTTGTTGTGGAGTTCGCCTAGATGATTGAGGTTGACTCGAGTTTTCCCTTGATTCTTGAATCTCTACATCTTCTTCATTCTCGTCAGACGAGAATGAGTTGATATCATTTTGGGATATTTCTGGTTCCTCTATTCTTCTCTTGCAGAAAACCTTTTTTTTTTCTTTTCAAGATTTGGTGTGGATTTATTTATTTATTTATTGTTTTTTTTTTATTTTTGTAATTTGATGCTTTCTAAACAACAATTGTGCATAAATTTATATTCATATTTGTTATTAGGTTAAATGTATTTGGTAATACTTATGCCTAAGGACCTTAACCATTCGATACATGTACCATATTATTTTTTATGCATTTATCCAATCATATTCTTTGTTTTTGTTTCGATGCATGTACAAACCATGTTTTTATTTTTATTGGGATGTACCAACCATGTTTGTTTTTATTGGGATTCTTGTATCCCACCATGTTCTTTGTCATGCATCCAACCAAGTTACAAATCATTGCTTACAAATCATCAATGCTACAAAATAAAAATGATTGCCCATAATACGTAATATTATAAAATATAATCATAAATGTATCATTATCAATATTTTATGTACAAACTCATTTACATTCTTTAACGAATTTAAAACGAACTATCCATGCCTACTCTCTGGTGAATGATACTTTATGTTACTATTGAATCTCGTATCCGAACTGAACTGTGAACTCAAATCGTACCCGTATTTAGCAACTATGGTAATTAGCAAAAGCTGATGATGACTCACCGTGCTCCGGAAACCATCACCAAAAGGGAAGGCTTGGACAATTGGGCTAGAAAAGTCTATAAAAGCAATTAACGGCACAAGCATAAACTCTCTCTCAACCAATCAATCAAACAACTCTCAGTACACTCAATATCGAAACCAGAAAAAGCTTTAATTTGTTCACCCCTTGTCTATTTCAAGTTGTAGGTCCAACATAGAAAGCTTTCTTTTGTCTAGTTTTAATAGCTCTGCTACCATTCCCTTTGTTGTAGTATCAAATCCCTTTAGTAAACCTCGTTTATATTTTATTTTCCAAGATTTCAATCACTGTAAAATACAAGGAGAGGTGTCTGTAAGAGGACGAACCTTGCCCGCCAAGGTTATAATCTTGCCTGAATTTCCTTTATTTGTACTTATGTAAAATAGACCTGTTGTTTTTGTATCTTCCATTATACAATATGTCATTTTTAACTAATTTAGTTCAAATTTTAGTTATGATTAACCTTGTTAAATTAACTACTCTTATTTATGTGTTGTCGGCCTAAACTAATAACTAAGAAATTAACTTAAATGACCTTGAACTACTTTATAAAGGAATATATGATATTATAAATAAACCTCTTTGGTCAAAAGGTAAGAAAATAAATTAATACAGACTTAACCCATCTATGAACAATCCTAATAATCCAAGAAGTTAAAGTGACTTGTGGCGCAAGAAATCAATTAACTGAACAACCAAGTAAACAATTTGTTAACAAAAAGAACAGTGGCACGCTCAAATTCATGTTATGTTTTATTGTGAGTCTTAAGGCCTAACAAAGGCCTCATGAAGGCACCCTTCAAACTAATAAATATATAAAGCAACAAACTTTGGCCGATAAGCAAGACAAGGAAGAGCTATGTAAGGGACAGATTTAGCCTAAACATAATTTTGGCATGCCCGGTGGGATCCTAGCTTGTAGTATTGTATGCCAAAATGAAGGAATGATCAAACGTTCGGGTGGAAGGAGGAATTCGGGCAACCTTTTTGCCTGACGGATTAGCCCATAGATTTTCCATCCCTACTCAGTCCTAGGATCATAGAAACCCCGACTTCTTTTGAAAAGTCTGAAGGAAAGGTGACTAATGAAAATATCTCCCTAAAAACTAGAGGGGAGGTTAGCAGCCTATGTTCTTTAACAGGGACATTGTAGAGAAAATTGGAGTTAGAATACTCCCCACTAGAGGAGGAACCAGCCACCAAGGAGAAGTTAGAGATGAGCCATAAAAGTTAGGCTTGTAGACCTCTTGCCCCAGTACTAGAAGCTTGCTCGTTGATAGAGGAAATCATCTTCCTTATTGACCACTACCATTAGTTAATAAAATGGGAGGATAAGCTAATTGAAGGCAGCCTAATGCAATGAGAGAAGCTTTCTCGGGCATAAATTATGGCCTAAAGTGGGGGAATTCGTCTTCCCCAAATAATAATGTGGTCAATCAGCAACTTAGGAATGAACTAGCAGAGTTAAGAAGAATGGTGATACAAAATGCTTAACCTCAAGCCCGTCTGATGTTCATAATCACGTATTATAAGCCTTACCATGCTTATATGGATGAGCATAATCCCTTCCCTTTTAATTTTAAAATGGTTGCTTTTCCAACTTTTAGTGGGGAGGATTGCAATGTGTCCTCTAGAGATCACATTTTCAAGTTTTCAAACTATTGTGTGGCTTTTGAAGGCAATCCAAACTACAAGTTAAGGTTGTTTAGAAACTCTCTGGTGGGGCTGGTTTCCCAGTGGTATTCTTTATTGCCCCTTAATTCCATTGCTAATTGGGGGCAGATGGAGATGTCTTTTCACAAACAATTCTATATAGTAGAGCCAGAGATGACCATGAATGACTTGGTAGAGGTAAAGTAGTATGAACATGAGTCTATAAAGGACTTCATAATGAGATTCAGGAAAACCAGGATGAGGTGCCAGTTTCCTATCAATCATTAACTTATAGCCATTGCACATAAGGCTTTAAGGTTGCCTCTGAGGAAGAAGTTTTACAATGTACAGTTTAATGAACTCTAAGAATTGGTGATTGCAGCTCCTAAGTATGAGAAGTTGTTGATAGAAGAACAACAAGTGAAGTATTAATCTAAAACCCCTATGTTTTACAAAAATAAAGCGTAAATACATCAGTTGGAGTTTGAAGGTTTGGAAAAAGAGGAAAGTAATGATGGCTTGGGAGAAGGAATAAAGTTGTGTGCTGCAGAGATGACAACTATTTTTAAGCCCTTGATAGTGAAGGGTTTAGTTCAACCAATTAAAGGTCAAAAGATTGTGATGAATGATAGGGGTTTTGTTCCTATCAAGCCACCAAAGTATCAATCATATTCTTTCGACTTAACAAAGGTTGCTGACATATATGAAGAGCTGGTGAGGGCTCAAGTAATCTTGCCTGACAATACCAAGAAAATGCCTTAGCCTAAACATTGAGGGGAAAAAAGTATTGTAAGATTCACTGCACTTTCAATCACTCTATCACCAATTGTGTGCAGTTCAAAGACTCGATCCAAGACTTGATAGTAAAAGGGAAGTTGTTGCTAGAAAAACCTCCGGCCAACATGATGATTGACATAGATCATTTCCCATAAGCCCCTATTAATATGATAAACCTTAATTGGGTAGAGAGCGGGAAAGGGAAAGCTACCTGAATATAAGAGAAGAAATGAGAGATATAGATAGACCCGCTAAAGGTAGTAGGAGTTTGCCCGATGGGCCTCATACAACTGTGATCAAGGGAGTAGTGTTGTGTAAAAAGTGCCAATGTGAATGTAAGTTAGAGGTGCCAGCACCAGGTGCCATTATTAACCAAGAATTAGCTAAAAGAAAAGAGAGAAAAAGAACAAGAAGCATGCAGGGCTAACCTCTAAGCTTCTGAGTTCAAGAAATAAACTTCAAAGAATGTGTTTCACAGGCTGGGAAGAGATTTAAAACCTAAGAATTTGTCCGAGATATTGAATCTTCTGAAGAGGTAGAAGATAAGGATGGAAGATTGCCACATTAGAGAGATGTTAAAGTACCATGCTCAACCAGTCACAGCAACACAAGATCAAGGACATAACGGACCTCGATGCTACCAGTCACAATGGTAAATTTAGCCTGACAAGGCCGAAAATGGTATGTGGTAGGTAAAGATGGAAGGCATGTGAGAGATATGGGGGCATCCATGATAAGAATGGTGCAGAGACAACATAAAACACATATGAATTCATTACAAATCCCTACTTTTTTAGAAGGCTCTGGGAATGTCAAGATCAAAAAGTTTATCTAGGGAAGTGAGAGGCAACCAAGCTAGAGAAGTAGAAAGAAGATTAAGAAGGCTAACAACACGACTAAGGGATGAGGAGAACATGTTCCTTAGACACCTCACCCTGGGAAATACAAGGTGTTGAGGAGAATGCAAGAAAGTATGGTTATGGTACCTATACTAGGTTGCAAGCCGGTGCCTATTCGTTTTGGAACCATATATCTTGAAAGAAGGGTACCTCCACTACCAAATGAGGGTATTCCTTTTGAGACTCCAAAATAGCTACTTGATTTCAATACATGGAAGAAGAGGAAGCACAAGAGTTAATGTTAAATGAGGAAGCCCAAGCTTGGATGGATTAGTTTCTTTGCCAGATTAAGGATAAGAAGGAATGTGCACCTGGATCTAGCAACTTTCATGTTAACATGACGTATATGTTGTCCTTCATGTTTTGTACAGAACCATATCAACCAATTATGATGCAAGAAGATTATTTGTCACAAAAACCAATGGTGGCCCTTATGAACCTTGAAGAGACAAGCAGAGAAAAGCCAAGAGTGTTAGTTTTGCCCAATCCCATGGAAAAAATGCCTGAAAGGGTTCACATTGATGCAATGGTGTTCAGAAAGCCAAGTATGGCTTTAGCAAACCATTTGAAACCTATCTATCTGACAGCTCATACAGAGGGGACTCATTTTAAAATAGTGCTAATAGATGGAGGAATAACAGTTATAGTGCTACCACTTAAGCAGATGAATAAGCTTGCTAGGGGTGAAGATGACCTTATTTTAACAGACCTCATAGTGTTTAGTATTTCTGGGGCTATTACTAAGAAACATGGTATATTGCCTTCGGAAGTAGATTTGGGGTCTAGCAAGATCATGATGGCATGCTTTGTAGTGGATAGTAATTCCACTTATGGTGCTTTATTGTGAAGATATTGGATACAACAAAGCTTGTCTATATCATCTACCTTGCATCAACAAGTTGCTGTCTACCATGAACTAACTACTGTCAAGCAAGAATCATGGGAAACAATGAAGGCTTAATCATGGCCATTTCTCCCTATAGCCAATATTGTTGAAGCTAACTTCTACAACCCCAATGTTGGAATTTTACAATGTTTAAGACCTTATCAAAACGGCCGTCTTACCAAGGTGACGGCCCATAAGCTCTTGGAACAAGGATTGTTGCTCACTAAGGAAGAATGAGATAGACCTCACAGTATCCCAGCCCACCACCACTAAGGATGATAGACCAAAAGAAGAAAGACCAAGTAGTAGCAGTCATGTCTTTAATCAAATGACTGCTAGAGTATGGAAGGGAAAGAAGGGAAATCAAACAATGCTCAGTTAAAGAAATGGCAGAGTGAAAAGAATGAAATTCTGACCCAAAAGATAATCAAGAATGAAAGTTTTTTTAAGAGAGTATATGAGCTTCTGTACACATGGAAAAATGTATATATGACCTGGATTGGCCCGATGATGTGCCCGAAGTCCTAAAGTCAACGGAGTTTTTGTCTACAAAGCCCGATAAGTCGACACTTGAAGTTCAAGACCTCTTGGAAACCATTAATCTAGGAACTAAGGAGGATCCAAGGCCAATACAACTTAGTAGCTTGTTAGAACCTGCAAATCGAGCCAAAATAGTTGATCTTTTGCATGAATTCAAAATTGTTTTGTTTGGCATTATATAGAAATGCCAAGACTGGATTCTGAGTTGGTAGTACACAGAATGCCTATAAAATAGGGGTACAAGGTAGTGAAACAAGCCCCAAGAAGGATGTCAAAAAGATAGAAGAAAAGGTTAAATAAGAGATTGAAAAACTTGTGAAACCAGACTTTATTAGACCTCCAAAATATGTAGAATGGTTGGTAAAAATTGTACCTGTATTGAAAGTATTAACTAATGACATTCGATGTTGCATGGATTATAGAAATATTAATGAAGCAACTCCTAAAGACAAATACCCTATGCATATGGCTGACCTATCCATTGATGCAGTAGCAAAACACAAAGTGTTGTCTTTCATGGATGGAAATGCTAGATATAACCAGATAAAAATGGTTAAAGAGGACATGCATAAAATGGCATTCAGGTGCCCTGGACATGTAGGGGCTTATGAATATGTTGTTGTGCCTTTCGGGTTGAAAAATGTTGGTGCTACATATCAAAGGACAATGAATGCTATCTTTCATGACCTCGGCATAGCATGGAGGTATACATTGATGACATTGTGATGAAGTCTAAAATTGAGGAGCAACACTTAAAAGATATCAGACAAGCTTTATTGAGGATGAAAACCCACAAATTGAAAATGAAGCCTAGAAAATGTGCCTTTGGAGTCAGATCGGGCAACTTTTTGGGGTTTTTAGTCCACCAAATAGGTTTGGAAGTGGACAAGAATAAAGCTAAAGCCATAAAAAAGTCACATGCACCTACCAACAAAGTATAACTGCAAAGATTGCTGGGAAAGATTAATTTCTTGAGGAGATTCATTACTAACCTGGTGGGCAAGATCCAACCCCTATCTCATTTGCTAAGGTTAAAAAATCAAGACATGTTCTAGTGGGGACCTCAACATCAAAAAGCCTTTGATAAGGTAAAAGCCTATATGGCATCTCCTTCGGTAGTCATGCCTCCCCAGAAGGGGAAACCTTTAAAGCTCTAAACTCAGCATCTAAGAAGTCCATAGGGAGTTTATTGGCTCAAAAAAATGAAGGAGGGAAAGAACAAGCAATGTACTATCTCAGTAGAATCCTTACTAAGATAGAAACAAGATACACCCCCATTGAGAAGCTATGTTTAACCTTGTATTTCACTGCCAATCAATTGAGATATTACATGATGCCTTGCCATACTCACATAATTCTTAAGACTAATATGATCAAATACATGTTGTCCAATATCAATTTAGTTTCTAATATGTGCCTCAAAGGGCTGTGAAGGGGCAAACGATTGTAGACCTTTTTGACAGAACACCAAGAACCTGAAGAAGAGTTGATCAATATTCCTGGTACTTTGGAAGCTGCAAGTATATGGTTTCCCCTAAGAGAAGACAATTCGGGCAAAGAAACTTAGATCCAGCAAGAGATAAAAAAGATATCTAGTATATGTACCACTCAATGGAAGCTATATTTTGATGGATCATGCACAAAGCGAGCTGCAGGTGCAAGAATATTCATTATCAGTCCACAAGGTGGTCACCTTTTTTATTCATTTCTCTTGGATTATGACAATATCACCAACAACAGAGCAGAATATGAAGTACTAATCATTGGCTTAGAAATTATGATAGAATTAAAGGCAGAATAACGAAAGGTCTTTGAAGACTCAAAGCTAGTGATTGATCAATTGAATTGAGAATACAAGTGCAGACATATCACAATGACATGATATTATATGGCTATCACTCAATTGTTGGCATATTGGCGAAGTGAAGTCATAATTAATCACATTCTTAGGGAATTGAATTTGGCTGCCAATGAAATGGCACAACTAGCTTCTTGAGCACATGACCAGGGAATGACACCTAAGATAAGAATGAAAATACGAACAATGAGCCTTCCTTGATCTTTGGAGGGGATTCAATTTGGACGTATTGACAATAGAGCCCGAGATAGAACATTGGAGGTCTCTCATCCTTCAGTACTTAAAAGATCATTCTCTCCCTGCTTGCAAAAAGACCAGACAACAAGCAACTAAGTTCGTTCTGCGGGAAAGAAACTTAGAGATCCCTTGTTGCGCATTCACTTGTCTCCATAGCTAAGTCACTTGACCCCAACGATGCCGTGGACACCCTCCTGATGGAGTGACTTTGACATAATCAAAGATCAAGGTCTTAACCACAAGACAACTATGATGCCTCAGGTCAAATGACTAATTTGCATTATCTCAACCATGAGTTCTCATGTGACATGGAATATGAGAACCCTTCGTTGATCGCGTTCAGTGAACTCATTCTCTATTGAGCACCTACCGTACTTGTCTTGATGTCACACACACCAATGACTCGAGACTAATCACTCTCCCTGAGAGAAGACATAGTACGTACCGATCTTAACGGACTGTCAATGCCCAATTGGCAATCCTATGATCAGGAACATTTAGGATATGTCTACGAAAGAATGGTCTCATGAATCTAACTTCATTAGATTACATTCTCCCAATCACATATTCCTTGGACTTTATCGTTTAAGCATATAACATTTATATGAGACGGCTCAAACAATAATCTTTGCCCTTTATATGTAAAACTAGATTAGTTTAACATGTGAAATGTCCGTAAAGTATCATCACATGATTGGCTTTAGGGCACATTTCCAACAATCTCCCACTTGCACTAGAGCCAATCAGCTTGGTCATCTTGATGATACCTCTTCTGTAGTCATTTCATAAATGGCTGAATAGTAGGCCTAGATAGTGGACATCTATATGTGTTATCCATAGAAGCAACCTTGAGAATAACGACGTCACCATTATACATGATTCTCAATCATGTGGTTCAGTCTCTCATTTGAGTTCGGATCTTGATGAGACCTTGATTCCCAGGCTTGAGCTATCGCCCCATTAGTGTCATACACTTTCTGGTTGGAATCGAATAGAGAGTTCATAAATGAACTTTCCCATCCAAACAACATTGTTGTAAACTTCTATATGGCAATATATCTTGCATTCATAATGGAACACACTAAAGTCATTACTTTAATGTTTCCATCCAAATATCTCTTTAGTCATAATAAAGAGATATTCGTTTATCTCTTCATTCATAATGAAGAAACATCCAATGATGGATTAGATTCATAATCTAATACATTTACGCTTCCATTACGTTACTTTGATTCTTCCTCGATCTTTGAGGAATTTATCCTTTAGTATTTCTTAAATACTTAAGGACTCACTTGACAGTTGCCATGGTTCTGATCCTGGGCTTGCACTGATATCATCTTGTACCATTCTAGGTACAACTCATATCAATGTTTTTCATACAATATGAAATACATAAATCACCTTTCTGCGTATGCATAAAGGATTCAATTTACACATTATTTCTTTGGGAGTCAAAGGGTACGTTCCCTTTGAGAAGGGCAACTTGCTAGTCTCACTAAAATCGTCCTTCTTTTTGAAGTTTATCATCATATGAGAAACTCCCTAGCATCCATTGTCTATTATTAGGGATTGATATAATCCAATTATATCATGAAATATATCATTATAGATTTCCATCTCATGTATATAGACTATATCTCCCATATACATTCTATCATCATATAATGTATTAAAGTCATAACTTTAACGAAGAAGTATTCTTTTCATTTCCAAAATTAATATATCATATATATTTTAAATTTTAGGAACATGATTAACTCCCACTAATCTTTTGTAAAACTAGTAAACAAAAGATTCATTTACATTTTTATGAGAAATCAAACGATTTGATCCTTTTCCTCATAAAATGCAAATAGCTCCCATTAACTTGCTAAGATCCATGATGGATGGATCTCTACAACTTACATGTCTTGTGATTTATAGTTTTAGACATATATTATCAAGACTATCTTAATAATGGTTTCAGAAACCCATATTATGTCTAAACATTGAATCACCATTTAGTTGTAGCTAGCAATCTTCGAATTAATTGAAACCAATACTATCTCAAAGATGGTTTCTTCAAAGTCAACCATTCTCTTTGATTGTAGTCACCTTAAGCTACCAATTAGCTATGAAGGTTTCATTATTTCGAGTCAAATGGTACTTTACCATTTTCTTGAGTATATATCGTATATGCACTCAATGTAGTCATAAGGATTTTTATTCTTATTTCTTTCGAATTAAGAGGTGCAACTCTATGACATAGTCATAAAGTTCAAAACCATTCAACTGAGACGGTTTATAAATCCTTATCGACTACCTTGGAGCTTGAGGTATAGGAACTAGGTTGTTATATTTGTTGATTACTTTCTTGTCTCTCAAAGAACCCATTCTTTGAGTTCTATCTCTCGTTCATTTGCTTTTAGGCAAATCACATTGTAGAATTACAATGAACTACCCAACAAAACAACATTTGTTAGTTGGTTTATAGAAGCGATATCCAAAAGTTATTTTAAGGATATCCTACAAGATTGTTATCAAACAAATATTGCTTGTTAACACACAACCCCAAATCTTTAACATGCTTAAGATTTGTCTTTCTTTCCAACTACATCTTATGGAGTTATGAAAATTTTGGAAGATCTTCTAATTGACAATCATATTATTTTTAGAAATATATATCCTATATATGGGTAATAGATAACATCTAACGAACTAAATCTTATTCGAGTTCGTTCTTCTCCTAATGGAGAAATTCATTATCTTATGATGCTTATTTCCTTGATATCTTTCAAGGAAACTCATCTAAAGTGTTACCTTTCCTTGGATCAAATCTAAGGAGGTAAATACTTTAGACGTCTTACTCATCAACTTACATTACTTGAATTCTTTGAAACATTTTGCAAAGTATTCGGACTTGTGTTTATTCAAAATAAACTATAGTCCTACCGAGAGTGATCTTCGGTGAATGTTATCTAACATGAGTAGTATTATGTTTGTGGACAAGTGCCACTAACATCTAAGTGAATTAACCTCAACATCCTTGTGATTCTTTCTTCTTTCCAAAAGAATAAAGATTCGAACATTTCACCTCTATACAATTTTAACAAGAAGGTATTGGATCCGGATCTAACGATCCAAAGCATCCATCTTTCACCAACTCATAACTTATGTTTTTAGAGGAATCACAACTTAGTTGGGATTAGTCACTTCTTTGCAACCTTTTGGGTTTTAAGCATCATTTTTTTCTAAACAGTTAACACTACCATATTATCTCTACTATAGAGATAATTAATTAGATTACCATAATCCAATCATTGATTAATAAAGAACATTGTTTTGTCAAACAAAACATTTATCCATTTCACATAGTGACGGAATTTAGTTCCTTAAAATTGGAATATAAAGACAATCTATGTTTTTCCAATTTCTTTGGTAGTTCATATGAGGAAGTAAGTACTAACTGCTTTCGCAGAAATCTATATTTTATTCACTTTCCGAATGTGAAGTACTTTCTCTTCTCTCATTAATCTTCTACTTCTTATTAGCCACACTTTTACAACGATTGTAAAACATAGTTACTAATACGGAATCAAACATTCAAGTAGAAGAACCAACTGTTTTGAACTATTCAAGAACAATTTACAACACCTTCGAAAGGTGTGTCCTTGACACTTACAAGACATTTCTTGCAAATACCTCTTCCAATGTCCATCCTTTCATAAAGAAAGTTTGTTCCCTTGGAGTTATTTATCTTCTTTATTTGACTTCTCCTTTTGACTACAATAGTCATGGTCCCTAAACTCCCATTATCTCTCTTGAAACCTTTTTCAATTGTGTTATACACATCAAACAATTTTGGAGAGCATGTGGTTTATTGTTCACTACATAGTTTACAATAAACTTAGTGAACGATTAGGATAGGGAAAACAAAGGTGAAGTCCTTGCCTAGTTTCCGTCTCATTAAGTGGTTTATCACTTCAACATTCAATGATTCAAAATCATCATAAGTCCATGTTAATGGACTATTTTTGTCAACCAACCATTATGTTCTAAACATAATTACAAACTTTAAAGAGTTGTACAAGGCAACTCTTATTTCTTCACACAACAAATTGTAAGTGAAGAATTATGGTACATTAAGTGTCCATGCCTTTATGCTTTCTTCTCAAGTTCTTTGTTCATTTAACAAAGAAACAAGCACTAAGTGTTTGCATTGACTAAGGGTTGTTCAAAGCAACTCCTATTTCTTCATACAACAATTTGTAATTGAAGAATTATGACATTAAAAGTGTTGTCCTCTTTATGATAGACTTTTCTAACATGTTCTTCCAATGATACATTATCATTAGGAAGATTGTGAGGATGAGACTACTTAGATATATATGCAATCCTTTTAAGACATTCTTTGGGATTGTGGTACCAAGTCCGGAAACTAAAACATTCGGTTTTGTCAAGTGTTGGATAGCGTTTGCAAATATATTGGTAAACAAATACATAACGAATATAAATTGATTGATTTTAAGCCATTTGATTCGGGTCTTTAAATCAAAATAGCACCACCCACTATTTTTGGCAAATTCCATATCCCTCATTGGAATTCGAGAGTTTTGGATGAAACTCCTAGTAGGTTATGGGAGGCTCACTATTACCAAGCCCACCTCACGATGATACGATATCGGCTAGCATTAATAATAATGAGAGAGTACGCTTACTCATTTGCAACTAATGCAAGTACCCATCTTATTTGGCCTCTAGAGAATGTAACCTCACAATGATATGATATTGGTTCCATTACACTTAGTTAAGTCATTCCCACCATGCTTAGTTCATGAAGGGGTTCAAGAATAGCCTCACAATGATATGATATTGGCCATCCTCGTTGCCTACACTCACCTCATCATATGTGTATGGATTCCTCCTGAGTATAAGCATGCACTTTGTACTCCCCCATGATAGGGTGAAGCCGGTGTACAAGTCATAAACGATTGGATCCCACCACGGTGGAAGGCCACGAAAGAGTGTTCAAAGCACTCTCACGCTTATCAACTTAATATTGGTTTGGTTGAGGGTTTTAGGTCTCATCACATACAAATATACATTTTAATCTCTATTAAAACAATTTTGGTCCGATTACAACTATTGGTCCATCTCATTGTTTTAGTTGTACATAATACTCCCACTATGCTTTTAAAACGATTTTAAAGCAAGAGTATATGATACTACTAACATAAACTTTGCATTCATTTGATGGACTACATAGTTGCCTTAGGGCCTTAGGATGATTATGAACCTTTGTTTAGATTCAACACGAGCCTTGTGTTGAATCTCGGTCTAGGGATGGTGATTGATTTTAGTTACACGTTTAATCACATTAAGGCGTGTTGTCTTAGGGGCGTTGGACCCAACTACTTCATTTTCATGCATATCATATAAAGCAAGAAAGAAGTACTTCAAAGTAAAGGTGAGCTTATGCTCATTACAACATTTGCATATAACAAATTACTTTAAAGTAAAGAAGAGCTTAAGCCCTTTTACAACATTTGATCAAATCAAATTACAACCAAAATCTAATCTACACATTCACATGGTTCAAACAAATTTGAAACGGCCTTTCACATAGCTCAATTATTTTAGGCTTAGGTTCATAATCACCCTTTAATTAATTAACACTTTAACTAATTAATTGAATGCAACATTTTCATTTGGTTTTTGTATCCATAAAATTGATTTAAATGGAGCTAAACAAAATGAAAATCCAATTCTCATTTAAAGAGACAAAACAATTTTGTTCTCATCCTATTTGGGCCATCATGCAATTAACCTCAACTTTTGGGCCATATTGCAATAACAAAAACTTTTGGGGTCACTTTGTACAATACACAAAAGTCACAACTTCATGTAAATACAACTAGAACCCAAACTTTAATCAATGCAAAAACTTCATTAAAGGATCAAAACAATTTGTCCTTTAGCGTTTTTGGACCTAAACGTAAAAACGTAAACTTTTGGGCCAAAGTGCAAATACACAAAAGTATCAAAACTTTATGTAATTGCATAAAAGCCCCAAAAGTACTCCCTTTGAGGGAGTGGCCGGTTTTAGGGAGAGGATAAGAGTGGTGTGTGTGTTGATTTGTGAGTTTTGTCAAAAACAATCAAGTGGTGTATGTAAGATAAGTTTATGAAATAATTCAATCATTATTATTTCAATCATCACTTATACAAATATTTAGCACTTTAAATACATGATAAATCATTTAAAAACATATCACATAAACTTTATGAAATAAATCAAAACTTTGAATCAAAACACCAAACTTTTGTGTTCTTGGCAAAAATGTCAAGAACAATGAAGAACATTCATGAAAAACCCAAATTTTTCCATGAACTTTTTTCACCCAAAAACATTCCAAAACCATTCTTACTTAAGGGAAATAACATCTAACCAAACTAGGGTACTTAGGGGTTCCAAAGAACACATTAAAACACTTTTAACAAGTCAAACAAGAACCCAAAAATTCACCCTTTGGTTTTGGCCGAATTTTCCCAAAAGCATAGCACCAAATTTTAGCTCCAATATTCATGCTCATATGAACAACATCTACAACATTTGAGATAGCAAATTTTGCAACAAAATTTACTTTCAAAGAAGCAAGAATAAAGCTTGTAACAATTACAACTTTTAGATCACATACTATGAACTACAAAACCCAAAAGGATTCACCAACTACTAGACCTAGGCTCTGATACCACTTGAAGGAATTATTTTGTGAAAACATGTTCATTTGAGCAACATCATATAGCATGCAATTAACAATTAAAGGCGGAATCATGCTTGTATGCACTCAAAAACAAAACATTACCATGAAATTCAAAGCCTAGTAGATTGGTGAACCAATAATCAACTCAAAACAAAGTGAGTTGAAATTAATACCTTTGTAGATTCCTCAAAATTATATCATGTTGTTCAAATGAACATGTTTTCACAAAATAATTCCTTCAGAGAATGGTGTCAAACAACCTATAAAAATGGCATGAGAAGTTGGGAGATACTCTTTAGGCTTACAGAACTTCAAAAAGGGCAAGAACTAAAACTACTCCTTATGCACTAACATTCGAGCAAGATACAGTGTTTCCTATGGAAATTACAGTATGTTCTTTGAGAATACAGAACCAATTGTAAGTTATTTGAGAACATAGAACCAATTCGGTCTACACAATGATGAGTTTGTGCAGGCCATGTGTCAGGGGATAGAAAATTTAGATGTTGCCCACATTGAGGCTGTAAACAAGATCCAAGAAGGAAAAAGAGTTATTGCCTGAGCTTATAATAAGAGGGAAAAATTGAAGTCTTTTGAAGAATGAAAGTTGGTGTGGAAAACAATTCTACCATTGGAAGCATAAGTCAGAGGATTTGGAAAGTGGAGTTCTACTTGGGAATGCCCCTTTATAATTATCAAAGTATTAGATAATGGGGCATATTACTTGGTAAATCTAGAAAGAGATTCACAGAAACACCCAATCAATGCTAAATTCATAAAGAAGTATCATCCCACTCTTTAGGATGCTAGAGACTATTATATTGATGAAGTTTAACACTTAGAGGTGTTATCTAAAATTCCTTGTATAATTGAAGGAGTTACTTTTAGAAATTGTAAAATAAGCAAATAAAAGTGGTACACCAAAGAATTTTTTTTTTAATTCAATAATTAAGAGAATACAGAAGCCCTAAAGATTGCAAGTTTACATCCCAAAGCAACTATCCTAGAAATATAAGTCTGCATTATGGTGGAAATGCGACTTCGCTCCTCTAGAGCTATGTTGCTTTTGGCTAATTGGACCTTTGATTCTTCCAACTCTTGATTCACTTTCTTCAGCTTTCAAAGCAGAAAGTCATTCCTCCAACTTCTGAATCTCTGCAGCCACCACCATGATCCTATCCTCTATGGTCGACCCCTCTTCCACAAGTTGCTGAAGATTAATGGAAGTCCGGGCATGCATGTCTTTGTAGCACCTCACCCAGTTGGCTTGCCTCTCAGCCCTAAGGTGCTGGTCTTTCAAAGCCCTTATGCTCTCAAAGAATGAGAGAAATGACTCATACTACACCTTGGTCATCTCCTGGAACTGATACAACTCAGTTAGAGTTTTCATAGCATCTTGAAGTCTATTAGAGGATAGACTAAAGAGGTCGATGATGGACCACTTCACTCACAGCAGGCTGGGAAGATTTTGCCCGAACCTTTACTAGAAGTCTATTAGATGAAAAAAGACAAGTTAACAGGGCTAATCTTAAATCAAATTAAAGAAAAGGAAAGAGAGACAAGTTAATGAAGTGATCGCACCTTAGCTAGACCTTGAGCCATGGTTGGGAGAATTTTTATTACAGCTGCTTTGGGAGAAGATGGATGGCTTGCTAGGGATGAAGCATGAGAGGCCCTAGAACCGGTCACCTCTGAAACAACTGGTATCTCAGGTACTATAAGTTCCCTAATAGTCGGTGTTGGGAACTTGGCAACTTCTAGAGGAAGTGAAGACTGGCAGAGATAAAGTTTAAAACATCAGGTCCAAATCAAAAAGATCTTAAGAATTAAAATTGTATGAAAGAAGAAAACTTACGAAGGTGCTATCATCTTCCACTAAATGAAGCATCTCTCCAATTGTAAGATTAAACCTGATGAAGGGGTGAAACACTCCTTGGCAAGCATGTTGCTCTCCACAGCAACAAGAACTTTGGGGGTCCAGGCAAGTCCCAGTGAATATGCCTTATCTTCAAGAAAGAAAATGGGAAGGTTGAAGCCAACCCGAGGGCAGTGAAGGTCATTGAGACAGCGGCAAAGAGTGACAATGTCCTCTCCAGACTCACATGCAGAGCGTGATTTAGGAGCCATTACTAAATTCGAAAGGTGAAGAAATTAGCTAGAGCTAAATCAGGGAAAGATTAAAATTCGAGAGAATTTGGTGGCTCTAAGAATAAATCTTGTTAAAGGTAATGGCCGAAAAGAGTAATGTGGAAGTTCTATAACGGGCAGGTAGTTAACGTAGGGAATTGTGGGTTAGTGCAATGGTTTATTTAAAATGGCTAAGTTAATGGCACTAATACCTAGTTTCGACAAGCATTCAATTTTAATCATTATCAATGTCTTGATTAGCAAACTTAATAATGATTAAAAGAGGCACTGCTTGGGTAGATATTTAATGTTGAGCTCAATACAATTAAAGACCCAGGCATGCGAAAATCAGAAAAAATTGGGCTCTGATAGTTGGCAGCCCAAGATGAATTTAAAATCATTTTTTGGTAACTGATAGGCAGCAAGCCTATGGGAGAAGTCACAAGCGACATAGGGCAGCTCACCCTCAGCAAAAAGTACTTTTCCATGGCATGGGTAGGTGATTAGCAAAAGTTGATGATGACTCACCATGCTCTGGAAGCCATCCTTTCTGGAAGCCATCACCAAAAAGGAAGGCTTCAACTTAGGGTAGAAAAGTCTATAAAAACAATGAAGGGCACAAGCATAAACTCTCTCTCTCAACCAATCAATCAAGCAACTCTCAGTACACTCAACAGTGAAAACAGAAAAGCTTTAATTTGTTCACCCCTTGTCCATTTCAAGTCGCAGGTCCACCATATAAAGCTTTCTTTTGTCCAGTTTTAGAAGCTCTGCTACCATTCCCTTTGTTGTAGTATCGAATCCCTATAGTAAACCTTGTTTATATTTCATTTTCCTAGATTTCAATTACTGTAAAATAAAAGGAGAGGTGTCTGCAAGAGGACGAACCTTGCCGGTCAAGGTTGTAATCTTGCCTGAATCTTCTTTATTTGTACTTATGTAAAATAAATATGTTGTTTATGTATCTTCCATTAAACCATATGTCATTTTTAACTAATTTCATTCAAGTTTTAGTTATGATTAACCCTGTTAAATTAACTACTCTTGTTTCTGTGTTGTTGGCCTAACAAAGGCCCCATGAAGGCACCCTTCAAACTGATAAGCGTATATTGCAGAAACCAAACAACAAACTCTGCCCGACAAGCAAGACAATAGGAAGTTATGTAAGGGACAAATCTAGCCCGAACACTAACAAAATTATAACGTAACCCTAGTACTAATTCTTATGAAAAGTGAAGTAGTAGATTTTGTTAGTACATGTAATAATCCTCAATTTTTAAATATTTACCAAAAAGAACGGAAAGGTATATTGATACGTGCAACACAACAGATGGTCGACTATTATGAGTCAACAATACTTTTACATATGCAATTACATCTTTTATGTATGTAATTACATCGTGTTTAAAATGAAGCTTCCAGGTATATTGATTTGTGTGACACAAAAGACAATCGACTATATGAGTCAGCAATACTTTTATGTATGCAATTACGACATCTAAACACCAACGAAAAATCTAGGTCTAAAGTAAGCCATGTAAAGAAGAAGAGATACATAATAATGATTAAAAGAGGCACCAAAATTTAGCAAACATAATAATGATTAAAAGAGGCACTGTTTGGGTGGATATTTAATGTTAAGCTCAATACCATTAAAGACCCAAGCATATGAAAATCAGAAAAGGATTGGGCTTTGACAGTTGGTAGCCCAAGATGAATTTAAAATTGTTTTTTGGCAACTAATAGACAGCAAGCCTATGTGAGAAGTGACAAGCTACAGAGGGCAACTCATCCTCAGCAATAAATACTTTTCCATGGCATGGGTAGGTGATTAGCAAAAGTTGATGATGACTCACCATGCTCTGGAAGCCATCACCAAAAGGGAAGGCTTGGACAATTATGCTAAAAAGTCTATAAAAGCAATGAAGGGCACAAGCAAAAACTACTAGGGATGGGCACTTAGAACCGAAAACCGAAACCGAAACACGAACTAAATCAAACCGCACCGAACGATTTGGTTTTGCGATTTTGAAATGGTTTCGGTTTTGAAACCAAACCGCAACATAGAAAATGGTTTGGTTTCGGTTTTGGCTTTTGAAAACCGTACCGCAAATATTAATAAACATTTAATGAAATGTTCATATTATATTTCATGTTTTAATTGGTTGTTTGTTAGAATTCATACACTTAGTATGGGACTCAACCACACTAGTATATCATCATTCATCACTTTCTTTCGTTCATTAACTTGAAGGACCTTTGTTATTTTATACCATCACACACACATATATGTACAAGGGTGGACTAATCCTGTTATCAAGAGTCGAACATTGATATAATGAAGTCCACTCATTTGAAGCATGATATCACATATTCTAGTATCAAAGTTTCGCTCATGTTTAATGAATTCAAATTTATTCAACTTGTTTTATGATAAACATTGTAAGGGACACCCCTTTTGTTGCACAAACATGTTTTAACATCACAACTGCATGCAACATGCTAATTGTTTACATAACAAATGTCTTTTTCCTATTGCTATTGGGAAATGCTTATTAATAAGTTAAATTGCAAATTGTACATTTTTTCTTAAAAACCAAACCGAAACCGTTTGAAACCGCACCAAACCGAACCAAACGGTTTGGTTTCATTTCGGTTTTGGGTTCAAAACCACACCAAACCGAACCGTAAAAAATTTCGGTTTCGGTTTCAGTTTCACTCAAAACCGCACCGAACCAAACCGTGCCCATCCCTACTCTCAACCAATCAATCAAGCAACTCTCAGTGCACTCAACAGTGAAACCAAAAAAAAGCTTTAATTTGTCTACCCTTGTCCATTTCCAGTAGCAGGTCCACCATAGAAAGCTTTCTTTTGTCCAGTTTTAGAAGCTCTGCTACCATTCCCCTTGTTGGAGTATCGAATCCCTTTAGTAAACCTCGTTTATATTTCATTTTCCAAGATTTCAATCACTGTAAAATACAAGGAGAGGTGTTTGCAAGAGGACAAACCTTTACGACCAAGGTTGTAATCTTGCCTGAATCTCTTTTATTTGTACTTATGTAAAATAGATCTATTTTTGTATCTTCCATTAAACCATATGTCATTTTTAACTAATTTTGTTCAAGTTTTAGTTATGATTAACCCTGTTAAATTAACTATTCTTGTTTCTGTGATGTCAGCCTAAACTAATAACTAAGAAATTAACTTAAATGACCTTGAACTGCTTTATAAAGGAATATATGATATTATAAATAAAACTCCTTGGTCGAAAGGCAAGAAAAGAACTTAATACAGACTTAACCCATCTATGAACAATCCTAATAATCCAAGAAGTTAAAGTGACTTGTGGCACAAGAAATCAATAACTGAACAACCAAGTAAACAATCTGTTACACAAAAAGAACAGTGGCACGCTCAGATTCATATTAGTTTTAATTGTGAGCCTCAATGCTTAACAAAAGCCCCACGAAGGCACCCTTCAAACTAATAAACGTATATTGCAGAAACCAAGCAACAAACTTTGCCTGACAAGCAAGACAATGAGAAGTTATGTAAGGGACAAATCTAGCCCGAACACTAACAAAATTATAACTTAACCCTAGTACTGATTTTTATGAAGAGTGAAGTAGTAGATATTGTTAGTACATGTAATAATTCTCAGTTTTTAAATATTTACCAAAACGAACGAAAAGGTATATTGATACGTGCGACATAAAAGACGGTCGACTATTATGAGTCAGCAATGCGACATAAAAGACGGTCGACTATTATGAGTCAGCAATGCGACATAAAAGACGGTCGACTATTATGAGTCAGCAATACTTTTACATATGCAATTACATCATGTTTAAAAAGAAGCTTCAAGGTATGTTGATTTGTGTGCCACAGAAGACGATCGACTATATGGGTCAAAAATACTTCTATGTATGCAATTATGACACACGATCGACTATATGAGTCAGCAATACTTTTATGTATGCAATTACGACATCTGAACACCAACGAAAAATCTAGGTCTAAAGTAAGTCATGTGAAAGAAGAAGAGAGACGCAAATTGAAGGACCAGTCATTCTCAGCCGCAACAGCAGCAGTTGATCCAAAGCATCTGTGGGCATATATTCCAACAGAAAAAGCACCTGTGTGGTGTGCTTTTACAACTTACCTAATACGGTTATATTGCTATATAATATTTCGTATCAATAAAACAAGAAAGATTTATAATATGTTACATTAAATAACGTTTTATGTTAATAAAATAAAATTTGTGTAAATTTTTTTTGTAAATATTTTTTTCACAGAATGAGACTTGATACAACGGAGTTGCATATATTGCGAGGAGATAAAAGAAAAATAAGTCTCTCATTTAATTTTTTTTTTTTTTATATACAAGTCATGTTCTAGAGTGTGCCAACCAGTTATAAAAATTAAGACATATCTTTATTTTATATATAAGTCATGTTCTAGAGTTTGCCAAAAGATAAAACCGCATCATGCATGGGCCCCTCCGCTGCGTGCCGCTTCACATACTAGACTTCAAGCAGCTTATATTTGGTTTGTATTATCTTGTGTGCCACCTCACTGCCCACCTCTATCAATATCGATCTTTTGTTTATGTAACAGAGAAAGAGATGGTCCCATGCATGATGCGGTTTTATCTGCTTTCGTCCTAGTCTTATAAGAATTTTTTTTAATGAACAATGTCAAATTATATTTGTACTATCTTTAGTCGATCAAAATATAGCCCTTTGATGAAAATATCCATCTTCAACCGAATGGGACTATTTTTTAGTCTCTCAATAATTTATTATTTTAACTGAATTAATATGGTTAATTGAGTCAAACTACCATATTAAATTAAGATTTTCGGACATATTTTGTGCCACTTGTCGCTAATAGAATGTGAAGAATTGAAATAAAATGGGGTAACATAATATGAAATGGTGGAAAAGGATGTGAGAAATGGTGTAGAAATGGCTTAGGTATTAATAGGAAAAAAATTAGAATTTTTTTTTAAATTTTTGCCTAAAAAATATTCAAATTCCAACTGTAACCTGACATCAGGTAATCATTGGAATAGGTTGGGCTGGGTGAAACGGGCTGGCTGGCTGGTTCATTTTGGCCAACGTTAAACCACTATTGGTGGATGAGATATAGCCTAGTGGGGCCCACAAGCCCTTTGGCCTAGCCATCGGTTGAAGACGGTTTTATATTTTGGCCTACGGCCCCTTGGCTGGGTTAGTTGGAGATGGCCTAAGCACCCACAACATGCAATAACAAATACTTAATTAAGCCGATGACAAAGATTGAGTTTAAAATTACTTAATGATACGATACTTAAACCATAATTACGATATTGTGAAACATAATTATACCAATCCTGAAACCATAATTACGATACTTTGAACCGTGAAACCATGAGTACAATGCTTTGAAACCTTGAAACCTGGTTAGAGATTAGAAGCAACTTTTTATTGTTATTATTTTTTTTTTGACAATTATTAAATAACTTTCATCTAGAGATGAAAGAGTATTTGATTTGAAACGTGATACCTAACGATTTGGACCATTCATCACCTCCGATTAGATGTTTAATTCCACTTGTGAAAAAGAGTACTATGTGAAAATCAAATGTCCAGCTAACTAATTGAAGGAAGCCAAGTTTAAGCTTCTTTTTTCTTAATTCATTGGCCATATATGTCTTTTTCATAAAACTTAAACCGCAAATTCCTACTACTTACACAAACCATCCATATGAAGGTTCCAAGTATTTCTTCAAATTCTACATATCTTGCACTATATAGGTGTATATATATATATATCCACCAAAATTTAAAGTAACTACGGCCTACAATCATCTACAACCAACAACTAAAAAAGAGTCAAATTTAGGGGGGGGGAAATGGTTTATTCTGATCAGCACAGAAGTATTAGCATCCTTATGCTTCCATGGTTAGGTCACGGCCATATTTCTCCCTTCCTAGAGCTAGCCAAGAAACTCACCGATCGCAGAGATTTTCACATCCTTATTTGCTCCACACCGGTAAATCTCAGCTCCATCAAGCCCAAACTCCCTCAGAAATATTCTCACTGCATTGAGTTTGTGGAACTTCATCTTCCACACGATGAGTTGCCACCTCACTACCACACCACCAATGGCCTCCCACCCCATCTCATGCCCACTCTCAAAAAAGCCTTCGACATGTCCAGCGATAACTTCTCCCACATCCTCAGAACCCTAAAACCAGATTTGCTCATATATGATTTTCTCCAGCCATGGGCACCCTCCCTAGCTTCGTCGCACAACATTCCGGCCGTCGAGTTCTTTACCATGAGTGCTGCCGTGATTTCATTTTTTTTTCACCATCTCAAGAACCCTAATGTTATATTCCCTTATCCTTCCATCTATCTTCGGGATTACGAAACTAAGAAGTTCAGCAGTGTGCTGGAATCTTCAGCAAATGGCATCAAGGACGTAGAACGCGCACTGCTGTGCAGTGATCGGTCTCGTAACATCATTTTGGTAAAGAATTCTGGAGAGATTGAATCAAAATATATTGATTCTCTCTCAAAGTTAATGGAGAAGAAGATTGTGCCCGTCGGTTCACTTGTTCAAGACCCAATGGATCAAAAAGTCGATGAGGAATCGTTGATCATCAAATGGCTAAACGAAAGGGAAAGAGCTTCAGTCGTGTTTGTGTCCTTCGGGAGCGAGTACTTTTTGTCCAAGGAGGAACTGCAAGAGATAGCTCTTGGATTGGAGCTTAGTCAAGTGAGTTTCATTTGGGTTATTAGGTTTCCTAAGGAAGAGAAAAGTACCAGGGTTGAAGATATTTTGCCAAAAGGGTTTGGGGAGAGGGTAGGAGAGAGGGGAATGATAGTGGAGGATTGGGCCCCACAGGTAAAAATATTGAAGCATTCTAGTGTTGGTGGGTTTGTGAGTCACTGTGGATGGAGCTCGGTGTTGGAGAGCATCAAGTTTGGTGTTCCGATTATAGCCATGCCTATGCAACTTGACCAGCCATTAAACGCCAGACTGGTGGAGGAGGTTGGCGTTGGTGTGGAGGTTATAAGAACCGGCGGAGGAGGCAGTTTACGCCGGGAAGAGGTGGCGAAGGTGATCAGAGATGTGGTGGTGGAGAAAATTGGAGAGGGTATGAGGATAAAGGCACTGGAATTAAGTGACAAAATGAAGAAGAAAGAGGATGAAGAGATGGATGGGGTGGCGGAGGAGTTGATGCAAATTTGTACGACGACAAGGGAATCAACTAGTACTGACTTTTGAAAGTGAGAGATCGATGTCGACACCTGCAATGATCATTCTTATGATTTTGAAAGCTGACATGGTCTGTTTTGTAAAATCGTGTTTGTATATGTTCTTGATTATTGAATCATTATAATGAATTTTAGTGATCTATGATTCATATAGCCGATCCTACTAAATGGAATAAGAGTTTATTATTGTTATTTGCAAGTATCGTGTATGTTGTGTATTTGATAGAACAACATATTTTGTAATAAATAATACTTGTGTGAGAAAAGAGAGGGACGGCAGAAAGAATGGAAGAAAAGGGAGCCAGCTCCAAAACTAGCCCATGAAATGTCGTGCACATCTTTGTAGAAGGGCCTAACTCCATAAGTACCATCTTTGCTGCTAAAAAGCCCATTAATCATGAAACATACCACTTTGGCAGCTTTCATCACTAATCATTTATTTATAAGAAAACTAATGGAAATGATTTGAAAATGGTAAAATGAATAGTACCATGATTGACATTTTAGTGTAAAAATATGATTTTTCATTAAAGTGAACAGTATCGAAAGTTTTTCCTTAAATTTCCCTTTATTTATTTGCCATGTCAAGGGTATGACTAGCCAGATGTGGGTGACTTGTTAAACCCTGTCAGGTTAGCAAATCCCCAACGGGAAATAGTGTTCTTGATTCAAGGGAAAATAGTACATTAAGGCCAAGAGAATATATTATTGAATACTCACCTTGAGATCGACAAAACTCCCTATAAGAACAATCATGCAAATTGTACTCAGATATGGAACTTTGTATTCTACAACCTCTTCAAAGGTCTCACTTTGCACCTAGCATATGGATGATCATGGGTAGTTAGACTGGCAACTAGAACACCATTAAAATAATGCTCGAACCTCAAGCCAAGAAAAGGATGAGTTTTCCTAGATCATTCATCTCAAATTATGACATCGGTTGTGAGTTAGTTTTCTCATGCTCTTTTAGAGTCTTAATGAGATTCATATCAACGACATAGGTTATAACTCTAACAAGTCTAGAATGACTACTTTAGAGAACACACAAAGGGCACATATCCTTGATTTATCAAATGCTCACTTATAAAGTGGATGCCTAGATCAAATTGAGAGGGTGTTTCGTAGTTTAGAACTATTTGAACCAGTCTAAGTTCCTCGCGAACTTCTATTTCCATATCATAATCCCATGGTGATACGCTATAACCAAATTCATAATGTTGCGATCAATCACAGGGCGAATAAGAGAAGTCTTGTGCCAAAAACGTTTCTAAGCACATTTCATTCATCTCATCCCTTTTCCTTACGTGTACCCATTTGGTGGTGTTGACACTACATGTCCAAATACTCTTTGCTAAGGAATCCTGGATTGTTTTTTTCCATTTGGCCAATCTGTTTTACATTGTCATTTTCCAATAGAACATGGTTAGGTACCATTGTTTTTCATTAATGTCGATAGCTACCATATAAGCGAAACATCATCAACAATAATCTTATTCCAATTCAACATATCACCCAAACTACTATAGTGGACCAAGAACTTCTTGTCTTGAAAATAGGGCCGGTTTGGGTTGGGATCTTGAACCGAAACCCAAAGCCCGAATTCTAAACCAACCCCTTTTGGGACAAAATTTCAAAACCCGAAACCAACCCAAAATTTCGGTATTCCCGAAAGTCTTTTGAGATTCCGATATGGTTCGAGAAATAGATCAACTACGAAGTAAGGGTGTTCCCCTCCTTCATAGAGAAAGTTTCATACATATTGCTTCCTTCCTCTTCTGTTAAGATTAATTGACATGCATACTCAGAAATTTAAAGGCATGTTTAGTATCCTATTTGAAAATTTTTATCATTTCTTAAAACATTTCTTAAAAATATTTCTTGAAAACATTTTTCTTTAAGACTCAAAAACTTGATTGGTTTGCGATTTAAAATTTTTAAATTTTACAACTTAAACTAGATAAAAAGATCTAAAAAGAGGGAGTTGCAGGAAAGGGAGAAATAGGAGAGAGGAGAAAAGAAAGAAATAGATGATTGAAGGAAAGAGAAAGATGAGTGAGAGAAAGAACCGAAAACGGATTGGAGGAGAGACGAAAAATGTTTTAAAAAAAAGGTGAGAGAAAGAAGAAAAGAGAGATAGATTTGGTGTGAAAGGAGAAGATGGAGAGAAAAAAAAATGAGCGAGTTTAAGTTTAAAAACTCTAAAAACTCATTTTTTATGTTTTTAGAGAATGACTATATTTTTGAGTTAGTAATGAGTTCAATTTTTTAAAATAATCCTACCAAACAAGTTTTTAAGACCTAAAACTTGAAAATTATTTTTTAATTTAAAAAATTGAATTCAAGTAGAGTAACAAATAGATCTTTTAAGTTATTCAAAGTGACAAATCCAAACCAAATCCAATTGCAGAAATATAATTTCAGAAATCCCAATTTTCACAAACCCTAAAAATCAACCACAGGAAAAAAAAAATTATTCGAGTCCTAGAAATTGTCGGCGGTGGCTCCCTAACGACGCCTCTCCATGAACGAGGCGTCTCGTCATACGAATTCTAGGCGAGGATTTGGACTTTCAAGAAAGAGAATCAAAGTTTGTGACTGGTGTGGGTGGTAGATTTGCGATTCAGGCAAGGATTTGGATGGTGTGGCACTCTCACAGTGGGAGGACTGAGGAGGAGACTAGTCGAGAGAGAGAGATTTGGGTTTGGGTGGAGAAAGAGCGAAGCAAAGTGGAGAGAAAGAGACAAGCAAAGTTGAGAGAAAGAGACAGCGAAGACAGGTGACTGGAGAGAGTTTTAAATATAAATGAGAGAGAGTTTTAAATATAAATGAATGATTGACATTACCAAATCCAACCGCCTATAATAATTAGAGTTGTATATTTACTAATATAATTTGATTAAAAATATTATATATATAATTTTAGGTTCAGAACAGGATTACCGAAAGGAGGCTTATTGGATCCCAAATTTCATACCGAATTTTTTGGGATCGGTTTGGTATCGGTATCAAACGGTTCGGGATTTTCAGTTCAAGAAGTTTTCGGTTTAGTTTTAGGATTTTTTTTGTTCGGTTCGAGAATTTCAGGAATTTTTTTTGCACCCCTACTTAAGTGTAGGAAGTTGTTTCTTCTAGGATGCTTCCATATCCAGAATTATCTCATGTGGTAGAATGATTGAGATAGCGATCGAGTGGTGGATTTATTTGTACATGATCTTCCTCTTTCAAAAAGTAAATTCTACAAACCGTTTGATCTGTCTCGCTGTCTATCCATTAAACATTCTTTGTTATTTCTATTTGTATTTGTCCTCATTAGTCAATTTTATCAATACAACGATGTGTAAACGTCATGTAAATTTACTAAATTTAGATTTTAACGTTGATTAAATATATCAGTTGCTAAATCATGCATGTAGTATTAAAATGTTGTAAAATTAGTAGTTGCACGCATTGGTCTTTTAAAATAAAACTTTGAATAGTCTCTGGCTTTACACGATGAAACAAGAAATTTGAGCAAGAATGTAGGTTCCTCTTTTGTCTTTAATATTTTACATCTGATAAATTCATAGTGTTGGTTCTATGTTCTTGCTCAGCTCCTCTAGCTTCTGCATCCTCAGCTTCTCACTCTCGGTCAACAGCTGCTAATTAGCAGATTACAACAAATTGTAAGAACAAGTTCCAATCAGTGCAGAAGGCCATGCATATAAATACTAGTTAAATTTGGGGACTGGACAATAATTAACTAATAATAATATAATTATTATGTTTAATTACCTCCATAAGTGTGCTTACAAGTTGAGCCTTTTCTTTGTTCTTTTCATTGAAGCTTTCCAGGGCTTCTTTGTATTCTTTTTCCTGTTTGTTGACAAATAAAATAATGTTTATTTTTCACATACTTTTCAAGCATATATATATATATATATAATATAGTAGATTCATGCCCTAATGTTTATATTGGTGTCAAATGCTAGATTGCACCTTCTTCTGGCAGCTCAGTCCCAGCGGCTTCAGCTCTCGATTAGCCATGTCGATTTTCTTCCTTACATTTGCAAGTTCCTTCCTCATGGGATCTCCCAGCACTTCCAGCTCCTACTAGATTGTAAAGATTGTGCAATATATATCATAACTTCATCAGCAAGTGATCGATTTATGTAAGACTTGCATCTCAGGTAATTAAGAACATTCCCATTACACCCGAGGTCCCAATGTCGCATGCATAAAAAGGTAAAAATAAGAGTAGAGTTTGTAGAACTTACTTCCCAAATCTGCGCCAGACGCCTAGTTTCTTCCTCAGCGCGACCCAACTGAGCTTCAACTTTCTCCTTAACCTCCATCTTCTTCCTCTCGATCTCTTCCTCTCTAGCTTGGTAAGCCGATATTGCCAGCCTCGAAATCTCCTCATCGTCGTTCTCCTCCGTCGACAGCCTCCCACTACTACCGGCAAAGGAATTACTCCCAAGGCTCTTCATTTTCTGCATTTGAATTGTTTGTCACTCACAGCAAAGTTTCAAATCCAATCGGCCTTTTTATCTCTATCTGCTTCCACCAATGAAAACCCCCCACCTCGTATATATAAATTCTACTCTACACGTATTGCAATTGCTTTTGCTTCAAACTTGTCTCTCCCCTTCCTTTTCTGGTAGGCCTTCTCTTCTCTTGCTTGCTTTTCACGGCATGATTCTCCATCAAATCAAAGACAGGACGAATTCTAAGTGCTCTTACCTAAACATGTTTGCATGCCTAACTTAACAATCATACCGTTTAACTGTTTTGACTTACTTTTCTTGGTCATTTGATCCAAGCTATTGGCTCCCATCATTATCTAAATCCAATCTCTAGAATAGATAACCGTATAAGCACTTTCCTGTAAAGGAAAGGCAAGTGATTTTCGTAATCCTATTTCTTTCTCATGCACTCTAATCTTTTTCTTTTTTTTTTTCTTTAGACTAAATAAATCAAATGAGAATTAAGACACATAAACAAGGTGAAGAGTGCAGCAAAAGAAAATGAACTGTGAAAATCATTACTATCATTACCTTAAAACATGTTCGCATCATGTGGAACTATACAGCGATAAAGCAATCCACTTAAAATAACACGTGTAAAAAACCGTCATCATTCAAACGTATGCACGTGTCACATTTTTATTAAGCCATTGTCACTTCAATGTGTAATGACAATGTGAGATGCTCTGTTATGTAAATGTATGGTTCTTTTATGTTTTCTCATTATGCTATATGTTTTTGTATTATTCTGTGTTCATGTGTCAAAATTTTATTGATGGTTATGGCCGACAAGTGATAATTAATGATGAAATGACTAATTTGCCCTTGAATTTGACAGAATTGATTCCGCAATCTAATGGCAAGGGGTAAATTCACAGATTTTAAATAATTCAAAAGGTTAATTTACCAAAAAAACTAGTTTAGAGGGTCAATTTCAACTAGGGTGATAGTTCAGGAGGGCCAATCGCAATTTACCCTTTATACAAAGGTAGTTGAAATGTCAAATTTCAGGTACGCAAAGAAACTACGGCAACAATTGGCTCAACATTGCTTGAAGCAAAACAATGTATGAAGCAACACCATATGACACAACAACAAAGGCACACATTTGACTATCAATCATAACAATTCAAAACAACACAGAATTTCCAGAGGAACCAAACAAACACCCAGCAGACGCTGGGTCAGCCTGTTTTGGTAGCAAGATGAAAATGAGATCGCATTCATTCCCGTTGAACATTGCAAAATTGAAAACATATCCAAAGCAAACTATCTTTTATATTCCTCCAAGGAAAATTGTTTCTCACAGGACATGAACTGTCAATTACAAGCCGTATATCATTCAGAGAAAATAAAAGGTAAAGGAAAGAACTGAGGGCAGGGCAAACTGTAATTCATAATAATATCTGCTGAAAGCCAAATCAACGAATTGGAACTATGTCTGCGGAATGAGGAGGAAAAATCACAAGCAACACACAAATTCTCATTCAAACAAAGTTCACAGGATGCTACACTATAGTATAAACATTCTCTGCCAGGATGTGAAGATGGGAGCATTATGGTACAAACGCAATATCTTTGAAGTACTCATGCTCAAGAGCGCTCCTGGCTATAATCCTTTTGCTCGGATCCAAGCACAGCATTTTCTGGAACATTAAAAAGAAAATACTCAAACAATAGAAAACCACACTGCAATATATTCTTTTGTATCGTGTTTAGCATTCATTTTCTTCCTCTATGAAGCTCCTTCTAAATTTTCTAGATGTCTTGTGGACTGGATTCTTTAAACCTTAGAAATTGACAAATCCTTCCAACTCGTCAATCTGTAATGTTGCAGGATTCGGCTCATTAAAAGAAAATACTAAATTATCATAGAACAACAATGGACAACAAAAACCATAGGACTTTGCTTCGAGGCTTATTAAAGGTATTTCTCTTTTGAAAATACGGAACATACTCTCGTACTCCCCCCATATACCATTAGAAACACCTTTGTGGGATCAACTAGGACTTAACAGTAACACCCACAATTTAATCACAGTGTAGGTGAACATATGAACAGTTTTTCCCCATTGAGGTGCAGAAATGGAATCTGAACTTACAGATAGAAGATCAACACCAGCTGAATCAAGATTTGGAACTACACTTGCCAAATCCTACAAAGTAAAGGATGCTTTACTTAATATTGTCAAAAACACAAAGGTATTTTTATAATCGGAGTAGATAGCAACTTTATAATTGGAGTAGATAGCAACACACATAAAATATATTACCGTAGCACCCCACTTGGGAAAGGAAGATCTAAAATCAGGCAAAGAATTCACTCCAGGCCATGTATCCTCAGTCGGAGTACCCGTGATTCTTCATATGAAAAGCAACAGTGTGAGTAGGATAGGATACATTGAGGATGATGAAATACATTACATGGTTTACAGACATCCGGATGCATATAACTTCCAGGAAAAGTACAACACAAAAAGGAAACAAAAGCATAGATTTGGTTGGGAATCTTTCACCTAAATATCTTGAACAATTCATCAATCTCAGAGTCCCCAGGAAATAAAGGCCGTTGGTTTACCATCTCAGCAAATATACAACCCACTGACCACACATCAACTGGAGTGGAGTAATGGCGAGAACCAAGCAATATCTCTGGCGCTCTGTACCAGAGGGTCACCACCTATGCCGAACCACCATAATTAAATCATTTTCTTCAACATTAAAACACACACTCACACAAACCAATAGCTCTCAGATGTTAACATATCAAGGAAGCCAAATGTTTTAATTTCAGAACATGTGACTGCATCATGTTGATATTTGCTAACTGCTACATCTTTTTTTTTCACATTCAAATGCTATTGATTAAAATGTGAAAGAAAAGAAAAATATCCAAAATTTACTGCAAAAAGCTAAATGTCATGATCTACTAGAGATGCATTCAGACCTCATGAGTAAATGTCCTAACAGGAATACCAAATGCTCTAGCCAGTCCAAAATCTGCAAGCTTTAGTGCATTGGTACGACGATCTATCAGCAGATTCTGGGGTTTCAGATCTCTATGAAGAACTCTATGTGAATGACAATAAGCAATGCCTCTGAGAATCTGGTAAAGAAACATCTGCAGAAACACAACCAATTACACTCCATTATAAGCTTATTATTTCAATAGTTTATTGTCTAAAACGGGATGGATTACATAACAAAAGAAAACTCCAAGACCGTTGTAAGGTAACCTCAGTAGAAACTAGATTCAAGGATCACAAGCATACACTGCTTGGGCCTTAAAAGTACTTGAAATCTGCTTTGCAATATAAGAGAAGAATTGCACGGGGAAATAAATTAAAAAAGTAATAGCAGGAACTAAATACAAAGCTTCCAGATGCTAGCCTAATATATTTATTTCGTAAAGGTAAATTTCTTAGAAACATTAAGAAACTGCATCTGATATGAAATACTATAATTCTCTGACCACATAACTACTCAATGGACACCAATTATATCATTTAGAGGTTTCTAAAAGTAAAAATCTCTATATCACAGAATCACAGTTTAAAGTGCAGAAAGTAGTCACTCACTTTTATTTGGCGAGGGTCCTTTGCAAATTCAGGAGTAGAATCCATATGTTTCTTCAGATCCAAGTCCAGGTACTCAAAAACCAGATACAAGCGCTTCTCACTGTGCACTACATCCTGCAACCTGTCAAGCAATATCCATATGTATTTGTAAAATCTAAATAATTTTGCAACACAACCAAGCTTTAAGGAAAGATGATAGATGCCTACAAAACCAAATTTCAAATTTTTTTTCTCAGTAGTATAGTTTATTTTTTAATTCAACAGAATGATTGTGTTTTAAACATCTCTACGAGGACCTATGTTGCACTATTTTATTTTTGGGTGCTCATGCTGGGAAATCATGCGTTCATTAGACATTGCAAGAAATGCTAACTCCCTGGTCAAGCTTAGACAATCCAGGAAAAACAACATGCTCAGAGTGAAGTAAAACAATGGTGATTGTCAAGCTCAGTCATGCTATATTCTCCGGTTTTGAGAAAGTTTAGGATAAAGTTCAGTTTTTGTCTGCATTGTGGGCATCATTATGCCAATAATCTAGAGGAATTTCAGTCTCCTTAATTCGCTAGATTGGAAGGCAGCTAGTTTATGGTTCATCTTTTTCTTTTGTCATCTCTGAGGAGCTGTCAGTATTTTCCTGAGCTGTTGTGTTTTTTTCTACTCGGGTTGGTCTTCTTGACAGACTTCTTTGTATTTTTTCTTTGTTTTCAATATAATCGTATCCTTTTCACCAAAAAAAAAAAAAAAAAAAAGGTTGATCTATTCAGTTTCCGTTAAGAAGGGAATACAAATAGGAAGAAGCACATGATGCAACCAAAACATAATTGCAGTCCAAAAAAAAAATATTAACTTGAGATCAGTCTTAGATTGATAGGTCTACTTTTTTTCTACTCAACAACAGGTAACACCTTCAGCAGTTCTATTAGTCAGAAAAGATGAATGCCCAAACATGTAAATTCAAGCTGTAGATTGGGAAAATTCATAAATCTCTTGATCAGTGAGCGAAATTTTGCTCATCTTCCTGTTCTAACACTCCAATAATTATATCATAAACTACTAAAATTGATGAAATTAGTCCCCATACACAATGAAATGTATACCTGACAATGTTCCCATGCTGCATTTCTTTCAAGAGGGAAATTTCACGTATAGCAGTGCTTGGCACTCCCTCATCTTCCTGCTCCAAGCGAATTTTCTTTAAAGCTATAGTCTCATTAGTGACACGATCACGAGCCTTGTACACAACTCCATAAGTTCCTTCACCAATCTTCTCAACTTTCTCGTACTGCAAAACCGCAAACATCACAATCATAGCAAATTCTATTGATACAAAACTAAACAATAATCAAAGATCAGAAGCCAGAAAAATGGCACAACCATCACTAACCTGGTCCATACAGTCTCTCTGCTCAAATCCAAGCCTTCAAATCCTAAAGCAAACAGCAAAAGTACCCGTATCAATCGTAATTTTCAATTAAACAAAATCAAACAATCCCAGTTCACTAAAACTTGCTAAAACCTCACATTTTCATCTTACATACCCATATCATTTCTCAAACACCTTCAACATTCGTACCGTAAAATAACAGTTACTTCACTACCCATTACACAACAAATCAACTATCAAATCAACCCCCATTGAGCATACATTGCATTACAACCATTAGATCAACACACAAAATCTCAAAAACCAATCATCAATACAAACGCAACAAATCAGTGGCTAGCGAGGGTCAGTGAGTTCGATTTACAAAATTAAGCATCCACATTACGCAAGCAAGCAATTTCAGGAAGCATAAGAGTAAGCAGATAATAAGCACTTACCCGACGGATCCTCCTTTGAAACCCTAAGACTCCGATTCCTCTGTCTCCTTCTGTGCCGTTGTGCTAGTCCCGATTGCAGAGAATGGAGGAGGAGGAGCAGGATGAAGAGAGCCCTAATTGCTTGGAAGGACTCCTTTTGTGTTTGGGTTCCACCACTTCTTCAAAGTCTAGCTTTTATTATTTTCATTTCTTTTTTCAATTTCTTTTTCTTCTTTTACTTGTAACCTATGATAATATAATTTCTTAAAAGAAATAAATAAAATAAAAATATACGTAGATATTTAAATGAAAAGATAAAAGCAAATAAACAAATAGAGAATTTAGACCATCTCTAATCATGCTCTTTATTTTTAAAAGTATCCAAGAGTTATTTTAGGAGCTCTCTAAAAGAATTATGCTCCACATTTGAGTCATAATGATTATGAGTCAATAATTAGCTAATAGGTGCTGGAACCAAACTTCCACACCACCGTAGATGGTTGAGTATGTGAATACGACCAAGAGAACAAACAATTGTATTTAATCTAAGGTATCGGTTTGGTATCGGTCAAATGCCCTCCTATAGTCAAGTTTGTATAAAGATCTTAGAATATAAGTAGTGAGCAAGAGAGCGAAGCATGTGTTACCATTGACATGGCCTACGCGGTATATTATGTTAGTCACAAAGAGTCATTTTAGGATATTGAATCTGTATTAAATCGAGAGAATATCTAGCTTACGATATTGTTGAATTATCAGAGAGACGGGTTAAAGACACACTTCCAACAACACCGATATTGTGCCCAGCTTGGTAATTCCACTTGCAAAATCTGTCAAGTGTGGGGTTTTGTCACAAAAAGTTTTGGTGTTAGTTGGAGCGGGTTGGGAATATTTAAACCCTTCTTTTCTAATGGATATAGTCGATGTGGGATATTTCAATAAGTATCGTCATGTGAGACCTAATTAGTGGGTCACACGTGGGAGATTCACACATCGACAATCATGCGGAGCCAAAGGAACTCACCCTTCACACAAGGCCAAGGGACTCACCATCATTGCGTGGGGCCAAGGTGACCCGCCCATCACGTAGCAGTACGAGTCCACTCACTAGCTCTAATATTATGTTGAATATTCAAAGAGACTAGTCAAATGTCCACTTCTAACAACATTGATATTGTACCCAACTTGTTAATTATCACCTGCATAATCCGTCAGGTGTTGGGTTTTATCACAAAATGACTCGGTGTTAGTTTGAGTTGGGCTAAGATATTTAGACTATTTTTTTCTAATAGATATGGGCGATGTGGGATATTTCAACACGCTTCGTCACGTGAACCCAATTAGTAGGTCACACGTGGGAGATCCGCACATCAACAACCACATGAAGCCAAAGAAACTCACCTTACAAGCGGGGCCAAGAGACCCACCATTATTGCGCAGGGCCAAGGAGACTCACCCAACATGTAGCAGTACAAGTCCGCTCACTGGCTCTGATAGCATATTGAATTATGAGAGACGGGCCAAATGTCCACTTCCAACAACAGTGATAGTGCCTCCAACTTGGTAATTATCACCTACACAATCCGTCAGGTGTGGGGTTTTATCAAAAAAGGTCTTCGTGTTAGTTAGAGTGGAGTTAATATATTTAAACTCTTTTTTTTTCTCATAGATATGGTCAATGTGGGATATTTCAACATATATTCCTTCATTTTAGGATTGTGACTACTTGCACACACGCTAATTCCTAGATTGTAGGAATTTCCAAGAATATAGGATACCAATCTGATCCCTAGTTGGATGTCATGGATGATGCATAACAAATCACTGAAAATATTTGGAGTTCTTTTTCTATAAACCTTTTCTTTAAGTTAAACTTTCTATGATGTTTCTTTTACTTTTTCAGCAGAGTCTAGGTACTTACCTTAGATGCATCATTGTAGAGCTAGTTAGAGATGCCTTCCCTACAAGCAACCTTTAATAATTGACTCCAGGCGGGCCTTTAGGTGAAATGATTGACTCTGGGCATGTCCTTGGATAAAACTACAATCCTTCTCTGTAGTTGGAAATGGAATAGTTAAAACAGTAAATTACATTTTGCCTTCAGGTTTGTGTTCCATTGCAATCTTAAATAACACTTAAAATCATTTCAATCACATATGTTTACTTATTATTTCATTTCAGTGTCAAACAACAGTTAGTCACCGTTAAATTGGCCGTTAAGTGATGGTATGACAACCTCAGAGCCCATATTTTGTTGATTTGCAGTCCAAAAGTGTGCCACGTGATTAACTTTGTTTATACATTACTGGCTCTCCCCTTATATCCCCTAACCACCAAAAATCATCCATTCTCATTTCACTCTCCGAATCTCTCAACCTTCACTTAGAGAGCATAATCCATAAATTTGCTTTGCGTAAATTGCGTAACCCCATCTCTATTTCCTACCAACAACATCGCTATTTAGCTTCCTCCCAAATTCTTCAGGAGTTTCAACTCATCAACGATGCAGATGAATTTCTTACAAGCACCTTCCACCATTTTCTCCCTCAAGAAGGACCCACATCGACCTTTGACCAAGTTGAGGTGGGGATAAACCTCGTCAGTGCCGTTAATCGGGAGATCAAGAACAGGGTGCGAATCAAGGTCCGACAAGAATTCCAAGAGACAGGGCTTGTGGGTATTCCTACAAAGTTCTGAAGCTACCCCTGTTTCTAAAGCTTGACAATTCGGTCGACGACGTGCTTAGGGATGGAGCCAGTGCCGAGGCCAAGGACCATGACAATGACAACACATAATCACGTCTTATACGATGTGCACTATGTCCACATACTATGCACACACTAAGCACACTGAATGATCTCCTATGGTCTTGATATGCACACTGCATGTTACGTCTTGAATACTAAAAACATATAAACTTGAATTGGAAAAATTAATTTTTTTTTTTTCCAAAACCCTTTTGGGTCAAATTAAGTACCCAAACAAAACATTAATTAAAACCCACTACTTTTGTGATATATTATTATTAAACATTGCGAAATTTATGAGTTGACATGAGGAAAAAGCACATGTTGCACATATTGAATGCAATGCACACCTCAAGTTGTCACACCCCGATCTCGACCTACGCCCAGGATCGCCACGTGACGTCACTAAATACTCAAACATCCAATATATCCCCCCTCCAGGACATGAAATAAGACCACTCAAGGTTCAATTTTCATAATAATTTTTCGTAAGCTTTATGGCTACATCTAACCTTCTTGTTAGACTGCATACGTACCCTTATTTGGGATCAAGCCATCCGTAGTTCGTCACTCACAAAATCAGACATGTATCACACTGAGTTCAAGCAGAAAAGCATAGCATTCCTCAATCATTTATTAGAACCTGACTAACATAAAATTTATGGACTCAGGGCTACATAGCAAACCCCTATGAAGAATCACGATTTCTCTTCCATCCAACAAATAAATCATTATGTGTCAACATGATATCGCAATTCACAACATATATCATATTAAAGAACTGGCGAAGCACAAACCGTTCTTTAGCCACATTAATTAACTAATTTGATCAAAATACTAACAATCATTTCCATATCTTCTAAATTCATACTTTATTAATTCATAATTCCTCTATCAAACATATGGACTTGTCAAGCATGAATTATTCGATTCAAGCTACATAACGAACCCACATGACAATCAAGGTTTCTATTTCATCCATCATATAAACAATTATGTTTCAACATAAAATCGCAATTCATAGCATGTAATATATCAAAGAATCAACAAAGCACAATAGTATCCTCTAATCACATTGATCACTGATCTAATCGTATTAATAACAATCATATTCAACATCATTCCACAATCACCTCAAGTAACCCAATCCATGAATCAAGGAGACACGATATTAACATTTAATTACGTTAATCAGTCAACCAGATCACATATCGGTGCAAGAAATTTAATAAAGGAATTCTACATAATTCCCTGCTTGGATTCCAAGTACTACCCTAGTAATTCTAATTTATATTAACAAGGTCTGTTGTGGGTAATTCTCATTCACTGGAATCCAGGGTTCTAGACTAACTTTATGGAAATGAGCAAGAGCAAGGATTGCAGACTACTCAACGGAATCCAAAATATCAAGCGGTTTCTCGTAATCTACCCAGATCTGTCACATGTAAAATCAATGCCTACATCATGGAAATGGTACATCGGGCCAATCAGACACTTAGATAAACTGCGAGGCTCGGGTGAGTGACAATAATACAAGCATGTGATATTTAGTAAAAACAGATCATCGGTCACAATCTATGAACATCGAGTATAGAATCATGCTTTATAAAATTATAATCAAGTCGCTGCAAACTCCGAATGAGTTACCCAGACGCCCAACATCTTTTCTAACTCAATTCACAAGATTCTCGAAACCATTGACACAAATATATATAAAACTAAGGCTAGAGTGACCCAGTTAGGCCAAGCCTACTTCTCCAAATAATGGGATTTCAGACCACTTTACAAAATCCAACAATCTCGAGTTCCGGATCACTCAATGGAACCAAACTGAATATGATTGCCTATCCAATGTACCAAGTACAACTAATTATCATTCCTCTAGAATGCGTATGGCCCCCCATCGCGGATATACCAAGCAGAACCATATGCATAATCTCGTTGTGCAGGCAATGATCACTCATCGCGGATACATCAAGCATGATCACCCCTGATATATATGGTCCCTCATCGCAGATATACCAAGCAGGACCACATCCTAGCTCTAGGTAGTGATCACCCATTGTGGATATACCAAGCATGATCACCTCTAACAGTCCCCCATCGCGGATATACCAAGAAAGACTGTATCATATAGCTCTAGGTAGTGATTACCTCTAAGTGTGTGTGTGTGTGTGTGTGTGTGTGTGTGTGTGTGTGTGTGTGTGTGTGTGTGTATGGCCATACAAAGATATAAGGATCGTCTATCATGGATTAACCAAGCAAGATCCATAGAAAATATGGTCCCTTATCGCGAATTAACCAAGCATGACCAAAATAACTAAGTAGGTAGTGACCCCCTATCACGGATTAACCAAGCAGAGTCACACCTACGGAACTGTTAGGTAGTGATCACCCATCCTGGATTAACCAAACATGATCACTCCTAAGTATGTATAGCCATAAGGATCGTCTATCGCGGATCAACCAAGCACGATCCATAAATAATATGGTCCCATATCGCGGATTAACCAAGTGGGACCACTAGTGACCCCCTATTGCGGATTAACCAAGCAGAGTCATGGTCTCCTACTAGCCCTCAATTTGACGAACATTTCAATACACAAGTCAAATCACATAAAATAAACAAGCATATAACAATACAATGTTATTAGTACGTAAATCGAGGTGCACGTCAATCAAGGAGACACGTCATCACGATGAGCCCATCAAGCTCCATAACATCTCAACTACACTCTAAGATCAGCAGCACGCTAGAAGAACTCAAGCTAGTTGACTAAAAAGTCAACCATCGATCATGGTCGAGAGTAGGGTCCACAACCCTAGAAATCTAAATCAAAAGATCCGCCTATCATATTCTTGATCCGTAACTTCCTGAAGTTCACATTATGTTTCTAAAACCACATACTAAAATTTCATTACGATCCGACAGTCGGATCTCCGCCAATTTCAAATTCAAGTGGTGGTCGACATTTGATTTTACAAACTTAGAAATCCAATTAGGGAAGATCTGTACGGCGCATTCCCGATCTGTAAGTTTCTATGATCCAAAAATATTATGATCTATCACACATTAAGGTTTGGTGATGATCCAACGGTCGGATCATTGATTCATATTTTGACCAAGTAAGGTATCGTAATGAAACTAAGTCCAAACAATCAAATTACGTCATACGGATATCAATTATGAAATTAAGGCATCTATTTGAACTTAAAAGGACATCGTCGGCCCACTAGCCAGGCCACCACCTCACGTGCCACCGCGGGTGGCGTTGGCTGCCCCGACTTGTCGGAAAAATTCAACTATTTTTTTAAATTACCAAAATTTACAGAAATGAAGATCTCAATGAGGGGGAGTAATTTTCGTACCTATGGATAAGGCCAATTTGGCCTGGAAAAGCCTCAATTCTCCATGAACCCGCTGAAACCCTAGAGAATGGTATGCTTCGATTCGACTTCTATATGAGCTCCGACGCCTCCACCACTGCTTGGGCTTTGTTCCTGGGATTGAGGGGAGTCTATTGGTGGTGGTAATTGGAGGAGGTAGCTTCAAATCGAGGCGGAATGGAACCCAACCCGTGCACCCTCCCCCTTTCCCCTTCTTCTCCTTTCCTTTTCTTTCCTCTTTTCTGATTGGGATGTCCCCCCCCCCTTTTCTCTCCTGCACTCTCTCCTTTCTCCCTTCTCCCTTGCTGCCACTTGGCAACTTCTAAACATTTCTTTATTTATTTCCCAACAACTAAAACGTCTCTAATTTCCTTGTTATAACTTCATTTCACAGACGGTTTTCGCTTACGCGTTCATGAGATCGATCTCTATTCGAAAATATAACTTGTGACCTCGAACGGTCTATGAATTTTAAATAATTAATTTCCAAACTTCAAACTTCGTGACTAATCTAATTAAAATCTAAATTCAAACAAATTAAAATAAATTCTCGAAAAATAATCTAAAATCTCAATAACACAAATACGTAGATTATAATAGTGAAATCCAGGAATGGGATTTCACACAAGTAGGTTAGGACAAGACATGAGGGTCATATACACCAAATCTACACCGTATCTACCTTGTCTTGTAAATTTGCTAACTAGTTTGTCAACCAATCCATTTAGAAACAAAGCATGAAAGGAAAAATTTTCTATTCAATTTGCACTTTATTGTTTGGGATTTCACTACCATAAGGATGGTGTGTTTTCGAAGATATGAAACCCTAAAATAATGGGGTAAGTCTCATCCCTTTTGACGCCTAGCCTTGAAGAGAATCCCAAGGCCAACATGCTAATGTCGACTGGGTTTACAGTAATGTGTGGGAAAATTTTGATTTTTGACGGAGTACAATACTGGTATGTTCCAATTTGTGTTTCAGTTCAATTGCAGAAATTTCACAAAATTTTTCTAATGTGTGCATCGACGTGCATATGTTGTACAAGTTGCGTACATAAGGTGTGGATGTCTTGCGCATGGCATATTATGTGCATATGATATTAAAATGTGATATGCATATTATGTGCATTTAATGTGCATTCTGTGTGCATGGTATATGTATATAATAAGGATACATAGTACATATGTTTATTATCATAAAATACTTAGCTAATACATTGCACAACAATAAAATGTCATATAATCCCATTATGGTTGACGCGGTTCTTTTCCCTTCGCTAATTGACGAAAATTCTCAAAGCCCTTGTTGCGTTCCTCCTCTATTTAGGCATTTCCCTCCCGAGAATGCTCGTACGACTCAATATGACCCCGACGCTTTTGGAACAATTCAAAATTTAGGAATGTGATCCTTTATCCACATGTGCTAGCCTTCGTTTTCTGCTTGCTTGCACTGTAGAGCGCTTCGTTGACTTCACCATTGAGGTCCACAAGCTCTTTTTCTGCCTTCATTAGCTTATGGTTCCAATACTCGGCAACGCTAGTCTCAGAGTCAAGTCTCTCGCAGACCTGATTTATACTTTTTAGTGGCGTCTCTGAGTCCACATAGCTAAACGATGACATAGGATTTGCCTTCGGCAACCTCGGAAGTAGAGGAGGTTCCATGTTGTACCACTCGTGAAACTCTGAGTTAAAGCTCTTAGTTTCATGTGGGAACTTGGACATGTTTGTGGTCTCAATTGTTTTGGCTATCTGAGCAATCTAATTTTTTATGAGGGTTAATAGTTATTGCAACTATGTGTGAGAAACATATTTATACACAAGTCTACCATGATGCGGATGAAATCAGATGGGTAAAAGAGGGAATGTGTTGAAGGTGTTTATGTGGTGAGGATGTGATGCATGTAACTTTCAAACATTGTAAGAATCCCCACCACTACTTTTTTGTCCTCTAACTTGAAGGATGCTTCCAAATGTTGTTACTTTATTTCCAATATAAAAGTTAGTGTGCTATAATTCAATACATCATGATGTGCATAGGTTGGTCCAGACATATCTAACTATTTTGTAATGGTGGGAACTATACCTTCATAGTTTCAACAAGACATGGGTTCGAAACTTAGAGGTTTTTACATTTTTTTGTTTTTTCAAAACCCATTGTTATGGTTTTAACTCATCGTCCGAATGACCTTTTGAAACCCATAATCCAACACTTTGTATATACTGAAAACATTCTTGACTTCTCCCTCTTAGAAATCGAAGCTCAGAGGTATGAGCTCAACCTAGAAATCTAGAGCTCATAAAGCTTTCTCGGCATCCACTCTTCCAAATGACAAAAATGATGAAATGAGTAAGGGTTTTTGGTATTTATATGTGGGCATTTTAGTAATTTTGGTTTTGTGCATGGTGTGCATGACTTGTGCATGGCCGATTTGTCTTAATTATGTCCAAAGATTAAGAAAATGTCCCATTTGAGAGTATTTCCTTAGTTTTTAACCACTTTGCACAAGTTTAGACTCCAAATCAGCAAAATGTGAGCTCTGTGTTTGACGCACCATTACTTAACGACCAATTTAATGAATTGGCTAATGGTTATATGACATTAAATAAATAATAAGTAAAAGTATGAGATTGAAATATTGTATGAGGTTGGAATTAAATACAAACTTACGGGGTCAAAATATTGTTTTGCTTAATCACGAAGTAAGTTTAAGCAACGTCTTTTTTCTTTTCTTTTTTTGGGTCAAAGTAAGTTTAAGCGACGGTTGCGATGAAGCCTAAACAGTCGAAAAGTTATATCCTTTAAAAAGTAATCCTCCAGTCAAGGTAAACGCAATTGAAAAGTGCTCCCCACTAACAAAACCGCATCGTCTTCTTCCCAGTTTCCTTCCAACTGCGTCGATTTCTCAGAATACTCTCTCAGCGACCAGCCCAGAAAACCAAGAAATTTAAATTCCCAGTGGAAGAACGACGGTCTTAACCCATCAGTTTCTCTTGCCCGTCGGCTCCAATCACAAAATTTGAGAAGAAAAAGCGGCAAATTTCTGGTTTATGATCGAGAACTGAAGGAGTCTGAGAAAGATCAATCGTATTCATGTACAGAAATTTCATGGATTCCCAGCGAAAGGTTTGAAATTCTCACTTTTCATGGAATTCAATTTCCGTTCGGTGATCTCTGGTCGAATAATATGAATGTTTTTCTGATTAGGGGTTTCCCATTTGCACTGTGATTGGATGGGTTACTAGGGTTAGGGTTTTCGAGCTCTTATTATCATATTTTTTCAATTATATGAAATAAAAATTTGAGGATTTTTAGCTGTGAATCTCCAAATGCATTCTGGGAAGCATGAAAATTTCAATAAAAAATCTCCAGCTTCTAGATTACATGCCCCCCACCGATTTGAATTGGGTCCTGACCCGTATAGTAATAGTGGTAGGAGGAGTAATATGCGACTCGAGGCGGCTGATCAGTCTATTGGGAGGAATTTGAGCCCTCGGGGATTGCCAGGGGATGTGGGTTTGAGTCAAAGGACTGATTCTGTTGAAAGGAGGGACTATGGTTGGCATTTAGGTCGTGGAAGGACTGATCGGGTGAGGCGGAGGTCAAGATCCAGGTCACCACTGCAGCCTTTTGGTGACATGCGGAAAAGGCCACATTTTGATGAGGGAGTCGGGGTTTTGCCTAGGAATTATTCGCCACCTCTACTTGCACCTGTTCCTTTGGAGTTGCAACACAGACCTGGATTGGCTGAGCCTGCAATATATAGTGTGAATGACGATTCAAATAGTAGACGAGTTTACGGGTCTGAGAATAATGACTCTAGAATCAGTAATGAGGAATTGAATGGAAGCAGATTGTCAGTTGGCGGTACACATGAGGCATTGAGTAAAAAATCAATGCATGTGGAAGATGGTGCGGTAAGAGGATCAGAACCCGCACTTATCCAAGATAACACTGTACTAGGAACATATTGGCCACCTCCGGACCTACATCCTGTGACAACCCCTGCAGAAGGCAGTGAACACGTACCATCATCATCACGGACTATGAATGTACGCCACTTTCAGCAAGAAAGGCCTCAGTACATGGATCCTGTTGCTTTGGATAGATTACCAGTGACAGAATCCTACAAAGGAGAGAAACACATTTTTCCTTCAAGGGATGATTTGTACCCAATGATGTCAAGTGCTCTTAATACGGATTTTCATGCTAGAACCTCCACAGACATAAGGAGTGACTTTCAAGATTCCTACCGAGGTGGCCATCACTTACCTTCTATGGATGAGTTTTCAAGAAGCAGCCGGAAGTTTATAGATTCCTCGAGCATTAATGCATATAGGCAAAGGCCACCAGCAGATTATTCTAGAGATCCTGATTCTGGCAAGAGGAGTCTGGCAATTTACCAGAGTTATAGTCCTACTAGAGGTGAGCATGATGATTATTATTTTCCCAAATCAAGGGGAATGCCAGTTGATGATCGCGGATATCCATCTGATGACTTACATAAAATGATGCCTCCACGACCTCAACTTGACTATGATCATACTCGAATGGTTTATGAGCATCAAAATTTGTCAAGACCTAGTACTATGAACCCTGTTATGGATAGAATGGATGATACTGAGGGATTTTCTGGAAATTCAAGAAAGGGCATTATGATGAATAATCCTACTTTGCAAAGGCAATCTTTAATAGACTACCCTGATTCAAGAAGAGTATCAGAGACATCAAAGCACGGTGCAGAATATTTGGGTTCAGGATGCACACATGTCAATTTAGGAAGGAGGAATCCACAAGATTATGAACTATCCCATTTCAGGGCATCCCAAGATTTTCAGGTCGCACATCCAAAAGAAGATTATGGTTTTGAAAGAGATGTGAATATGAAGTATCAGGACAGGCTGTCTCCTGTATCAAAATATGAGTCAGAAATGCGTGGACATCCTGCTGGAATGCAGATTATGAGAGAGGAGCTTGGAATATATGAACCATCAGATAGGATGCTCAAAAGAAACTATGCTACTGAAGAACATATGAGTAAACATAATCCTAGAACTATTATGTCTAGTAAGTGGACATCTAGTGAATTCCAAGATTTATATGATAGTGGTGAAGAGTGGAATGATGGAGATGTAGGCAGTTTCTGTACATCTGCATCAGCTGGATTTGATCATGATAGATACAGTAAGGCTAAGAGGGTATTTGTTGGGCGCCGTCATGATGAATATGAATATGATGATTGGTTGCCATCTCAACACTCTTTTGAAAATGCGCAAAGGCATTCAGTCAGATTCTATAAACAAGGTGATCGATATATCAAGGGTCATCAAAAGTCTGGTCCATTAAGTAGGCATAAGCCGCGCCACACTGATATAAAAAGCGGTGTTCACAAACAGCACCGAGTTTGGAAAAGACATGATAGTTATTTAGAAGATGTCCATGCAAGTGATGGTACTGATGTTGATTTATCAGAAAATGGGCTGAGCTCTGCAGGTCCTGAGCCATCCGAGGACTCTGAGGAGTTTATGCAAATGGTAAATGAAGCCTTTTTAACATTTTCTAAAAAGCTAAATATGAACTCGGCTGTTCGGAGAAGATACAAGGAACAAGGAAAGGCTGGAACTTTGTTCTGCATCGTATGTGGCCGAAGGTCTGTTTTCTTTTCTGTCATGTTCTTTCTAAGTGGGACTCCAGTTTTCATCTTTTCATTCAGGAGGTTTTTAGTATTGCTCGTATTGATGCAGTCAACTGCTGCAGTTATTTTAAGCTTTGTTACTTAGGGTTCTTTAGTATTACTCAAATCACTTGTTATGACCTTAAATTTGTGAAAGTTATGTGGTCTTTTGATTCTTTCCTTCTTGTTCGTTGGGTGAACATCTACTAATACGAAATGGTGTTTGCGGAGTTGTTCATTACCAATCATGGTTGAAATTTCCAGGAAACATGGTTTTTGTAGTGGGAAAGACAGACACCATTTGATGAAACAAGGGTCGTCCTAGTCCAGCAGAAACTGATACAGGACCTGTTAGTGTTTTTTAGTTCCTTGTTCACTAGCAAAAGTAAATGTGGATCTTCTATACATAGGTCTAGGCTTTGGTGCTGCAAAGAGTTTATGCAAATTGGTTTATTGTTTGAGGTGGAGGGATAGGATGTACATAGGATGGATTGTAGAACAAGATTGAAATGAGGTTCTTGGTTTGAAATGATACATTGATTCAAATAGGCCTCTCAGAAAGGGAAATCAATTTCTCATTCCACACTCTGATACAAACTTAATTGCTGAAGCCATTTTGGTATCCAGTTATTGGCATCCAGGTCGAAATGCCTAGTGTTTCATTACTCATACATGTACTTATTATACCTGAACACTTTAGGAAATATTCTCAGGACGTTGAAGTGGCTTTGGAGGACATTCATTCATGAAGGGACATTTTTTTTTTTTTTTTTTTGTAATGCATGCAAAAAATGTGATCATAAAGCATATCTGTAGCTTATGAAGCAGTGTTAAGTTCCATAGCTTCTCACTTGGAGTAAGTTTATCTTTGAGGTTCTGGAGTCCATCATTGTATTTTGTAGATCGACAGTATGAAGAAACTGGCCAGTTATGTAGAAACTAGTTAAGTAGAAGTTAGCTAGTTATAGTTGGTAAGAAATGGGAAAGAAGATTTGCAATGAAAATTGGAGTAATAGGTTCTGAGGGACTATAATATGTGCATGAGTAGGTTTAAAGTTCCCTTTCACAAGAGCGCACGGAGTGATCTACGAAGTCAGTGACATTGAGATCAATCATTTGGTTTGCTAACAATGCAGGGTAATAATATGATTTTTCATGTTGTTATCATGGGAAGACCAAATATTTACTTGATTGTAAGGTTAAATGTGCGGGCTGCTTCCTATATGCTCTGTGGAAGATAATTTTGAGCTTTGAGAAAAGATGACTAGAACCCAAATTAGAAATAAATAATAAAATGTCATAAAACTTCTAAGGGTGAAATTAAGAAAGCATTCGTTGGACAAAGTTGTATTGAGAGTTAGATGCGCATTGGTTTGTTTTGTTACTGCTCCAAGGTTGATGCGTACTTACTTTTATGAGGATATCTACTATGTCAGAGACTTGTGTCTTAAATTGATACGAGTCCGTCCCAAGCCTGATAATGTGGTAGTTTGTTGCTGGTATAAAGCATCACACCTTATGAATGTGTATATTACTGGATATGAAGGAACGAAGCCCTGCCTCAAATGAGAGGCAAGATGATTAATTTGAATCAACCAAGACTGTAGCAGTTGAGGGTCTTAAAATTGCATATGGTTTTGTATTCACTGTTTTTTTTAATGAAGTTTGTCTTTAATTTTTGAATTTTTATATAGGATACTGATTAGGGCGTGAAATTTGTATATGATTCTACTTAAATGGGATATTGTAGATGTTTCTGCCTTGATTTTATTTTTTCTCTGGTAGAAATGGTACTCGCGAATACTATACTTTTTCAATTTTTTATTTATCTATGCTGTGTTGCAGCTTGTCGAAGGAGTTCATGGACACTCAGCGCCTGGTAACACATGCATATATGTCTCACAAAGTTGGGCTGAGGGCACAGCACTTGGGTCTTCTAAAAGCAGTTTGTGTTCTATTGGGATGGAGTACCATTGTCCCCCCTGACACGGTCACTTGGGTTCCCCAGGTCCTGCCCAAGGCAGAAGCTTTGGCTCAGAAGGAAGATTTGATTCTCTGGCCTCCTGTAATTGTTGTCCACAATATTTCTATGTCCGACAACAATCCTGAATGTTGGAAGGTTGTATCCATGGAGGCGCTCGAGGCTTTTCTAAGAAGTGAGTGACTTCGTTTTTATTATTTTTAGTTATACAGTACTTACTGAAGCTATTAAATGCTTGAGCATAAAGTTAGACAAAATATCAAATAAGTAAACTAGAAAAGAATGTAATCACGTTGTATGCAGGCTAAGCGGATATCAAGGCAAGGTACCATTTGGGTTTCTGGATCTTTAAATTATTTGGAGTTAGGTGGACAATTTTTTGTTTTGAAACTTTTGAGTTCAACATGACATGGCAGGTAACGGTTTAATCAAGGGAAGAATCAAGATTTGCCTGGGCAAGCCTGCTGACCAAAGTGTTTTGGTGGTGAAGTTCTTGGGAACGTTTACTGGGCTTGGGGACGCGGAGAGGATTCAGAAGCATTTTGCAGAGCATAAGCGTGGCAGAGTAGATTTTGAGCGAGCAACATCCTCGAATGGCAAAATTGTGGAAGCAGCAATGCAGGGAGACAACCCGGAGGAGCGATTTCTATATGGGTATATGGGCATCGTAGAGGACTTGGATAAAGTGGATTTCCATACCAGGAGCTGGACTGTGATAAAGAGCAAGAAGGAGATTCAGGACCTGGCTAATGCTCCCGTCAAACCTGATGAGAGGTAGTTCATTGCTGTGCACAAATACTGATTTAAGAATCATGCTTTAGGTTTACCCTCGTAGAACATAAAGAGAACGTAAAAGAAAATGTATCGGGTAAAGAACTCGAAGTCACCTACCTATAGCTCGTGTTATTAGTGCAATACTGTATTCTGAACTCCTGGAACGCCGAATAGTTTGCTTGTGATTTATAGGCGTGCTGCTTTCATTATGTAAACATACTAATGTACCGTGTATGTGTCAATTTCGTAGTCATGTTTGTGAGGCGGTTTCAAAGATCATAATCCAACTCACAATGGGTGTGTCACCATGTGAACTTTTTCATGATCCGAGAAGATCGACATTTTGTTAAATTTAAATTCTTGGTGTTGGTGTTTGATTTGTTTTGGAAGTAGATTATATGGTTCTTTTTGGAACAGATGGCGATCTCCGCACTTGGAATGTCACAAGTCCGTAGACTTATTAGCCACCGGCGATATCGGAAAATGAAACAGTAATGGATGCACTGGGCAGGACCGTATCGAATATTTTGGAGCCCTTGTGCGCATTTAATAAAAAGGTCTTCCGTATTTAAAAAAAAAAAAATATTTGGACAATATATTCAAACTTAGTAGGTCTATTATGCAACAAATATGAAAGCGAGGTCTATTGTGCTTGATTCTTGTTATGTCTTACGTTTGATCTCCTTTGTTTCAGAAAATTAGTCTGAAAATAATACCAACTATGGTCAGAAGGAGCCGGATGGCGTTGTATGTATGGTTACTTCAATACGACTGATAGATCTCTCGATCAACCTTAACCCACAGAAGCCATGAAAGAACTCAGATAGAAAATGACAAAAGAATCTTGATATTATTTCATAACCTTTTTCTGTTTCTTACAACTCCAACTATATAGCAACTTTCCCCAATTACATTTTTACCCCAATTACAGCTATACCAACTACTTTATTACGAATATTACAGCTTCATCACTAAGACGATGACATCTGGCCCCCACACAATTGCTTTATAACCACTATTTGTTACTAGAATCCAACAGAATCCTAACATTACTCCCCCCTTTTTAGAAATAGCCTTGTCCTCAAGGCTTAAAGTCAGGAAACTTCGACTGCAGAGTATCCCAACTTTCCCAAGATGCATCTGTAACAGGATGATTCTTCCAAAGCACTAACACTTCTGTTGATGACGTTGTTCCCGTGTTAACCACCCGCCTGTCCAAAAGAGCTTCTGGGACAAGGTCATCATGCAGTAAACCAGTATCGTGAACTGTTGGCAAAGGAATAGTAGGAATGATTGCAGTGCCCAGTTTCTTTTTGAGACATGAAACATGAAACACTGGATGGATCTTAGAGTGACTTAGGAGTTTCAACCGATATGCCACAGGTCCAACTCGATCAAGTATCTCAAAAGGACCATAAAATCGAGGATGCAGCTTATGGAAGGGATGCAAAGAAAGTGACTTCTGCTGGTAAGGGACCAAACGAAGATAGACAAAATCCCCAATTGCAAATGATCTCTCAGTTCGACCTTTGTTTGCTTGAGTTGTCATTCGTTCTTGAGCAGCTGCTAAATTGGTTTTTAACAGAGATAAAATTCGAGTCCTGTCTTTCAAGCAGTGATCCACCATATCAATCTTTGTTGTACCAGATTCATAGAGTGGAATATGGGGTGGTGGCTGTCCATACACGACCTCATAAGGTGTCATTTTAGCTGCAGAATGATAAGAGGTGTTATAGCTCCATTCTGCCCAGGGAAGCCATGTCAACCATTTCTTGGGTTGCAAGCTGCAAAAACAACGCAGATATGTTTCCAGACACCAATTGAGAACTTCAGTTTGGCCATCAGTTTGGGGATGGAAACCTGAACTGAGACAGAGCTTGGAACCTTGAAGGTGAAAAAATTCCCTCCAAAATGCGCTGATGAATATTGGGTCTCGATCAGATACGATGGAAGTAGGCATTCCAAGCAATTTAAACACCTGATCAATAAAGACTTGTGCCACTGAATGTGCAGTATATGGGTGAGATAAGGGCAGGAAATGGGCAACTTTTGATAGTCGGTCAACGATGACAAATATAACTGATTTACCCTTGCAGAGAGGAAGGCCAGTGATAAAATCCATAGCTATATCAGACCAAATTCTTTGAGGGATTGGTAGTGGAGTAAGAAGTCCAGCAGGGGCAAGTATCTCATACTTATTCTTCTGACAAATATCACATCCAGCAATCAGTTCTTTGATATTGTTCTTCATACCCTCCCAATAGAAGGATCGGGATATCCGTTTATAGGTTTTGAGAAACCCTTCATGGCCTGCAGATGGAGTACAATGATGTTCTTCAAATATTCTTGTCCGCCAAGGACTTGTAGGACTAACAACAATCCGATTCTTATACTTCAAAAACCCATTATCAAGCTGGTATTTGAGCAAGTTTAATGGAGTCAAATCAGAGGATTTATGTAAAACAGCCTGAGACTTCTTTAAAATCCAGTCATCTTTTTCAACATGCCTCCGCAGATCATCTAGCCAAGACATATAAGGATATGATAAAGCAAGTAAATCACTATCAGAATCTGAGCAAGGTAGTGGAATTGAAGCAACATTGCCTTGATCAAGACTCCCGATCATGCTTGAAGCCATAGGAAGCGCATTAGCTGGATCCATAATTGAAGTAACCTGAGAATGTTCCATTCTGGATAATGCATCAGCTGCTTTATTGTCACTGCCCTTTCTATACTGGATTTCATAATCAAATCCCAGTAATTTGGAAACCCACTTTTGCTGGAAAGGAGAGTTAGCTCTGTTTTGAAGAAAATATTTGAGACTGTAATGGTCGGTTTGTATAATGAAATGGCTTCCCAGTAAATATGACTGCCACTTTTTAACTGCATGAACCACAGCTAACATTTCCCTTTCATATGCAGAAAGTGCCTGATTCTTGGGTCCTAAAACTTGACTGGTGAATGCAATAGGCCTGCCACCTTGTTGCAAAACTGCCCCTATTCCCACACCAGAAGCATCGCTTTCAATAACAAATGGTTTTGAAAAATCTGGCAATGCTAAGACTTGAGGAGACAACATTGCATTTTTCAGTTCTTGAAATGCAGCAGTGGCTGCAGGACTCCATTTAAACCCATCTTTCTTCGTGAGTTGGGTCAGAGGTGCACTGATTCTACCAAATTGAGGAATGAACTTCCTATAATACCTCGTTAAGCCAAGAAAACCCCTTAAGGCCTTCACAGAGGTAGGTAAGGGCCAATCTGCAATGGCGTTCAATTTAGAGGGGTCAGCAGCTACTCCATTCCGAGAGACAATATGGCCGAGGTATTCAATCTGTTGTTTCCCAAAAGCACATTTTGATAGTTTCACAAACAAGTGATGAAGTTGGAGGACACTGAGGGCAATACTGACATGCTGCAGATGCAATTCCCAAGAAGTACTATAGATCAGGATGTCATCAAAGAAAACTAAGATGAATTTCCTCAAGTAAGGCCGAAAAATCTCATTCATTAAGCTTTGGAAAGATGCAGGGGCATTTGTTAAGCCAAAAGGCATAACGAGAAATTCATAATGTCCCTCATGAGTTCGGAAAGCAGTCTTTTCAATATCTGCAGGATGCATACGGATTTGATGGTAACCGGATCTAAGATCCAGTTTAGAAAAATATTGGGCACCAAAGAGCTCATCCAATAACTCATCAATCAACGGTATAGGGTACTTGTCTTTGATTGTGAGGAGATTAAGTGCTCTATAATCCATGCACATCCTCCAAGTACCCTCCTTTTTCTTCACTAAGAGTACTGGAGAAGAGAATGGACTATGACTCGGCCTGATGAAACCTGATTCCAGTAACTCCTTGACACATTTCTCAATTTCAGTTTTCTGAAAAGGACCATACTTGTAAGGTCGAGCACTAGGGGGTTTGCATCCTTCCAACAAGGGAATTCTATGATCATGGTTTCTAGATGGAGGTAACCCAGATGGGCTTTGAAAAATGGATTGATACTTGGCTAGCAGTACTTGCAAATCACTATCTTGGGTGGCATTCAACTGAGACTGAGGAGATGGGACTGTCTTATCTGCACCAACTTGCAAAACAAATAGGGCAGCTCCCAAACAATGTTCCTGAGTCAATAACTTATCCATTTGTAAAGAAGAAATGGATTGAGGTTCTTGGGGCTGAGGGCTTGATATGGAAAAAGTAGTGGTGCCAATGACAAACTGCATAATCATCTTATCAAAATCCCACAGTACTGGTCCTAATGTTCTCAACCATTGGACACCCAAAACAATATCGCAACCACCCAAAGGAAGAGCATAGAAATCAAGCACAGCTGCATAATGTTGTATGCGAATGGAAACTTGAGCTAAACATCCAGTGCTAGTAAGGGATCCCCCATTTGCAATCTTCACAGTAAATGGATGTGAAGTATCGAGATGACCCTTTAATTTTTTGACCAAGGATATATCAATGAAATTATGTGAACTACCAGAATCTACCAGGAAAATAGCAGGACAATTTAATACTAACCCATTGATCTTCATTGTTCTGATAGATTTTGGGGCAGGAATTCCATAGACTGCACAAGCTGTTACCTCAGGCTCTTCACTGTCATCAGATTGATGTTCGATAAGGTCACCATTGTCATATACATCTATGAGGAGTACTTGGCGTTTGGGACCAGCACACACATGCTCTCGTGAAAACTTTTCATCACAGTTAAAACACAACCTATTCTTCCGTCGAAATTCAATTTCTGCTGCTGTTAAGCGTCGGAAATTCTCATTTCTGGAAGAATGCTCATTCTTTGGTGTGTTGGTGATGTCAGATAATTGGGTTGGCTTGAACTGAGATGCAGATGAAATGTTTCGAGAAAAAGATCGAACCTTTAATTCGGCTAGTTTGGCATCCACTTGTTGGGCGTAAGAAATGGCTTCATGAACATCAAATGGTCGCAGAAGCTTGACATCATGGCGAATTTCTGGCTTTAAACCCCCGATGAAGCAGCTTTTCAAGAGTCCCGGGGTCATCTCTACCGTGCGATTTGCCAATCTTCTGAATTCCATGATATAGTCCCTGAGCAATCCCGATTGACGAAGTTTTACCAAATTTTCAGTGCAATCCGTAAGGTCAGAAGAACCAAATTCCCTACAAAAGATCTTTGTAAAATCTGCCCAATTGGGATAATTCTTGACGCAGTTCACCCATTGAAACCATTGGAGGGCTTCGTTTTCCATATGAAAAGAAGTCATACGAACCTTCTTGTCTGCTGGAATATCAAAGTAATCGAAGTAATGTTCCGCCTTGTAAACCCAGCCGAGAGGATCGTCCCCTTCCTGAAAACGAGGGAAATCCAATTTGACCAAAGGTGGTCTAGGTTGAAATCCTGTATCGTGACGATTAAGATTCTGGGTTCTTGAATCATCCCGCAAATTGGGGTCAGAACGAGTTGCATCCGATGAATCTCCTGGAAAACCCATTTCACATTTGTCCAGAAAATCACGATGAAGCTTCTCAATTCGAGCATCCGAAGAATCTTGACGCCTTTCCATGGCGTCGAACCTTTGGAGTAGTGTGTTGAGAGTGATGTTTATCGCAACAAGATGATTCTGCGATTCCATAGCTCTCTTTGTTGATGTACGAGTCATACGGCAGCAGAGAAGGGATGGAGAAATCAGTACCGGCAACAATTAAAAAAAAACGACTAATGAGAGTTACTGGCTTGACATTTAAGATTCCATGCAAATACACATATTTGATCATGTTTTAAAAAAAAAACTTATCTCTTAAGCTATTTCCTCCAAATGTACAGATCATTAATATAATCTTAATAGAGTTATCCACGAACTCACCAAGGAGATTTTTTTAATTAATTTATGTGACTTGTGGCAAAAGCGTCCTATGCAGTTTAATTTTATTAATCTTTTGATTGCTTTTAGGGCATTCTTGCAACAATATTCGCATCGTAGTTGGAGAAAAATTTCTATGTATCTACGATATAAGTTGACTTGAAATTCTTAACAGATAAAACCTTGACACCTGGCAATTTCTTGTATTACAAAGTCAGCTAGGTTTTCTTCCAAAGTACTGGTTTTCAAGAAAATTGATCTAAAATCAAATGGTGTTTTATTCTGAAGTATTGGGTTTTGAAGTGCTTTTATCTAAAATCTAATGTTACCGAAAGCACTAGTGGAGCTAGCTACCGTGGGCTATAGCCGAGCCTGCAACTTTTTTTTTCGTCAAACACAACCACAATTGTTATTGGTGTTTTAAAAATTTAATTGTGCAATTCTAATTTTCTATATGTATAAAAAATAAAAAAATAAAATCTTATGATGAGTGCATAATTAAATTATTCCGAATTTGTTAAAACATTTTAAGATATTCCAAATAACTACCTAACGTTTTAGAAAATAAACGCTTGCTAGGTCACGTACATTAAGTCAAGACATCACTAATGTAACTGATTGTGTCATTAATGTTAAGTGATGGTATAATAAAAAACTGAAGCTAATTTTTACTAATACGCCATTTTAGAGTTTTGAATCCGTAAATTGACCCCCTTTTAGTCAAACTAAATGCCAATAATTTAGAAATATCCAGCTTCATAAATGACGAGAGAGTAAAATCCCGCTTCACCGCTGTCAAGGTCATCATCAAAATGTCAAGTAATTATTTAAATTGATTTATCTTTGCAGAACAATAGAAACACGAAACAGTAAACTTGGTCATGTAAAACAAAGGTATAAAATATCGGTAGTCCAAAAATACGGAAATTTCGATGAAAATATCGAGATATTATCGATATCGATAAAAATTGAATAAAAACTACAGAAATTGTATGAAAAACTTAGAAATTTTTATTGAAACTTTGCAGGATGTGTATTTAATCAATTATCTATTAGTTTATCACAAAAAATTAGAAGGAAATGCATTTCATGATAGATATAATTGATTTAAGTTGATTTTATAACGAGCTGACAAACATTGTGAGTAAAAAATATGTAGTAATTAATAAAAAAAGTTTAAACACACCATAATCATTTATATATAATGAATTAGTACAATATTTTACACTTAATACATTGAATGGTAAGATACATGAGTGACTTAGCACGGTTTAAAATATCGATAGTCCAAAAGCATGAAAATTTCGATAGAAATATCAAGATATTATGAATATTTTAAACCATGCGTAAAACTAGCAAGATCTTATAGAGCACCCAAACAAGGTTAAATTTTGCTATATTTTCACTTTTCTTTTTTTTTTGTTTTACACCCCCAAGAAAATCGACTATTTCGAATCGTACACTATCTGATAATTTGACGATGTGAGGTTCTAATAATACAAATGTACATCCAATTAAAACCTGTACAAAATTATAGCACTCAATCCATGACCAGTCTTCCAAAGGCTTCAACAACAGCCATGCGGAGGGGGGGCACCAACGGCTGCAAAATCCTTCCTGTAACTAGAAAACTGTTATTTCCGACTGTCATCAGGATTCAGAAACCACCTAAATTGGTCAATCAAGAACATAATCAGCAGCTGCATCCGGTGATCCGAGAACTAGGGCAGCTTCAGCGATTCTAAATGCCATCGTCGCTTTATAAGTTACCAAATCTGCGTTCTGCATGAGTAACTGAGCCCGTTGTCGTTTGCGTATAGCAAATTCCACAGATCTCTGGGCCGCAGCTTTCGCTTCTTCAACTTTATACACAGCATTCTGCTCTTGCATCGCATCTTGTTCTGCAGCCATAGCTGTATATCAATACAAGCTCAGATATACACTTCTCATATAATAAAAAGCCAAGCTGAGAAATCAGATCTTTTACAGAAACAAAACAGATAACACTTAAACTGGGGTAATAAAATCCATAAATTGCTCATTCCACCCACTTCTTTTTCAAACCCCTATTCGAATTACCTTTGCCCAAACCCGAAGTCAAGGTTTTATTTTCCTTCAGGGGGTGTAGCTCATGTTATATTATTTTATGCTTTCAAAAGTTTGTCCTTCTATGTAGCTTATAGGAAAGAAAATTTAAAAAAAAAGGCAGGATTAGCATTACGATGGATTCTACAAGCGACACTCGACAAAAATTGATGCGGGTACTTATAAAAAGTTCAATTGGTTTCAGAAGTTTGAGGCCTCACATGATATCAAGTGTTTGTTGCAGGCACTGGGAAGCTGATGAATTAATTAAAATTCAAGTGCCAATGCCATGTAGGCTACCCTGTAAATTTATATTAACAAGGATGGTAAAACTCACTGTACAACTAGGATTGTGCAATAAGAGATTTAAAATACCTTGCAAGAAACTCGGTTGTTTTCCTCTACCAACTTGACTTGGCTGTCGCTTGAATGATCTTCTCTTGCGCATGATAGGCTTTGGGTCTAGCAGAGATCTCTTCGACTGATACGCCTGTTAAAAAATAAAAATAAAAAGTTCAGCAATGCCAACAAACAACCTAATTATAAGAACTAAAAAATGCAGATCAGATTTACTCCGAGAACTACTCTACAACAACAACAAAGCATTTTCCCACTAAGTGGGGTCGGCTATATGAATCCTAGAACGCCATTGCGCTAGATTCTGTGTACTCCGAGAACTACTCTAGCAAAAGAAAATGAAGCATAATGTGGCAGGTACCTGGAACACCCTAAGCAGTGATGATACTCGCTTCTGCTTCCGTTTATTCGTCCAATAACTATATACAGCCTCTATTACATCCCTCCTTCCCATCTCCGGACAAAGATTTGCAGCTGGATTGTCATCAGAGAAATCATATGGTCTATAATAAAATGCCTTCTCGATTGCATCGACAATTAATTCAAAGTTATCCTCGGAAACATGGTCATCAAGTTCATCCCCAGCAACAAAGTCACTGTTGAACTTCTTCAGCCACTTCTCATCATCAGAGTCCATGTCATAATTCGCATTTCTCTTTCCCACGGCTCTAGACAACTCATCAACATTCATAGATATGTACGAATCGGGCCTGTGGAAAGGAGTACGGTGACCATCTGCATATCCTGGGACTTCATGCACACCGGGCACGGGGATGAACTTGACAGCTGGAGATGGGACAGAACGATCGGAGCACTCCTTGTAAAGGTCCTTGAAAATACACCAATCAGATCGATTGGGAAATTCTAGCTTCCAACCATGATCCCCAATATTATCCGCAGACCACGTTATAACATTCGTAAGACGGTTTTTAGAGCAGGGCCTCATTACTTTCTCTGCCTTGTGGGTGTAACGGGTTAATCCATCTTTCTTGATCACAAGAAGCCACTCTCCAGATGAAGAGGCTTCTAACATGACGGTTGCTCCATCTTCCCTGTAACATTTGCCCGCTTCAGTGATCAATATATTTGCCAAGCAACATGTAGAATCCAAATCCCGTGCTGATCCCTCCATGGTTGAACCGTCTTCTATCAGGTTACCTACAGGGGAAGTTGGAACTGACTTCCTACGCTTATTATTAGAGGCTACAGAAGAAAAAGGGTGGCCTTTCTTCCTAGAACTGATTAGCTCAGAAACTAAGGCTCCATTGGGCTTCCGAAAGGCAACCAGCGAAGTATTTCTAGATCGCCTTCTCCTCAATGAACTCCGCCTCTTCTGAAAACCACGGGAAGTTAAACTGTTCCTATACTGTGAGTTTCTACAGGCTAATTTTGGAACTCTTGCACCGGAATGCGAAACCGGTGTGCTTTCAACGCAACCCACATGGGAATCCAGCTCCCCGCTCGTCTTCCTCCTCTGCCTCCGAAAAAATCTCCGCCCATACATTCTATCCTTGGAACCACCTTCCTTCTCCACATCCGCGGTGGTGCGCTTCCTCTTTCGGGTATACACAATCCCATACATCTTCTTCTGTTTAAGCTCATCTGCCATAAGCTCATCTGCCAAAAGCTCATTACTTTCAGGCTTCTTAGCCACTGGAACTTTCGAAACGACGGGGGTTTGCTTCGAACTCCGGATGTGGTGGCTCCCGGGCCATCTCTTGGGCTTTAAAGAAACAACAGAATCACTGGCATGGCTTTTCATGACTTTGAGCCAGTCCTCATCGCCACGGTGGGCCCTCTCGAGCTTGGACTCGGATGACTCGGGCCAGAGGCGGCGGCCGGACCGCAAAACCCGAGCCCCGTCCACACCGCCCTTGGCCATCCCCATCCCGAAAACCCTCGTGGTCCGCCTCATCTCCACTGATGGCATTTCCGTGCTCAGATTCCGGAGCAGCACCACTCTGGGCGCACTCCTACTCCTCCTCCTCCTCCTCGACTCGCCGAGTCGCCTAGTAGATCTCCGAGTCGACTCAGTCCCAGACTCGGGGAGTGAGTACTCGGGGTCGGGGAAAACGCGGAACTCTATGCGCTCGGTCAGACTCGGGGTTGAACTCGGAACTCGGAGCGAGTTGGGTTCATTAATTACAAGAAAAAGAAATTAACAGATTTTTCCTATTATTTAGAAAAAATTATCAACAACAAAAAGAAAAGAAAGTGTTTGGCGGTTGAGAAAATGAATCAGAGAGAGAGAGAGAGAGAAATTAACAAGTACGATTAACAAGAAGTACACAACATCAACAGAAATACATACAGAGAGAGAGACAGAGAGGGAAAGACTAATTTACAGGAGACTCAAAACCAGATCTAAAACTAAGAGAGAGAAAGTAGAGAGAGAGAGAGAGAGAGAGAGATATTGGGTTTGAGAGAGGAGAGAGAGAAAGCGGGAGTTCTGGAGGGGCGGACTGGTATCGTCGGCTAGGGTTTATGATAAAAAGCCACAAGGGGAAAGAGGGGGGGAAAACCAATCGCCAACTCAACTTAACCGTTGGATGGAAAATGAACGGTTGGGATTGCGATTTATTTGTTGGTTTTTATAGGGATTCGATGGTTCCAATGAGAAAAAGGAGTAGAGAAAAAGAGGAGAGTGGGTGAGTGAGGAGAGAGAGAGGGAGGGGGGGGGGGGAAGAAGACTGAGACCGAGAGGAGAGGGCTGATATTTTACGTTATGTGGGTGTAATTACTGAAATGGCCTTTGATGTGGCGGGGGGATGGGGGGAATTTTAAAGGTTTGTGTGGGGTTGTTTGGTCTTTTTGCGGCCGTAGGGATTTCGCATATTTGGGGGTAAAAAGCGGCGACTTTTGCCCCCGTGACTTCGGGATTTAAACTTTGTAAATCGTGAATGGGCTAAATTAGAGAGATTTTTAATAAGGAAAATTAATGAAAAGGGTTTGAAAATTTTGAATTTTAATGATAAAGATAAAATAAAGGGTAAAGTGAATAGTATCATGTTTGACTTTTTAGTGTAAAAATATGATTTTTCGTTAAAATAAAGGGTAAAGTTGCAATTCTGGTTGGATCATGTTATATCCCGGTCCAAGCCCCCCATCATATCATGGGTTTGACTCCTCCGTATCACGATATTGTCTGTTTTGGGTTCCGATCCCGTCCTCACGATTTTGATTCGCTTAACTTCGGAGTTCCGATGGAATCCGAAACCAGTGAGCTCCCAAAAGGCATCGTCCTAGGTAGAGATGAGAATATACATATAAGGTTTACATGATCCACTCCCTTAGACGATGTGGGATGTTACAGGTCAACTTAAACTTGACAAATACAATTCGACTTTTAAACCTGTTGAGCATATTTTGTTTTAATCAAAACAATATTTTTATTCTAAACTACATTAAGAGGAAGGGAAGGGTTTTGATCAGAGAGTAGAGACTCACTAGGTTAAAAGGGGAATGCGCTATCCATCACTTGCAGAGCAAAGTTTTATTTTATTTTTTATTTTTTTTTGGAACAATGCAGAGCAAGTTAGAATGAGGTAAAAACTTGAAAGAACCAAACTTGATCAAATTCTTTTGTTGAGTTGGGTCGATTCATTATTTAATCATGTTTATTGTTTTTGTTTATTTAATCATCACAACCTAAAATTAGATTATGTTGAGTTGGGTTGAGTCGGAAGAATCGCCTTTTTTTCTCTGCTAAGATAATAATCATATTTATTATTTTCTTTTGATTTATTCACTATGATGGCCAGAATAGAGAGGTATAAAAAAAATAGTGTGTGCATGGATACAGTGACTTTAAATGTGCTTGAAATTACTAAGATTTTGAGGCTGATGGTTTTTGATATGTAAGTTTAGAAGTCCTAAATATTTGATGTGTTTGTTTCATCTTTCAAGATAACTATTAGATTTTGAAAGTAGGTACAAGTTCTTGAAATAAAACACTCAAAAAAAGCATTGATATTACCTTACCAACTCTTGGGTGGAAATTTTTTTCATAGAGCCAAGTATTCAAGCAATAACTCCACGTGTCATAAAATAAGCAGAGAGACTCGCCTCCTCTTGTATTATGACATGTGAAATAGCGGTTGAATGCCAGGTACTTAGAAAAATCTCTCCTCGCGAGTGCAAAGACACTACCACATAAACAGGTACCGAGCGAAAAAAGGCAGTCAGAGACTCAGAAACAGATGAATAAACTTGTGCAGGCTCCGCTCGAAAGACCCATATCTTAACAACGTGATTGTTCTATTGACGAGCTTTTCAAGCCGAACATACGACGAGATGCTCAATGACACATTGTTTCTTTTCTTCTATATGGAGGCTCATCAATATGATCAAATTATGAATTCTTACATCCCAAACCTTTGGGAAAATTGGGGGAAACTGTACATATTAAATTTCTTTCACCTACCCAGATTATTACTCTCTTGTATTCTCCAATCTTATTGTCCACATTTCGACAGTAATGCCCCGATAAAACGAAGCAATCGGCTTTTCCTTCAGGCTACCTGTCACGTACGAGCAAAGAAACACAGCTTTCCTCTAATGGACTTGTAAGATGTATTACTTAGGGTAGGTCTCAAAAAATAAACCATCTTACACTGTACAAAGGGTTAACTGCAGATGCCAAGCATGGTCAGCTCATTGCTTTATTGGACGTAGCTCTCAGTACCCTAGCGGACCAATGGTTTGTGATTCCGGCATGTCGACTCATTGCTTTATTGAACGAAGTTCCCAGTTACCCTCACCATCAATGAACCGTAATTCCAGGGAATGGAACGGTATTAGAGCAGGACGCTGAGAACACGTGAAAGCAAAAAACAATAAATAAAGTTAGTGACTCAACACTTACCCTATGGTGCTAAATTTTGAGAACTAACTCACACTAATGTCCGGCAGAGAGGCTCCAACAATAAAACCAGATTAATGTCCTAAAAGGTTCATCTCGTGTACACCAAAATGCAGAATGATATACAGCTACATATAGTTATAGAAGTACTTACTTGTGAGGAGGTAACAACTGTGATATTCATGTCTTTCGCGAGCCGATAAAGTTGTTCTTCGACATCAACGCTCGTAGCACTGCCAGTTGTTCAAGAAATAGAAAAGGAAAACGGAAAAAGAAGAAAATGTAAGAAAAAAAATTTGTGTAGAAAAGATATTAGATAGTGACAAACAAATTTGGGAGTTATGCCACATACTTGGTGCATTCATCAAGGATACCAAATTTAGGCTTGTGGAAAAATAAGCGTGCCTTCAAAACGTAAGATATCATGTCAGACAACATAGAAATCCTTGAAAGAAAATAAAACAAATTGCTGCTCAAGAAAAAGTTGAGACTCATATTATCATACCATGCCCAATCTCTGCTGTTCCCCAAGAGAGAGCGTGTCCTCCCAATTCAGATTCGCATCCCAACCACCTTCCTCCCTTTCCAAAAGATAACTCAATCGAACATTCTCCAGAATAGTTCTTAAACGCATGTCTAGAATATTGGTGTTGTCAGAAATTTCTTCACCTGAATTAGAACAATTAAAATCTTCAAAACCTGGTAGTTGAAAAGTCATTTATTTCCTAGGGTAATAGTTAGCACTTATATCTCATAATCCAAAATGAAACATATGACCCATATTAACCCACATCTATATAAGAGAGAAGAAATTTACGAAAGAAATTTACCTTCTCGATACAACTTCAATGCCCTTAACTCAGCCTCCTCACAAGATAGAGGATAGATAATTTGATCCCTGAGTGTTCCCAAACATGTATACGGTCGCTGAGGAACATAAAACACTCCACAACCAGAACCAATATCTTCCTTAACATGTTGTGACGGTTGAGAGATTCTTCCACTCGTGATGGGCCAAAGACCTCTAAGAACTCTAAAGACAGAACTTTTTCCACTCCCATTTGGACCTTTAAGAATCGCATACTTCTCAGTTGTAGATTCCACAGCAAATTTAAGAAATAGTAATATGTGAAAAAAGAAAACAACATTAAACACTAACCAGTAACAAGCAAGCTTTTCCCGGGTACTATATCACATGTTAACTTCCTGGCCAACATTTTCTGTGATGGGGTGATAATATTAACTTCAGAGAAGGTAATGGCATCTTCAGAATGAAAATCTCTCCCCTTAGATGGTGACAGAGTAACAGTTTCGGAAGCCCCTGCATAACCAACAACTATGGATGCATGAATGAAGAAATGTCAGATAACTCTAAAATAGCTACATTATTTTATTCTAATAGATTTATCTTATACAATACTAAAAGAATATTCACTTGGCAATTTAAACACACAAGAAGCATATACTAATTAATGACAAAATCAGAAAACAGGCTTAGACAAAGGTACATATGCACAATTCATCTATGCGGTGGTAAGATCTTGATATTTTTTTTCAAAAATATAGGTCATTTGTACATATGTTTCAGTCACAGAAGCCACCATCGCCCAAGGCATTAAGTTGTAAGTAGCATAATCTTGTTTGATCACTATACTTTTCTAGTAATGGAAAGTTCACAGCTCTAATGCACCAATACGATAAGTACTCTCTATCCCTACAAAATGCAGACTAGTGACTATATGTCAATACCCTGATACGCTTGTTTTTTATGCAAGATTGTCAGTTTACCATATGTTGGGCGATGAAGCATCAACACGTACACAAAATGGGTGTGGCGGAGAGGAGGATGCTTCGTGGGATGTGTGGGCACACGAGAAAGGATAAGATTGGGAATGAGGATATCCGAGGTAAAGTAGGAGTAGCAGAAATTGAAGGAAAGATGAGAGAAAATCGGTTCCGGTGATTTGGACATGTGCAAAGAAGGCCTACGGACGCTCCGGTTCGAAGATGTGACTACTGGACAGAGGTTCAGGGCCGAAGGGGTAGAGGAAGACCTAGGAAAACTTTGGAAGACACTCTAAGAAAAGACTTAGAGTACTTGGATCTAACGGAGGACATGACACAAAACCGAGCGCAATGGCGTTCTAGGATTCATATAGCCAACCCCACTTAGTGGGAAAAGGCTTTGTTGTTGTTGTTGTTGTTGTTGTCAGTTTACCATATGCTTTGTCCCATAGAAGCCAGCCACCATCTCGTAACAGGTAACTAATTGGAACATCAAAACTTAAAATATACACAAAAGGCACAAGTAATGGAGGTGTAGCAATAGCACTACGCTTTTTTCTTTTGGGTTGGCACATAGACTTTACCATGCATTGCTATCTGTCGAATTACATTGTGGGCCAAACTATGTAGGTTTAATTCTCATTAGAACCCACAATACCATTGGGCAAGAACAGGCACAAGAGTAAGTTTCTCTATTACAACCTGGATAATAGGTTCTAAATGGAAACAAACCTCTCACTAAGTAAGACTAAGGATGCCCACATATGAACCTTCCCAGAAGCCAAAATGTTGGGAGACACAAGCAGCAGATAACCTTTTTTTTTATCCATGGTATTCACAACTACAGAGAGACGCATGGAATGGATCTTAATTGCTACACTCAAAAAGATGGTTACCATCTGACTATGTAACAAAGCGCTCAAGAAAACCTCTCTCAATGGCCAAAAAATGTTATACCATTTGTAATTTGAATTCATAAATGTGGTTGTCATTGAGTGGGGAAGATGAAAATCAATAGGAAAATGATGCAACTGTGACATGATTGTCGAACATAGAAAACGTACCAGATTGTGCAACATCTAGAAGCTCTTCAAGCTCAAAAATTCTGTTGATGCTGCCAGACAGTTCAAGGAACTTCCTATGCAATTCCAGAATGTCGCCGAAAGCTAAAAAGCTTTGAGATACAACAGATGCTAAGAAACGCAATGCATGTGCCAGCTCACCTGAAAGTGTTATAACATGTGAGAGAGGAGAGATTATTATAAATGCATCTATATAATAAACCCACCCTCTTCTCAAAAATAAATAAACCCACCTTGGGTGGATATCAATGCTCGGTCTCCCTTGTGTTCCATGGCATATAACAAGCTCAGCCCCCACGTCACATTATGTGGAAGTTGTTTTGTGGTAAAATCATCCAGAATACCAAACAACCACTTCTTCTTCAAAAGAGATGAGGAGTGATCAAGAAGCTCCTTGAACTTAGATTCAACCATCTGTTTAGTAATATAAATGTGAATCCGTTAAATTAACTTACCATGCATACATAAGTGGGCACTCAAAATACAAACATTGCAGAATAACGTTCAAATTTATTTCTAAACTTGCATTAATTTCAAATTTTGGTAATCAATATAACTGAGTCAGAGATGAAACAACTCCTATATATTGTCATTTGGAAGAAAATAGGCATTTGATTTGTTTTTCCTTCCTTCATTTTTTTTTTCAAGAATGAAGGGATACCGAAGAACACTTTATGAAGACAGTATGACTTGCACCATTTCACTTTATATATGATATTATGATTTGGACCAAGATTGAGGATTTCAAAAGGCTTACAGCTTTTTCCCTAGAACCACCTCCAAAGAAAGCAACAGACTCAGCATGAGCACGCAATCTTTCATGCATAAACCTAATTCATGAGAGATATCATATCTGAGATTCGCATTACCGCAAATGACTCAACATCAGCAATATAGGAATCAGAAACTAAAGTTACCTGAACGTTCCTTCAAGTTGTTGTTCTTGACTCACTAGATCACCAAATTCAGGGGTAACAGCCCTCAGAAAACCTAGACCCAGTAACATATAAGCATATAATATAGCAACTCCCCTCCGCCCCGTCAAAAGCTTCATTCTCCAGGTGAACCTTATAATACCAGTAGCACACAAAAGTAAGAACCAAGGATAGAAGAAGCTAGTCCAACTTTCAGAAACTTCAACAAAGGATAATAAAAGAAACCGAGCCTTGCACAAATTTCAACATGGCTAAAGAGCTCAGAGCTCACCAGAGAATGTCCACAGATGGCTTGACCATTCCTGTAACCAGGCCCGACAAGTCAGAGGTTAACTTTTCTAGGTCCTGAGTAATTCTCTGATCTGCATCTATCTTCTTACTTGACACGTGGAAGACCTACAGCGTATATGTTGACAGAATTGAATATCATTCTCGTACTTTTGACTAAACAGCTTTAAAAAAACATACAAATTGCTGCCAACTGAACAAAATAATATGAGCATGTTAAAACATTTAAGGCTGCTAGACAACTTCAACCAACAGTTTTCTCAAAAAATAAAAAACAAAAGGAAACACTTTAAGAATTAAATGAACATCAAAAAGACCTCCAAGAAAAAAATAAAAAAATAAAAAACTGATCAAATAATTTCGGTAAGGCTACCTTGTAAAATGCATTATTTCTCAAGTAGTTCTTGAGTAAATGTTGAGTTAAACGGATCCTCCACCCAAGAGCCAGCCTGGCTGTCAAGTGCCTGTGCAACAAAAACATAATTCGTATTACCATAAGAGCATTGTCATTTAGTTCCTTCGCAAGCTTTAAACACGCATGTAAAGAAACATATGCTAAGAGAACCCTCAGGTTGTGGCACACATGTAGTCCTGTGATTAGACCCCCTTCAAGGATCATCCCTACAAATGATAAGCCAAATCGGATAGGTGAGTCATGTTTGTCTGACACTCTATGTTCATCAACCTATTTGACCACAATTAGGTGACCAAGAGTTTCCAATATGGCTGACCTAGTGAAGGGGGCCCAATAACCTAGTTGACTACGCACAGAATGGGACCAACAATGTTTTCCTCTTTTCCTAAATTGAGGTTCCCTCTCTAGAATTTTTTTCTACGGACTAAGAACACAATAGAAAAATATTATGGTTCAGCTTCAACATCTACACTAAAGTAAAACAAAAAGTGAACTTTTTCCAACAAAGCTCAAAAACTATAAATAATTGAACACAAATTTATGTTTAGATAAACAAAACTAGGGAAAAAAAATTCAGACAAATCTATGTGGTTTAGAACGTTTTACATTCTATTGAGTAATGAAACTACCTTAAAGAAGGTGCAACGAAGGACGATGCAGCACTCTGAAGCACACTAATGCCAATTAGACGAATAAAGGCTGCCTTATCCTGCTCCAATACAAATTTCACAGTGGTTCCTGCATAAAATAACCACACATTGGCCATGGAACAGAGAAGTTACAGGAAAGTGTTCAGTTTTGGCGCTCACTTGGGGCTTCTGTTGTGTTTCGTTTTAGCATTATCTAGCATTTGTATTACTGCTCTGATATTAATTTCTATGTAGTAGCCATACTTGAAACATTAGTGTTTCAGCAGTAGTTAAATTAAGAAGATAAATGACATGTCTACTCAAATAAATAACTTATAATTAAATTAACCACAGGTTACTCAAATATTCTTGTGCTTACTAAAGGAAGAAGAATACCATTTAATGAAGCAATACGATCTGAAATCCATGTTCTCGTTACCACAAGAAGAGCAACCGCAAGCAGTTGTGCTCCTTGTTTATCAAGGACTGTGGGGATCTGGACAAGTGGTAAGGAGTTCAATAAAATAAATATAGCTTCACGATCTTAGAAAATGGTCAGAAAATAGCATGATATAAATAAGGTATGATGGGCAAAGGCAAATGCAGTGTCCACATTAAGAATGTATCAGTAAGAAGTGATACCTAACAAACAAACATCAAAGATACAATAAAACAGGACAGAAGACTTCTAAAAGATCTGATGGCCCCTCATGTCCCCTATATTGATTTCATGCCACGTGTCCACCTACTTAACTATAACGTATCTTGTTAACCTTCCATAAAATTAGAAAAATAAAAACTACATTTTAAAAAGAGAAAAAAAAACCTAGCAGCTACCACCGCAATCGCCCACCCAACCCCGACATCCACCCAGTGCAATCACCCACACCACCGGAGGCAACTCCCTCCACTACCTGCCGCCAGCCAATGTGAGGGCCCCAACAGAGGGAACGCAATAGACGGGGACAGATGATACTTGCATATAGTTAAAAAAAGTACAAGAGACTGCAACTATGTAAAGTCCTATACCCTAAGAGAACAAATCAACAATTTTCATTTAACAATCCGTATATCTTCATATATATTGAATTTAAAGTGATTTGAGAGAATTTAAATGTCACTTTTTGGCCAACAGAAGAACTTTCACATAACAGCCATCTGTAACGTGATTAGAAGTAACAGTATAAAAACTCACCAGTACTTTGAACATAGCTGCTACTCTCACTGGCAAAGCTCGAGGTGGCCTTTGGAGCTGTGGAACAAATGGAACTATGGCACACTGATCCTCAGAAGGAGACACTGCTATCACCTCACTAACGTATGATTGTGCCTTCGAATTTGAGATTGTGGAATCCTAGAATTGAATTAACAAACAAATTTGTTAAACAGCTGGGTAAATATAAAAGGCATTATATCTAACACTAACATAGAAGTAATAAAAGTAAAAAGTAAAAATAAAAAAAATTGAAAAACACGGACCATTTTAATTGTGGTGAATGCACGTTGAACTGTCATTGCATCACTCTGCCTGTTTGACTCAGACAACATCGTATTTCTCCCACCTTCATTAAGGAGAGAAGAATCCTCCCTGGAATAGTACGGGGAAATTCTAATAAACAATTCTCTAGTATTTTCAAAATTAGCAGACACAAATAGTGCAAGATAAAAAAAAATTGCAGTCCAACCTTTTGACCTGAACACTCCAACCACCTTCACCATCCAAGGACAACACCACATCATGAAATGCAACTAGTGCTGGACGATGTGAGATAGTAATGCATGACGTTCCCATTGCTCGAACTTTAGCACAAAAACGTTCCTCCATGTCAGTTGTGACAGCACTCGTGCACTCATCAAGAATTGCAAATTTAGGCTTATGATAAAAAAGTCTAGCCATCCCCAGTCTTTGTTGCTCCCCGAGAGATAATTCATCACCCCAATTTATCTCTTTCTCGGGTGGATACCGGTCTAATAAATACTCAAGGTCAACCTTCAAAACGGAACACACAAATTCCATCCAATAATTATGACAGCTATAAAGTTCCAATAAAACCATCAGAATATTTAAAACACATATATATAAGGAAATGACAAGGGCGAAAAGGATAAAACGGGAAAATCACATTTCTCAATAACTCCACCATTCCACTGCGTGTGAGTGGTTCAACCTCTTCATCCGCAGTAAGAGGATAAATCAACTGATCCCGTAGTGTTCCAACAGCTGTGTACGGTCTTTGTGGTACATAGAAAATTTCTTTATTGAGATCAGTTCCAACACCAGGTTTCACAATATGGCCAGATACCAAGGGCCAGAGCCCTCCTAGAACTCGGAAAAGTGAGCTCTTCCCACTACCATTTGGACCTTCAAGAAGATTTCCATAAAGTATAAGTTCAATGTATTTTCCAACACACTCAGAAGTTCAATGTGTCAAAATCAGCAGATACTTTGATGGACACACACTCACTCATCCATCTAAAGTAGAGCATGTAAGAATCAGCAGATACTATTTTCTGGTCGAAAAATCAGCAGATACTTTGACATACACACAATAGGGCTTGAAACACTATTTCTGCACTCCCCTTGACCAAATCCACCCATATTAGGATTACTCATTAATGGTTGATCAAGTTTGATATGTTCACTTTCTGAAAAAAGAAGTTACAGTCCTGGAGAGGAACTTTAAGAGGGGAAATGCACTTGGCACATACCTAATCACGTAGCTGTAGAAGAATACGTACAAACCCAAAATGAGGGATATGAGAAATGGTGCCCTTAACTAGCGCCTACTTGTGGATGGAGGCCAAATTTGATTAAACCAATGGATGCTTTGTAATCCAGTAATCAGTAGTTACTTCTAGTTAACTCTCTTATTGAAGGGAGAGACTTATATCCCCACAAACAGAGTTGGACTCCAAGCCTCCGAACTATTTTTTTCATTACTATGAAACCAAACATACTGATATATTGGCAGCATTTTGAGTACTGGAGTTCCACTGGAGGTCCTCAATCCCAATCATAGTTTTCTTACAAGCCCCACCCCACACTCAGTTAAATAATACAACTTAGCTAGACCCTACCCTTCAAACAACCTACTAGACAAGACCCATCATAACTACCAGAGAAAAAATCAATGTTCCAAATGGAGAGGCTGCCAAACCCTATACATAAATAATATCATGTAAAAACAGATATTTTTCTTTTCCACTTAATAATGAAATTGAGCAGATGGTGGCAAGAAACACAAAAGATAAGAATGAATGATGGCAAAGAGATAGGAGACAAGTACAAATAATACGAGGTGGCACCATATGAAAATAACCTTGAGTCCCAGTACTTACCTGTAATCAAAAGATTAGATCCTGATTCGACCCTAAGTGACAAATTATCCACCAAAACATTACCCGTGGGTGTGACAACCTGGACGGTACCTTCAATATCAAACCATATAATGCACAAAAATGGTACAACCAATGTAGAAAATTCAGTAAATTATACACACCTTGACACCTGCAAATTCAATGTAATCAGCTTGACTAAAGCAATTTCTCGTCCCAGAAGATTTACCATTAGCCACACTTAGCTCTCTTGATATGGCCAATAATTCATGAATGCGATCGGCGTAACCACTGTAGAAAAAGAAAAAGGAGTCAAATTTGAAACAGTTGGGCACAGGACATGCTTTATGACAATACATAACCATAGAAGACCACTTTGAGTGAAATCTCATATTTATAAGAAAATAAAATGCAACTTATCCTATTCATAGAAAGAGTTTCGTTATGGAAATTGCAAGAGTTAGCAGAGACAAATTTCTATTTACAATCTACCCAATTACCTGAGCCGATTTAGCTTTCTTGAACTTATCGAAAGAGTTCCCAAAGACTGAAATAGTGAGATTATGACACTAGTATGATATCTTAAATTGCTTAACATCTCTGCACGGCCTAAAGTTGAAGTGTCGGGCCTCAGATGTCCCGAAAAGAAAGGCTCAATAATCAGTATAACAGCAACTGTAGCACCAAGATACTTCAATAGAAAGTCTTGAATCATGCCAAACCACCAATGGTCATGAAGGACAACACGCATATGCCCAATCAGTGTCTCAAACTTCTTCTTAATATGAGATTCTTCTCTATTCTCCCCACCATAAAATGCCACACTTTCTGCATGGGTCCTTAATCGAGAATGAAGCTGCCGGTACTCCCCTTCCAATTGCTGTTCTTCGGACATTAGTTTCCCAAAAGCAGGAGAAAAATTTCTTATCATGGCCCCAGCCCCTAATACATATGCCTGAAAGGTATCACAACACGTTCAGCTGGCAAACTACAAAAGTCACTATTTACCATCTTAAATTGCAAGTTATGAGAAGGTGATCAGATTGTGCCAAGACATCTATATATGTACCCCTGATAAGATTCAAAATCAGTGCAATAGATAAAGGTCGTACCCAGTGCACAAGGCTCCCGCTTTACGCAGGGTCTGGGAGAGGTGAATGTCGGCTAGCCTTACCCCCATTTTATGGAGAGGCTGCTCCCAAGTCTCGAACCCGAGACCTACCGCTCATGGGCGAAGGCACTTGCCATCGCACCAAGTGCGACCTCTTAAAATCAGTGCAATAGATAATTACCAATATCCAGAAGACATATTTTGGACTGGCATATGAACACAACCGCCAAGTATAAAGTACACCATCAGTGACAGCTGTTAAATCATCCTGTACAATTTCACTCAACTCTGAACAGAACTTTGGCACATCACTTGCAATTCGCTGTTCAGGATTTGTTATGCGACCATCAACATGAGACATTTTGTAGTACGCAATATTCTGTGATTCAAACAAGAATTAAACACAACAAAAGAAACCACAATACAAAGAGAAAGCCAAAAAAAAAATTAATGCATACAAAAAAAGATTGATATTTTCTTGGTCAGCTTAGGGTGAGCAACAAAACAAATTAAATCAAATTTGCATATTTTTTATGAAACATGAGTGCCATCTGTTTGGCTACAGCTAAAGATTGTTGACCATTTTATTCCAAATGAAGATCAAAAGTAAAAGCGATCAAACTCACATGAAAAATTAATATAAGACCATACAAGAAAATTGCACCAGTAAAATAAAATATAACCAATGCTAAAAGAAACTATATTCACTATAGTAAGATTCAAGTCGCTTGGGTGTCTCATTGTTGATGACTTCTTTACAGTTCTTCTGTTTCTCAATGTAATGGCACCAGTATAATAAAATACAACCAATGTTACTCATAATCTAATTTAATCAGTTATGAAATTGATATGGTTACCACATTCGTTGAGTATAAAGATGTGAAGCCATTTGAAAGAAAATGCAGAGAAGCAGATCAAGGTGAAAGGAAGATTAACTCGCAACATACTATCAGGTAATAAAGATAATAATAAGAAAAACCATATTCCAATATCATTATAGTAAAAATAACTACCTCAAAATAATGGGAATGGATAAGTTTTGTCAATATTTTTCTGAACCGCAGACTTAAGGTTCCTGTGATGTACTTTGAAGTAGAATGCATGGTTGATACAAGAAAACATAATAAAATATTTTCAGAAATCAACCGAAAAAATAACGGCGCACGTCGAAGGAAAGCTGCACGGAATAGAAATCCTTGGACTTTTGCTAGTCTGTTGCTCAAAGCAGTTCGCAACACCTGCAAGTAATACACGTGGTGAGATAAACATAGATACTTCAAACTGAGAAGACTGACTCAATACATGCTAAAAAATATAGGTGTTTCATAAAAGCACGAAATCGAAATTTAGCTTGCATTGCATTAAGAGTCTCTTTTATTCACATCTCGTCTAAGAATTAATAATACATTAAACCTTATATTTTAAACATCTAATGATCGTCCTCCAATCAATGTTATAATATACATATTTGTTTCTTATAAAAGTACAGGTGCATGTTATTAGATTGTACAAGGAAAATGGGCATGCAAAAGGTGTGCAAGTATATGCATACATGCTTGTTTGAGTGTACTTAGGTAAAAATCGTCAATCGAAATATCAATGTAAATAATATCATGTTAATGAAGTGGGGACCACTTGCAAGACAACAAGGCCAGCTTTTGGATATCTCCATAGATCATACACTTAAGTATGATATACTAATATGGATCAGTTACATTTATATATATATATATATATATATATATATGAAAGACTTTTTCATTAGTAAAACAATAAACAATACAGGGGGCAAGTTGTCCACAGGTGTAGCTATGAGATGCTAGCTAGTCAATTGAATAAAGACTGCAAAACAGAGCCAAACAACATGGCAATCATACAATCTTTTGATTTGGTAGTGTTTGGTTTTTGGGGTTACAATTACATCAAGGAGCAGTCAAAATCTGTACTTTTGGGTTTGAGTTTCTTTTACAAGAAAAAATTCAACAAAGTTGATTTAACAAAATGTTCAGCAACTATGCTTACTTTTAATGCTGATAGCACAGTAAAATTCTTCAACTTGAGACTCCTAGAAGCCCTAATGTGATTCTAAAGATTCTTTACATTTCATTAACAGTTTTTTATTGCCAGGCCACCCAACTCAACTACAAAGCCAATTCAACATAACTATCCTATTTACAAATACTAACACAACCACCATTAACTTTTATTTTCATAGGTCAAAACAACTTTGAAAAGATGATTCACCTAACCAAGTGTTAAAAAAGGTCGTACCCAGTGCACAAGGCTCCCGCTTTACGCAGGGTCTTCTCTCAAAAAAAAAAATTATTCCTGTTACTCCTCTTCCCCTGTTCCTTAAAAAATTATTATATCTGTCTCCATCCACGCCACCCAAAGATTGCTAACACAGCATATCTCCCTAACACCATACCCCTCTTTCTTTCACCGAATAATAGTTCAGAAGCATTTTTTTTATATGCACAGCAATAAGACGGTCTTTTCTGAACCATATTAGAAGTATTCACCCTCCCATCAGCCATAGTCTAAAGCTCAAGTGTAGATGGCCTTGAGGCGCGCCGGCCTCAAATGCTCCAAAGGGTGGAATCAAATACTTTCGTGTGTCCCCATAATTGGTGCTATTCAGAGGCCATCTAAGTGAGTGTGCCATAAATGTTCAAGTGTTTACCCTTAACAGCACCAATTTGATAACTAATAATGTAATCCTTCAAGGTTCAAATGCCAACAGTAAGTTAAAAACTTAAAAGTTTGTTGGAGCTACAGTACACAAAAACTGTCAGCTAGGAAACACACTCGGTAAATGCTCAAAAGTCTGGAATCAAACACTCAGGTGTGTACCCGTAATTGGCCCTGTTCAGAGGCCATCTAAGTGAGTCTGCTATCAAGTGCTCAAGTGTTTACCCTTAACAATGTAAGCCATCAAGGTTAGAATGCCGACAGTAAACACTTGAATGTTCAAACGTGTGGAGTCAAATACTCAGGTGTGTACCCGTAATTGGTGCTATTCAGAGGCCATCTAAGTGAGTGTGCCATCAAATGCTCAACTTGTTTACCTTAACAGTAACACTCATTAATAGAATAAATGTGGTATAATTCTGGAAACGGGGTTGACTTATGAAATTTGAGTTGAAATAGTCACTAAAGATTATTACCAACAAACCCTATTATGAAGAGAAACTCAAGGTGCTTTTCTTCTGTCCACGAGGGGGGGTGTATTTGGAGCTTGTCCAAGGTTTTTGTATAGTCATATTATAGAGTAATGGGCATTATCCACAACCAAAAACAGAAAACAGAAAACAGAAAGGGTATTAAAAATAAACGACAAAGTAAATCGAGCTTTTTTGCATATAATGTTTACAAACCAGAAGCTTACCACTATGGAGAGTAAAGATAAAAGATCCCTCACACCCATTTGGCCCATCTCAGATAAGAGAATTGCAGCAAGGACATGAAGAGACTTCAATCCCCCTTTCTTACGTGGAGGTTTCTTTAACTTGTGATCGTTCAACAAGGCCTTCTCCGTTATTTCTTCACTATCATTAAGCCCATTGTAATGACCATGAAAAGCATGTTTTTTATGGTTTAGTCGCGATTGAACGTATGCAGCCGTCCCACCAGCAACTACGATACCAGTGGCAAGTAGTAAAGTTTTCCTGTGCAGCAATAACATTAGCACAATGCCATATCCACCTTCGCATATTTTTCTCAAATCATACAACATGAACTGCTAAAATATATTTATGCCAATAGGAATCACAAAACGCAGAATTGCAAAATTAAAAGAAAAAATTCAAAATTTATAATCCGGTACAGAATTCCACATTAAAACATCAAATTAAGACAGAAATCTCGCAGAAAATCGGATCTAGCAACACCCAGATACCAATTAATCAAAAACCAAAAACCCATCAAAATTAACCCCAGAAATGAACCATGCCAAAATAACTAAATAGTAAAAAGCTGATGAAATTGTGTAAATACAGTGGAGAATGTGGAACTAAGAGTCGGTTAATACTGAAAAGCTTCGATACAGATTGATCAATTGATCGAATAATACCTCCTCGACGCCATGAAATTGCGGCCATGCTCAGTCAATTGCAGCAGCTGAAGCGATGGCATGGCTGAACCAGTGAAGAATTAAAGATTCGGAAGCAATAACCACAACTGAGCCGGCGGGCGGGCGGGCGGGCGGGCGGGTGGGCGGGCGGGGTGATTTCAGCTTCTTCTTCCTCTTATTCTGCTCTGTTTCGACCTCTTCGACTCCCGAGCTCCATCCAAATCCAAACAGACCGACATATGAAAATTGGGAAATTGACCCAGACCAATTGCTAAGAAATTGTGACGTATGATGATCATGTATGATGCATGAAGCCTAGGGAAGAGTAATGCATTTCTTTGCGTGGACAGTTTGTCTACCCTACCCAACCAACTGGGTCCTCCGCCTCTCACTCGACCTTCAAATTCCACCCCACACGAAGTTTTTTCGTCCGAAATGGTTTTTGGTTAGGAGTGAGGATACCCGTCGGATGAGGATTCCATTCTTAAATCAATATATTGTACGGTTAAAAATTATTATAATTTTTTTATGGGTAAATTACATAGTAGCCCTTTAGGTTTGAGATCTATTACAACCTCATACAACATCTTTAAAACATTTCATTTTCATATCTCAAGTATTATTTTATTTCAAAATAATACATCCGTTGCATTTTTCGTCCATTGATCTGTTAAGTGCTGACGTGGCTACCACATTTATACCACGTGGCTGCCAAATGTATGCCACGTGGCAAAAAAATAATTTTTTTTTTAAATCTTAATCTTCTAAATTTACAAAAAAATTAAAAATAAAATTAAAAAATCCAGATCCCTCCCCTAAAGCCCCCGTACCTGAACCCTGAACCAAAAAAAAAAAAACTCTGAAACCTGATCCCATTATCCCCCCCCCCCCGGCAACCTTGAACCAAAAAAAAAAAAAAACACGTCTGAAACCCCGATCCATTACCACCCCCCTCGCTGCAAAAACCCAGTTCCCATTATTCAAACCCCAAATCCCATTAATCCCCTACCAGATCGACCCGCACCAACCTGTCCACTACCAAATCCCACCTCTGAACTACACCACTGCACCACCATCAAGCATCAGACCACCAACCACCGATTTGTCCAACGCCTTGAACCAGTCTCGCAACCTGCTTGAATCTCCCGCGCCAACCCATCGCCTAGATCCGATTGACCTAAGATTGCATGCCCGCTGCTCCATCGCCATCCTTGTTGCACCGTTTATGTCCTGCATCATTGCAATCGGCTCTCGTCGCCGCCATCCACCATCACCCGTTCCCATTTAAAAAAAAAAACCCAGATTGCCTAGTTCCCATTTAAAAAACCCTAGATCCCATTATTCCTCCCCCCAACAAAAAAACCCAGATCGCGTACCTGGCGAAGTCCGACGGTCCGCACCCATCCTCCACCTCCTCCTCTGCACCTAGCTCCACCTCCTCGGGGAAGATGAAGATGGGTTTTTTTTTTCCTCTCTTGTTCTTCTGGGTTGCAGGTTGTGTGGGTGGGTTGCGGGTTCAGCTTTTGATTTTGGCTTTTGGTTTTTTTTAAAAAAAAATTAAAAAAAATTTTTTTGCCACATGGCACAAACGTGGCAGCCACGTCATCACTTAACGGATCAATGGATGGAAAATGTAACGGATGTATTATTTTGAAATAAAATAATACTTGAGGTTTGAAAATGAAATGTTTTAAAGATGTTGTATGAGGTTGTAATAGACCTCAAACCTGAGGGGCCACTATGTAATTTACCCTTTTTTATTGAAAATTGAATATAAACAAGATTTGACGAAAACTGACCGCATCATATATGATAAACAAATGTAATTAGAGGACCTTCAGAATTCTCACAAAGAGGATTTGGTGAGAATCCTCTCTCTTTAGTTAGCGTGATATAAGGTTAGGATTTGAGAGTTAGGGTGTGTTGTACTAAACTATGTCGAATTGAACTAACTTTTAGGATAGAGCTGGACTAGTTAAATATTGTAGTTTTTGCTCCGTTGTATTAAAAAATAATTTGTTCTCTAAACTTTTTAAGTTATTGTCAATTTTAAACATGAACTTATATTTCAACTAATTATCCTCTGAATTTATAAATATCCAATTATAAAAGTGGATAAAGCATTGTTTTCCTCTCTTGGCCCAAAATTCAAACAAAATAAAAGAAATTAAACAAAAAAAAGACATTGCTTCATCTATCACTTATAACAAGCCATTATTCTTGAATAATGACATAATATCATTTTATTATATAATGTTAAAAATTAAAGATTATTGAGTAATCTGAAAATGAACAATGATTAGTGATTATAAGAGATTAACCCGTAAAAGTTATTTAAATAGTCAAACTAATTGGTAGACAAACAAACCCATATAAATCATTTATCTTTTTAAAAAACAATGCTAAACAAAATAAAACAAACCCATATAAATCATTTATCTTATTAAAAAAACAATGCTAAACAAAATAAAAAAGGAAATACGAACATTAAGAAAAGCAAAAATAAATTAAATTAAAAAATAATTGAAATTATTTTTCAGATTAAAAGAAATTAAAAAAAACATTGCTTCATCCCTCGCTTATAACGAGCCATTATTCTTGAACAATGACGTAACATCATTTTATTATATAAATGTTGAAAATTCAAGATTATTGAGTAATCTGAAAAATAAACAATGACGAATGACTCTAAGATATTGAACCGTAAAAGTTATTTAAATAATTAGACTAATTGGTAGACAGACAAACCAACATAAATCATTTATCCTATTAAAAAAAAACAATGCTAAACAAAATAAAAAAGAAATTGTTTTTGGCACTCCAAAAATCTCATTCTACACTCTAAACTTTCTGTATTTGGAAAGAAAAATACACTTGTGAAGAGTGTAGAATGAAATTTTTTTAGTGCGAATAACACTTCCCAATAAAAAAAGGAAATACGAACGTTAAGAAAAGCAAAAAAGAAAATAAATTAATATAAGGCTGAAAAAATTTGTGCAGAAAAAGGTTAAAAACGCATACCTCAATAAAAAAAAAGAATAATTGGGAAAATAAAATAAAAAAATTGGAATAAAATGAAGCACCCGAGGAAAACATAAAGAAAAGAAGTGAAAAGCATAGAAGGAGAGAAGGTACATGTGATTTCCTGCTATGATACGTTTCCTGCTTTGCATAAACGAAATAAAAATCAAATCCAATTTTTCAGTCGTTAATGATGGGTACCAAATTCCTACACTGGGAATTCAACCTCAACAAGCATAATAATGGATGGAGATAGAGGAAGAAGAAGCACTGAGAGTGTACTTGTATTTTTTTTAATGTATTTTTTATCAAAATACCGTTACAAACGAAAAGAGACTATCGCTCCATTTAAAGGTGCTAGACCCCAGGGGTAGCCACTCAGCAATCCACTAATAGAAAGGACAAAATAAGCAAAATTAGCTAAATAACTAAACCTTCAGTGATTAAGAAAAACCACTTATTTTAGGCTCCTAACATTACCTTCCCCTTACAACAACCTTGTCCTCAAGGTTCAATTTGAAACTTAGGATATGCAGACTTTAATTCATCATAATCTTCCCAAGTTGCATCCTTAAATTCTTGGCCTGCCCAATGGATGAGCAATTGAACTCCAGCCGTTTGCCCCTTCTTGTACATCCTCCTAGCTATCACAACTTGTGGAACTTTGGGTAGTATTTCCCATTTTGAACTTCTGGTAACTCAGTAATTGGTTGCACCAATTCCCTAATTTGTTTCTTTAAACATCTTACATGGAAGACTGGGTGGATCTCTGTGCCTTCAGGAAGCTTAAGCTTGTATGCCACTGGTCTAATTCTTTCCAATATTTCATAAGGCCCATAAAACTTAGGAAATAGCTTGTGGTGCGAGTGAGCATTTAGTGCCTGTAATTGGTATGGTACCAACCTGAGATAGACCATGTCACCCACTGAGAATTCCCTTTCAGTCATTTTCTTGTTAGCCTGCATCCTCATTTTGTGTTGAGCCATCTTTAGGTTAGTCTTGAGTATGGCAAGTACTTTATCTCTGTCTCTCATGTCACGCCCCGATCCCGACATACGTCCAAGATCGACACATGACGTCACTAAATGCCCGTAACTCAACATACCCTGCCTTTATCATATGTACCAAGTATAATTCAAGATCCAGATGCATGATAATTTTTCGTACACTTTATGGCTGCATCTAACCTCCTCGTTAGACTACCTACGTACCCTCATTAGGGATCAAGCCATTCATAGTTCGTCATTCATTACACCTCGACGTTTATCACAATACGTTCAAATCGAAAAGCATAGCATTCCTCAATCAATTATTAGAACTTAACAAGCATGAATTACTAGATTCATGGTTACATAACAAATCCACATGACATTCAAGGTTTCCATTCCATCCATCATATAAATCACTATGTTTTCAACGTGATATCTCCATCCACAGCATGTAACTTATCCAATAACCAACGAAGGACAATATTATTCTTAAGCCACATTGATCACTAAATAATCATAATAATAACAATCATATCCAATGTCATTCCATAATTCCCGTCAATTAATCCCTTCATAAATCAAGGATGCATGATCTTAGCATTTAACTACGTTAATCAATCAATAAGATAACATACCATTTCACCAATTCAATTGGAGAACTCTATATAATTCCCTACTTGGGTTATGAGTAATAACATGGTAATTCTAATTTATATTCACAAGGTCTATGGATAATTCTCATTCGCTCGAATCTAGGGTTCTAGACTAACCTTTTTGAATGTGCAAGAGTAAGGATTCCGGACCACTCAACGAAATCCAACCACATCGGGTCCCAAACCACTCAACGGAACCACAATATGAATCGGTTTCTCATAGTCTATCCAGACCTGTTGCATGTAAAATCAGTGCCTACATCATGGAAATGGTGTACTGGGCAATTCAGAACTTGGATAAGTCGTGAAGCTCAGATGAGCGACAATAATACAAAGTGTGATAATAGTGATAAAACCAACCATCAATCACAGTTTATAAACTTTGAATATGAATCATTCATAATAAATCAATACCAAACCTTTGAAAACTCTGAAGGAGTCACCCAGACATCCAACGGTTCGTCTGAAACCAATCACAACATCTCATAATCATCTTCTCATGCAACACAATGAAAAGTAGAGTCAGAGCGACACAGTTTGGTCGAAGCTAACACCTTTGAAGCCATCTCAATTCAAATTCAATAAACCCCAAGGTGAGTACGATCCTGGACCATCACTCAACGGAATCGCGAAATATGAGGGATTCCAAACCATCTCTCAACGGAATCCAAGTGGATGCGATTCTGGACCCTCACTCAACGGAATCGCTAAATACAATACGTAACAATAACTAAATGAAACCCAATTTAGATACGATTCCGGAACATCACTCAACAGAATCGCAAAATAGAAGGGATTTCGGACCATCTCTCAACGGAATCCGAGTGGATACGATTCCGGACCATCACTCAACGGAATCGCAGAAGACTAACAATCAGAATGTACGGCGTCTCAAAGAAATGAGACAAGCACATGCTACTTAATTTACAAAAACTCAACAAAGAAAGATTATGCACAATTACTAAATTTAGAACCAATCACCGAAGCGGAAGGTGAAACCATATCGAAGCAACAAATCCCCATCATAATGGTTAACGGTCCATTACTAGTCCTCACATTAATCTCAACATGCCAATCATACACATCAACCCATATTTCAAATATACATGCCACACCCCATTTCATAAACATAAATTGATGTCGACGTATTGGAATAACAATTCAATAGAACATATTCATAAAACCAATTCATATCCACATAGGATCATAATTATGACAACCTGGTAATTACCAATATCACATATATTAAAGTCACTCACATTTTATCATATCATACCATCTATGCACATCAACCACCCTTCAAATATGCAAGTCAAATCATATATCACAATCCTCATCAGTACACAAGCCAAATCATGTTTAATAAACATAGGTCTATGGCTAAATATATAAAATTCACATTTCAATAGAAATCATATTTATAAGACCAAATCATATTCACAAATGATATTAATGTAAGAAATTAAGATAATAATCATATTTCATATATTCAAGTCGCTATCTAACCAATATATGCCCACTAGATTTTCACTAATAATTCCCTAAGGTCCATAAACAATATCTACAATAGCATATTAAAATTTGGTGTCAATTCAATGGTAAGATCGTCAATTGTTAGAATATTCAAGTGGCAGACCTTATCGAAAATATACTCAACCAACAACATTTCATAAATTGAATGTCACATATCAGAAAATTCGATTTTTTTCCAAAAATTCTCAAATTTTACATGAATAAAGATCTCAACAAGTAGATTAAACTTTATACCTATGGCTGAGTCCAATTTGGCCAGGAAGGCCCTTAAATTGGCTCGCACCCAACGAAACCCTAAGGTGGGTGTTCTACAATTCGGCTTCCTTGGTGTTCCAACACCCCAACCACCAGTTGGGTCTTGTTCCTGAGTCCAAAGGAAGTTGATTAAGGGTGATGGTAAGTGGTGCAAGTCGCTGGAACGACGGAATCACCGTCGAACTCACTCGCGAACCCGATGAAGTTCTTCATGAAATTGGGCCTAAAAACTCTCAAATATGGGTGGAGATGGTAGAGGGAAGGTTGAGGAAGAGGTTGCAAGTGTTGTATGGTGATGATTTGACGGAAGAAATGGCGAAATTTGCCGGAATTTGTTGGGTTGGGTGTGCGGGTACTAGGACCAACGGGAAGGAAGCTTTCCTTCCTTTTTCTTTTTCCCTTCTTCCCCTTTTTCTTTTCTCATGCCACCCCCGTGGCTTTTTTTTTCCTTCTTTTCTTTTAGCCATTGCCTTTTCCTTTCATTTTTTTTTTAGCAACACAACTTCAAACGTCCGTAATTATACCGTTATAATCCGGACTCACAAACGGTTTTCGCCTATGCGTTCGTGATCTCGATATCTATTCAACAATATAATTTGTGACCTCGAATGGTCTACGGATTTTAAATAATTAATTTCCCAAAAAATATAAAATCTCAATAATACTAATACGTATAATATAACAATGAAATTCAAGTACGGGATTTCACATCTCAAGTTATTTTCCACAACCTCCAGCTTCGCAGTACCAATTTCATGAGAAATCACTAATGGATAAGGATAGCCATAAACCAATTCAAAGGGTGTGAATTTGGTGGATGAGTGATAATCTGTATTATAATTCCACTCCGCCCAAGCTAACTAGTCTATCCATTTTTTTGGCTAAGTACCTACAAAACACCTTAAGTAAGTCTCAAGGCATCTGTTGACTAACTCAATTTGTCCATCACTCTGAGGGTGGTATCCCGAACTCATGCAGAGTTTAGAGCCAATGAACTTGAAAATTATTTCCAAAATGCACTGAGAAAAATTGCATCTCAGTCACTCACAATGGTTGCTGGCATTCCATGCAGTTTAAACACGTTGTCCACAAAGACCTGTGCTACAGTTGCAGCCGTGAATGGGTGTACGAATGCCATGAAATGAGCATACTTACTGAGTCGGTCTACTACCACAAATATGACAGTCTTCCCCTTGCATGAAGGCAATCCGAGAATGAAATCCATACTGATATCTTGCCAAATTTTCTTAAGAATAGAGAGAGGTTGAAGCAGCCCTAGAGGAAATTGGGTTTCATACTTGTTCTGCTGGCAAGGTTGGCATTTAGCAACATACTTCTTGATATCTTTCTTTAAACCAGACCAATAGAAACCCCTCTTAATTATTTGATAAATTTTGAGAACCCCCATGTAACCTGAGGCAGGAGTATTACGATGCCCCTTGCTTCTCCAAGGTGAATAAGGACTAAGAACAATACGAGACTTATACTTCAAAAATTCATTTTCAAACTTATACTTGGATTGAATAACATTGTCACTAGAATTATTACTCTTTGCTCCGAGCTCCTTGATTTTAGTTTGAATCCATTCATCACTTTCATTATGAACTCTCAGGTCATCTAACCACCCAAAATAGGGATATGAGATGGCCAAACAACTAGGGTCTTCGCTGGTGACTTCCAACAGTTTTGGATCTAATGGGTTTAAATCGGGTAGTCTAGATAGTGCATCAGCTACAAGGTTCTCACTACCCTTCCTATACTGTATCTCATAATCAAAGCCTAATAACTTTGAGACCCACTTCTATTAGAAGGGAGCATTAGCTCGTTATTTCAAAAAATACTTCAGGCTACTGTGATCTGTCTTTATAATAAAATGCTGGCCTTGTAGGTAGTTTTGCCATTTCTTGATGGCATACACAATGGCAATAAACTTTCTCTCATAGGTAGAGAGTGCTTGGTTTTTTGGACCAAGCGCTTGACTAGCAAAAGCAATGGGTTTGCCTTGCTGTTGCAAAACTGCTCCAATGCCTTTATCGGAAGCATCACACTCAATGGTGAATGGCAAGGAAAAATCTGGTAGTGTTAGTACCTGTGGAAAAGACATTGTATCCTTGAGTGTTTGAAATCCTAGAGCGGTCTCAGTGTTCCAACTGAAACTGTCATTTTTGGTTAACTGGTATAGAGGTTGACAGACTTTCCTATAGCCAGGGACAAATTTTCTATAGTAACCAGTGAGGCCTAAGAAACCCCTAAGTTGTTTCACATTTGAAAGAGTAGGCCCAGATAGGATAGATTATATTTTGTATTTTGGAAGGATCAACTTCTACCCATTTTCTGGAGACAATATGCCTCAAGTACTCAATCCTATTTTGACCAAAAGCACACTTTTGCTTTTTTACAAAGAGTTGGTGCTTTTGTAAAAGTGTGAAAGTAATCTGCAAATGACTCAAATGATCAGGCCAAGATTTTCTATAAACCAGAATATCGTCAAAAAAGACTAAAACGAATTTTCTCAGGTGGGGTTTGAAGATATCATTCATGAGGCTTTGGAAAGTGGTTGGGGCATTAATAAGCCCAAAAGGCATTACTAGGAATTCATAATGCCCTTCATGGGTCCTAAAGGCTGTCTTTTCAATATATGAATGATGCATGAGGATTTGGTGATAACCCGAGCGAAGATCAAGTTTAGAGAAATACATAGCATCACAGAGTTCATCAAGAAGGTCATCAATGAGAGGTATAGGGTATTTTTCTTTAATGGTTATAGAGTTGAGTTCTCTATAGTCCATACAAAGTCGCCATGTACCCTCTTTCTTCTTGACAAGGAACACATGACAAGAGAAAGGGATGTGACTGGCTCGAATAAACCCTACATTCATTAGTTCCTTCATTGCATTTTCAATTTCAGTCTTTTGAAGTAGCCTATCATGGTAAGGCCTAATGTTAGGGGTTTTTGATCCTGGTACTAAAGGAATGTGATGATCATGTGCTCTAGGTGGAGGAGGATGAGTAGGCAGGGGAAAGATTGTCTCAAAGTTGCCTAAGAGAGTTTGCAGTGCATTGAGTTGCTCAGAATGTAAATCACAAGCCTCCATTTTCTGAGTCTCCAATGAGTACAAGAAAAACCCAAGATTAGAGCTAGAAATTTCCTTATCCATTTGTTGGAAAGACATTTCTTGGATGGAAGGCAAAACAGTCTGACAATGAGTGAGTTTGTAATGAGAGTTGCCTTTTGAGAATTCCAATGTCATGAGTTGGAAATCCCATAAGACATGATTGATTCAAGAAAGCCATTGTACCCCCAAAATGATATCACAACCCCCCAAAGGAAGTGCAAAGAGATTCACTGCACAATTATAATTTCCTATAGTTAGGGGAGCATTAGCACAACAACCAGAACTTCGAATTGTACCCCCATCTGCAATCATCACTTCAAAAGGTTTGGTAGCCTGAAATTGCCATCCAAAAAGCTTGAGAAGTCTTGAATCCACAAAATTGTGGGTGCTACCAGAATCCAACAGAATCCACAAAATTGTGGGTGCTACCAGAATCCAACAAAAGAGTGACATGCTGACCATTCAAAATCCCATAAACTTTCATTGTGCGCACGGTTTTCCTAGCGGTGGTGCCATAAAAGGCACACTCACTAAGCTCCATGTTTTGAAGAGTAGGCTTATACTCTTCCTCAAATTCAAAGGTAACTTCCTCCTCAGGTATAGCCATATTAAGCATAAGTAACTGTTTGTTAGCACACTTGTGACCATGAGACAATTTTTCATCACAAAACTAACAATCGTCGCGCTCTCGTTTTTGGCGGATCTCTTCAGGTGTCAACCTCTTAACAAGAAAATTAGAGGTTCGAACAGGCTGAGTGGGAGCATGGAAAATATTTACAGGAGATCTAAATGTAGGGCCAAGTTTTGTATAACCAATTTTAGATCAGTAAACTTAGCATCCAACTGAGCAGCAAGAGAAATTGCTTTATGAACATTATTAGGACGCAACAATTTAGCATCATACTTCAATTGTTGTTTAAGACCCCCTAGGAAACAACTCTTAAGAAGTATTGGACTCAAATCAGTAGTACAATTAGCCAACTTTCGAACTCAAGCACATAATCCTTAAGTGTGCCTGTTTGGCGTAGCTTGAAGAGAGATTCAGCACTGTCCTCAAATTCGTTGGGCCCAAATTCTCTGCAAAAGGCACGAGTGAAATCCTCCTATCGAGGCGTCGTTTGTAAACAATCCATCAACAGGAACCATTGAAGAGCTTCGTCATCAAGGTGGATTGAGACTGCGACGACTTTCTGGTGTTCAGGAGTTGAGTAGTAGCAGAAGAACTGCTCAGATTTGTAAATCCAAGCGAGACGATCCTTGCCAATCACGTATCGAGGGAAATCGATGCGATGATGCCACTGAACACGCTGGTTACCTCCCCCGTTGATTAAATCATGCCGAGGAGTGCGATTGAGTTCGTGCTTTTGATGATCAGGAGGATTAGCGATGATTGGAGGTGGATTTGGATCAGTGGACGACGAAGAGCCATTTCTCCCAGGTCGACAAGCTTGTTCCCACCAAAATTGCTCGAAATAGGTGGCAAACCGTTCATCCATGGAATCCATAAAGGCGGCGAAAGAAGCTTCCAAAGCAGAAACACGGGCGTCCATACCGGTGAGGCGTGTGTTATGGTTGTGGCGGGTCATGCAAGGAGGGATAAATCCAGGATCGGAAGGATGATACCAATGATGGGTACCAAATTCCTGCACTGGGAATTCAACCTCAACAAGCACAATAATGGATGGAGATGGAGGAAGAAGAAGCACTGAGAGCGTGCTTGTATTTTTTTTATCAAAATACCGTTATAAAGGAAAAGAGACTATCGCTCCATTTAAAGGTGCTGGACCCCAAGGTAGCACTCAACAATCCACTAACAGAAAGGACAAAATAAGCAAAATTAGTTAAATAACTAAACCTTCAGTGATTAAGAAAAACCTCTTAGTTTAGGCTCCTAACAGTTAACCATTCATTTCCATTGAATTACCCATTTGGAATTGGAACCTCCGCAGAAAATACCCACTTGCTTAAACTCTCCGGTTTTCCTTTCCGGAGGAAATTTTGGTAAGCAATTCATTGTGTTTTGTTTTTAATTTTTGTTGCAATTTTTTAAATTTTAATATCTGGGTTTTTGATTTACTACCCATGTTTTTGTTGCCTGAAAACTTAATTGCAATTGTATTTTGCTTACTTTTAATATTTCTCTAATTATTATTTTTGGATATGATTAGCTTTTAATTTTGGTGTGAATTGTAGATTTCTTATTAATTTTTGCATGCTTAATTCAGAGAGTTGAAGAGTTAGAAAACTAAGCAAATGAAATGCCTTTTTTTTTATTTTTATTTACTTTTTTACTGTTATTATTTTCACAATGCCAGAATGCAGCTTCCATTTTCCTTCTGTTTGTTTTTGCTTTTTATGTTTAATGTTTGTCTGGAAAAGATGATCACTTTGTTTGAGCAAATTTGATTTCTCCGTTTCAGATTCCGGTGTATTACATTCGCGGTTTTAAGTTGGAGTGGAGGTGTTGGATTCACTTTGGTTGGGATTATCCGTTTGATACAGGTTGTTGGATTTCGTTAGATTAATCTGATGGCAACTTGTGAAGCAGTTCAAGTTTTTTGCGGCGTTGTGCCCCGCCTTTGTACTGCCGATTCATGTTTTAGCAAATGCGGTCCAGTGATTTCGTCCAAGTACCATGTAAAATGTAGGACAAGAAAGGTCTCAAGATATATGGAATTACTCAGTTCAGGTATGCAACAAATTCGTAGAGGAAATCATCGATTTCATGGGATAGGAAGTGGTTTGTTTGGAAACATGACAGTAGGTGATTCTTGGATTCGGAGTTGCAAGTGCGAAGCTGAAAGTATAAGCGGGGTTTGTGGATAGTGCAAAGAAATTTAACACAATCAACAAGTGGTGAATTCGCCGAGTGGTTTGGAGTTTCAAGATATCCAAGAGTTGAAACAAGATAATGAAGGTTTGCCACCTAATGGAACAAATGGAACAGTTTGAGATGCCTTTCACAATGCTAGCATTGCTTCCCTTGAGGATGAAGCGTGGGATTTACTACGTGAATCTATGGTTTACTATTGTCGTGGCAGTCCTGTTGGAACTATTGCTGCAAAAATCCTACCAATTCCAACACGTTAAATTATGATCAAGTCTTTATCCGTGATTTCATACCTTCTGGCATAGCTATCCTATTGAAGGGGGAGTATGATATTGTTTGGAACTTTGTCCTTCATACACTTCAGTTACAGGTAATATTGTACTCTGGTAGTACAGACCTTCTGTTCCAAAGTAAATATTACTAGACAGTGCATTCCTTTTCTCATATCTTAAATTATTTGACTAGAAACACTATGTAGTTGAACTTTCGTGGTAGTAGTAATTCCGAGATCTAGTCCCCAGTTGTCTTTGGTGCAAGTATATATATGAAATTCGTTTTAGATTCTGGATGCAAGTGTACGGGAAGCTATGTTAGAGCTTACCCTTGAATGTTGTCTAGTGGAAAGAATCGTCTATTTTTTGTTATCCTTTAAGGATCGCCTCGCTAAAAGTCAGCCATGTTTGAAAACATAGCCGAATGATTATTATTACAGTGCTTATTGGAATTAAAATTTTAAGTGGTTCCGGTTTGACAATCTCTTTCTAGGACGATCCTTTAATGGGACATAGAACATAGAAGTCACAATCTAGACTACTGGACCACATTGCAGATGGGGCTCGCATTGTGTGTGTTTGTGTGAACAACATTCCTGTATGACGATATTTAATTACAATCTTATCGAGGGTTGTATTTTTTCATTCTTTTCTTCCACTTGTTTGTTACCACTGTCAGTCATGTGAAATTTTGTTGTCTGCACTTGTTATCGTAAAAGTAAGTGTGACTTGTTACATTCAGAGCTGGGAGAAAACAATGGATTGTCATAGTCCTGGTCAGGGTTTGATGCCTGTTACTTTTAAAGTGCATATTGTTCCTTTGGATGGCGATGAATTTACTGAAGAGGTGCCAGATCCGGACTTTGGAGAGGCAGCAGTTGGTCGTGTTGCCCCGATAGATTCTGGTAAATTTATTAACGAGGTCAAATGATTAAAGCTAAAAAGATATGTTTACTTTACCACTTCTTACATTGGCGAAGTCTTCTTCATACTATGAATTTTCAGGGTTATGGTGGATAATCTTGACGTGCATATGGGAAATGCTCGGATGATCTCTCAGTTCAGGAGCGAGTTGATGTGCAGACAGGGATTAAGATGATTGTAAGTTTATGTCTAGCTGATAGTTTTGACATGTTCCCTACATTGTTGGTGACCGATGGTTCTTGTATGATAGATCGACGTATGGGAATTCATGGCCACCCTCTGGAAATTCAGGTATCATTTTCTTGAATTACTTTTGTATGTAGCATTGAAATATGAATATGATGGGGGAAAACTGAATCAAGTATTCTTGTTGATGGTTGACATCTTTGAGGAACCGTGTTTCTGTGTCAGTTTGTTGTAACTTCTGTATTGGAAGCTGGAAATGACTATTTCATGTTGGGAGTTTGATGGGGATTTGGTGACTTTGTTGTGACTAGAAAACAAAGTAGAGTTTGTTTGTAGTAATGGGGAATGATGGCCAAGAAACAAAAAACACAACCAAGATGGCAGAAAAAAAAAATTAATCGTTCTGATATTGTGATCTTCATAATTCAGTGACTCACACAAAAGAAATAATAAATAATAACTTTCCACATACCCCAGAGAGAACAACCAGGTAAAGAAGCTGTTGCGGTGTCAGGTCTTGCAAACATTTGTAGCATGTCATTCTTTTCCTGCTTAGTCCCCTCTCCTCCTTGCGTGATCACAGGGATAATTTGAGTTTATTTGTTGGCCCATGCAGGCTCTTTTCTTTTCAGCGTTACTTTGTGCGCGAGAGATGCTTGCTCCAGAGGATGGATCAGCGGATCTTATTCGAGCACTCAACAATCGTCTGGCAGCTCTGTCATTTCATATCAGAGAGTATTATTGGGTTAATATGAGAAAATTGAATGAAATCTATCGATACAAGACTGAAGAGTACTCATATGAAACATTTACCCAGATCAAATTTCTTCTTGGCTGGTGGAATGGATGCCCAATAAAGGAGGCTATCTAATTGGAAATTTGCAACCAGCTCATATGGATTTCCGATTCTTTTCTTTGGGGAACTTGTGGTCTGTGGTGAGCAGTATTGCGACCACAGATCAGTCACATGCTATATTGGATTTGATTGAAGCCAAATGGGGAGATTTGGTGGCAAACATGCCATTTAAGATTTGGTATCATGCTCTTGACGGTCAGGAGTGGCAGATTATCACTGGGAGTGATCCTTTTTTTTTTTTTATAGTACATTGTTATTTTTACACTAAGGGAATTGAGAGTTCGGCTATGCCACACAATACAACAACAACAACAACAACAACAAAGCCTTTTCCCACAAAGTGGGGTCGGCTATATGAATCCTAGAACGCCATTGCGCTCGGTTTTGTGTCATATTCTCCGTTACTCTAAGCCTTTTCTTAGAGTCTCTTCCAAAGTTTTCCTAAGTCTTCCTCTACCCCTTCGGTCCTGAACCTCTGTCCCGTAGTCACATCTTCGAACCGGAGCGTCAGTCGGCCTTCTTTGCACATGTCCAAATCACCAGAACCGATTTTTTCTCATCTTTCCTTCAATTTCGGCTACTCCTACTTTACCTCGGATATCCTCATTCTCAATCTTATCCTTTCTCGTGTGCCCACACATCCCACGAAGCATCCTCATCTCCGCTACACCCATTTTGTGTACGTGTTGATGTTTCACCGCCCAACATTCTGTGCCATACAACATCGCTGGCCTTATTGCCGTCCTATAAAATTTTCCCTTGAGCTTCAGTGGCCTACGACGGTCACACAACACGCTGGATGCACTCTTACACTTCATCCATCCAGCTCGTATTCTATGGTTGAGATCTCCATCTAATTCTCCGTTCTCTTGCGAGATAGATCCTAGGTAGCGAAAACAGTCGCTTTTTGTGATCTTCACTAGATTGCTCCGATCATTAGTGTGGATAAGTATATAAATGGATAGAGATAGGAAAGCAAACACAAGATGTATGTGGTTCACCCAGATTGGCTACGTCCACGGAATAGAAGAGTTCTCATTAATTGTGAAGGGTTTACACAAGTACATATGTTCAAGCTCTCCTTTAGTGAGTACAAGTGAATGATTTAGTACAAATGACATTAGAGTACAAATGACATTAGGAAATATTGTGGGAGAATGATCTCGTAATCACGAAACTTCTAAGTATCGGAGTGTGGTATCATCTTGACTTGCCTTATCTGTCGCATAGGTAGATGTGGCAGCTTCTCTGGAAGTACTCTTCCTCCATCCAGGGGTGGTATCTTTAACTGGTGGAGATGCACAAGGTAATGTATCAATTTCACTTGAAGCTTACTTGTAGTTTCAGGCTTGGTCAAGCGCGATACAAACCATGTAGTAGGAGTCCCCCAAGTCGCTGAGCTAGGGGATCTGCTGAAAGAGGTGACAGACAAGGTAAGCAATCAGAGCTCCGGCTGATTGTTCACCTTCTCCCCATCTTGCAGCAGCATGAAGGATAAAGAGAAGAAAAATGAGAAGAGATGATATGGAATACTTTTGCTTTTGAAGAAGTAACTTTCCACAGGCTAATTCTTGAACTGAGCTGGAGGGTTTTCTGGTTTCCTCCAGAGTATAAGGCCGACTGAAGAATTTGAGGGTCAAAACAAGTCCATCAAATCTAGAGTACGTTCGACCCTGCTGATATGGGATACTTTTGCTTTTGACAGAGTAATGGATGTATCGGCATGTGTGCTGTTACGCTTGTCTCCACATGCTTCCTTGTATCCTTCGCACTTGCCCTATCTGTCCCTCGAGCAGATGCGGTATCTTCCCTGGACACATAAGATGTTGAAGATGAGTACTCGAGAGCAATGCCAGGTAAGTAATCAGGTAAGGGGTTCCAAGCAGTCAGTTCCTGGCTGGTAACTTGATTTCAAGTGCTGACTGATTGCTCTCTTTCTCCTTGTCTTGCAGGTAAAAACAAGGCCAAAGGAAAAGACAGGGAAAAAGCATGATATGGGATACTCTTGCTTTTAACCCTGATGATATGAGATATTCTTGCTCTAGTATAGCTTGTTTGCAGAGGTATTATCAGGGGGAAAGAAAGCTGAATATTTCGAAAGGCTTCGTTGGGAGTGCCCTCTCAGATATGAGGAAGGGTTGAGCATTTTTGCAGGTCTGCCTGTCCGTTGGGGATGGAGGTCGACATATATAGGAGTCTCCCTAACAAAAAGTAGTAATGCTATTCCTTTACCCTGCTTGGTCATAGCACGGTAGTGGGAGCTGCCAGCTTCACATGTTTTAACTCTGTCAGAGCACTTTGAAAAAGTGGTATGTGGTATCTGACTCTCGAGATTCGGAGAACGATGCTTCTTCGATTTTTGAGAAAGCAATCATGCTGGGGGTCTGGCTCTCGAGATTCGAGGAGCAGTGTCTCTTCGATTTTTGAGAAAGTAATCATGTTGGGAGTCTGGCTCTCGAGATTCGGAGGGCGGTGCCTCTTCGATTTTGGAGTAAGCAATCTTGTTGGGAGTGTTTTCTCGGATGTGAGTAAAGGTTGGGCATGTTTGCTAGTCTACCTTGCCACGAAGCACGGAGGTTGACACACAGGGACTTCAATTATCCAACAGTGGTACTGTTCCTTTACCCTTGTGGGTAATAATATGTTAGCTAGACCTTCAAAATTTATGTGTCTAAACTTTGTTAGTGCTGTTTTTTTGCTATTCTTTTACCTTTCTTGGTCAGAGCGATGTAGTGAGAGCTGAAAGCTTCACGTGCTCAACTTTGGCAGAGACTTTGGCAAAGTTATCTGTGGTACCCATGAGCTATTGTTGCGTGTGGGAAGTGGGTGATTGAACAGTAAGATTCATATGTTTTCTACTTCACCAGAAGTCTTTGACAGAATGCCCATAAATTCCGCTAAGCTGAGTGTGCGTGTGACAGGTGCTGACAAGGCTAGAAAAGTAGGTGCCTTTTCAATTTCTGAGATCGGCCCTCGTGGTCTCTGAGCAGCCCAGCTTTTGAGAAAGCGAGCGCCTCTTCGATTGATTCGGAGAACGATGCCTCTTCGATTTTTGAGAAAGCATCATGCTGGGGGTCTGGCTCTCGAGATTCGGGGAGCAGTGTCTCTTCGATTATTGAGAAAGTAATCATGTTGGGAGTCTGGCTCTCGAGATTCGGAGGGCGGTGCCTCTTCGATTTTGGAGCAATCAGTCTTGTTGGGGGTGTTTTCTCGAATGTGAGTAAAGGTTGGGCATGTTTGCTAGTCTACCTTGCCACGAAGCACAGAGGTTGACACACAGGGACTTTCCAATTATCCAACAATGGTACTGTTCCTTTACCCTCTCTTCGATTTTTGAGAAAGTAGTCATGTTGGGAGTCTGGCTCTCGAGATTCGGAGGACGGTGCCTCTTCGATTTTGGAGCAAGCAATTTTATTGGGAGTGTTTTCTCGAATGTGAGTAAAGGTTGGGCATGTTTGCTAGTCTACCTTGCCACGAGGCACAGAGGTTGACACACAGGGACTTTCCAATTATCCAGCAGTGGTACTGTTCCTTTACCCTTGTGGGTAATAATATGGTAGCTAGACCTTCAAAATTTATGGGTCTAAACTTTGTTAGTGCTGTTTCTTTGCTATTCTTTTACCCTTCTTGGTCAGAGCGATGTAGTGGGAGCTGCAAGCTTCACGTGCTCAACTTTGGCAGAGGACTTTGGCAAAGTTATCTGTGGTACCCATGAGCTATTGTTGCGTGTGGGAAGTGGGTGATTGGGCAAGATTCATGTGTTTTCTACTTCCCCAGAAGTCTTCGACAGAATACCCATAATTTCCGCAAAGCTGAGTGTGCGTGTGACAGGTGCTGACAAGGCTGGAAAAGTAGGTGCCTCTTCGATTTCTGAGATCGGCCCTCGTGGTCTCTGAGGAGCCCAGCTTTTGAGAAAGCGAACGCCTCTTCGATTTCTGAGATCGGCTTTCGTGGTCTTTGAGCAGCCCAACTTTTAAGAAAGCAAACACCTCTTCGATTTATGAGATCAACCCTCGTGGTCTCTAAGCAGCCCAGCTTTTGAGAAAGCAAACGCCTCTTCGATTTCTGAGCAGGCGCCTCTTCGATGTCTGAAGCTCCGTCGAGTGCAGCTTTTTATAGGGCTGGCATTAAGTTCCAAAACACACTTGAATCTCCACCAGTAGAAGCTCCATTCTTGCACTTCTAAGATCTTGATTTGTCCGACCTCTTCTCTCTTCAACACCTTTGAAAATGTCTGGCCCCTCCGACCGTCGTTTTGACTTAAACCTTGTTGAAGAGGCAGCCCCGCCTTCTCCAGACAACATATGGCGCCCATCCTTCGTCTCCCCTACTGGTCCTCTTACCGTTGGGGATTCCGTTATGAAGAATGATATGACCGCTGCGGTGGTGGCCAGGAACCTTCTCACTCCCAAAGATAACAGACTACTTTCCAAACGGTCTGATGAGTTAGCTGTTAAGGATTCGCTGGCTCTCAGTGTTCAGTGTGCAGGTTCTGTGTCTAATATGGCCCAACGCCTATTTGCTCGAACCCGCCAAGTTGAATCATTGGCGGCCGAAGTGATGAGTCTCAAACAGGAGATTAGAGGGCTCAAGCATGAGAATAAACAGTTGCACCGTCTCGCACATGACTATGCTACAAACATGAAGAGGAAGCTGGACCAGCTGAAGGAAACTGATGGTCAGGTTTTACTTGATCATCAGAGATTTGTGGGTTTGTTCCAAAGGCATTTATTGCCTTCGTCTTCTGGGGCTGTACCGCGTAATGAAGCTCCAAATGATCAACCTCTGATGCCTCCTCCTTCTAGGGTTCTGTCCAGTACTGAGGCTCCGAATGATCCCTCTCCGGTGCCTTCTCTTTCTGGGGCTCTACCGACTGCTGAGACTTCTCCTAAGCAACCTTTGTGAAGGCTCCCTTTTGTTTGTTTATTTTGACTCATGTATATGTACATATTTGTAGCTTATCGGGGTTATCAATAAATAAGCTTTCCTTCATTTCAACGTATTGAGTTAAATACACCAAAGCCTTCTTCGCTAAGTTCTTTGAATTTTCTTTTGTTGGAGCTTTGTGAGTGGAGCATGTAGGTTGAGGTAGTGTTCCCTTAATTTCCTGAGTGAGGAAAACTTCTCGGTTGGAGACTTGGAAAATCCAAGTCACTGAGTGGGATCGGCTATATGAATCTTAGAACGCCATTGTGCTCGGTCCTGTGTCATGTCCTTCGTTAGATCCAAGTACTCTAAGTCTTTTCTTAGAGTCTCTTCCAAAGTTTTCCTAGGTCTTCCTCTACCCCTTCGGCCCTGAACCTCTGTCCCATAGTCGCATCTTCTAATCGGAGCGTCAGTAGGCCTTCTTTGCACATGTCCAAACCACCGTAACCGATTTTCTCTCATCTTTCCTTCAATTTCGGCTACTCCTACTTTACCCCGGATATCCTCATTCCTAATCTTATCCTTTCTCGTGTGCCCACACATCCAACGAAGCATCCTCATCTCTGCTACACCCATTTTGTGTACATGTTGATGCTTCACTGCCCAACATTCTGTGCCATACAGCATCGCCGGCCTTATTGCCGTCCTATAAAATTTTCCCTTGAGCTTCAGTGGCATACGGCGGTCACACAACACGCCAGATGCACTCTTCCACTTCATCCATCCAGCTTGTATTCTATGGTTGAGATCTCCATCTAATTCTCCGTTCTTTTGCAAGATAGATCCTAGGTAACGAAAACGATCGCTCTTTGGTATTTCTTGATCACCGATCCTCACCCCTAACTCGTTTTGGCCTCCATTTGCACTGAACTTGCACTCCATATATTCTGTCTTTGATCGGCTTAAGCGAAGACCTTTAGATTCCAACACTTCTCTCCAAAGGTTAAGCTTTGCATTTACTCCTTCCTGAGTTTCATCTATCAACACTATATCGTCTGCGAAAAGCATACACCAAGGAATATCATCTTGAATATGTCCTGTTAACTCATCCATTACCAACGCAAAAAGGTAAGGACTTAAGGATGAGCCTTGATGTAATCCTACAGTTATGGGAAAGCTTTCGGTTTGTCCTTCATGAGTTCTTACGGCAGTCTTTGCTCCTTCATACATATCCTTTATAGCTTGGATATATGCTACTCGTACTCCTTTCTTCTCTAAAATCCTCCAAAGAATGTCTCTTGGGACCCTATCGTACGCTTTCTCCAAATCTATAAAAACCATGTGTAAATCCTTTTTCCCATCTCTATATCTTTCCATCAATCTTCGTAAGAGATAGATTGCCTCCATGGTTGAGCGTCCTGGCATGAACCCGAATTGGTTGTCCGAAACCCGTGTCTCTTGCCTCAATCTATGCTCAATGACTCTCTCCCAGAGCTTCATTGTATGACTCATTAGCTTAATACCCCTATAGTTCATGCAATTTTGTACGTCGCCCTTATTCTTGTAGATAGGCACCAAAGTGCTCGTTCGCCACTCATTTGGCATCTTCTTCGTTTTCAAAATCCTATTAAAAAGGTCAGTGAGCCATGTTATACCTGTCTCTCCCAAAACTTTCCACACTTCGATTGGTATATCGTCTGGGCCTATTGCTTTTCTATGCTTCATCTTCTTCAAAGCTACAACCACTTCTTCCTTCCGGATTCGACGATAAAAAGAGTAGTTTCTACACTCTTCTGAGTTACTCAACTCCCCTAAAGAAGCACTCCTTTCATGTCCTTCGTTGAAAAGATTATGAAAATAACCTCTCCATCTGTCTTTAACCGCATTCTCTGTAGCAAGAACCTTTCCATCCTCATCCTTGATGCACCTCACTTGGTTTAGGTCCCTTGTCTTCTTTTCCCTTGCTCTAGCTAGTTTATAGATATCCAACTCTCCTTCTTTGGTATCTAGTCGTTTATACATATCGTCGTAAGCCGCTAACTTAGCTTCTCTCACAGCTTTCTTCGCCTCTTGTTTCGCTTTTCTATACCTTTCACCATTTTCATCGGTCCTATCCTTGTATAAGGCTTTACAACATTCCTTCTTAGCCTTCACCTTTGTTTGTACCTCCTCATTCCACCACCAAGATTCCTTTTGGTGTGGGGCAAAGCCCTTGGACTCTCCTAATACCTCTTTTGCTACTTTTCGGATACAACTAGCCATGGAATCCCACATTTGGCTAGCTTCCCCCTCTCTATCCCACACACACTGGGTGATTACTTTCTCTTTGAAAATGACTTGTTTTTCTTCTTTTAGATTCCACCATCTAGTCCTTGGGCACTTCCAAGTCTTGTTCTTTTGTCTCACTCTTTTGATATGTACATCCATCACCAACAAGCGATGTTGATTAGTCACGCTCTCTCCTGGTATAACTTTGCAATCCTTACAAGTTATACGATCCCCTTTCCTCATTAGAAGAAAATCTATTTGTGTTTTTGACGACCCACTCTTGTAGGTGATCACATGTTCTTCTCTCTTCTTAAAGAAGGTGTTGGCTAAGAAGAGATCATATGCCATTGCAAAATCCAAGATAGCTTCCCCATCCTCGTTTCTCTCCCCAAAACCATGGCCACCATGAAAACCTCCATAGTTGTCTGTCTCTCTGCCCACGTGTCCATTTAAATCTCCTCCTATAAATAACTTCTCCGTCTGAGCAATTCCTTGCACCAAGTCTCCAAGATCTTCCCAAAATTTCTCCTTCGAACTCGTATCCAACCCTACTTGAGGTGCGTACGCACTAATCACATTGATAAGTTCTTGTCCTATTACAATCTTGATTGCCATGATTCTATCTCCTACCCTCTTGACATCTACAACATCTTGTACCAAGGTCTTGTCCACGATGATGCCAACACCGTTTCTCGTTCTATGTGTGCCCGAATACCAAAGTTTAAACCCTGAGTTTTCTAGATCATTTGCCTTACTACCAACCCACTTAGTTTCTTGTAGGCACATAATATTTATCCTTCTCCTCACCATAACTTCCACTACTTCCATAGATTTTCCCGTTAAGGTTCCTATATTCCACGTTCCTAAACGCATTTTGCTCTCTTGAACTCTACCCTTCTGTCCTAGCTTCTTCACCCTCCCCCGTCTAATAGGATCAAAGTACTTCTTTTGTGTGTCCCGAGTAAAGTTGATAGGAGCATATGCTCCCAAACAATTTTGAGTGGAGTCGTTCGAAAAGAAGTTTCTATGGCCCCCTTGCTCATTTAACACTGCATCCGGGTGCCGATGGAGATACAGCGACCCTTGCTCACTTATCACTGTGCTCGGGCCACACAGCGCGCCACTTACGGGTGACGCCCTAGCTTTAGCGCGATTTTGTTATGGATTCATTTTCATAAGGATTCAACGTGATCATGGAGTGCCGGCTGTCGACTACCTGACGCCCTCCCCCTCCTCCTTTATCCGGGCTTGGGACCGGCTATAGACATAGGCGGAGTTGGCTATGCCACACAATAGCAGCCTAATTTGGTATCAAATTTGTCATCCACGGAATTCGAACCTTAAACCTCTCACTTTCAAACAAAGAGGAATACCACTAGATCGTAGTACTGGGTGGTTCACTAGAAGTGATCCTAAGAACACGTAATATGTCTAACTTGGACATAGTTAATTTTTATTCGTCTATTGGTTTTTTCTCACACTTTTTTTTTTGTTCATATGGAGGCCGTGGTCCTATTATAATGCAGGTTCCTGGCCGACTTCGTTGTGGCAGGTTAGTTATTGTTGCGTTGTTGGGTATTTCTAACAGCTAGAGGAACCCAAGAGCCAATATATTGACTGTTCAGTTGAAAATTTGTATATACCCATTCGTGGGGATATATAGTCAGTGGCGAAGCCACGTGGGAGCGAGGAGTGGCGGCCGCCACTCCCCTCGCCGGGAAATACCACTGGACCTCGGGTCTTCGCCACTCCCCTCGCGCGCCTCGCCGGAACGCAACAGAGGCAGAGCCCTCTGTTTTTTTGGGTTTTCTGGGCAATCTGCACTGCAGATTGCATTATAATTTTTTTTTAAAAAACCAGGCCAAAACGACGCCGTTTTGGACCTGGTATAAAAAAATTTATAAAGCTAAATCAAAACGGCGCCGTTTTGATGTTGAATTTAAAAAAAAAATTATAATGAGGTGGGGGACCGCTTCCGCGTGTCACCCCAATGAAACCCTAGATTTCTTCTTCTGTCTGTACTCCCCCCCCCCCCCCCCACACACCCCATCCACACTGCCTTTACTCTTTTCTGTCTTTTTCTTTTGTCTTCTTCACCAATTATCAACACACACAGAGAGCGGGCCACCATCCATCTCAGCCAAATTTGCTCCTCAAACTCCAGCAGCCAAGCCAAAGCCACAAAGTCCTCTTTAATTTCTGTTCCACAAGCCAGTGAGCCACTCTCCTCTCCTCTAAGATTGAGCCGGCTCCAATCACTATTTAAAGGTAAAAATTTTAATTCTTAAATGCATAATCCCTACCTTAATTATGTGAATCAAATGATATGGTTATAAGTTATTGATTATTCATGTCATGGTTATTTAATACAAATTATGAAATTATTTTTTAGGGTGAAATTATTGGTACGAATTGTTGGGAATTAGAAGAATCATGTGTATGTATAATTGTACATATAGATAAATTGGCATGTCAAAAGTCATCTTGAACTAAACTTATTGGTAATAAGCCACATTTTGAATGAAATTATGAAATTATTTTTTAGGATGAAAATTAAAATTTGAATTCTTTGAATCTTGATGGATGATTAGTTGAATTGCTTAGTTGTATTCATATGAATATGATTACTTAAATTACTTAGTTGTATTCATATGAATATAATTAGTTGAATTGCTTAGTTGTATTCATAGAGTCTAAGAATTTTTATTTCTTTTCATTTTACAGTTACGTAATTGAACGATACTATAAGAAACAGTGCTTAAATCCTCCTTCAAACATTTTGGGTAGTCCTCCTCCTTCAAATATTCCGAGTAGTCCTCCTCCTCCTTCAAATATTCCAAGAAGTCCTCCTTCAAATATTCCAAGTAGGTCACAACAAAGTGAGGCCACTGAGTTGGATGAAATATTGGCTAATCTTCCTGCAGACCATGTAGATAGACGTCGAATGCTTGATTATCCACCTAATTATCGTGAAGCAATTCGTAGACACTATCTCCAAAATGATCATGTGGACCTCTATTTTCAAGTCCTTGATATGCAACTAAAGGAGTTGAATGATCGCTTCAATGAGGTAAACACCGAGTTACTTCTTTGTATGACTTGTTTGAGTTCGGTGAATAATTTTGCATCTTTTGACAAAGCAAAAATTGTTCGTTTAACCAAACTTTATTCTCAAGATTTTGATCATATGGACCTCATGAATCTTCCAATTCAACTTGACAATTACATTCATGATATGAAGATGCATAGTGAGTTTTCATCATCGAGAGGAATTAGTGATCTTGCACAAGAGTTAGTGAAGACCGGGAGGTCTGAAAGTTATATGTTAGTGTATAAACTTCTTACATTGGCTTTGGTGTTACCGGTTGCAACCGCTTCGGTGGAGAGAGCTTTTTCTGCTATGAAGATTGTGAAAACACCATTGTGTAACAAAATGGGAGATCAATGGTTGAGTGATAGCATGCTTGTTTACATTGAGAAAGATGTATTTGCTTTTATTGATAATGAGCCTATTATGCGACGTTTTCATGACATGAAACCGCGCCGGCAACAATTGTAATTTGTTTGTATTGATTAATTATGGAAGACATTACTATATAAAAAGATTTAGTTGTTGCCATTTTTCTTTAACCTTGCATTCTTTTAAGTTCGTCCCTCCACTCGAGAAATCCTGGCTTCGCCACAGTATATAGTATATAAGCCTGTTGCTTTGACCTGACTGGGCCATAACCACCTCGGTTGCACGCTGAACTTCAGCTATATATACTTACATTGACATGACACTAAAAATGCATGTCACAGCTCACTGTCGCTTGCATAAAGATGGGTAGAACTGAAATTGCTGCAAAAGCTGTTGAGATTGCCGAGAAACGGATCTCGCGAGACAATTGGCCAGAATACTATGATACCAAAAGAGGTAGGTTCATTGGAAAACAAGCACAGCTGTTCCGGACCTGCTCAATTGCAGGATACCCTGTCGCAAAGCTCCTGCTCGCTGATCCTGGTAAAGCCAAGCTTTTTATAACCGAAGAGGATTCTGAACTCGTGAATGCCTTCTCCTGCATGTTTAGTGCTTACCCAAGAAGAAAGCGAGGTCGAAAGAATTTGAAGCAGACCTACATTGTATGACTTCTGTTACGACAATTTGTTATACAAAAGACAGCTGATATCATTGGTGCCGCTGGCTATGCAGACGATTCGCTCTCTCTGAGTTTGGTTTTCTCTGCCAGTTATATGTATAAAAAAAGGTCGTACCCATTGCACAAGACTCCCGCTTTACGCAGGGTCTGGGAGAGGTGAATCTCGGCTAGCCTTACCTCCATTTATGAAGAGGCTGCTCCCAATACCCATTCAAAAAGGCAAAAACAAAAAACTAAAGCATATGTATATTTCTACAATTTCTTCGACACTGCACGCAGTTTTTCGTGCTAGAAACCAAAGCATATATCGACCATTTGAGGTAGATTATCACTATATTAGGGAGCTAATCACTCGCTAGGGCTTGATATACCAAATCTCTTCCTAAACCAGGGTTTCGTTTTCTTGAAGTACAAGTTATCAATTCTGTCCCCTCCTTTCAACTTCAAGTTTGCTATTTTGATCAAATTGAAAAAGAAAAATCAAATATTTAGGGGTTTTAGCTTAATCTTAAAATTAAAATTTACAAATAAAGTTAAAATAAAATATTACTAGGATTTGATGTCAGCATTTGACTAAATGTGAACTAGCAAAAAAAATAATGTGAAACAACTTTTGAAATGAACTTTCTCACACCGTAGCTTATCAAATAAGCATAAATCATGTCCTTTATCAAACAACTTAGCAATCCAAAACTTAAAATAAAATAAAATAAAATAAAAAAATAAAAAAACTGAAGTACCTCGAAATAATAAACTCCCGAACGGGCACATATGTTTTCATAAGTAGAATACATCATAAATACAGATCGATCAAGAGAAACAATGAGCATTGTTTTTCATGTTAATGGAGACATGATTATGGTCAAAGACAACAACGTTATGATCTGATCTAGCTAATCAAACAAAAGGGTTGCCCCACCTTAATCAAAAGGGAAACAAAATCCAAACAGGGAGAATCTTACATTCGGATTTAGATCCTCTCTGAAATCCCTTCATTGGGGATTCGTGCGGACACAATTTTTTTATATATATATTTTTTACGTAAATCGAGTTTTCTTTACTTTTAAAAATATAAAACGCATTCGATTGTGACCACACGATCTTTGATGAACAGTTATTATGCATTGATCCCCAGGATTCCAGTGAGGAGATCTAGAGAGGATCTAAATCTACCACATATCCTTCCCATTTATTATTTAATTTCCATGAAAACCTTTAATTTCTTATTACGTATATTAATTTAAATATTAATATTAATATATTCACGCTTAAACAGCTACACTAGATAAATAACAAGCCATAAAATCCAAAATTCCAGACATGGAAACAAAAAGCCGAAAAGAAAAACCAGTAATTGGGCCCACTGTGGGCCCTCACAACACAGCAGCCAGCCATATGGCCCATTTCCAAATTTGGCCGGCCCATGACTCTTTCCACCTCCCTTCAAAATGCTCCTCCTATTTTTACTTCCAACTCTTCCTTTGGAGTCCGTCTCCACCTCCACCCTAATCACCATCACCATCACCACTTCCACGGTTCCACCACCGTCAACACAACCATGCAGCAATGTGTCGACGACCTCGTCGACAACATAGACAACCTTCACGTTGAGTATGCTTCTACCGAGGCCATTGACATGACCATTACTACCGAAACAAATCATAGCACAAGTTCGAATTCTGGAACCGCCATACGGACCACTTCAAGCCACATAACATCCACCACCAAACCCCACGCGCCGCCACGTGATCCATGCTGGGATGCTATCCAATACAAGAAGTCCGATGGCACGGGGCTCAGCCTCGATAACCTCGGCCTCCTGCGCCGTCTAGGGAGCGGCGACATAGGGAGCGTGTACCTTGTGGAGTTGGAGGGTAGTGCTGGGTGCATGTTTGCTGCCAAAGTGATGGACAAGGAGGAGTTGGCTGTTAGGAACAAAGGAAATAGGGCAAGGATAGAGAGGGAAATACTGGAAATGTTGGATCACCCATTTTTGCCCACGCTCTACGCCTGGTTGGAGTCCGATAAATGGTCTTGCTTGTTGACTGAGTTTTGTCCCGGCGGCGACCTCCATGTCCTCCGCCAATGCCAACCGGACAAACGTTTCCGTGAAGCTTCCGTCCGGTGAGTACAATTTGCACTATGACATATGCAATTTAATCTTACTATGTACGCATTTGTGACGCATAAATGTGCATATGTTTCAATTTTCTTAATTATATTTGCAAATTGGTAATTATAGTAAGTGGGATCCAGTATTTGCTTGAGACTTTTGATTATTCTATGCGGGTTTCATAGGCTTTATTTTAAGTCTCGAGTTTGCAAGCAACTTATACAATATTTATAATCGTAGATTGAAGATATCACGTTAACTCGTTCTAGTAGTTTTTAACTCAATTAAGTCCATTATTAGAAATTTAGATTTCAATTGAGTTTTTTTTTAAATCTCTCATTTCACTGCTAATTAGTCTATTTTTACAATGATGAAATATCTCTATGAATAATTAGTGTTTGTGTTGCTGCTTTAGTGCAGCGTTGTTGGCAACTACTTTTATGTTTTTTCTGGTGGTTGCAGCTCTTTTCTGCATATTTGTATTTTCCATTTTTCTTCAATATTTTATTTAAAAAAAAAAAAAACTTACACGATACAACAGATAATTTGTTATTGTGGCAACGTCTCGTGGCAGCAACACTTGATCATGACCATGATCAATATTAATTTCCGTAATTATATGCCTTAATTAGGGCAAATTTTGATTAGGTTGCTGCTTTTGGTTACCACTCCAATTAGGTGACATTTTAAAGGGTTTTTAATTGATTGTTAGTACGGAAAATCACCCATAAACGGACCAATTAATATGCAATCAATTTCTTCACAAAAAAAAAAAATGCAATCAATTAATTATTTTTATTTGGAAATTAATTTTTTATTTTCTCTGTTTTCATAATTTTCCAATTTATGTCCATTTTGTGGTTGAAGATTCTATGCATCAGAAGTAGTTGCAGCTCTGGAGTACCTCCACATGATGGGAATAATATACCGTGATCTCAAGCCCGAAAATGTACTCATAAGATCAGACGGCCATATCATGTTGACCGACTTTGATCTCTCATTAACAACCACAGATCCAACATCAACGGCTCAGGTTGTTTCTGATCGGGACCCACCAGTCACCAACCATTCCGATGATCCCAACAAGCCAAACTTTGGCATATCATCATGCATCCTACCAAGTTGTATGGTCCCGGCCGCACCATACACACGCCCAAAACGCAAACGCAAGAAGAATTCCGGCCACCGCAGGATGCTCGAGATCGTGGCGGAGCCTATCAACGTCCGGTCAATGTCATTCGTCGGGACCCATGAGTACTTGTCGCCGGAGATTGTATCAGGCGAAGGGCATGGCAATGCAGTAGATTGGTGGACATTAGGTGTGTTCATATATGAAATGTTCTACGGTGTGACACCCTTCAAAGGAACCAACCATGAGTTAACCTTAGCCAATATCGTGGCTCGAGCACTTGAGTTTCCTAAGGAGCCCACCGTGCCCGGGCCCGCCAAGGATTTAATCGCCCAACTTTTGATCAAGGACCCATCAAGGAGACTGGGGTCCACAATGGGTGCAACAGCAATCAAACACCATCCATTTTTTAATGGGGTCAATTGGGCACTACTGAGATGCAATACCCCACCCAACATTCCCCGGCCGGTTGCTTGCCGGGACTTTGCCCAGGCCGAGAAACGCAAGGACAATTCAGTAGAATATTACTAGTCAGATAATAAACTCAAGTTTGTTTCAAAGCAATTGTGATATAAAATTTCAAATATACATGCTGGAATTTTATTTTGTGGATTTTAATTTGAACAATGTCACAATTTTGTTGATTTAATACGATATATAGTTCAAAAACAAAAATGATTTTCGCCGCTCAATTTTTTTTAGCCACCTCTGTTCATTTTTGTCCATCGCTTTTCTTTTGATTTAATCGATCCAAACGTTTGGAATATCAAGGATGTGCGGGAGAAGAATAGAGGCATCTGAAAACCACTTCCCCTAAAAAAATCACTTGGAGGACACTTGTGCATGATGCATCATGCATGCATGCAAATTGATTTTTATCGAAAGCAATTTGAGGGTTCATTTCTTATTTTTAAGATTATTTTATTAACATCATGGTCTGTTAGAACAAATAACTAAATTGAATCGCGCTCATAGATAGTTTTGTCAAATTTTACAACTGATTTCAATATTATCTAAAGTTTGAAAACCGAGTCTAATCTTGAGTATGGGCAGCCACGACGCGTTGAAACTAAGCACCAGCTGATCAGATTACTCCATGACATGACTCTTGGTTGAAGGGTGGAGACCACTGTCTACCTCTTTGCAAAAATTTCAACGTTCGTGTTGTTTGTTGCCACTGCAATAATGGTACCACCCATTAATGGTGTGTGACCAACTTTATATCCATCCCATAGGTAACCAAACAAAAAAACTGCTAACTGTTGCAACATTTTTGTAACAATGGCTGAGCTTTCTCTGGATTGCTACCACGGTGCATCAGCGACAGTGGTGGCGGTTCCTCATCACACAAGTCACGGCCAGGAATCAACGGCGGCAGTGAAGTTGCAAAAAGTGTACAGGAGTTATAGAACCAGGCGTAGGCTAGCAGATTCGGTTCTTATTGCTGAACAGCTATGGTAATTAGTTTTCATGTGAACATTTTGATCTCGTTTTCTGCTTATAATCTCAAGGTTATATAATATGGGAGTTTTTGGATTAATTGGAGGTGGCAAGCCATAGATTATGCAAAGCTGAATCGGAGTACAGTTTCCTTCTTCGATTATCATAAATCCGAAACTGCAGCGTCACGGTGGATTAGGATCAGTCTCATTGCATCGAAGGCGTGTTTCCTTATCTTCCTCATGGCACATAAACTTATTACTCCCACATTAAATCTTTCTAAAGCTCGAAAGGAGAAAAATTAACGGTTCATGTTTGATTAATTCTTTGTAGCTGGGGAAAGGATTATCTAAGGATGCCAACGCACAAAAGTTAGCGTTCCAACATTGGATTGAAGCGGTAAGCTTGTCATAGTTAGAGTAAACGTTGATTTCTCGTGCAAAGACATTCATCTTCGCTGCTCATTATCGTCATGGTTGTTGCAGATTGATCCAAGACACCGTTATGGCCATAATCTGAACTTCTACTATGATGAGTGGTGTAGATGTGATGCTGGGCAACCATTTTTCTACTGGTATATACATGATTCAAGATCCGCAGTTTATATCGATTCAAGATCCGCAGTTTATCATGTTCAATCAATGTTTTCTAAGATACTTGGTACATTTAAGCTTAGATGATTTAGAAAGAAGAGTCTCTACCTTTTGTAGGTTGGACATTGGAGATGGCAAGGAAGTTGATCTCAAGGATTGCTCAAGATCAAGGCTGCAACAAGAATGCATCAAATATCTAGGACCGGTACCATACTTCCCTCCGTGCTGCGTATTTTGTAACTTGGAACAACTTTAGCAGCATTTCATTCGGAAAAGCATGGTTATACTTGCCACTCACCGATCCACGATAAATATAGGCATGACTAGTTCTAGAATCTGATAAAAAATGTAGTACTAGTACTATAAATTACATTCACAAACACAGGATTCAGATTATAACCCCTTGTTTTTGAGCTCCGCATCAAATAAAATATGCTAACATTCTCTTATGCATCTTGTGGTGATCTTTTATGCAAACAAGCAAGAGAGGGAACAATTCGAATATATCATTCATGAAGGGACATTGGTGCACGGAGGAACAGGACATCTTCTTGATACAAATCTAGGAATGCAAGATTCTAAATGGATTTTCGTCATGAGCACCTCGAGGAAACTTTATGCTGGTGTGGTAAGATCTGATATGGACATCAACTGTGTTTAGCTTCAGTGTTCGCGACTTCTATTTGCAGAAGACTGATGCTCTTCTTGTTCGTCCTTCAAGAAGAAGAAGGGATCATTTCATCATTCCAGCTTCCTTGCGGGAGGGGCGACCTTGGCTGCTGGAAGACTTGCAGTAGAAAATGGAAGGCTCAAGGTACATATAGGAATGCATCAATCAGAAAATCTGGTACTCTAAACTCTTAATATCAGTCTGTATCCATCTCTCGGGATAACTCGTCCTCTTAGATATTTAATTTATTATGCTTCTAGCTCCTAATTCCCCTTGTCGTAATTGGAAATCCTTACCCTTTTTACATCTGAAAGCTATATGTCCTTTTGACTTCCAGTCCGTGTCAGCATACAGCGGACATTATCGTCCAAGCAACGAAAACCTTGGCAACTTCCTCGCCTTCCTTGAGGAAAATGGAGTCACCCTTGATGAAGTCCAGGTAGAATGCATGCTGTTCATATATTTTTTTAAATCCATCAACGATCAAAAAACTGTATAATGTATACACATTTGTGCATGCTTCTAGTCAGGTTTCCTCTGACCTTTCCCCATCTTATTCAGGTACTTTCTCCAATGGAAGGCAACAAAAGCTACGATTTGAGCAAATTGAACCAAGCAGGAAGAAGAATTGGACAAACAAAAGATGAATAGCCTGAACTTCATGCTTCCAGAGTCGAAGAACTAAATCAACAGTCTGAATCCTGTACATTTACACAAACAAAAAGAACGGTCACTTACCAAAGAACTGTAACTAGGAATCTCCGCAACCTCCAAATAATTGTGCCGACGAATGAAATATTGCAGAGGATCAAGCCCAAGAAGGAAGCAAGTTCATGCCAATTTCGGGACCAATTATGTTCAGAGTGGTCAACAGGAGTAGGCCAGGTAACTGGATCTGTTGCAGAAACCCTCTGAAGTTACAGTCACAAACGCTGGAATTTGCAAACCTCTCGCCTAGGGTTCCCATCATGGCATCGAGCTCTGAACCTCCATCGGGATCGCAGCCTTTACATCGTGCGGGGTAATGTGACCGGGATTGTAAGCCCGTCTCTTTTTTATGCAAGTGATATTGGAGAAGGAATTGAACCTCGAGTGCATGTGTGAATGCTGTTAAGTGCTTGAGCAACAAGAAACTGGTATTGTAAGCCTCTCTTTCGTAAGGGATGTGATTGCAAGTCACCGCCGTGGAGGTAAACAGTACTTAACAGGATTCGCGACGGAGGGGTAAGTAATCTCAGAATGTCACAAATTAGGGAAAACTATCTCAGAGAACATTAAATACCGAAGCAGTAAAAGAAATTAAAAGAAGGCTTCAAACAACACACAGTCTCCCATTTATTTATACAGGAAATCATACAAGTTCAAAGGGGATCATTGTGATTGTGCTTACGAACAAGTACAAGTTTAACAAAGGACTTCATAGTCTATCATGTCGGTGTTCACCGATGAAACACATATTACACGAACTACATCCACATCCATATTAAATAGGCAAAACGCTAAGCTAAGCAGCTGCCACAGCTTCTGCAGGCTTAGCTTCCGGTTCTGCTGGTGCTTCTGCTTCCCAATAAGCAGTCTTCTTGCCAGTTTTGGAAACAGTTTGCAGCACTGTCTCGGGTGGTAAATTGCTTTTCACTGTCACTTTCTGTGCATCGAAATCAATGTCATATGATTCCACACCTGAGGATGAGAAGAAAGAACATCTTCCATCATTATCAAGATAAATGAAATCCACATAATTATGGACTCTATATTTTGTTAAAAGTAAGAACAATGATTAACAGCACAATTCCTGTTCAAACATACTTACTCCAAAACAACCTCTCTACTTGATTTTTAAACGGATTAACAGGTGGGAATCGGGATAAAATACAATGCACTAGACCACCTAGGGGAACAGGGACGATTTCATGGCCTCTAAACCCAAGGTGAAGTATACACCCATCTCTAAGATATAAGAGAACCATGACCTATTTCTTCATTTTTCTTTTGAAGGCCACCGAAGTGATAATCAGTGCACAGAGCTTCAGTGTCAACGTATACGACAAAAATACATCGGACTTTCACAAGATCGAAGCATCGCAACACTTAAATCCACATTCGTGGACATATTCACATGAATACATAGTTTGCCTATTGTTGTAACTGATAGCCTCAATTGAAATAGAATAGGTATTAAAGAAGATTCAAATGATTTTCTTATGCAAGATTAAAAAGACGTAAGCACGGCACTGAAGAAGTAGGAAGATCAACACAATTGAAGCGGACAAACACGAGCTATAAACAAACCTTCAAGTTTGCCAAGAACCCGTTTGACGGCCCCAACACAGCCTTGACATGACATACCAACCTTGAGGACCGTAGTCTGCACCGAAAAACAATCAAACATTGAATTAAATACTGAAAAGAAACAAAGAACCAACATATACCGAAATTCACAGAACCAAACCTATGCTAACATATCGCCATTCTAACGATGATTTCAAACTCCCCATCAATTTTCAAGATATTCTCTTCACCTCAAGACATAATCAGTTTCTTTTGATTCTCTCAATTTTTATGCAATTCATTCCTATAAAAGCAAGAGACTTTTCAATCAAATATATATCTTTTCTTCAATTGCTTTTGATCAGAATAAATTCCTAGCTCAGCAGCAAAAAGCAAAACTGAATAACTTGAAAAAAAATATATTTTAAGCTGGATAACAAGCTTATGCAACTAAATTTCCAATAAAAAAAAAAAAAAACAAGTAAAAGCATAATCTTGTACATAAACTGAGAATATTATTGTAAAACAAAATAAAGTGACAGATTAAAATTTCAAATCAAACCCAACATTGGTTCAACAAATTTATGTACAATCGTGCCCGAATTTGACTTTCAAGTCCTTAACTTTACATCCAGCACCAAAAACCCCAATCCAATCCAATCCAATCCAATCTATTAAATTTCAATAAAATCCAGATATAAAATTGAATTGAAAGCAAAGGAGAAGAGGAGCAGAGGTACATACCTGAGACGCCATGTTAGGGTGTTCGGGATTTCAAGAAAGCTGAGGAAGAAATGAGAAATTTTGTTATGGATTGGATGCTGTGCTGGTGTGCAACTGGCGAAACCCAAATGGTATTTTTATAGTAAAAAATAAAAAAAAAGCAAAAAAGGTGATGAGGAAAAGGTTGACTCGGATTTTTGTTTTTATTTTCACTAGGCGACGTACGTAAAAGCGATAGCACGTTTATTATTCTTATGTTGCTTTTCGGTTACGATAATATTCCACCGAAAGAAAACCCAATTAAAATTATTTGAAAATTTTGGATTTTAACGGTAAGGATAGAATAAAAGAAAAAATAATTAGTATCAAAATTGACTTTTTAATATAAAAATATGATTTTTCGTTAAAATAAACAGTACCGAAAATTTTTCGTTAAAATTTCCTAAAAAAAAAAAAAAGAAAAGAAAATTACTTTTATATTCCTCCTTCTTTCCTATTTCTTGGCTTTATATTTCTTTATTTCCTATTTCTTGGCTTTTCTTTTTTAGCTTTTAAATGAAAATAGAAAAATCACCTAGTGTTACTGTCTTATAGACTTGTAAGTGAGAGATCGTAGACTCGAATATCACTAAAGGTGAAATTGAACTAGTTTATTATGGTTAGTATGTTGTGAGATGATGGTCAGGGATTGATGACGAATTGCACGATGTTAGATTTTTGGAGCTGATGAATTGCATGATGTTGGTTAGAAATCGGAGTTATTCATTTAAAATTTCCTTTTTGGTGGCGAATAATACGAAAGCATCCATATGGGAAGAGTGATTCATGAGGAAGGATGGAAGGAGGAGGTCTGAAAACAAGAGGCAATGTACTAATTATTAAGACATTTAACCACTTGCAAATGAATTTTATATACTAAATAAAAGTAATATATGGCATTCTGCAATTCAATTACATTATGCGGAATTAACGATTTTAGAGAAAGTACATAGTAGTTGAATCAACTGAACAACTTCAACCACTACAGTTAGTGGTTGGGGACGAATTTCAAGTTCATATCTCACACGACACATCTTGTGTTCAATTTCTAGCATTGGTAAATCGCACAATGATAGTCAGGGAAGACTAAGATGCATTTGTGAATCTTCTTGACCCTCGAAAAAATGGATTACTGTGACAATACTAATAGTTGATTCTTTTAGAAGAAAAAAAATTCCAACTGAAGTTGACAACTTCTCTAGGAAAGTAGCGAGTGGTTTTAGGTTTAGACATGTCAACTAATTTGACGCCACAAACACTAAAAGCTTGTATGGATAATGGATGTGGCAATCGTTCTTTACAAATCATCCTAACGAGCTTTCCACAACATTGTACTAGCTTATCCCTTTGAGTTTGACAGAAATCATCTTGTTTTTGGTCCAATAAAATTTTTTGTATTTTTTTTTCTACACAATGATATATTTACATTAAGGAAGTGACAAATTTTAGCTAAACCACGTAACAAGCTCTTATTCGATGAAAATCGAACTTACGACCTCTCATTTACAATTATAAATAAAAATGAAAAATACTGGACAATAATACTAAATGATAAGTTGACAATTAGCGCATCACATGCATAATACATAATTTGGTTTAGCAATGTGATTTCAATACATTGGACGTTGACATTAATGGGTTGGGCAATGTTGTCCACCCACCTATTTTTACTTCTCACACATCTTTTGTAATTTATGTCCTTTGAGCTACTACAATTCATTTGATCTGGCAATCAGAAAATAAAAAGAATATGCGAGAAGTAAAACGGACTGTGTGGATAGCACATCCTTAGTAGGTTATTTTATGCATGTGAATTGTATTTTTTTTTTTGCAACAATCAACAAACATGCATGTACCACCTCAACCATTCACGTTACAGCATTAATCACCAATACAATTGTATTTTTTGGCTTTGATAATGCATAGTTGTTGACATTAAACAATCATTATTAAATCTAAACTTGTTTATTATCTTATTATACCACCCTGAAAGCATTACTTATTACTTGATATTCTTAATCCCAATTATCTGGAAGATTTAGTTGAATCTTACTTAATATATAATGAATTGATCTAGTCAATGGCAATTTGACTAATTAAAATGAATGGAGCTGCCAAAGGCGTGCTTGTGTAATAAAAGACAAAGTTACCAAAAAGAAAAAATAAAATGGTTATCAAAAGGGCCTAACAGGTTGGTTTTTCAAGGTCAGCCTGCGACACTTCTTGACTTTTTATAAGTAAGGAGCTATTATCTAAGAACCATAATATGAGAATTACATGAAAAACAATAATAGTAAAATTTTGCACACATGTCAAATTGTAGTTTAGCTATAAAGGAGCCCAATATATGGTAACTCATTTTAATCATTCCGTGAAAAATCTCTATTAAATAAGGATAAAATAACAAAAATATCCTTAGTTTTGTCAAATCATTTTGATCCATTGTTTATTTAATTGAGAATATTTTTGTCATTTTGGTATTTATTTAACAGAATTTTTCATGGAAGAACCAAAATGATTGATGGTGAACAAACTAAGAGACCATTTCTATTGATTTCAAATCTCATGATCAAAGTGAGGAGTTATGCCAATCTCAAGGATCATTTTGGCTAAAAAAACCTTCATTTTTTTTAACAAACGATGTTATCTATGTTAAGAGGGAGGGGGATAAGCTTAGCCTTATAGTAGATTAGCAATAATGTCATTTAGACGATTTGGGGTTGATCATCTAGATGAGCCAACTTTATTTTCTTTTATTGTTTTTATCCCGTACTCTTATTTCCTATGTTTTTACTATAAATTTAATTTCCTGTCTTTAATAACTTTAGATTTTCAATTTTTAAGTTAAAAAAATTGTAAACCGAACTAGAAAAAATGAATCAAAATTAAATCAAACCGACCAAAAAATTGAAAAAACCAAACCTGTACATAAATTTCGTTATGGTTTTCAGTTTCGACAAAAAAATCGAATGGATTAGAATCGAACCCACACCTAACCACTAGACCATAAGGTTATCTGCAGGGGCTAAAAACTCAAATTTAGCGTCGCATGTTCAACTATCTAATTCACCTATGCATGAGGTTAGACAATTTTTTTTCCTCCAATGGTAAGAGACCTATAATTCCCACTTCCAACTTTTGTATTTCGTTGATTTTTTTTTTATTTTCATTTTTGCTAATAATTTTGGTAAATTCTATATAATCTATCTTGTTTTATTTTTGCGAACATTTTTATGTAAACAAATTCAAATTCCGAGCAAAAAATAATTATTGAGAAAATTGATTTTTTTTATTGATTAGTAAACAAATGGATGTGTATTTATAGTGTTTTGGAGTTGGATATGATATGGATTAATTAATAATATTGTTATGACCGTTTGATTTAAATTTGAACCATCAGAATTTCTTTTTTACTGTTATTGAATTTGAGTCATTGGATTAAAACTGTTGGAAACTGATGTATGCCTTTCTTGCACGGAGCTCGCATGGGTTGTCTTCACATCGTCTGCCTCTTGCGATTGGGTCATCGGCCCACTTGTTTCTCTTATCCATTTGGGGTGGGAAGCAACCCCAAATTCTCACCTCATACCCTAAATCACAAAATTCCCACCCCCAAAATACATGGCTAAAGGAAGTTTTGACCCAAATTTTAGGATTTTTGTGTTTCCCACCTCTGATTGGAGATAGCCAAATACCAAATACCAAATGACAAGTTGATACTTAGCTCATGACATGTGATGAGTCGATTTTATACTATAGATTTTCCTCTATTCTTGGTATATTTTGGTGAGATTTTGATGTTTTGTTATGTATTGTTAATGTAGGACATGCGAATCATTTATGAGCATAAAGTATTGAAACAGTGGAATTTTTCAGTGATTCCAATTAGAACAAGTTCGTCAGTCTATCAAGAAGGTTATATCAAAATTTCATAATTTTATCCCAAAATATTTGATCGTGGGGAATTAATTTATACCCAGCGTGCAATGCTGGTAGATTGGACTATAGAGCTTGTTTATGACTTTCCGGTTGGAAGATGATGAATTTTGGACTTGGGCTCTTCTTGGGACTTGAAGAGGAGGTTCTAATCCTTAATTTAAGTCGTTTTGGACTTGTTTTGGAGCCTTAAAGGTAAAAACAAATGTGGCTATTTCTTTGCTGGGTAGATTTCCTAGTCAAATTTGGAGTGTGTTTTTAAGTTATCATTTTGTTATTATATTTCCTAGTTTTTGGAATACCTTTTCTAGCAAGGGTTTTAATTTGTAGTACATAAATAAGGCTATTTAGTCGTTAAGGTTGTCTACACACTATTTTGGAGAATTTCGGACTTTTTACCTACAAGGTGCTTTCAATCATTTTTTTAGTTAATGATAAAGGTTTTTATTATGATTGTTCGTAACTAGTCATTTTGATAAGGTGAGGTCATGAGCCTTAGCATGAATATGTGATTTTATTAATTTTCTTATGAATGCATGCTTGCTTTGAATTATTAATCATTGTGATTAAACTATCTAAATGTCTTAATGATCTGCGACCACTTAGGTATTGAGACAAGTAATTTGATGCAATTTCTGTTGGAACATCACCCTGAAATTGAGGAGGGCTTCTTGTGATTTGTAATTGTACGTTCACTTAAGACGAATATCACGCTCTTAAGGGTTGCATGGTTTTTCAAAGGGTTTTCACAAAACTTAATGAGTTTTGCATGTTTATATTTGATCTGAACATCATAAATGGGTTGCATGTTAGATATACGTTTCCACTTGAACATCACAAGGAAAATATGCATTAGGAAAACGGAAAGCCTAACCTTCAAAGTATGTATGTGGAAATTCATAAGTAGTAAAAGTGCATGTGATTGTTAGTGGTGACGGCGGAACCCTAATGCTTAAATTGGTTTTCCAAAACCGTTTTCTTTTGTTTTCTTTACTTTGCTGATTTCTTTAATTGTTTTTATTTAAATTCATTTTTATTACTTTAAATCACAAAATCAACTTTTTCCAACCTTTGTTTTAAGTAGTTAATTAAGAATTGGTTTAAATACAAATTATTCATTCAATCTTTGTGGAGAATGACCTTACTTGAGTAGCTATACTACGATAATCTTGTACTTTTGCAAGTATTTTTAAGTGTTTTTATCCCTACTTTTGCGTAAAAATCCTATCAACATGCATAATACATAATTTGGTTTATCAATGGTGATTTCTCTTACCGTTACAATCCATTGGCCGTTGACATTAATGGATTATTTTATGCATGTGAATTGTATTTTTTGCAACAATCAATAAACATGCATGCACCACCTCAACCCTTGACGTTGCACCAATAATCACCAGTCCCGTTGTATTTTAAGGCTTTCATAATGCGTGGTTGTATTATTAAATTAGATGATCCTAGTCAGTGGCAATTTGACTAATTAAAATGAATGGAGATGCCAAAGGCGTCCTTCTCCTTGTGTAAGAAAAGACAAAGTTACTAAAACTATTTAAGTGATTATGCTGATACACCATGCATGCAAAGTTGCTTTTTATCGTAATCTATTGTCTCGAGACAAAAAATGGATCAAATTATTAGACAAATCCAAATATTTAGATTGAACTCAGCAATTTTCTACCTACTTAAGAAAATGTCGCCAATATTACAAGACTCAAGCCTACAGAATTATAAGGCTTATTATCATCGAGGGAAACGACATATGTACATCGTTTTTTAATTAGTATCTTAAAAAAAAAAAAAAAAAAAAAAAAACTAATCTCTATCATGCTTGAGCGCTTTGTATTTGTTTTTAGTGTTGTTGGCCAAAACCTTGAAATTATGGGGCTCAATAGATAGTGAATACCAAGTTCATTCTTCTTCATTTGTTCTCATCTCCTACCACCCTCTTCATCATACTTTCGTCGTATATAAGCACAGAAAGTGAAATAAAAATAAAAATTGAAATTGTTATCAAAGTGGCGTAACGTGTTAGTTTTCAAGGTCTAAACCCGCAACACTTCATGACTTCTTATATGTAAGAACTATTACCTGATAATCATAATATGAGAATTACCAACTCATTAAAATGAAAAACAATAAAGATAAAAATTATACACACATGTCAAACTGTCCCAATATTTTTCTTGGGGAAGTAATTTTACCATCCTAGATATTAAAGAACCTACTTGTCCACCCATTTTTTACTAGTGTTTTATAAAATCGACAGTATTACTGAAATATACCCCAATATTTCAGTTTTTCCAGCCATCGACATAAATATTGTTGGGGGCTAAAACAATAACTTACTAAGAGCATTAGGTGCGAAAGAAACCCACATGATAACCCAATCCAATTTTCTCACAATTCTCCACTAATTCAACCTCTAAATCACTACACTTTGTACGATTGGAAAATGCTAAATTTCTGCAAACTAAAAAAATATTTTGAATACCTCATCACTTGGGTTGGTTAGGTGAAGAAAACGAGCAATGCGAAATATGCAACAAAAGAAGGATTAAACACGAGACAAATATGTAAGATATATTGTTCTCTTTACGTTTGAATGAGTTGTAGAAAAATGAGTGTGTGTTTTTATTTTATCAATGTGTGTAAAGATAAACTCACATATTGAATTGGGTTTGTGAGGATAGTTTAGGTTGTAAATTTGGGTTTAGAGAGATATTGATGGTTTAATTAAAATTGATATGGATGTAGAAAGTAAGTTTGATGTAGAAATAGGTCATATGAGTTTAAATAAAATTTCCCGATAGATTTTTATTTCGGTTTCTATTTTGGATCTGATTGCGGTTGTTCTAGATCTATTTGGATCAGGCCCATCATTTAATGGTCTAGTTCTATTTAGGCTCATCATTGCGGTTGTTCTAGGTCTATTTGGATCAGACCCATCATTTAATTCGGTCTAGTTCTATTTAGATCAAGTCTATCTCTAAAAAAATGCGCTAGCACCCAGCCCATTTAATCCACTCAATGAACAGTGATAGATTCTAATGAACAGTAATAGGTCAAATGCATCTCCACCCCTAAAAAATGCGCTGGCACAAAATCTAAAAAATGTGATGGCACAAACAATCTCCACCCCTACAAAATGTGCTGGCACCCAGCCCATTTAAAATATTATTAAATTTTTTATAAAATAATAAATAATAAAATAGTTTTAATTTCAGATAGGATTTTTAACCAATCTCGTCATGTCACGTGTCATTATCCGAACGTATTATTTGGTGAGTTTATGTAATCTTATTTGATGTGTTTAAATAAAGTACAAAAATAAATTTGAAATTACATAAAGTTTTAAAAATAAATAAGAAATTACATAAAGTACTAATAATAAATAATAAATTACACAAATTACTAATAATAAATAAAAAATTACATAAAGTACTACCAATAAATAAGAAATTGCAGAAAGTACTAAAAATAAATAAGAAATTACATAAAGTACTAAAAATTAAGACGAAATTAAATAAAGTACTAGAAATAAATACGAAATTATACAAAGTCTGTGGAGCTAGGATATGTGGTGCTAGGATCTGTGTAGTTAGAACCCCCCCGACTTGTTTCCGCATCTCTTGCACACCTCCTTCACACCACGTCTCTTTTTTCGGATGTCTAAAAATATTTTGAATTCGGAGACAATCCTACTAGAGGCTTGTTCATAGTGTCACAATCTGCTTGAGCCATTTTTTTTTCTCTAAGCATCTCGTTTTCTCGATTAAGTGCTTCTCTAATCATCTTGTTTTCTCGATTAAGTATTTCTCTTTGTCTTTCAGCTACCGGATCACATCTCTTAGTAGCTGCTAATATTGCTGCCATAGCAACATCTTTTTCCTCATCTCCAGTCGTTTCCTGCTCCATGTTCAATTCACCTTAGCGAGCAAGTTCGTCCATATATGTAGTGCAGTCATTTTTGGAAGAACTACCTTTTTTCTTTGATGCCTTTTAACCTTGAGGCTTGAGGGACTGACGAGTCGGTTGGGTCTCCGGCACTTCTTCAGGTGTCCCTTCTGTCTCTTTAAATGTGTCGCCTTCTTGTTCGGCCGTGTCTGCTTCTGGCGAACTATGTAAACCCATGTCGTGCATGACAACTTTTGGACCGGTTGCCACAATTCTGTATTTGGGGCAATCTTTGACAATTTGCCAACATTCTCCTTTTTGCTGAATGATTTGTTGTGGTTCTTCGCATTGTAGAATGATTGTGCTTGTAGTGTCTTTAAATGTGGGATAAGACAATATTATAAAATGCGGGTGTAACACAAATAAATAGATTAAAATATTGATGCAGATGGAATACATATAAATAAATAAAAATATTGTCACTTGATCCCCTAAATTTATCCCACTAAGCAGATTACCGGAAGCATGAGAGATAGCGTTTTTCCAACAAGTAAAGGATGCATTGAGTTTTTTTTCCAACGACCTTGAAGACCTTGACTACTTTTGGCGTCTTTTCCATGTACATTGCAAAATGCTTTTGTAATTTTACTCCACATTTCTCGCTTATCCATCTCATTACCCGTAATCGGGTCATGAGTGGTGTGAACCCAGCATTCACACAACGTAACATCTTCGATGAGCTTCCATGCAGTCATTTTTTTCTCTAAAAAATTATATGAAAGCTTTGGTAGAAAGTGTTGAAAATATTGAAATGTGGTGTAAGGTGGAAGATGATGATTAGGTATTTATAGAAATTTATTTTCTGTATTTTTTAACAAATTTTAATAATTTGTAATTAATTTGTTATAAATTTAATTTAGTTAATTAATATGGACCGTTGGATTTGAAAAAGATTCAAATCCAACAACCTATACGTTGACATGTGGCCAACGGTCATAATTCTGACTGTTGTGCCTTTTTTTGGGGGGGGGGAACGTGGACCGTTGATCTCTAGATCGGACGATCCAGATCAAGCCACATTACTAGCTGTTGGATGTCAAATTCAAATTTTATTGACAGTTAGAAATCCAACGGTCCACAAAACTAGCCGTTGGAAATCCAACGGGCCAGGATGGGCCATGTGGCCTCCCCATCATATCGGGCTCTACGCATGCGGGCCCCGCCTCTGTCGCTCGTGCTTCCCATGTGCCTGGCATAAAAAAAATTTAAAATGCCCTCCGACGTCACGTTGGCGTCAGCATGACGTTAGATGGGCCGTCCCATGGGTCTGTTGATTTTGGGCCAGCCTATGGCCTGGCTTGGATTGGGTGCCAGCTTATTAGGCTGGGGTGGAGCAAAAAAAGGGGAGGCTGGTCCATTTTTCAAGCTGGGTGCTAGCTTATTAGGCTGGGGTGGAACTGCACTTAGCCTCATCATTTGGACCTGGCGGGATCGAATCCCTGTAATTATTATTTTATTTTGGAAAACACCTAACTCTTCAATTTTCTATAAAATAAAATTATATTTATTCCCATATATACAACTATTGTAAAACACGGTGTTGAACAAGTTAATCGTTCTCACACACCTTTTTATCTTTTATTCTGAAGAAAAAATACAATGGAGGAAGAAATCGACATCATGGTGACTATGAAGTCGAAAAGGCAAATGTACTTTGTATGTTTTTTCAAGTTTTAATTTGACTCTTTGACGAGAAAATTTTGCTGGATCGCAGCTCGAGCGATGAACCGAAGCCGTAACCCACCTGATTCTGGGTTTTAAAGGTAACCGCAAAATGAAACCATGTGCAGCTGCACAAGCTGCAGGAAAAAGAGGCAATTTGCTGAAGTGATCGCTCTAATTATATCTCCACGTTTTAATTATTTTATTTGGGTTGCTAACTTCACGGTAGAGTACTCACATTTTAAGTGCTGCTAGCATCCTTTACACATATGTATGAAGCAAAGATTCATCCATACCATCTTTTACACATTGGTTGTGGAAATGATTAGTTTTTAATAACAGTGACATAATGATCATATCTGGACCGAAACAATGATGACATAACAACCACACAACGATGATAAATGACGACATGCTAAAAAATAATCATTTCTGCAATCAAATGTAAAAAAGTGACCATTCCAGCTAATTTTCAAAAAAGAAAAGGTCTGGTATGTGTGACAGGGTGCCAAAGCATATTTAGATCATGTTGAGAGTGATGTTCAAATTTTATTTGTAATGTATAAATTTTTATAACATTAATTTCAGTGTAGAATTTTTAAGTTGTATTGGAGCTGATGTCGCATCACGTTGGCTTTGATCTAGTAATTTGTTTATTGGTTGAATTATACGGCAACTAAATAGTTGAGATTTAAAATAGAACATTTTATAATTGTAGAAATCAAATCTAACAATTAAAATACTTGTACCATTCAACGCTATTCAACATTAAAGTTGGACGCTCCATCTAGTTGCTCTTTATTTTATGTTATTTTTATCCTATTCTCGGGCATTTGTTAGCCTCAAATACACCGATACGGTGACAATTCATTTGGTAAAGTTGGTGTTCTATATTTTGTTGAAGTTTCTTTGAATTATGAACCTCTTGAATTTATCCAAAATGTCCTAGTTGAGGTTTGTACCAATTTTTAATATTCTAATATAATCGCTACCATAGGAGACTTTTTTTCTTCTTGTTAGTGCAATGAATATATTTGGAAAGATTGTTTCAGCTGGCTCACATACGTGTCCACTCAAATCGTCATATGCTAATATAGACATTGGGTCAAGAGACTAAAAAATAGTTTTGAATCTTACACCAGCTTTTAGTCTTAAAGTGATGTTTTTTTTTTTGTTAAATAAAAAGTGAAGTGTTTTAAGGATTAATATGAAGTTTTTGTAATTAACAAGTAAAATTCCTTAAATTTAGATAATTATACATGTTTCCTTCTCTTTTATTTATTTATTTTGTTTTGTTCTATTTTATGGCTTTTGTTCATTTAATTAAAAGTTAACTGATTAGGAGTGCTTGTGTTTCTAATTGAAAGTGGACGGTGAATATCTGAATGAATTTTTTGAGAAAAGATACAAAACTTTGAAAGATACAAAGTTATCGTGACAGCTTACATACATATAGTGAAAACGTGCCCCCTGATTTGGGTCTGTGCATGCATGCATGCTTATAAGCAAATTTTATATAGTAGCATGAACAAGAAGCAAGAATAAGCAAATTTTGAGCACTGTTAAAAACAATTCCACCGCTTAGGGCAATAGTTATCCAAGTAATTGAGTAACAGAAATAAATTTCTTAGTAAATACATAAGTGCATTTTCACCGAATTAATTGATATTAAGAAATTATTTAAAAATAATAATAATTAAAAGATAATATTCTGTTTAATTTCGGATAAAATGTTTAACCAATTTTGTAACATCACTTGTAATTTTTTTTGTTTAATTTTCGATTAGATTTTTAACCAATCTCGTAGCGCCAAGCGTCAATGATCCTATAAAATTCTTGTGAGTAGATTTCCGATTAGATTTTTAACCAATTTCGTCGCATCACCTGTCACTATTCATTTAGAATCTTTGTGAATAGATTTTTGATAAGATTTTCAATCAATCCCGTCATGCCATGTGTCACTATCCATTTAGAATTTTTGTGGATAAATTTTCAACCATTCATGGCGACAAGTGCCAATATCCATTGTAATTGGCATTTTGAATTTGCTGATTGTGTTAAATGGGGATATTCTTTAGCATATGCATCCATTCCCATGTATGTCACCTTGCGTGCGAGTAATTGGACGGATGAGGGCCACTCTGTAAAGAATAAATGGTGTCTTTGGTGGTTGAGCGATAAAACCCTAGGCTAAAACCGGGCCTATATTAGCGAGAGCTCCTTGCATTGAAGAGAGAGACCATAAACTCTTGGCTATAAAAATTGCAACCAACCCATATATCTTTGCTTGTGCGTGATAACGAGACAAAGCTAGAGAGAGAAGGAGAGAGAACATAAGAAATTCCTTCACCGAGGAGGGAGAGGAAAATCTCAAAACCTTCAAACCCTCTCACTCTTTCATAGCCAAAATACACTGCAAACGAAAGGTATTGACTCTTATAATTACTTGTCTCTGCATTTTATTTTTGTACATGTTTTTTTAAGCAATTTCTTGTTTCAAATAATCATGTCCATTCGGAGGATCCACCTCGCCTGATGTATTTTTCCAGTAATGTTTTACTTTTCACGTCAAAATGTCATCCTCTTGTGCACCCAAAACTCAAAATGATCTAAAAATTATCTGAGACGCCCAGAATAAAACCCTTGAATTTTTTGGTCCGCCCACCCCAGTGGCCAACGGCGAACCAACAACGAACCCAGTCGCCATCCTCTATGTTTTCTCTCACTGTCCAAACACTCATGATCCATTAGCCGACAAACCACAGACAAATCTCTAATTTTTTTTTCTTTTTCTTTTCACAAAAATACGTGAGGAAAATTAACAAAGAAATCTCCAAATCATCATTTATCTCTCTTCTCCACTCTCCTACTCAGCAAGATGCACTTTGAATTGATGCTGCACTATGAACTGATGTTGCACTTTGAACTGATGATGCACTTTATACTGATGTTGCACTTTGTAAATTAATTCTGGTTCTACTTTCTATTTGTAAATTGATTTTTAAACATCTGAAAAAGAAAATGAATATGCGTCTAAATTTTGTGATTAAAAACATTAACCGTCTAGCTTTGATGTTGCACTTTGAATTGATGTTGCACTTTGTAAATTAATTCTGGTTCTACTTTTTGTAAATTGGTTCTGCACAATTATGCATCTACATTGTGTGTTAACAACCAATTATGCATCTACCTTGTTTGCTAAATGATGATGCATCTACTTTTGTGCTAAGTGATACTGCATCTATTTGTTTGCTAAGTGATGTTGCATCTACTTGCGTGCTTAGTAATGCTGCATTTAGCTTGCGTGCTTAGTGATGTTGCATCTAGCTTGTGTGCTTAGTGATGCTGCATCTAGCTTATGTGTTATGCATTTGCCCTTTGCATCTTGTTTGTCATTTATATTTCTTATTATTTGATAATTTATTGTATGCATGATCGTTTCATTTTTTTTTATGAAGATGACGACAAAAGTAAAACATTTTGCAATAAAAAAGAAATCAGCTCCAAAATTTCCTGCCGTAAAGGGTCGAGTAACAGATGAGAACTATGCTCAAATAAGACTAAATATCTTGGCTTTTGCAGAACTAATACAAGAGCTCAAGCCAAAACTTGAACAAAAACCAGAAGTCTTGGCATTCATATATAAGTCACCTTTTGGTAGATTAGTGAAAGCTTACCTAAAAGGTGAATTACAAATGTAGAAATCAGATTGGGATATCATACATATAGTGAACTGGTATGACATTGAAAATGGAATCTTCAAATTCAAAAATAGATATTGCAAAGTAAATGCTGATAATATCCAACGCATATTTGGGATCCCAAATCGAGGCAAAGAAGCCCCTTAGTCAACAAGAGACTCAAGAATCCCAAAGTCGAAAGAAAACACATTTGTTGACAAATACTTCTCGGAAATGACAAAAATTGGTAGAAGTGAAATTGCACAAGCAATTCAAGTTGCATTTGATACTAGGACAACAGAAGGAGATTAAGATGCAAGCTGCCTTATAATTCTATATTTGCTTAATACAAATCTGCTTGGGAGCATAGCGGAGAAATTTCCTTTGAGTTTGGCCAAGAATTACAACTCCATCGATAACATAAATCAGTACAACTGGGCCAAGGAAACATCGGGGAAACTCCTTTGTAGAACCAAGTATCTTGCTGTTTCCTTGGTCCAGTTGTACTGATTTATGTTATCGATGAAGTTGCAATTCTTGGCCAAACTCCAAGGGAGTTTCCCCGTTGAGCTCCCAAGCAGATTTGTGTTGAGCAAGTATAGAATTATAAGGCAGACTGCATCTTAATCTCCTTTTGTTGTCCCAATATCAAATGCAACTTGAATTGCTTGTGCAATTTCTCTTTTACCAATTCTTGTCATTTCCAAGAAGTATTTGTCAACAAATCTGTTTTCTTTCAACTTTGGGATTCTTGAGTCTCTTGTTGACTGAGGGGCTTCTTTGCCTCGGTTTGAGATCCCAAATCTGCGTTGGATATCATCAGCATTTACTTTGCAATATCCATTTTTGAATTTGAACATTCCCTTTTCAGTGTCATACTAGTGATGTATGACATCCTAGTCTAATTTCTTCATTTGTAATTCACCTTTTAGGTAAGCTTTCACTAGTGTGCCAAAAGGTAACTTATATATGAATGCCAAGACTTCTAGTTTTTCTTCAAGTTTTGGCTTGAGCTCTTGATGCGTAAATATATAAGCACACAAATTAAACCCTCTTTTTGTCAATTGTAGTAAAGTATGTAAGTAGGGATCGTTCTCGACCGGGGATTAGGAGGGATTGCTAAACACTTGAAAACTGATTTAGAAACGTAAAAACAAAGTTTAAAAATACTAAATTAGACTCAAAGAATGCAAAACTAAAGTTTAAAACACTAAAACAAACCAAAAACTCAAAACAGCAACCAAAAGACTCAAAACTGCCTTAAAAACACTTTTTTGGGCAGTTTTGAACACAAAGCACCAAATTGGACGAATTTGGGTTTTAACTTGTACCAAAACACTTAAAAACATAAACCAAAACACTTTCTAACTAATCTAGGACTTCAAAATAAATGGGGGTTTGATTTGGACGAAAATAAACTGACAAAACAGATTGCAAAGTAAAAACAGAATTGAAAACGATTTTGGGGTTTTAAATGGATGATGGATTAGTTAGAGGCTCTTTCTCCACACATGACAAGTATGCAAACGACTCGATTTCCAGTTATTCCTTCATTGAATTATGAATGACAATGCCCCAAATTAACCGTGACATCACTAGTTAATTCTCAAGTTTTCCTTGTGTTATTGGATTGGATGACATCATTCGACAACCCAAAACATTCCTCAAAAGTTCCCTACATGACATCATAATAAAGATACAATCAAAGATCATTACGTTCAATGAAAACTATAAGCATTGACAAAGCACTTGCAACTATGACATCATGTCACTCATGCTAGGAATTGGACTTAACGCGATCGTGACTAGTGACCTTCACTACATATGAATATAAGTGTGTGACGATTATGTGAAACAACCTTATATTCTAGCATCATATTCATGCAAGCCAATTAAGTGTCGACCCCTAATTAACAAACACAAATAAGTTATTACTCGCACAGTTAAGCCAATTGCATTCACGATTCAAGAACTCATAATTGGAATTTATCAAATCAACTTGCACACATAGTCATGGCTTCGAAATTACCCCTAACCAATAGGGGTTTAGCCACTCATGTTCATAGCAAAACGAAAGGAAAAGAAATTAAACATTGAAATCATAAAACGAATTACACCTAGAATGCACCAACGATGAAGCTTGAGCATCCAAGAGTCCTTCCTTCTTTCTCCTTGCTACGACACACAAATGGGTGAGTTTTGGGGGTTATGGATGGTGTAGAACGATGGGTTTATGGCTGGGATAGGTGTATGGGACGGCTAGGGTGGTTTTGGGTCAGAAAATATGGTGAATGGTGAAGGAAAGGTGCGGCAGAGAGTGGGATGGTGTTTCTGGCGTGAATGGGATTGAATGGAGATGAATGGAGATGTTTGTGGCTGCACAAGGATGTTTATTTAAAGGGATAAGGAATTAAAAACCCTAGGCTATTTAGGTAATCAGAAATTAAGTCAAAAGCTTCTAGAAATAGGAAATCAAATCAGAAAATTAAAGGAAAGGGCAAGGAATATGCGGCAAGGGTCTAAAACACATTAGGAAAGTGTTTTAATGCTCAAAATCAGGAAAGGACCCTCTCCCTTGCACGGCAAGGAAGAGGAAAGGTTAAGGGGGTGCGGCAAGGTATGTTTTTGTGCAAGGAATGTGTATTTGATGCTCTAGGATGCTTAGGAGACCTTCAAAGTTGATAAAACTTAGGACCATTTAGGAAAGGTCAAACCAAAGTAGGAAACCTTGGCATAACTTTCCTATTTCAAGTAGGAATCCTTCTTGGAGTAGGAATCCTTGTTCTTCTAGGAATCCTAATGTGATTAGGAATCCATCTTCAATTAGGAATCCTTCGTCGATTAGGAATCCTTCGTCGATTAGGAATCCTAATTTCTTCAAGTCTTCAATTCATCCATTCCTTTTGCTCCAAGCATGTGATAATCATTCCAAGCTCCATTTTGCTCCAAAAGGCTCCAAAATGCATACTTTGCCTTTAGAATCTGAAAACACACAAAAGTAACTTTAAACACTAAAATAGCTAACGAAACATAACATAAATGCACGAGAACAAGCCAATTAAGTCGCATAAATATGCTCCTATCAGCTCTTGTATTAATTCTGGAAAGGCCTAGAGATTCAGGCTTATTTGAGTATAGTTCTCATCTGTTGCCCGACCCTTTACGGCAGAAGATTTTGGAGCTGATTTCTTTTTTATTGCAAAATGTTTTACTTTTGTCGTCATCTTCATAAAAAAAATGAAACGATCATGAGTACACTAAATTATCAAATAATAAGAAGTAATATAAATGACAAACAAGATGCAAAGGGCAGATGCTTAGCACACAAGCTAGATGCAGCATCACTAAGCACACAAGCTAGATGTAGCATCATTAAGCATACAAGCTATATGCAGCATCACTTAGCATACAAGCTATTTGCAGCATCACTTAGCAAACAAGTAGATGCAACATCACTTAACGCACAAGAAGATGCAACATCACTTAGCAAACAAAGTAGATGCAGAATTGGTTGTTAAATCACAATATAGATGCATAATTGTTCAGAACCAATTTACAAACAGAAAGTAGAACCAAAATTAATTTACAAAGTGCAACATCAGTTCAAAGTGCAACATCGAAGTTAGATGGTTAATGTTTTTACTCACAAAATTTAGAGGCATATTCATTTTGTTTTTCAGATGTTTAAGAATCAATTTACAAACAGAAAGTAGAACCATAATTAATTTACAAAGTGCAACATCAATATAAAGTGCATCATCAGTTCAAAGTGTAACATCAGTTCATAGTGCATCATCAGTTCAAAGTGTAACATCGAAGCTAGACGGTTAATGTTTTTATTCACAAAATTTAGACGCATATTCATTTTTCCTTTTCAGATGTTTAAGAATCAGTATACGTACAAACTAAAAAACGAAACTGAAACATCTAAAACACTAAAATTGTTTTTCACGAACTAGAGCACTGAATTTTTTGTAAAATCAAGTGCAAAAAACACTTAATAATGCATGCGTTTTTTTACAGTTTTCTTTTGCAAACAGAAGTGCAAAAACACTTGATAATGCATCCAAAACTTTGATAATGCATTCGTTTGTGACAGAGTTTGAATTATAATCATGCAAAAGGACGATTTTGAGTAGTAAGAAAATCTTTGAAACACTGATCGTTTTGGAAATCCGATTGAACTTTGGGAATCACTTACTTAAAATCTGGCTTGAAAGTGTCGGAAACAATGGAGATTTTAGGGTTTTTTGTCTGGGGAAGTATCTTTTGCGTGAGAGGGAATTTGAAATGATAGGTTTGGGGAAGAGGAACGAGGGTATCACTACTACAATATAGGCTATCACCGGCGGACCAAAAACCGACAAGAAACCCCGATTTCTGTCGGAAATTTGGCAAAAATCCGACATTAAACACTGCAATGTCGGATTGGAATAGCGACGCCATTGCTACCGTCACTAAAGGGCTTCAGCGTCGCTTTGTTCGCTTAATCCGCCATTACGCAGCGTCGGTTTAAAGCGACGCTGATGTTAATGTCGGTTTAAAGCGACGCTAGTTAACAATTAACTAAATAAAATATGCAAACTAGTGACGGTTTAAAGCGACGTTAGAGAACAATTAAATAAATAAAATATGCAAACTAGTGACGGTTTAAAGCGACACCACCTTTGATAATAATAATTAAAAAAAAGTCGAAATCTGTTTCTGTATTCGTTCTCAAATAATTATAACTCAAAAAAATTATATAATCGAAATAATAAATTTCAATTTTAGGCCAAAACAAACAATAATAAAAATAATTCAAAAGAAAAATAGTGCCATAATATACAAATGTTCTACATCTAACATTCCATATAATTTACAAAAATTCATCCTCCATGCTTTCCTGTGCTTGCCTTTGTCGAAGACCACAGATTTTGTAGCTCCATAGTGCCATATATAATACTAGCAACTCCATGCTGCCATGCTTGCCATCATATCAGTGCTCCAATACTTTACTACTTCAACATTAGGGCTCTAATCTCTATAGATTAAACTCAGGTTTTATACCTTTAAAAAATTATGGATCTGCGATTTCCAGTGTCCTTGCTCTTCAAATCCAACATGCATAAATACAAAAAAAACAATTAAAAACCAAGAAACAAAAATAAATTTTCAATTTAAGCATAAAACTATTTAGAATACAAAATAGAAACTAAAATTAATAATCATAATAATTTAAAATTGAACCACCTTCAAGATCTTCCTCCTCGAATTGGAGTTCTTCAGAATGTTGATCTTCAAACTGGTGATCCAAAGCAAACGGGGAAGGAGTTGAGGAAAAACTGAAAAGGAGGAAGAAGGGGACGCACAGATGAAATGGGGAAGGAGAAGAAGAAAGTCTGAAATTGGGGGAGAAATGAAAGCACGGTTGAAATGGGAAAGAGAGGGGTTTAAATATGGGTACTTAGTTTGCGTCCGTTAAAACCGACGCAAACGTCTGACACATTTTTTGAAATTCACATAGCGTCGCTTTAATGAAACTCGCGTCGCTTTAATGAAACTAGCGTCGCTTTAAACCGACACAAACTTCTGACACTTTTTGAAATTCACATAGCGTCGCTTTAATGAAACTTGCGTCGCTTTAATGAAACTAGCGTCGCTTTAATGAAACTAGCGTCGCTTTTAACCGACGCCAACTTCTGACACACTTTTTGAAATTCACATAGCGTCGCTTTAATGACACTAGCGTCGGTTAAAACCGACACTAAGTCTCTCCATCCATTCAAACAAGCGGGAAATTTCCCGCCTAATATTTCAAATACTATAATTTTATATATATTAATTTTATAACCCTAAAAAATACTATAATAATTATATATATTAATGTAACAATTTTATACCCCTAAAAACTATAATAATTATATATATATATATATTAAATTAAATTTTAAAAATTGGTGACCATTGGATTAGTTTAAATATACATACCATTCAATTTCTTTAAGTGTTATACATACAAAATAAATAAATTTAAATCTACTTAATAAATATATATATACTTTCATTAAGTATAACATAAGATTTTGTGGTATCCACTTGTGTGAATATTTTAATTTGAAGATCGAATTCATTCATTATATTCATATAGGGTCAATGAGTGTAGCTGTAAAAAATCATCAAAATCGGAGTTAAAATAACCGTTAAATCGTGATTTTTCGTTTATAACCGTCGAAAAGCTTTGTCCCGTTACTTGATCTCTGAATGTTTGTTTTTTGTGATTTTTTGCTGATGTGATCTCGAAGCATATGCAAACAAGTTTGACGGTTGGGATCGTTGAAATTAGTTTCGGAGAATTCGTATCCCATCAAAACAATAGATTGACTAACACTTAGAGTTTATTTATACTTTCATTAAGTATAACATAAGATTTTGTGGTATCCACTTGTGTAAATATTTTAAATTGAAGATCGAATTCATTCATTGTATTCATATAGGGTCAAGGAATGTAGCTGTAAAAAATCATCAAAATCGGAGTTAAAATAACCGTTAAATCGTGATTTTTCGTTTATAACCGTCGAAAAGCTTTGTCCCGTTACTTGATCTCTGAATGTTTGTTTTTTGTGATTTTTTGCTGATGTGATCTCGAAGCATATGCAAACAAGTTTGACGGTTGGGATCGTTGAAATTAGTTTCGGAGAATTCGTATCCCATCAAAACAATAGATTGACTAACACTTAGAATTTATTTATACTTTCATTAAGTATAACATAAGATTTGTGGTATCTACTTGTGTAAATATTTTAATTTGAAGATCGAATTCATTCATTCTATTCATATAGGGTCAAGGAGTGTAGCTGTAAAAAATCATCAAAATCGGAGTTAAAATAACCGTTAAATCGTGATTTTTCGTTTATAACCGTCGAAAAGCTTTGTCCCGTTACTTGATCTCTGAATGTTTGTTTTTTGTGATTTTTTGCTGATGTGATCTCGAAGCATATGCAAACAAGTTTGACGGTTGGGATCGTTGAAATTAGTTTCGGAGAATTCGTATCCCATCAAAACAATAGATTGACTAACACTTAGAGTTTATTTATACTTTCATTAAGTATAACATAAGATTTTGTGGTATCCACTTGTGTAAATATTTTAAATTGAAGATCGAATTCATTCATTGTATTCATATAGGGTCAAGGAATGTAGCTGTAAAAAATCATCAAAATCGGAGTTAAAATAACCGTTAAATCGTGATTTTTCGTTTATAACCGTCGAAAAGCTTTGTCCCGTTACTTGATCTCTGAATGTTTGTTTTTTGTGATTTTTTGCTGATGTGATCTCGAAGCATATGCAAACAAGTTTGACGGTTGGGATCGTTGAAATTAGTTTCGGAGAATTCGTATCCCATCAAAACAATAGATTGACTAACACTTAGAGTTTATTTATACTTTCATTAAGTATAACATAAGATTTTGTGGTATCCACTTGTGTAAATATTTTAAATTGAAGATCGAATTCATTCATTGTATTCATATAGGGTCAAGGAATGTAGCTGTAAAAAATCATCAAAATCGGAGTTAAAATAACCGTTAAATCGTGATTTTTCGTTTATAACCGTCGAAAAGCTTTGTCCCGTTACTTGATCTCTGAATGTTTGTTTTTTGTGATTTTTTGCTGATGTGATCTCGAAGCATATGCAAACAAGTTTGACGGTTGGGATCGTTGAAATTAGTTTCGGAGAATTTGTATCCCATCAAAACAATAGATTGACTAACACTTAGAGTTTATTTATACTTTCATTAAGTATAACATAAGATTTTGTGGTATCCACTTGTGTAAATATTTTAATTTGAAGATCGAATCCATTCATTGTATTCATATAGGGTCAAGGAGTGTAGCTGTAAAAAATCATCAAAATCGGAGTTAAAATAACCGTTAAATCGTGATTATAACTGTCGAAATTAGTTTCATAGAATTCGTATCCAATCAAGTTCAATGGTGTGTATATATATATATATATATTAAGTAGATTTAAATTTATTTATTTTGTATGTATAACACTTAAGAAATTGAATCGTATGTATATTTAAGCCAATCCAATGATCACCAATTTTTTTAAATTTAATTTAATATATATATATATAATTATTATAGTTTTTAGGGATATAAAATTTAATTTAATATATATATATATACACACTTTATGTCGCTTAAAAGCGACACTAGTATTTAAAAATTATTAAAATAATGTTTACGTCGGTTTAAAAGCGACACTAGTATTTAAAAATTATTAAAATATATGTTTACGTCGGTTTAAAAGCGACATAAACATTTAATAACGCTTATAAGCGACAGTAAATCCGACGTCATGTTCAGTTAGTGTCGCAACTGCCTAATCCGCCACTATATTAGATTAAAGCGACACCACCCTCCGACACTATAGCCCCCTTTTGTAGTAGTGTATTGAATAAGGGAAAAGGGGAAGGAACTGGTTAGTTTTTATGGTTTTTGTCGTGTAGTGGTTAACATGGCCGTTTATTAACGGTTATAGTAGAGTGGCATGGACCGTAATTTTAGTTGGTCCCTTTCTTTTTGGGTTGGGCTTAGTTTTCTGTTATTGGGTTTTTTGTCCCTCCTTGTAATGTTCTAAAATGTGTGAAGTTGTGTGAAATATGGTATATATTTGTGTCTCTATAAGTAAGACTCCTTTAATTTTAAGAGAAATTTTATTCTACTTAAATAATATATTTTATTTATGTTATATTACTAAAAAAATTATTATATATTTTTTATTTTTCAGCCATATATATATAATTGCTGTATGTGCGGTTGTATCTGCACAGTGCTTCATCCACACTAAAAAAATGCATATACTCTCGAGAGAGTATTGCATCGGCTGTGTTTAGAGAGAGGGCATTCAAGGAGACGAATATTAAGGAGAAAAATGAAATCTTTTGGGATACGGGGAAGATGACTTGGTTGTGATATATTTAGTTAACCAATTACTGGTTGTACTGGTTTTTATATTAATTTATTAACTTCTATTTGTAAATGGGATCTTGAGCTGCATAAGATAGCGGATTACATGAACATTAGTGAAAAGGATGGTGTAACGATCAAACACGTGTTGCATCATTTTCCTTTGACATGTAACGTATTTGTGGGTCGACCATTCGATCACTACACAACTGTAAGTATCTAAAACTCTAAGCCATGATATTAATATGTGACGTATTTGTGGGTCCACAATTCGATCATGGCTTAGAGTTTTATATACTTACAATTGTGTAGTGATCGAATAATGGACCTACAAATACTTCACATATTAAAGGGAAGTGGAGCTTGTAATCCGCTATCTTAAGATCCCTTAAAATAATAAATTAATATAAAAAAACAACACAATGAATAATTGGTTAACTAAATAAAATGGAATGGCAGTCTATTACTCTTACCTCTGGTAGAACACTGGCTAAAGGTTATTTTTGTTTCAGAGGTTTGCCAAATCTTGAGGCATATCTCAACCCATCCTCTATTGATATATCACAATCAAGTCATCTTACCTGTATTCCAGAGAACTTCAATTTTCTCTTTAACATTCGTCTCCATTCGGACCTTGAACCCCTTCTCTCTAAACACTCCCGATACAATACTCTCTCGACACTCCCGATACAATACTCTCTCTCGACAGTATATGCATCTTTTTAGCGTGAATGAAGTCCTGTGCAGACACAGTGCAACAAATACATATATGGCTAAAAAATAAAAAATACAATAATTTCTTTTAGTAATATCACATCAATGAAATCTATAATTGAAATAGAATAAAAATGTCTTTTAAAAGTTAAAGATATTAATGAACTTGTCGAAAATTAGAAACATGGTATATATTTGTGAAAAAACAACAAAAAAAATGTTAGTTGTCCAGACAGAGGTCTCTGGTATTCCAGGAATACAAGCAAAGTGCGGGGTTGGGAAATATTTGGAGTTAATTAAAGGGCTGATGTTGAATTATTGAAAAAAAGAAGTGTTTGATGACAATAAAGTAGGTGAGAAAGTAAATAGATGGGCAAAGCCATTCTTATCAACAACCGGGAAAAAAACTCTTATTAAGGCGATTGCGCTGGCCTTACCAAATTATATATGCTATGTCTTGCTATAAGTTTCCGGTGAATGTCTGTAAGAGATTGAAAGAGTGTTGGCAAAATTCTGATGGAGTGGACAAAAGCAACTGATGTGAAAGTATCCAAATTGGCTAGACAAATTTGGATAAAAGCAACTGATGTGAATGCACGGTCCAAATTCGCTAGACCAAAGAAAGATAGGGATTGAGATTCCAATATCTCATGCATTTTAATCTTGCCTGGGTTGTTAAAATTGGATGGAGATTTGATTAAATGTTCTGATTCACTGCTGGCTCGAGTGTAAAAGGATAATTACTTCCCGAATACGGAATTTATGAATGTTAGTTTAGAAGGGAATCGTCGTGGGGTTGAAAGGGTATTATACAAGCACGACAAGTTTTGAAGGCTGGTTTGCATTGGAGAGATGGTGCGAGTTCGAGATGATCCTTGGCTACCAATCCTAAGGACATTCAGAGTTCAAACTGCGAATCCTGAAGTTCCCATGCATGATAGTGGCTGATCTGATTAATTCGGATACGAAGGAATGGAGACATGCAACAACTGTTTCAGCCGGAGGAAGCCAAGGCCATTTTGGGTCTACCACTCAGTAAATTTGGTTTTACATGCAGATAAGTTAAGTTTGGCATTCCAACAAGAAGGGACTTTATACTGTTAAGTCCGGTTATGAGGTAGCTATGTAGATGCAGCAGAATGGGAATTTCGAAGAAAAAGAGACGGGAAACAAGCTCTTTTAGAGAAAATCAAAAGCTTTGGGCTGAAATTTGGAAGCTTGAGGTGCCATCAAAGTGACAAAACTTTATATGGCAAAATAAAACCTGAAAAATGGGGAAAGGGTAAAGCATATCTTTCCCCAATATCAAAGATATATCGGCAGATATTTTGATATATCCACGAAATATATGAATTAGCCAGACATCATGCATTGAAAAGGAGAAAGATATGCAATTTTTTTGCTAAAAAATGGCATTGGCATGACTTGCAGAGTAACCCTCGCGAAGAAGGTTACAACCCTATTTTTTTGCTGCCTTCACAGCGTCGTTTGAGAGAACCGCCTTTTAGTCAAACGGAGCGTTGCATGATTTGTTTCCTTTTTATACGTGGCATGGTTTAATGACATTTGTTCCAGCTAAAAATAAAAACAGAAAAATAATATTTCATAGAATCCTAATTATGTAGTTTTATATATAAAAAATCTTGTCACAATATCCGTCGATATATTCGTAAATTGAGTTGTTGATCTTTCTGTGAAACCCGACGATCTGCACTAAATCTCCACCTATTTATGTCTTTCGTCATATATTATTCAAACCCCCCCCCCCCTCTCCCACAATGAAAAAAATCAATAAAAAGTAGAAAGAACAGATTCAATTCCTTGATCCATCTAAGTGGAAGCCTATAGCCAATGAGAATACTGATCTCTTAGGGATTCTTTCAATGTGCATGCATCACGAATAATGAACAGTTGATCACGGTTCTCAGTTGATCAGCGAGAATATCATGATCTGATCGAATGCATAACTCTGCACATCCAATAGGTGGTAGTTTAATTTCAATGCCCAATTTGTCTAACGTAGTAGTAATGCATGGCATCAGGACCTTCCGATTTGACCAGCAAATTGAGGCACCATATATGATTCAGTACTATATACGAGTAGTTAAATAAATTAGTGCAGAATATATGTCGACGCATGAGGCATATATCCAAGTGCAGTTGGATGCGTGCTTTCTCTCCTTATAAAACGGTCTGCATGTTCTGCTTATTCATCAAGAGTTGATGAGAGAAAACATCCGGCTAGATAGGTGGTGAAGTTATTGAGAGGAAGAGAGACATGTCAAGGCCATCAAGTGTCGTAACTTTGCAGGGCTCTGAAGCAGCACCACCGCGTCTTGTGCGCGTGGAGCGGAGGCCTACTTTCGGAAAAAGATTGGAGACCATCGACGAAGAGAGTGAGCACGGTGGTCGCAGCGAGAAGCAGCAGTTACCTGGATTTGGATCGGCAAGTAACAAGGCTGAATTTCCCAAACAAAGTCATGCTGTGGTGGCTCGTTGATCAAGTTATCAATAAAGCACGACCAAGTATTTGAAGAGGTTGAGGTTTCATCATTAAACCAATTAGTAATATGGAGAGTAGCTCAATTACTTATAAACACATGCAATGTCTCTCATTTTTCCGATATGGGACTGTACTCCTAACACGCCCCTGACGAATTTTCAAGTCTAACACGTGTATAACACAAATCAGGATGAAGTAGGGCACATGTGGCATTTGAGCTTCTCACATGGGACAACAACACTGATATAATGGAGAATGTTAAAGTTCCACCATAAAACCAATCAGAGAAGGTTGTCCCACGTGTGGAACCCATAGGTCACACGTGCTCCACATCACTTAGATATGTGCTTTCCACGTGCTAAACTTGACAATTTGTCACACGTAAAAGGGCGTGTTAAGAGTATTAATCCTGCATCGGAGAAAGTAGCGACCTTGCATGTGCTTATAAGTAATTGAATTACTCTTCATATTGTTAATTATTTTTATGATGAAATCTCAACTTTTTATGTTTGAAGTAGTTTAACATAAAAAGGAGCAAGTGTACGTATGTTATTGTCAAAGCAAAAGTTGTTGCCTATGGAGCAGCAATACATACATACATATATATATATATATATATATATATATATATATATATATATATATATATATATATGCATATGGAGTGATTGTATATATAGTGCTCTATTGAAACAATACTACTCTCTGGAAATAATGAAAAAGGGGTGGAAGAACAAAACAAATGAATATAACAACATTTGTGACATTTTGAACAATATTCTTGTAGCCTAGCCGATCCTAACCCTAAACCCTAAACCCTACAGCAGCCTATGGAGCAGCAATACATACATACATACATATATATATATACATACATATATATATATATATATATATATATATATATATGCATATGGATTGATTGTATATATAGTGCTCTATTGAAACAATGCTACTCTCTGGAAATAATGAAAAAGGGGTGGAAGAACAAAACAAATGAATATAACAACATTTGTGACATTTTGAACAATATTCTTGTAGCCTAGCCGATCCTAACCCTAAACCCTAAACCCTACAGCAGCCTTCCCCTCCCTCCCCACGGTTGGCACCAGGCCTCTTCTCTGAGACTGTCAATGACTTTGTTGTCCCTCTGGTAGAGCATAAATTTTAGGTCTTTTAATAATAATCTTGTAGTCTAGTTGAGAAGCACGACACCATCTTCTAGTTTTATGGATGTCGGCATTGAATTTGACTTGAATTTCTACATAACACAATCTAATTGTTTGCACGCCAATGAAAAAGATTCAACCCAACATTTACAAAACTTAAAAACATTGGAGGAAAATTCTTTTGTAAATAGATTTTAATTCTTGATGGATTCTTTTTTTAACCCCTTAAATTCTTATTGTTCTACTGCACGAAGATTTCAAATGATGACATGATGTCATATTATCATGTCAATTCGTACAGAAATGCTTGCCTATTTGCAGTCTTAATTACTGGCAGTTGAATGAGCCGAGCCATTTGCGCTCAAAGTTTAGCTTGTTTAATTTTTTTTTTTAAGCTCGAGCTAGGCTTTACTCGGTTCTTATGCGAATTGAGCTTGAGAGAGCTTGAAAAATTCGATTTTGATACTAAACTCGAACTGTTTTGAGCTGCTCATGAGCTTTGCGAGCCGAACACACTAATGCTCAAGCTTTGTTTCTTTCTTAATCAAGCTGTGTAAAGATGTATTAGATGCTTAAGATGTTGACAAGTGTACGTAGATTATGTTGCTAAGTGGTTAAGTTTATTATTGGTAATTAGCTTACTTAGTGACTAAGAAAACCTTGTCTATATATATGTGTGCAGCTGTTGTAATTCATTTATTCATTCAATATATACAAAACATAATTCATTTCTCTCTCTAAAATTGCTATTCTCTTGAATCTCTCTCTCTATCAAGAACACATATGATGAACAAGAGTTCTTCTGCATTCTGACATGGTATCCTCCTCGGTAATGGAGATCTCTCAATCCTGAGCTGCTTCTTGCTTTCGCATCCCTGATCAATCTGTTCTAGTGTGATTTTCTTCTCTCTTTTCTCTCTCCATAGCCATGTGCATTCTTGTATCTGGGACGTTGTTCTGAGACGTATATACACGATTGTGCTCACCAAGTGTTCGATTAATTGCTTCTTACAAGATCTGTTGCATTGATATCAATTTACCTCTCACGAATCTGTCTACAAGTTGAATTATTTGTAATTTTGCACGATTCTCCATCTAAAACCCTAATTCTCTTTGCAAGAATGGTGATTGCTGCACAATTACAGATTGTACAGTCTCTGATCACGAATCTCATTACGATGTCTCTAATTCTGTTACTATGAAGCTTGATGATACAAATTATCTTGTATGGAACTATCAAATTCGTTTACTTCTTGAAAGTCATGGTATCTTTGACTTTGTTGCTGGCACTCATCCATGTCCTACTCGGTTTAAAGATGATTCAGATGTTGAAGGTGTTGAAACTGAGGAATTTAAGATTTGGAAAATGCATGATTGTGCTCTCATGTAATTGATCATTGCTACACTATCTCCTACAACCATGTCTTGTATCATTGGTTGTCTTACTTCTCATGATATGTGGACTAATTTGAAGGAAAAGGTCTCCACAGTTACGAAAGCCAGTATTTTTCAACTGAAAACTGAGTTGCAGAATATAAAGAAAGGCTATGATTCAGTCTCTCAATATCTTCAAAGGATCAAAGATGTACATGATCATCTCTCTAATGCAGGAGTGATCTTTGAAGATGATGACATTGTAATTTTGGCACTTAAAGGCTTGCATGTTGAGTATAATACCTTTCGAACAGTTATAAGGGGGAGAGACAATGTCATTTCACTAAAGGATTTTAGGTCCCAAATATTAGCTGAAGAAGCTGTTGTTAAAAATAATTATGTGAGTGAAACCTTTGTGTCTGCCATGATGGCAAATGAGAGGAAATACAAAGGAAAGGCTCTGATGCTTGGAGAAAGGTCTACTCAATCTCAATCACATAATTATACTCCTAATGGATCAACCAACACTCATACTTAGAATGGTGGTTCTTCTAATCATAATGGAGTATACAGTTCTAATTACAGAGGTATAGGAAGAGGCAGAAACAACTATAATTCCACATATATCTCAACATTTATTATCCATTCATAGACTTTGTAAGGATAACAATTGCAGATTTATATGTGATGAGTTCTCTTACGGATCTAGGACAAGGTCACATGGACAATCCTTCTCCAGGGACTGGGTAGAGCTAGCTTATATCTCATTCCCTTATACATTCCACAACATCTCATCAATCAAACACAACAACCATCTGCATTCATTTCAACACAATCATGTTTTCTTGGACAAGTCAAAATAACTTTGTGGCACCACAGGCTAGGACATCCTTCCAACATTGTGACATCTGCAATGTTAAAACAATCCAATATACCTATGTATGTTTCTCATGTGTCTTTAGTTTGAAATCATGTTCAGTGGGCAAATTTACAAAACTTCCCTTTGTTTTTCTGCAAATAAAATTGTAAAACCCTTGGAGGTGATACATAGTGATGTTTAGGGGCCTTCATCTACTGTTTTAGTTGAAGGTTACAAATATTATGTTACATTTGTGGATGAATGTACCAGGTTTACCTGGATCTTTTCATTGATAAATAAAAGTGAAGTGTTCAATATCTTTATTCATTTTTATCAGTTTTTGAATACTCAATTTTCTGCACATATCAAAGTCTTTCAAAGTGATGGAAGAGATGAATACTCCAGTCATCAGTTCAAACAATTCTTGCTTGACAAGGGTATAGTTCATAAAAAATCATGCCCTTATACCCTTGAGCAAAATGGGCTTGCAGAAAGAAAGCATAAACACATTTTAGAAACTGTTATCACACTTTTACAAAATGCTTCCATGTCCTTTAAGTATTGGTTTCATGCATGTGCTGCTTCTATGTACCTTATTAATCAAATGCCCAGTCAAACCTTGCACATGTTTTCACCATATAAATGTCTGTTTGGTCATCCTCCTCAGATATCTCATCTTAAAATCTTTGGTTGTGCATGTTATCCTCTTCTAAAACCCTATAATACCACTAAGTTGCAACCTAAAACAACTCAATGTGTGTTTATACTATATGTAGGCCAATACAAAGGCTATTTGTGTCTTAATCCACACACTGGTAAAATCATGGTTTCCATACATGTGTTATTTGATGAATTTGATTTTCCATTTTCAAATTCTCAGCACTCATCCATTACATCTTATCACATTGCATCTCAGCCACATGTGTCTGTCAATATACCATAGTCATTACCACCATTAGTCACTTCACAAAACACAATCACTTCTCCTCAACCATCTCATTCACTTGCTTTATCTCCTATAGCCTCAGAGTCTTCGAATTCCATAACCACTAGAGCTGCAGAGTTATTGCATAACATTCCCTCTAGCGCCTCAGAGTCTTTAGATTCCTCTAACCATATTCAATCTTATAAGCCAGCATCTTAAGGTTCTACACAGTCTCCAATCCCTGTTGATCCAGATTTTCAACTAGAAAATCTATTTGTCGTCCTTCCTATTCCCTCAGTTAGTTTTCTTCCCATGCAAACTAGGTCCAAAAGTAGAATCTCTAAAAAGAAAGTATTCACAGCAACTGTTCAATCATCTGCAAATGCAATTGAACCTACTTCTTACAAATCTGCTAGTAAATTTCCTGAGTGGCAATGCAAGATAGATAGATGCTTTCATGCTCAGAAAACTTGGAGTTTAGTTCCTTTACCCTCTGGAAAGAATTTGGTTGGCTGTAAGTGGGTATATAGGATTAAAACAAATTATGATGGATCTATAGCTAGACACAAAGCCATATTGGTTGCAAAAGGATATAGTCAAGAAAAGGGTATTGATTATAGTGAGACTTTCAGTCCTGTAGTTAAACCCATCACTGGGAGGTTGATTCTGGCTTTGGCAACACAATTCAATTGGTCTTTGAGACAATTAGATGTCAAGAATGTATTTCTGCATGGTGAGTTAAATGAAGAAGTGTATATGACCCAACCTCCAGGATTTCAGAGTGCAATTCATCATTCTCAGTATGTGTGCAAGCTAAATAAGTCATTATATGGGTTGAACCAAGCTCCCAGAACTTAGGATGAGAAATTTACAAGCTATTTGCCCCGTTTAGGTTTTAAGTCCTCTTTTGCATATCCATCATTATTTGTTAAACATAATGCTACTGGTACAGCTGTGTTGTTACTCTATGTGGATGATGTTATTCTTACAGGTAGTTCCTCTCAAATGATTGATGATGTATAGTGGAATTAACCAAAGAGTTTGAAATGAAGGATTTGGAGCAGTTGAATTACTTTCTGGGGTTGTAGATTACTTATTGGTATGGTGGATTGTTTGTCTTTCAATCCAAATACATCAAGGATTTGTTAAACAAAGTTGACTTGCAATATTCAAAGCCTTGTCCTACCCCTTGTTTGCCATATCACAGACTTCTCAAAGATGGTGGCACTCCATATCATAATCCAAAGCAATATAGGAGCATTGTTGGTGCATTGCAGTATGTGACTTTTACAAGGCCAGACATAGCCTTTTCAGTAAATCAATGTTGCCAATTTATGCATAATCCCATGAATTCTCAAGTTGTTGCAGTTAAAAGGATTCTTAGATACCTTAGTGGAACAATAGACTATGGTCTAAACTTCAAACCTGGAAAACCACATCTGCAAGCATACAGTGATGCGGATTGGGCATATGATCCTAATGATCGAAGATTAACTTCTGGTCATATTGTATATTTTGGTTCTAGTCCAATATCTTGGGCTTCCAAGAAGCAACACACAATGTCAAGATCTTCGACTGAGGCAGAATATAGAGCATTAGCTATTGTAGCTGCAGAATTGGCCTGGATTAGGCAATTATTATGTGATCTTCCTGTTTCTGTGTTCACTGCACCAGTGATTTACTGTGACAATATTTCAGCAATAACTTTATCTTCTAATCCAGTTTTTCATTCTCGGGTGAAACACATTGAAATAGATTACCATTTTGTCAGAGAAAGGGTAATTCAAGGAGATTTGAATGTTTGTCATGTGTCCTCAGAGAACAATTTGCAGATATTCTCACCAAGGGCCTTGCTGCACCTTTGTTTCAGTGTCATTGTTCTAAACTAATGCTTGGTTCATCCAAGCATGAGATTGCGGGGGGATGTAAAGATGTATTAGATGATTCAAATGTTGACAAGTGTACGTAGATTAGGTTGCTAAGTGGTTAAGTTTGCTATTGGTAGTTAGCTTACTTAATGACTAAGATAACCTTGTTTATATATATGTGCAGCTGTTGTAATTCACTGATTCATTCAATATAGGTAACTTTAACCAAAAGCTCTCAGTACTGTTCACTTTAACGAAAAAACACATTTTTACACTAAAAAGTCAATCATGGTACTATTCACTTTACCCTTTATTTTTCCTTATCGTTAAAACTCAAAGTTTTCAAGTCTTCAAGTCCTTTTCATTAGTTTCCCTTTCAATATATAGAAAACATAATTCTTCTCTCTCTCTCTCTCTCTCTTTCTCTCTCTCTCTCTCTCTCTCTCTCTCTTTTGATGAACAAGAATTCTTCTGCATTCTGACAAGCTGAACCTGATGTGAGGTCAAACTTTTTTGAGCCGATTTACAGCCCTAGCTCTGATTGAGGTTTTATTGAGATCAATTCCGTTCATATCCTTAACATGTAAACAACTCTACGAAATTTTCATCCCAGTACATAGTTTTATTTGTTTATTAGGGCCTTAGCTACATAGTTTTATTTGTTTATTAGGGCCTTAGCTAGCTTCATGCAATCCCAAGAAAATATTGGGCAATTTCCATGCAATCCAAAGCCAGTAGGGCCAAACAAAGTTGACAACTACGTACTTAGGCATGAACAAATCACGAATACAATTGATGAAGAGAAGATTTCAAAGAGGAATAAACATCATTCCAACCATTCTGAGAGAGGTGCACCGTGTCCCAAAAGAAGGACCTCTCAGGATTACTGCATATGCCGTACTTCTTTGCTCCGGTACTCTCGTCCACACTCCCACATGAGTATTCGCTGCCCACCCCGACACAGCACGGTTTCAGTGGATCATCAATCTGGACCATCATTTTCCCTGCTATACCAAGAAAGCATGAGCTCGATCAACTGCTTGAATTCTCATAAACAAGCATATCATAGAATGCATAGATTATGCAGCAACTGAGATATTAACTAATATTTATTTCCGTTACAAGATATCAAAAAATATATAATCGTACTATACATGTAGATGATACGTTGCCGAGTGCGCGCATTCCAGTACCAGACAATTAACAGTTACTTGATCTTAAATAGAGGAACTAAAGAGACGGTCAGCTAGTTGGTGGTTCGTATATCATGCATTGTTAAAAATGTCATCCTGCATGCATTCCTTTCTGTACAATTTTTCGTTGTGTTTTTTCGCATGATGACTTTTATGGAGTGGATTGAGTGTCAACAACAGCAACCATTCAACGCAATTACGTACCTTGATGGTCTTTCTGGGGCTTAATTGCAGACAAAAATGCGCCATAGAGATCCAGGATTATAAATGCAGATTTCTTCGACTCCTTATTCAACTGTTCCACGTTTTGGCGCAAAACTTGGTTGTGGAACATCGACGCCAAGTTGAGCGTTTCGCTGCAGTTCTGATAGGAAAGGAAGGAAGTTAAGAGCGGCAGACATCCCATGGGCTCTAGTGCTGTCACTGCTATTTTTCGCACTCCCAAATCACGTATACGCATCAAATCCACAGCAATCTGCTTAACAATCGATTTGGTGAACTCTGCCAAATCCTGTCATTTGGAGGAATATCAGTGCTGAAGTTAGTAGCAAGTCTCACAACTCAATATATATTTGATATGATGCCAAGAACCCCAAAAATAGTTATTACTTGATTCCAAAAAGTTCAATTTTTTTTAAAAGCCATGGTAATCTTTGTATCTAATTAGAGTGTGTAATGCTAGGTGTTAAGCATTACGTAGAAAAGAGAACAGAGAGATTGTAGAAGAAGAAGAAGGAAATAGAGAAAACTTAGAGAGAGAAAGAAAATGATTTTTCACTTGTATTTTCTTGATTGATTCACTAGTTGCAGAGATACAGTTGCTATATAGATGGATAGGGGTGGTTCGGTATGGGATCCCATACCGAAACACTTGTCCCGATTCCCAAACCAAATTTTTCAGGAATCCCAATTTGAATACCGATCCCAAACCAAATTTTCGGGAATCCCAATTTTCGGGAATCCCGAAATAGTTTCGGGATTTCGGGACAAATCGGGAATCCCGAAATGGTTTTGGGCTTTTGGACTAAAATTTGACATATTATGCTTATGTAACTCATTGAATGAATTGTTAGATTGTGCAAACATATCAAGCAAGTCTCATTCACATCTCTTGCTAGTTTAAATGCAAATATAATTTCATATCGGGGCACAAGCATTGGATTGCAAACTGTAAACTTTGCTTGAAGGCTCTTAACCTGACTGACAAGCATTGCTACCTTGCGCTGCTTTGCTGTCCATTTACCAGTAATATGCATATGTAAAATACATATTTACAATGCCAACAAGCTCCATTTATTGGTGTAAACAGTAAAGAGACTCAAGCATAGTAACTAGCTGATCCAACATTCTTGGCTTCGACATAAATGAAACAACATTGCTTACGTCATATCATAATTCGTAACATATTCCATTCTCTGTAATAAGTTCAAACCATAAAGTCCATAATCAATTATAAAAGAATAATATATATGTATAAATATATATATATATATATATAATAATTAATAATATATATTTTCGGTTCGGTATGGGATTTCCGAAATATCGAGAAGCCAATCCCGAATCCCGTACCAAAATTTCAGGATCGGTTCGGGATAGCATCCCAAAAATTTTGGGAAATTTTTGGTTTGGGATTGGGATTTTTTCGGTTCGGTTTGGGATTTTTGGGAATTTTTTCCACCCCTATAGATGGATATTCACCTAACTGCTTTATCCGAATCTTACACTAGCAACAATCCTAACTGCTTATCTGTTTGGCTAATGACATGTGTCATGATCCACACTTTCCATATCCTATATACTCCAACACTAGGTAGACTAAATTTGCAAACTATATGATGTGTCACCAGTAGAAAATAAGCTTGTTAATCAACCGTTAGATAATAATTCAATCATTAACAATCACGTCATGTGGTTTAGTGGCAGAGCCTGAATTCTTTGTGAGAGGTTTTTCATATATGTATTGAGAAAAGAAATTTGAATCAAAACATGAACAATTGATGCAATCTTCACAAAATTGAAAGACTCACTAAATTTAATAGAGATAATCAAAGAAGTGTATAATACAATTAAGTGGGAGGTTGTAAGCAGCGTAACCAGTAAAAATTGGAAATATAGGAAGAAAATTCAAAGAAATTTGGTTTGAATCGTTTGACAGAAAAAGGAAGGCAAAGAGGAGGGTTACAAATAATAGTGGATTAGGTTGCTTTAGAAGTAACATTAAAGTCAATTTTAAGATCATATCCCTGAGTTTCACTAAACTATAAAGGCAAAGCAAACAAAACTATTAGAAAAATATAAGATGTAGTCAATTCAACTTTTTCATAAGGACAATTCATCTTCTTCCCCCTGTCTAACGGTTCTACAACATAGGCTTAAGGTTGGCAGAAATTTCTTACATAGTGATCAAGATGGGCTCGGAACCGCTTTGGTCCTCTAGTGGCTCTGCCCATGATATGGTTACAAAATTTAATTTGAAATTTTAATCTCTCTAACATTATTCATTTCAGTGTCTACACCTATCCTTAAATGTTGAATAATGCTAGGGAGACCAACAATTTAGATCAAATTTCATAAATTATGTAACGTGGTTGTTGATGATTGAATTATTGCTTAAGTGTTGATTAATTAACGTGTTTATTTTTTATTGATGACACATCTAATTTACAAATTTGATCTGAAACTTTGATTTATCTATCATTACTTTGTTTGCTATTGATGATATCTGACGTACGAAAATTATGCTGCAATAAACCGTCCTTTGACAACAATTTATCACACGTTACGTGTAGAGTATTAATATTCAAATGCAAGAAATAATTAATACGAAGGAGTAAAGATACACCAATAAACTCCAAAATATAATCTTATCCAAAAACAATAAACTCTATATTGGTTTTCACAAAAGGGGACAAAAAGGCCAAACTGCAAGAACCTTGATTATAATGTTAAAACTAACTCCGTATATGTGTTTGTAAGTGCTTTTAAAATATCCGAAAGCGTCTTTGGTTAAAGTGTTATTAGAACTCGAAAAGCATTTTATGTGCATTTTGGAAGAAACACCAATTGTATGCTTTTAAAAAACAGTACTTCAACCGTTTTTTATCCAAAGTTTACTTGAATATATACTAAAGATTGGTTTTAAAAACACTTTCATTAAAAGTACTTTCAGGCATTTCAAAAGCACTTTCAAACACTATAATTGTATAACCAAAGGTCCAAAACTCACGAAGACTTTTGAAACAATATATATAAAGCTAGCTGAACCACCACTTACCTTACTGCCATTGCCTGGTTTAACGAAATGAGTTGTGTAGTCGTTCCCCGCAACTGACACTAGAGCTACGGAGGATTTAATTAAGTCGCGTTTGTCATACACTTTTTCTTGTTCAAGCAGCCGTTGGAAAAAGCCGATTTGGGTGGTCAAGTTTGGTCCACTCACCAACGTATCGAAAACTCCCGTCCCTCCATATGCAAAGTTCATCCCGTTCTCCAGTTTCGATTTCTTCGCATATTTTCTCAATGCGTAAGGTAATGGAGATCTTATACCCAAAAATTGAGCTGCATAAATATATTACAACATATAATTAATTTAAATTTACAATACCATATATGCTATAATAATTAATTCATTTATACATTATTCCATTTCTGATATGCACAAGGATATATCAATGTTAAGGAAAAATTGATATTGAACGTTTATCACTTACAAGTTAAAAAGAAATATTATTAGACCGTTTAAAATCTAAATAAAAATACTCTTGAGTTGAGAGAGGGTAGGAAAACGTACCCAAATAATCAGTGAGCACACGACCATCGGAAAAGCGGCCGGCAGGCTTTCCAGGAAATGTGATCCCATAAGGTTCCTTCCACGAAGGAGATACAGATTTTCTGACATTCCCGGTATCAGCATACGAGTCCCCGAATACGAAAAGTTTGATGGAACCATCATTTTTGTGAGGTTGGTGGTGAAGGTGGGGGTGTGCCTCAAGAACTTCTGCTACTGCATGTAAAAAGAAATTAAAAAAAACGTAGTAATTAAATATCCGAATTAATAAATGAATACAATTTGTTTTATGTAATTCTAAAATAAATAATAATTAAGTTATTTGACTAACCAGTTGAAGTGGCGACACATAAAAGAAGGAGACAAAATGAAGAGGCGACGGTGGGTTTCTTCTCCATTGAAACCAGAATATTAATTAGGAGTAATGTTCTTGGGGAAAGATGCTGGGATGAGGACGATATATACATATATATACATACATACATACATGTAACTTACTCGAGAGCATTAGGTTTTACAGCTTGGAAAACGGAAAAAAGGAATTGAGAATTCATATAATACAGTCCAAATGCTTCATTTATATTTAATTTATGACCTAATTAACTTTATTGGTACAATTTCCATTTAAGAAATTTTCCCTTCTGTAAAGATGGCAAACATTTATGACATAATATTTTGGATTTGTATGTAATCACTGTCAATCAAACCATAACTAAATAACATTTTGGACTTTATGATCATTGCAAGCGGTGAAGTGCTTTCCGGAATAAGTACGTGCTTCTTTTATAACCTAACCCTTTTCATATCAAAGTTTATAAAGCTACCTCACATTATGGTCTTGGATTCAATTTTTGTGAAATGCAAGTTCGATATATTTGGTATCCTGTTGTGAACCACTTTTGCCCAACAATCCGTTTCAGTTTTTTGACCCGCAGAGAAAGACGTAAGCAGCTTCATCTTTTCCTGATCCTGACATCTCTCTCCCTCAACCCCTTTTCCTCATCTGACTCTCCCAATTCAAATATGGAGAGCTAAAGAAATGCGATGAGGAAGATAATTAGACAAGAAAGACGAACCTGCGTGCCTCTTCTCTGCGCGTCAAAAGACTAAAATGGATAATATGCCTAAACATAAGGTACCATTTGGTACGTGGGACGAGACAAAATGGAGTGAGATGAGACATTTTGTCCCCCGTTTGGTGAGCCTAAAACCGGTGGAACGCGCCGTTCCACGGGACGAGTTTTGGGTGAATTTTTGTTCCGCCTCACCCTCCTGGAACGACTCGTTCCACATCCGTGGAACACATATCACCGATTCTATATCCACTCAAATCTTCAAAACCCCTCCTCTCCCATGGCTGCCTGCATCGATACTCAGACCAACTTTCTCGGGATCCCAACATGTCCAGTTCCGATGAAGCCCGTTACCAATTCATGAACTTCTGCCACTGCAGCTTTTCCAATCAAGTTTCTTGCGCACCCATTTGCCATAACCGCACGAAAACCACTCAAACGTGCACAATCGTGGAGGATCTCGACCCATATGAAGATCTATGGCTCAGAATGCAGGATGAAGCTCGCCCGGATATTGATGATGAACCTATCTTGTCAAATTACTATCACTCGTCGATTCGAGAGGTACCCACTTGGTTTTTTACAACGATTTGTTCGAAATCGGTCTGAAAGATTTCTTATCTGTTTCGTCCTGCACGTACCAAACATACACGGAACCTCCGTTCCGTCCCGTCCTGCCTACGTACCAAACGGTACCTAAGTGACAGTAATAACTCAAATCTATTTCTTTTGAAAAGTAAAATTATGGTACTATCAAAGGTTAGAGGAATTCAATGTGGTACATAACAATTCACTTCTTGGTGGAAAATCTCTCTTCTCTCTCTTTCATCTGGTTGCTGGCCTGGTCTAGCCCCCGCCGCTGTATCTTGGAGGGCTAGTCTTGGCAACATCAACTGATGCAGGAAGAACAAAATGACCGAGGGAGATAATCTGGGAATCACTCTTCAACTGATGCAGGAAGAACCAAATGACCGGGGGAGATAACCTGGGAATCACTTTTTTTTTTTTTTTGAAAGCAACGACATCATTCATTAGAGAAGCACAAACTTGGGAATCACTTAACCAGGGCAACAGAACTCACTTGATGTTGCTATGAGGATAAAATCTAAGAATCACTCAACCAGGGGCAACAGAATTACTCACGTTGCTAACCGTGGATTCACTCAACACAACCAAGCCTAACACTTGATTGAAGGAAGGAGAGTGAGTTTTCTCCTTCCTTAAACCAAGCATTTGGCTTGGTCGTATGAGCGAATCCACGATTAGCAACGTGAGCGAGCTCTGTTGCCCCTGGTTGAGTGATTCCCAGGTCATCTATCCCCTGTTCTTTCCATTTACCATTGGTTATTCCTGCATCAAGTAGCACCAAAACGGGTTTTTGGATTTTATCCGAAATCCTGGTGGTAGTGTTGCCCACATCATTTGTGTTCGTCGTCAAAACTGACTTAATTCCCCTGACTTTCATTTGAAGAGTTACATATCATCAGAAAGCTTTGGGAGTCTAGTTTTCAATGCAACAAACCGTGCATCAAACCAAATTTTGTGTGTGCAGATATCGACAAAACACCACAAAGCATCAGTGTTGTCGCGAAAACAAAATCAATTCTCTTGCGAGTTAGTTTTCAATTTGGTTAAGTATTTCTCGACCTTCATGCCATATATCATTTGAAATCCCTTCCAGTCTAGTTTCTAAATTTTCAAGCAGTTCCTCAATCCGTTATTTCTACAAAATAATATCCTCAATTTACTAAAGCATCTTGCTGCTGCCAGTAAATGAGGTTGGATGGATTCTGGGAACGGCTATCTTTGTTTTTTCAGGTGACGATATTCTAAATCTCAATCTTCCTCCAAATTTTGATCGTTATCCAGATAGTTCATGTGAGATTTGTTTTACATGTATTGAGGTTGAAAAACGTTCCAACATGGAGTTTGGCTTGAAGGGGGAACATATAGAAAACAATGATGTAGTTGAGAACTTTGCCGAATGGGATTCTGCCCTGGTTTATGATCATTACGAAGGCGATGAAGATGTAATTGAAGAGTTCCATGGACAACTATATAATGGAGTACAAGCTCTTATTATCCGTAGCATTCATGATCATTTTTGGGACAGTTTCGTTGCTCAAGATATGAGAGGAGAGCTCTTTGATAGAAGAACTTTTCAACATAATTTGAATTATCTCAGCTCATTTGAAGAAGTGATTTGGAAGCATTATTCCAAGGTGATTATTTTCAAGAAGAAAAGATTAATGTGTGCATGGTCTATAAGAACTTGGAAAATTTTGGTGCCAAATTGGGTATTGTGGAACATCTTGATTGGACATCCAAAAGATGGAGGAAAAAAGAAGTCAAGTGAACCTCAATGATGAGTTTTTTTTCGAGAAGATGAGAATGATGCGGGAACAAACATACAACTTGGAAATTGGTCACATGCATTGGAATTGGAATAATAATGGCAGTGCACTTTTAATTACTTAGAAATTTGTTAGGTCCATTTAGAATATGGTGAGAGTCTTTTAGGAAGTTGTAATTAATTTATGATTCTTTTATCTTTCTTTAAATTATGATGTAATACAATCATTTGGGGATGATTAATGAAAAATAGTTTATTTGCCTTGTGCATTTGAAGAGAGTGATTTCTCCTCTTAAAATCAAGCATTTTGCTTAATCTTGTGAGTGAATCCACAATTATTGAGATCATATTTTATACAAAACGAAAAGCATGTTGAAACTTGCCTTGCCATTCATCTCTCTGAGAGCTGCACTAGCAGCTTCCTCTGTTGGATAATGGCTAAATTAGTGGCCAAGTGGACAACAAGCTAAATCACCTTTCGGCTATTAAACAAACTAAAAGAATGAAGGACATAATGATGTGGGAACATCATTAGGAGGGTTTCCTTTATGATGTGGCCACATGAGTGGCAATTATGATGTTTGTTCCTTTTGTTTATATTAAGGCATTTGATTATGCCTTTGGTTGGGTGGGGGGAGCGGCATCAAATGAGAGCCATACCAGGGAGAGCGTTCGGCTCTCCCATTTGAAACAGTGATGCTCCTTCGCATTTGTTTGTAATCCCCTTTTGTTAGTAATCCCTCAATCAAAGATGTTGCTGCTACATGTTGTGTAGCTTTTGGGAGAGATGGTATTTGATGTGTGTCCATCTTCTCCAATTGTTCTTTGTGAGAGTGAGAGCTATTGGGTGTATGTGGGATTTGGGTTTAAGAGTTAAAACTCTATTTGTAATATCTTTTTGATATTAGCGGAATTTCCTCGCCGTCTCGGAACTGGACGTAGGCTTATGCCGAACCAGTATAAATCTTTGTGTCATTTGGATTATTTGTCTTATCATATTTTGCCGTTGTAGCTTATTGGTTTCATATTTGACGCTTCCGCACAACATCCTCCGTAGTGTATTCTATGAATGCATAACCTTTTGACCTTTTAGAAATTTTGTCCATTATTATTTTAACTGTTGAGACCAGCAGCTGATCAGCGTGAGCATACCAACGGCAGGAAACCAGAAACACCATTTTAAGTAATAGAAAAAGGTAGTACCTTCAACAAGCTCTCCATAGCCTTCAAATGCAGCACGTAGGGTTTTCTCGAATGCATAAAACGATAGGCCTGTTCAGAAAGGAAGTTATTTTTAAGGGAATATGTAATGAGAGGGAAAAGGGAGCTGCAAAAAGTTAGGAATATCGAGATCTTATGAATAATTACAAATTACAACGGATTAGTGCAAAGTTTAGCGAATAATAATGCCAGAATAAGAGTTAAAACTTAGCCAGGGATTACAAGGACGAGTACCATTTCATAGTTTACTCGAAAATATCAACAAGCCAGGAACCCTATTCAAATAAATGAATGTTTAAGATCAGAACTGAATCTGCAACATACCAGTCACAAAAAAGTTTCTTTGTTTTTATGAGGTCGTTTCACTTGCCTCTCCAGATGTTGACAGATCCGTAGAATTCTGTAAATTGTTACCTGAGAAACACATGGCTAACTCATATACATGTTTACAGGGGAAAATACTGTGAAATGTTGTGTTAGCATTGATGCCATTAAACAGAAAATGACCTAACAAATGTTGAAATAAAGCTATCCGAAACTGGATTCTTGAAAAGAAAAGCAAAATAAATAGTGATGACGGTCTGTAGATGTGCACCTGATAATGCTATTACTGTCAGTTTGTTTATAACCAACTTCATATTTTCTTCAGGAATCTTTAACTTCGTATCAAACCATGAATCAAAAGGAGAAGCAGCAAATGATGCTTTAATGGAGAAACAAGTGCAACAAGTAGAAGTGAAGGAAAATGAAGGGATACTGAAAGGGTTGTAGTGGGTGGGTGAGATGGGGAACCGGAGGTTGGGAGTCGGGGCCTGACGCTGGGTTTTGGGAGGTTTGAATGACAATTTTGTTGATACGATAACTGCTGAGGGGGAACAGAGGGACTCCATGGCTGCTCAGCCGCCCCCGCATTCTCATGTCGACAAGTGTCCCATGACTTAGTGATAAATGAACAGAGTTGACCTTAAATTGGACTATGCAAAAGATTTTTTCAAGGTCAAATCGGATGGATAAATAATCTATGTGATCATAAGATATTCAGAAAATAACCTATGTGCTAAAAAATTTGGATTTAAACCCTAATGGTGTACTCCGTTAGCAAATTTAGTCCAAAAGTGATTTTTCTGAGTTTTTTTAGCACAATAGCTATCTTCCGAATAGCGTATAACCACATAGATCATTTATCCAATTTGACATTTTTTCAATGTAACCGGAACATGTACCCTTGCATTGGTGTATATCGATTAGAAAATCTGTTCACTAGATGTTGGGTTCGATTCTATTAGGTTTTTATCAAAACTGAAAGCCAAAATCAAAATTATTATTCGGTTCTGCTCGGTTCAATTTTCTTTAAATTTTTTCGAATTCAGTTTGATTTTTTTTTCGATTTTGAAACCCATCCAGCGTTCACACACATTATTCAAAAGAAAAATTAATGAAAAGTATTTGAAAACTTTGAGTTTTAATGATAAGAAAAATATAAAGGATAAAATAAATAGTATTAGGATTAACTTTTTAATGTGAAAATGTGATTTTTTATTAAAATGAATAATACTTTTCGTTAAAGTTACTCAAAGGAGTTTATGAAAAAAATAAACAAAACAAAGAGGCACGTGTGACGTGCGAAAGAAAATCCCACGCACCCACCCGCAAAAACACACAATCCATCGTCACCCTATCTCCCTTTCCCTGCAATTCCATTCGTTGTCTCTCTCTCTCTCTCTCTCTCTCCCAATTCTCGTTCCGAAACCCTAAAGAAAAAGCCCCAATCAATCTGACATGAAATCCAAACCCCAAAATCTCGTTGGGGTTTCAATCTCAGTCTCGGAGGACACACACGTCGTTCCATGAATTGTTCGCCACCCTTCCTCAAACCCTAGCCTCGATTTTCTTTCCCCTTTCCCCTTTCGATTGCGCGTATTTTACATACCCAGAGAGGATAGAGAGAGAGAGGTTGCGATCGATAGGCCATGGAGGGCTCTGTGGCGGAGGATCTCGGAGCCCCGGAGTCATGGGAGGTCGCCGGTTTGGACGACGCCTTGAACCGCCTGATGCTTTCCTCCAACAAGGATTCCAAGCCCCCCCAAAGCCTCAGCGACGTCCCGCCTTTGGTTTCCTCTTCTTCTGACGCTTCTGATAAGTTTTCCGAGGATGCCGTCAATCAGGTCGACCAGTTCCTTCGCGAGGCCTTGCAAAACCCTCGGGAGCGCCTATCAAGTAAGCTTTGCGTACATCCCTATAAGTCAAGTTCATGTTTTTGCTTCTTAGAAAAACTCGACACGAAATTGAAGCTGAATGGGGTTTTTTATGGCTAATTTTGTTATAGTTTTCGTTTCGCAATCTTGTGTGGGTTGTATGCATCTTACTGCCTGTTCCACATTTGCTAGCATTTTCTGCCCGTGCCATTCTTGTCGCAGTTAGGGTTTTCTTTAGAAGTGCCTGTATGAATAACAGAAAGGAAGGCATAAGAAAAAGTCATAAGCCACTGGCCGAACACTTCAATTCACATAATTTTAGCTGCTATGGTTTTGATCTTCCTTTGTACTTTGTTGGAAAGCTATAGAGATGAAGTTGACATGTTGTAATATGTCTTCTAACACATGAAATGCTTTTCCATTTTATTTTATCTTTTAGTCCATATTCACATCGAAACAGCCTGAGGACTTCCTTCATTTAGCTAGTTTTAGTTTCTAAAAGGGTTTAGTAGTATTTGAAAGTGAAAGAGTGATTACCAGTTCTACCTTATCTGACCTTGCTGATCCCGAATCTAATCAAATTGGAATGTTTGACACAAATTTTGTTTGCGATGAGAAGAAGAATGGTTTTTTTGTTGTAAGAGAATTAAGTGAGTCAATTCCGTAAAACTAAGAAGAGGGAAGTTTGCTAAACTTCCTATATTAACTTCTCAATGATGTTGGCGAATGAACTCGAATTAAACCTTGTTTTCTTGGAATCTTTTATCATTGTCATGGCCATTTTATTATAATTATTGTAATATGTTTGGTTAGATGCTGTCAGAATGTGCTGTCTTGTTTGGATTAACTAGAGTAAACCCTATTCATAGATATCTTCTTGTACAGTTTTACGAATGGAGCAAGATGTGGAGAAGTTTATCCGTGATCCTCTTCAGCAGCAACTAGAGTTTCAGCAGTTGCCCACTTCTTATTTACGCTTGGCTGCACATCGTGTGGCTCAACATTATTCGCTTCAGTCAATGGTTTTATTAGATGATAATTTACCTGATGGCTCTGGTTCCAGAATTATTGTCCGCAAAACTCCTGAGTGTCGACTCCCTTTGATTCGCCTTGCAGACATCCCTCTTAATTTACCGTCGGAAGACAGCGGTGTTACTAAGGTTGCAATAAAACAGAGGCCACAGAAATGGTCACAGGGTGGAAACAGTGTAGACTCAAATTCATTAAAGGCAAACAGTGCTAAAAGTGTGGAAGAACGGAAAGAGGAGTATAACAGGGCTCGTGCACGAATATTTAACTCTAGTATTAATACGAGTGGCAGTTCAAGTGGGAAATCAGAAAGTGAACCAAAGCTGCAGGATACTCCACAACATGTACCCTTGGTGATGCCAAAGGTGGAAGATATGTCAAATGTTTCTGAGTTGCACTCTGGTAGGGGTTTAATCGAGACTTCAACAAGTAGCAATAGAACAGCTAGAATTAGGCCAGAGAAGGAGCCAATTGGGAGGTACAAACCAAATAATAGGGTAGCTATATTTAGGGATCGTGAGATTGACCGTAAGGACCCTGATTATGACAGGAGCTATGACAGGTATGGTATACAATTTCTGTAGTGACCATTTATTCTTCTCTCTGATTATTTGTTTGGTAATCAATTGTTCCTTACCAAAATAGTTACTGTCTTCAGTATTGAAGCCTGTCCTTTCATTCACGTGAGGACCATCATCTTTTTGTGTTCGGAGGCAAAATCTCATCTCATAATTGTTTTTATGGTCATGGTTTTCTATTTGCTTAAGCTACTCTTCCCTTTCTGTTTTGTTTCTTAAACAAACAAAAGAAAATATAGTCTTATCTATCCATGCAAAATATGGTTCTTATCAGCGTTGCTATTGTTGTCAGTATTGAAGCCTGTCCTTTATTGTGACCGTGATATTTTTGGATGATCTGGTCATTACATGGCTCAAAATCTTAAGCATCTGCCTTCTCGTACTTTACCTGCTATGTTAATTCTTAAATCCAACTAATCCTTAATGAATGCTGCAAGTTGATAGAATCCAACAAAGTAAGAACTTAAAGGTGTAATGTTGTAGTCCCCTTAATTTCCATGTAACCCTGGCCAGAAAATTGTTCTTGAGAACACGTTATTAGCTCCCAGTTTGTTTGGTCTTTTCTATTTTATAGCTAACCAAAGTCTATGATAAAATATTTTGCAGGTACATGCAAAGATTTGATCCTGGGTTTGGATTCAATGGTGGTCCATATGCCATCCAGCCTATGTATACACCTGCATTGAACTACAACACCGAATTTCCTCAACTTGGTTCTGCACACAGGCCTCAGATTTCTACTGAACATCAGGCTTGTCCTCTTCCACAACACCTACCTGGGCCTTGGGTTCCACCGTCGCCCCCTGCTGGAATTGGGTATGGTCATCCGGAGACCATAATCACACCATTTAATCCGAATCATGTTGGTGCACAATCAACATCTGGCATTTATCTGCATTCATCCCAGTATCCTTGTCAGCGCCCTGGAATGGCCTTTGTCCATCCTCATGAACATGTTCACCAACCTTTTTCACAGGTATGGCAATTCAACAGCTGTCTTCTCTAAAGTCAATTAAGTAGTCTTGTCAACTTCTTGTTGAAGAGGTACTTCTTTTGAAGGAAAAAGAAAATCAATCTTTTTATTTCCCCTCTTTTCAAATGTGGTTTGAGGTACTCCCTATTAATTTGCTACTGCATTAGAACACTTCTGGTTTGAGGGCACTGAACAGAATCCTTCTCATTATATTATATTTTGGTTGGCTCTCTTGCATCTTGCATTCATAAATCTCCACCTGACCTAATCTACTTCACAGTAATTACAACACAACTCATTATTTATTAACTAAATACAGATGGGTCCCACTGAAATAATTTTGTGCTGCGTCATTGGTGATCCAAATCATTATTTATGTCTACTGTTGGCAAATGTAATGGGTACTCTCCCATGTATCACTTTTCTGTTTGATGGATTTTTTGTAATCTTATTTTCCATGAACTTCACCCCTTAATATGATTTTTAGTACCACCTTCTTGTGTAGCATTAGCCGCTACTATCCCTTTTTTAGAAGTAGAAATCCTTGTATACCAAAAGAAAGAACGGTTTTTAATTACCTCTACTTGTCGTTATTTGTTTTTCAGCTGTTTTTGGATGAACTAGTAATAAGTCCCAAAAAAAAAAAATCAAGTTCTGTTTATTTTTTGCTCCAATATGGGGCTTAAAAAAAATTTGTTCATAGATATAAGTGGCTAAAAAATAAATAATTGTAAAATTTATGGCAGCTATATGAATGAACAAAAATCTGTCTTCTTACGTAAAAGTTTGTTGTTTTATTACTAGAAAGTTTCTTCATTTTCTTTAATTTTTCTCCTCCTGCTAAACTCTGGGAAATGTCATCTAAAGTAGAATCATAAGTCTGCTTTCTAAATTGCAATTTTCGTTGTGCATTTTTATTTGGAAAAAAAAAAAAGGGCTGTGGTGTGTTGCTTAAGGTTTCTCAAGTAATAGGTTTCACTTGTTTTGACTGCTTGGAATATGGTGCTTGTGTTTTATTTATTTATGTTTTTCTTTTTACAGTCTCATCAACAGCAACCTGATGCAAGTTTTGGGTTAGCCCGGCCCTGGTGAGGGGCAGGGGCTGTGCCTGCACCCTGCCTGCTTGTAGTCGAGCATGAAGTATAATGGGCTGTGAGAGTCGCACGTGTTTCAGTTGGCAGGAGTGCAGGCATAGGGAACCAAGGCGGGCTTGAGTGGATGGATCATTTCTATGGACACAGACATCATCTGTTCTCCTCTTCCTTGGTTCCAACGGAAGCTTCTTCCATCTGTGATGAATGATGAAGAAGCTCCATGGGTTTGGAAATTATATCTAAATAAGCTCTCGAGAGAGCTTTGTGACCCTATGATGACGAAGATGATTTAGAAGAATCTGAACAGAGCTGAGAAAGTATGTCTCTGCTTGGATGAAGGTATGCTCTCCGGACACTATCACATACACACACGCACTGTGAATGAGACTTGTGCACTGGCTGGTATAAGATGTGGTGGCGCACCGTTGGTGAAAGTGGATGGGATACATCTGATCTAGCAAATTGGCTGTTAATTTTTCCAGTTTTCAACTCAAGCTATACTTGGATCGCCTCATTTGTATATATGTCGATATTAAAGCTTAACCAAACTGTTGTGGATTTTGTTATGCAGGCTTTGGTTACTTGTTTAGAGAGTAAGCAGCATCGATATGTGTTTCTTTGATGTCTTGAAGCACTGAAAAGAGCCAGAGGGGGTCTGCATAGGAGGATTCTTTGGAACTATTTGTATGCCTTTGGGAGGTTTGATCTGCATCCAGGTTCTTCTGACAAAAAGATTTCAAAGTTGAAAATATAAAGTATTCTGCATCATGTTACGTATCATACGACACTTTGGTCTGTAGTTATTTCTTTTAATACGGTTTATTTAAATTCATAATATCTGTTGTAGTAATTATAAAACAAACCCGACGCGTATCTGCATCTGTCTCGCTTGGGAGATTCTGAGGAGCCATTGCCATGGTGCGATCTAGTTTCAGTTGAATTCTGAAATTAATTCTGGGTACGTTACAAGTAAAAGTGCCATATTGACAAGTTTTTTGTAAGTGGATAAATTGCTGTCAATTTTTTTTCTAATAAAAGTTGGCAGTCCTGGATCTTCTACGTAGTAGTCTTGCCTCACCCTCACCAGGTCAAGGAGGAAATATAAAGAAAAATAATAAACACAGCCTTTTTAACGTTTCATGTACTGCTAGTTATTGTTCCAATTTGATTTATTCAATTCGACAGCCATCAATAAAACATGGTACGTAAAGCTAAAAAGGTGTGAAATATCGCTGCCCGCAAGCACAGAAATCAGATCCAGATACCACATGCCAACACCTAGCAGAGGAATTCGGATCTTTTCCGGATCCCCAAAAACTGAGCCTAAGGATCAAATAATCTGGACCGTTAAAATTTAATCCAACGGTTACAAACAAGAAACCTTTCCAAAAGTTATAATAATTGTAACTGTTTGATCAAATTTTAACGGCCGGATCATTTGATCTTTAGACTAGGTTTTTGGGGATCTGGGTTCTTAGCAGAGGCAAGCAGTAACAGAAGCTGTCAAGAAACTCTCACTAAATAAAGTAGAAATGATCAAAATCTTTCTTTGATTGTGAAATCAATAACTCTGCGGAGTTTCAAAAACTTGGCCAAGGTAAGATATATCAATGCCTTCTTTGCTTTGCACGCTGATACGACCCTTTCCCCTTTATCTTCCATTTTTCATTTCCACCCGGCCGGTTTTTCTCTTCTATCTCGCGAACCTTCCGCTTTCTGTATGGTGGATCAATGAAATAAGCAACAGCATCATGGTAATAAAACTCGTGAAAGAAACCTCTGGCTATCTTATTACCTGTAGTTGCCAAGGTTACGATCAGAAAGCACTTCCTCTGCAAGGGACACCTTCCTTTCCTTCTTTGTAAGTCTGCTTGAGAAGAAATCTAATGGGGACTCTATCACTGTCCCTACCTGATAAACAGCCACAAGGCAGATAATCTCGTCAAATATACTAATACATCCCATGAACGGCTTCTTGTAACGTTATTGTGATACCGTATTCTAACCTGGAAATACTTGTTCGGTTGTGCATCCCCCTTTTTGTAATGTCTCTTTGGATCCATAACATTCCTTAACTGCAGTTAGAAAATTGAATGAGCCAACTATTACTTCCTTTTAACAACAACAAAAGCATCAGACCAAAAAATAAACGAAACAATAAAATGCAGAAGTTATAATTATAGTAATCCTTGCAAATGGATAAACCCGAAATCAATAAGCCGGTAAAATGGTGCATGAGCAGGCATATATCCCACTAGGTTCAAATAAACGTCAATTGATATGCTTTAGAACGGAAATGATCTGAATGATACAGGAATCATGGAAATATGAAAAATAACTGAACGTTGGAAGGGGTTCCAGATTCCAAAGAAATACCATCTCGTTTAATGTTTCAATGAACATATGGTCTGCGGATGGACAAGAAAAACACCACTCACTACAGAATGTGCTAGCAATTAGATGGTTCTTCTCGTTAAAACCAATTTGACAAGCACTTGGAATCATACCAAAGTAAGTGTACCGTCAAATGCAAACTTCCAAGTTAGTTTGGCTTTTGTTACATTCTCGATGCTAGAGATTCAGGTTGAAAGACTGTCCGATGTTTATTACTTCCAAGGTTGATGCAATGACATGGTAACTACAACTATAACCACAAAAACTTCTAAAAACACAGATCACTATGAGTAAAATAAGTACCGAGGCAAGCGCAAAATCGAGAAAACATGGAATGCACATGACTACAACAATGTGCCAATGAAAACAAATAACAGAAACACAACATAAGTTACCATACCTTGAGTAATTGGAGATCTTTCTGCAACTCCGGGGTCATGGTTGGTGCAGGCATGTCAAACCTAAATCAGAAAACACGTTACGAAACACCGAAAAGAATATGAATTTCAATCGCCGGCAAATTATATAGGGGAATCTAACAAAACCCAAGACTAAAAGGAAACAGAGTGAATTGAGCTGATAACATACCAGCTTGTTCCAGCAGTGTCTTTGATCTGCTTCTTGGCCAATTTGTTCCGCTTTACCGGGTCATTCGGCGGAACGAAGAGGCCATCTACAAGCTGCGTGCTGGGTTTCCAAAGCGGATTAGCTTCGGGGCGAGGTTTGGAGCCAGACCCATCTCGATTTTTGGAGGCCGATGAAAAAGCCGGCAACTTTGGCTCCCACGAGAGCCCAATCGCCGCCTTGCTTTTCGCCATTCTAGAACTCAATTTATGGAACCGAAACTCGAAAGAGCACCTATGGAAATTACATGCATGAGCTGATAAGCATAAAGCAGTTTTAATTCCTTTAAAAATTCAGAGAAGAGATGAAGATACCCAGAAACTAACGTCCATTTATTGACTGCAAACGAAAAGAACCAAAAAACCCATACCGAAAAGTGAAGGCCGCCCTAAATCAGAAAACCTTACCTGGATTTTGGGACTCGAAAGTCGAAGAAGAGGCCTAGCAGGGTGCGTGTGCTTGTCTGTGTGTGTGGCTTGCTTGTGGCTGGTTGGAGTCGCGTCGGAGAAGGTGGACGGAGGAGCGGCGCCGCGGATTCAAGAGAGATGACAGGGTTGGAGTGTTGGAGATATCGAGAGTGAATGAGAGAGATGGGATAGAGCTAATTTACGATGGACGGTTGTGATTAAATCTTAACCAATCCAACGGTTCAAGTAATTCTTAAATTATAAATTATAAATTATACATTCCCCACTGCTGTTTCTCGTAGGAGTCTAGGTCGTGTCTCGGCCCCAGTGTGGCTGATCATCCTCTCGAACCAGCTACTGATCATCGTCTTAGTAAGCTATTTCCTTACCAACGAGCTAATCAGACGCGACCATCAATGAATTGATCGGATTAACCAACCAAAATTAGCTTCAATCATTTTATATTGTACAGAAGAAAATGCGCAAACCTGATAGCTACTTGTACTAAAAAAACAAGCCTAATTCCCTATGGACAACAAAATATGTTGATATTTGGTTCGATTTGGGATTCCCAACCAATTACATAGAGGAGCCTGAATCCCAAAATGAAACTTTCGGGATCGGTTCGATTTCAGGGCGGGCAATTTTCGGTTCGGTTTTGGGACTGGATAGGGACGGTTTGGGGTTTTCCCTTTTTTTTTTTCACGCCTAGGGCTAGGAGGGACTCTGGTATGAAATTGTCCGCAATCTATGCATGGTATTGTGAAAGCTAGGATTTAGAACTTAGACGCCGTCTGAGTTGCATTGGTGTGCCATAACGTCGCATCCAAAGATAGCTCTCTATGAATTATATGAATTTACAATAATGTTGGTTGTGACAACCACCAAGCAGTCGTAAGAGATGTGACCCTCAAATTCTCGTGGGTTTACTTGTGTTATACACGCGTTAATAATATGCATGAATTTGGTTACACCAGATTACGGATGGTAGAGTTTTATGAAAATTGGTCATGGAAGATGAAACATTAGCTGATTTCGAATGACGATTTGAAATTACTATTACCCAAACTTATGAGACAAGAAAAACAATGCCCTGTTAAAATGCAGCACTTTTTTGGGTGCATAAACGACTCTTTCTTGGGGACGCTACAATAGGAACCATCCCGAGTACCGATTCGGTTTAGAACCGGAAAAACACAATGGTTCGAAATTGGTTTCGGTTTTGGTTTCCAGTTCAATGTACGCAGCTCATTCAGGACGTTATTTCGTATACTCCCAGCGCAAATGAGAAACCGAAAAGTAGAGTGTCATTTGCCTATCATAAATACTTGGCATTAACAATCTGTTTCATTGTTTCGGGGACAACGGGAGCAAATCGGTATGGAGAAGCTCAACTTGCACGTGTACTTGCAAAACTGTCATAATCCAACAAAGAGAGTCAGGCTTTGTTTGGAGCTCAAGCAGAAACTCTCTGGAGGCAACTCAAAACCAAGCCCGAATTCCGATGTTGATGTTCGTTCTGCTTCCTCAGATCCATCAGTTGCAAAAAGGGTTAGCCAGGCACACAATTGCCTAGCAGAAATAATCCCCCCTCCAACTGTTGCAGTTCTTGTTACCTTTCCCCAAAAAAAAGAAGAAAGAAGTTCTTGTTACCTAGCCCATCTCGAACAAATTTTGCTTTTGGATTGAAAATTATGTGATGAAAATTAAACTTTTCAAACGAAGGAATTTATTCAAGCTCTGTCTGTCTCAGCCCACGCACAAACAGAAAATAGAATGATAAATACAACAGAGTAATAGAAGGCGACTTACGAATCTACATCCAGCTTCCTGTCTATGCTTGAGAAAGTTTGGTAGAATGCCTTGAAGTATTTGTATGCAATATCGATATCTTCCTTCCCGCAAATCTCTCTCACACTGCAGTTAGAGATGAAAATAAACAAAACCAACAGTGATATCTCATGGCACATTATATTTCAACCTATAAAGGAGTGCTAATACGTAAACGTACAATATTAGCCTCTCTTTTATTGAAAACTATCAGTCATATTATCAAAATGCTTAATAATTTAAGCACTATTAAGATAGTTAATGAAACATATTATTTCACTTTACTAGTAGCTGCATTTTTTTCGTTAGACGGTTAGAGAGAGGCTCACTTTACTAGAGTAATCAAAAGATATGCCACGACATGAAAATATGAAATAAATGAAGCTCGGGAGTGAGATCAATTATGAAAATATGATCTTCATAATTAAAAATATCAGTTGGCATCAAAATTTTGAGATTTATGTTGATGTGCGACACGATACCTGTGCATAGAAAGCTGAGGAATGCCACAATCGACGGTACGAATGCCAGCCCCTGAAGCTAGTATGGGACCTATGGTAGATCCACATCCCATATCGTTTCTCACCACAAATTCCTTAAGAGAAATAATAGAGCAAGTAAAAGCTATGAGCTAAGTTATTGTTATCTGAGATTCTGAGGTAAAGAATGTCGAAGATAATCAATGAGACATGACATGTGAGATCAACTTTATCTCATGAAAATATGCTTTAAATTGAATTCAAAAATAGGACTGAATTATCTTTAGAGTGCTGTATCTGATCTATGATGCTATCTCGTAAAGGAGACATTAAATTAAACAGGGAAGAAAATCCTTATTTTTTTAACACGAATTACTAACTTCGGAGTTTCTTTGTGGCTTGGATTTCACCTTTTTATGTAACAAGTGAGCAATATATAAACATTCAGAAAGTAATCTTGTTTCGGTCATTAGCAAATGAAAAGAGATAAAATTTCTCTCCATGAAGATGTTAGTATAATGCATGAATAGCACTGAACATAAGGTCAGTTTCCAAAGAAAGGGGCACCTACTCTACTCAACTTATTTAAAGCATGGGATTCCTACTTAATGACTTATTTAATGCAAGATTGTTAAATGGATTAATCAAACTGGGTATCCAACAGTAAATACCTGAGTCGGAAGGTTATGGATTTTGCCAATTTCTTTGAAAATAAAAGATGTGACCCCACTAGTAGCATAGCGCTGGTTTGCATTATGCTTGATAACTAGACCTTTTTGCATTTCAGGACGATGGTGTTCTTCATGCTTGTCTATGAAATTTGGGTGTACTCCATGAGCCATGTCTGCAGACACTATTAAGAAAGCATCCCAAATATACATTTAGAGATTATGTTGATACATTGCCTAAGAACAAAGAAATTGAACAAAAGAAATTATATCCTGGTCACACGAATAAAATTAGCTATAATACAGTCTGTGTGATTCAAAACCCTAAACCCTTTATCAAAAAACACACACCCAGGATATTAAACCACAATCCTACCTACCTTTTGCAATTCCCTTTACAGTTCATTTTCTTCGCATAGTGGGTTGCATAGGACTGCAATTCCCATGTCTATTTTGGGCGAAGAGAACAAAAAGGCTATCATTCACGTGTTTGGTAACAGTGGGAAATGGTAACCAGGAAGTACCCCTTAAGCGTACACACATAACAGTTATCAGATTCCCGAGAATGTGCTTGCAAACTATAGGAATGGAATCTCCGTTCCGTGTTTTGAATCCATAAACCAAAATGTAAAGCTAAACGAAAAGTGAATTGCAAGATAATTTTTCATGGCATAGACATTTTTCCATTCGTCTTTTGAATGTGCATAGACATTTTAGAGCTAAATGAAAAATAAAATTCAAGATCATTTTTTTAAGAGAGAGAGAGAGAGAGAGAATATTATTAAGGGTTCAGTGGGAAAAAACTCATAAAAGTGTGACTCAAACTTACCAAGAAATGATTGGCGAATTGCACGCTCAAAAGCACATTCACCAACATATTTTTCAGCTAAGCAACTAATTATACGTCTCATAGCCTGAAACATAGTTGGTGCACCAGCCCCCTGAATTGAACCTGAACCAACCTAAACATGAAGAGTTGAAGATAGAATCTGTGAACTGGCCAAAAAGGCAAGAGAAAATGCACACGAAAGATTACCATCACTATAAATGCAACATGAGTAAGAAGGGGATGTTCCTTGTGGAAATAAGAACCAGCATAAAATGATTCAATTGTTGAAACTCTACAACAGAAAGTAATTACGCTCTTTCTGTAGAGCGTAGAATGTGTGGTCATGCCACACACATGCAAGCACGAATTTTAATTTTCAGGATGGCGTGAGTGTTGCAGATAATCACAGGTTGTTGAAAAATGTGATCAATGACATTGAGGGGCATCGCAAGAAACAGACTCTACCTCTCAGTGTGTGTGACAACTTTGTAGGGTCCACTCTGCATGGTATAACTAATAGTGTTTATAGTCATTCAAGTAATTTTACATCATCACGGATATTAGATAATGAAAATCTAGTTTTGGAAAAGGAGAATATGTGAGGCACGAAAACTATCCTTAGAAGCATATGAATACAGAACTTCAGTACTTCATGTAACAAATAAAAATACTGGGATCGGGATAAAGGAAAATTCATGCTGCAAGAACTTGTGATGAAGGAAATACCTCTTCATTGTCAAATAAAGCAACCATCCGTACAGCATGTTCACTTGATATATCACCAGGTGATTCACATGAATCAATGAGAGCCCTTAACGCACAGTAACTCGAGGCCAGATTATCCAACCTTCCTGAAAAAATAAATTCATCGTTTCCACCTCCAAGGCAGCTCGGTTGGGTATCACAAATATTCAACTCAATACTCACTATGTCGTCTATATTACAATTGAGCTCATCTGATAAAACCTGAAAACCACAGCTGTAGTTCAATAAAAAAGTGTTTTACACCCAAAACAAGTGCACCATTACTTTAACAGTGATCACAAAAATGGATAACTTGAAAAGTTACAATGTTACATAGAAACAGAATTCACTTGTGTATAAGTCAAAAATGGAAACTGGATCATCTGGTTATTTGATATGGGAATGCCCACATACTATAGCAAACATAATAATTTCACATCTAATTTTCTTTATTGATAAATACCAGTTTTATTTAGTGCCACGGTATTTGCTGATTAGGATATCTACTCAGATATTAGAGAGTGATATAGATTGAATGTATTATCCTAAATTGACAAGAAAGTCTATTACCTCTAAAAGTTGCATACAACAGATAAATAAGAATGCATTCCCATTGCTAACACCAATGACATTGCTATGAATATAGTAATTTTCCTGCAAATTTCCCATTGCAAATTTACCTCTATACTCTACCATTCATATCCAAAAAAGATAGAGGTAATTGCAGAAGCATGGATGATACAACTCTCATAAGCATTGGAGAACTGCTCGCTTTTTCTCATTTCAAATTCTATCTTTTAATTATTTTATTGAATATGCAAGTGAATTTTGTGAAACAATATGCTTCTAGTCTTTTAGATTGACATAAATAAGATTTTTTTCATTTGTCAATTATAGTCACATTACAGAAGATACATGGAAGGCGCAAGCTCGCATATTCCCAAGCTGCAAACACTAACAGATAGAATATCCCAGCCTATACTTTTCAAAGATACCTTAGAAGGCTTTACCAACTAATTGTGGAACACCAAACAAATACCTGCATGAGCAAAGGATGATGATCAGCTTTTGAAGATGCTGTGGTACTTTTCTCTTTTGTCTCTAGAGATGCTTCATCTAGTTTGGATGCCAGTAAAGGAATAAGTTGAGTCTCTATATTCGGTTTAAATCCATCCTTGTTTACTGTGCTAAACAAGCAAACGAAAAACAATGAGACGATCTGCACAACAACTAAAGCCTTAAGACAAGTCACACACTACTTATATGGTTATGAACAACGATGCAGCTTCCACTATAACTACTTAGAAACTAAGTTATTGAACTGTCTACAGTCTACCAATTGTCAAATTGTACAAGCTTGTCACACCTCAAAACTTAAACCAATAAAAATTTATTTGTTCAAATGTATATATACATATAGCATTCTCTTAAAAAACCTGCCCTATCTAGCCATTCACTATAACAAGATGACATATGAATATTTGATAACTAACAAAAGCATGACTTCATTAACAGGTATAACTTTTTGGAGTGCTCCTAAATGCTAAGGGGCAGCCCTGCCATAACTGAGAACTTGAAATCTCAATTTAAAGCATTTGGAAGCCTTCAGTTATAAGTATAAGCTTCAAATATTTATCTTTCACGGATCATATATACTAAGATTTTTACCCTCCTTTGCAATCATAGATGCTCTCAGAAACTGGAAAACTACTATCTTAGTAGTATAGGGACATTTACTTGGATTATACACTCAATTGCTAGGTTAAACAAATTAAAGTAATAGATAATACATCTAGCTTACTGGAACTAGAAGAATAAACTATTGAATGTTAGATGAATAAACCTTTCAAGATCGTCACAAACCAAATGTGCCACATCCTTAAGACTTCAAAAAAGTAAGATAACCAACATATATAGTCTTTCACAGAGCAGCGTTATTAATGTATCAATAACCTTTATCAACATTCAATGAGCTTTTGTGCATGAAAAGTTGAAAACATAAACTTTTGTTCCAGAATGTTGTCTCACACTCCAGTTAATACATTCAATCTAATAAATTCATATACAGCACATTTCCTTCAAGGTTAACCTTTCTTCTTATCTTCCTCTTGATCAAAGAATCCCCTTTCAGACACAAAAATAAATTCAGTTTACCAAATTACATTTTAACAAAATTAACAATTGCAAAGCTTAACTTTTCTTCAGAGAAACAAAACCTTTCTGAACAGACAAGTCAGTCCAATTAATCTGCTAACTTTGTACCCATCTGGTGGAGCACCCTACATTGATTCCACCTTAAAATTCAATCTAACTGGACTCTAGCATCTACAATTCTCGATCAACAAGGTCTTCATCATTCATATACAGTGCTCACATTTTCATTGAACCAAGTAAAGGTACTTTCTGGTAAAAAAAAAAAATAAATAAAAACTCAAAAGAACTACGCATTACTGGAGCATTTTCTAACCGGTCAAGGTGAATGGCCAGTGTCGGTATTCGTAACAGAGGTCGCTTCACTTTGACAAGCTTATGCAAAAAGGAGCCCTTGCTGCCTCTCAATATCACCCTGCCTGCCACACTTAGGTCTCTATCAAACCAAGTATGCCAGAGACCACCTCCGTATGTCTGCACATTGATCATTTGATAACCAGACTTGGATGATGCAGATCTTGGCTTTAATTTTAGACACGGACTGTCTGTGTGTGCAGCAATCGCATGGAAACCACTACCAACACTATACCTGAAAAACTAAGAATAACTTTTGATTAACAAATGCCAATCCTGTAGAACTACAAAACCAAATCTAACAATAAAAAATAAAAAATAAAAAGAAAGAAGGAATGACTTGAGCTGTATACGAAGCAATGAACAAAATAACAGGCATTACAGAGATTTTATTACTATAAAGACAATTCAATATATACGGTAAATCTATGTCAAAATAAAATGACGGCGACACAAAGATCCAGAAGTCAATAACAATGGTTACACAATTTGTAAACCCATGTCACCCAACTGTAACTAGTCAATTACTCAATTAGGTTAGTAGTAATGCATAGTTGCTGATGATTCTAAATCCAACATCCTATTTTTCAACTGATAGATCTGTTTCACTCACTTCTCTCCAACAGCAAATGCAACCAAACAAGACATATTCCGTGTAAAGAAGTAGCGGCCACCAGGCTTCAGGTCCCACTCATCATTCTCACTCAGCAAATGAAAACCAGCAGCAATTAGTTGTCTTTTCGCTTCAGCTGCAAAGAAGACCAAATCCTAAATTACAACAAAACTAAGACTATAAATGTAACCAATTCAGCACCTCTTTCTTCATATATAAGCATTCATTGGCCTCATAATTGGATCAAAGTTAACAATTTAAAGTTAAGTCGTATATAAGCCCTCGGGGTTTAGCCTCAAAGTGGATGAATTTGCTTTGCTTTTGAGCGCATTGCGATTGTTTGAATTCAAAAGGAAATATTACCAAACTAAGCTTTGAATCTCGAAAACATATTCTAAAGACCAGTTTTTCTTATTATCCATATCCTAGCAGATGCACATGAAAATGCCACGGAGTTCATATTGTTCAATTTCTTTCCCTTCCTTCCCCTGATTTTCCCAGTAACCAAACGGATTCTTACGAACAAATTCAACAGAAAATACACACACACACACACAAAAAAACAACATAAAATGATAGAGTGGTGAGTACCGGTAGCATGAAAGTGAGTCCAAGACTCGTTGAGGTAGTCGAGCAGATCCCCAATGATTGAGGTATTCGCTCCCGCCGCAGAAACCGAGCTCTGACCAACACCAGACACAAGAAAAAATCAAATACATACAGATTGCACGTCAGAGGTATCAATTATGGAGAGAGGGAGAGAACCTGAGGGAGATGAGGCGAGTTGGAGGAGCAGAGGATAGGACCGGTGGAGAAAGTGCGAGGACGTGAGCGGCGGAGCTGGTTGGGGTTGGGGAAAAGTACGGAAGGCTTGAGGGTGAGAGGAGAGTGGGGGAGTTGCATTTGCTGCAATCGAGTTATCGCTGCCATTTCTCAACTTCTTCTGGTATTCTACTCTCTGCGACTGCGAGTCCCTGTGAGTGAGCGTGTGCAACTTTTCTAATTCGATTTATCCAACAATTATTAAACTCCTAAACTCTGAGGGTGCGTTTGTTGCATCGGACTGTCTCGGACTGAACTAGCTTCAGGGACTAAGCTGGATTGGCTTAGACTAGACTAAGCTGGACTAGCTTAGTGAAGCGTTTGATGCAGCGTCGGACTAAAAAACAGGATAATTAATAACTATAATATTATATTATATAATACACATCTAATAATATTTTATTATTAATTCAATAATATTTTATTACTAAATCAAGCTTTTTCTTTTTTATTTCCAAAGTACACAGACACTCCACTGCTCTCTCTGGAGAGTTCTTCCCTTTTCTTCCTCTTTAGTTTCGTTCCCCATCACTTCTTTTCTGCATCTTCTTTCCTGCAAGACAACATCCTTCAAATCATTTTTCTTGCAAATCGTCCCCCGTGCTACTCTCCCCTCCCTCTCTATCTCTCCATTTCTCTTTGTCCCAAAGCTACTCTCTCCCCTTCTCTATCCATTCTTTCCGAAATTTTCTGGGGCAAAGGAAAAAAATTTGGAAATTTTCTGGGAATATTCGGGAATAAGGAAGAATTTTGCTATTGGGATTGTTGTTGTTATCGTTTTGCATATATGTTTTTGAATTTTGGTGTTGAGATTTAGGCAGTGGGTAGGGCTGTGTTTTAGATCTAGACATGGGTTGGCAAACGGAGTCGCCTAGAAGCATTCTTGCAGATTTGTAGTTCACAAGACTTGCTGCATGCGATCGTCCTATGCAAGTTCTGGAGACGGGATTAGCAATCCCATGGTTTTTGGGGGGCTTAGCAAAGACCGGCTAGCCCTGTTTTAGTCGGGACGAGTGAGAGCTAGTCTCATTAACTCTAAGCCCTATAGGAAACAAACACGGGACTGGACTAACCCTTAGTCCAGTCCAGTGAACTTTAGTGAGGGAAAACAAACACCCCCTGAAAGGTTCAAATATTTTTTATCTGACTAATATTTTATAACAATAATTTATCAAATACAAATTAAAAAATAAACATTTACTCGTTAAAATTTAATGTTGTGTGAGTTCATAACTAATCCTTATATTTTGAAATAAAAATATCGATCTGACTAATGTTTTATAAAAATAATTTATGAAATACAATTTGAAAAATAAATATTTGATCGTTAAAGTTCGATGTTGTGCGAGTTCATAACTAATCCTTATTGTTTGAAAAAAAAAAAAGAAACAGATCCCTTGTGGCCCAAAACGACGGTTTATTTAGGATGGATATCAACTTTCGTCTTTTGTAAGAAGCAACTCACTAGGACCAATACGTACAGCTTTTCTTTATCGCTATTGCTGAGGTTTCGTTTCGTTAATTGGCATACTCCCTGCGGAAAACTCTTCTGTTGAAAATGAATCTCACATTAATAAGAGAAGAAATTTTGTATGAGTTTATAAGTAAGTTAGCTAATCTTTATATTACCAATTGGTTTTATAGTGAAACCTCAACTTTCTTTATTATATAGCTAACAATTACAATGAATCATACATTGATCTAACCGTGTTTGATTGAGAACCCTTCATCATCCTAATTGTAATTGTTTCTCCAGGTAAATTGAGGCCCTTTAAATATCAAATCAAGCGTGTCATGTTTGCACGTGAACTCACGCTACGGGAGTTGAGCAAAAATGCACTCATTAATAGAGGGGGCCTGATTTGAGACAAATGATGACTTCAAGAATGTCCGAACTCGAACGTTTGACAACCTACGAGACTTCTATGGGGTCGACTCGTATTACAAGGCTCTTATTCCTTTGAATGTATAAAAGAACTTGGCTGCTGAAAAATTAGCAACAACTTCTGCTGCTCACCAATCACAGATGGACACGTGTTCAAGTGATTGATTTTTTAATCACAGATTGAACACATGTCCATCTGTGATTGGTGAGCAGGAGGAGCTGCTGCTGATTTTTTCATCAGCCAAGTACTTTCTTTGAATGTATTTGAAGGTTTTCCAGGTCCCATGTTCATTCCCTTTTATGTCGAATTGCCTGGTTTTTTACTGTTTAATGTTTCATAAATTTTTTTATGAATAATTATAAAGCATTTTTTTATTATTTTCAAGTAATTAATAAGGGTAAATTAATAAATTTATAAGCAAAAATTTTCAAGAGGTTATATGAAAGGGAAATAAACATGAGAGGTTGTTAGTGTAATACCTTAAACGTGAGAGGATTTTATGAAAAATCGATAAACCTCTAAGGGTGTTAGTACAACTAACCCTTATGGAGTGAGTTGAAGAGTCTCTAGATTTAGAGAACCTCGAGATTGAATTTATCAACGAGTAATGCTAGGGAGACTAAATTTTGAAAACTAAAGGACATGAATGTTTATTAGTTTATTACTTAAGCGTTGATTAACGCGCTAAATCTTATTAGTGGCACATAATTTAGTTTGCAAATTTAGTCTGAAAATTTAATCTTCCTAGCAATATTTTTTATCAACTACGTTGACGGTTGAATTTACAAGATGAAACTTCAACTTTAACAAAAAGTAATCTTTGTGAATACACTTGAAGATGGTCTTGGTTAGTGAACAATGTCAAAAAACTATTTTAGTTAGTCAATTTGACGAAATGTCTCTAACAAGACTGTATTTTAACAAGTCTAATTTTTTATTAGTTCTTCAAGAGAGTTGAATAGTTGGATATTTTAATAATTCTTTAATAGTCGGCTGACGTTAAAGTCTCTCTCTTCTTCATAAGTTGATTGACTATTCACAATAATGTTAGTTTAAAGATAGTGTCTTGGAACAAGGTTTTGTTAGTTTTTTTTGCTAAAAAATCTAACTAATGTTGTTTTAAAAAATCTCTCGAAGATACTCTAACACTACGTGTCACATTCCGGCTCGGGACCCTACCACATTCTGAGTTCGAGACTCCGTCGTAGCACGATATTGTTCGTTTTGGGCCCCGATCACGCCCTCACGGTTTTGTTTCTAGGAACTCACACAATAACTTCCTAATGGACTACCCATCATGGGATTGCTCTCGCGCGAACTCGCTTAATTTTGGAGTTCTGATGGAACCCGAAGCCAGTGAGATCCCAAAAGGCCTCGTGCTAGGTAGAGATGAGAATATACATATAAGGCTTACAGGATCCACACCCCTGAGCGATGTGAGATGTTACATTACGAGCATCTCCAAGAGAAGTTCTAAATTTTTGTAAACTAATAAGTGAATAGTGTCAAAAATGATTTTAGTTATTTAGTTTAACTTTTTATCTCCAACGACACTCTATTTTAACAAACTTTGAATATATTATTAACAATTTAAACTCAGCCCCACTTATTTTCTAAATCAACCTTCTCTCTCTTCCTTTTTTTTCGTTGCTCAAGGGTCCACTCTTGAATTTTAATATTTAGCTGATAAACAGGTGTTCTGTAAATTAAAAAAACGACTCTTATTTTGCTGTAATAAAGACTCTTTAATAGAGTCTGTCGAAGATGGGTGTTTTTAAATTTGGCTCTTTAAAATAGAATTTTAGTTGTTTCACAGTTTTTTGTTTTTGAGATGCTGTAGTAAAATTGATGTAGCCAATATGACATTTGTGAAGCATCCCCATTAGATATTCTTACGAGAAATGTTAAGAAAACTCTTTAAAAAGTGAAATTTTTAATGGATTATCTGCAACCTCATGTTTTTTGCACAATATTTTAAAACGTTGGTACGAAAATTAACGTTAAACTATGAGATGTTAGACAATCAATTAAAAGTTCCATTTTTAGGATTTAGCATTTCTTTACTCTTATTAGGGCAACAACCATCGCATATAGACTTGTCTATTATGTCGTGTTGTTGAGCAGTCTCCAACTTTTGGATTGGACTAACCAAACAACCACCCCTGCCTGCCTCTTCGCTGCTCACCTATAAAATGTCCCAATACCAATTAGAGAAAATGAAAAAAAGTGAAAAGGTAAGCTGTGAACCATGGCCATCAATGGATGCATTTTGCTGTGTGGTTGTGTTAGGTGGAACGCAATACCAAGTACTAATTACCACAATGATGTTTAATATAATATACCATTGATTGAAATTGACATGTCTCTTGATTTGCTCTCCAAACTTTTACAAAGTTGTTAGTTTTTCTTTTAACTTTAATTTTAGCTGATTACATTTTTAAACTTTTATACATAAACAATTTTCCCCTTGGATTTTAAATTTTTTCATTCATCATGGTCATTTGAACAATACATGACAATTGTACGAAGGTAAAAAGGTAATTTTTTTTGGTAAATTAAGTGGAAAGCCAATACTTTACAGCTACTACTTGGACTCCCATGACTGATTCAAACAGAAAGTGTTCGGAGTCTACTATTTGAAGAGAAGATGGGGAAAAAAAAAGCAATTTGAAGTCCACATTAGGAGTAAAATTACTTTATTGGTCTCAAACATTTGTTTTGAATGAAAAATTCCAATATCTAATCTTAGGATTAAAAATTGATTATTATAAAAATTCAGACAAATAATCGATTAAAATTAAAATTCATCTAGAAATTAGAAACTGTTTACATGGGGAGGAGAGAATAGACAAATAACTCTTTAAAACCTACTAATCTTTATAAAAAATTTAAATTGAAATTGACCAAGTTTTTTTTCGTGACTTCGTTATCTTCGGTCCATATTTCTGTTTGATATTCATTAAATTCAGCAGGTGACCTAAGCCAAGTCAGTCCTCCTAGACAACAAACGGGCGTTAAAATAGGTGAAGGTGGGGCCTTCACGTAATTTAACAATAACGTGAACACTTTTACTCACTACCAATACACATATACGTGTTATTTTAATTAACTCTGATTAACTTTAATATTTTTTAATAAATGATATTATCCACATTAAAAGGGAATGGATGAGTTTAACCTCACAATGAGCTAGTAATAATTTGTTACAAATTCGTTTTTGACGACAATTAAACTTAAGACCTTTCACTTACAAATAAAGATGAATATTAATAGACTATGATATTAAATGACTGGTCAACTTTAATATTAAATGTTCTTTTCCAATTTTGAAAACAATTAACTATGGTTAAGAAACGAGCAGCTCAGAGACACCAAACACGGCAGCTTCAGCACCACACAAAAGCTAAAAGCAGCTGCTCACTCAGCTTGTTTCTGCCATTTTCTTCTGCATAAACATATTATTGTCACAGACAGAGGATCGGAGGGTTGGTGGTAAGTTTTTACCCAAAAAGCACATTAGCAAGTATGATTTTTTATGATTTCTTTTCTTGTAATTTTGGTTTAACAATGGAGTGCATCCTTTAATTTCCAACCTATTTATTGAGGTTTACAGAAACAATTAGTATAATCAAGTAGGACTTCTCTTAAATATTATAATCCGTCTCCTGTAATTTAGATTTTAGAATATTATTTCGATGAAAGTCTAAATTTTTCTGGTTGTTTAATTTGAATAACCATTTTTCAATTGAGGGGAAATACCAAATTAAAAAACTCGAGAAAACTTAACATAAATCTAATTATTATTAAGAATAATTTACTTATTGAAGTAAGTTCAGTAATTAGGAATTAAATCTCTTCCTCATCTACCTCTCACGGCTGGGTTTATCTTTATAATTTTTTTTTCGGGTGCATTTTTGCTTACTATTAAGTGGAGATAATGCTCACATCCTATGAGTTTAAATTTTAAGGTTTGTGTCTGTCCACTCCACATATCTTCAAAGGCGGAGCCTAAAAATTTACGGTTGGTGGGCTAGCCAAGAAGTATAAAAAAGTAGGTTTTTTGAAAAATGACTACACGTTAATCTTATAAGCAAAGCTCGTCCAATTATTCTATGTTCATCAACCTTTAATACGGCAAATATATACATAAATAAACAGAAAAAGGTTAACACACTTTAAAACTTTTTTAAATAGATAAAAGTCATGCACACTGTTCTAAAAATCTTCACCTAGGTGCTAGGCGGTTGGCCACCGCCTCAAATAATGTCTAAGCGTTTGAAAATTAAGAAACGGAGCCTAAACCTGCTGAGATACCCGCCTAGACCGTCTAGGCATCCGCCTAGACCCACCTAGGTTGCGACTCACTTAGATAGAAAATAGATAACTTTTATTTTGCATTTTATTTTTTTCAATAAATTGTAAGGAACTTGTTGAATACTTAAATGAATACACATTATGTTTGTACCATACTTGACCAATCCCGAAACTACCGAGCACCGGTCAACGTTATACTGTCAATGACCCAGAAGAGTTTCCCTCCAACCAGGAGGCCAATCACAGCGCGACACGTGTCGACATCAGAAGCCAATCATAGCGCGACACGTGTCGACATCATAAGTCAATCACAACACGACACGTGTCAATGTCAGAACAAAACTAGAAACTCTCTTCTATAAAAGGAGATCATTCTCTCACAATATTTCCTAATGTCATTTGTACTAAATCATTCACTAGTACTCACTAAAGGAGAGCTTGAATCTATGTACTTGTGTAAACCCTTCACAATTAATGAGAACTCATCTACTCCTTGGACGTAGCCAATCTAGGTGAACCACATACATCTTGTGTTTGCTTCCCTGTTTCTATCTATGTACATACTTATCCTCACTAGTGACTGGGGCAATCTAGTGAAGGTCATAAACTTAACACTTTCTGTTGTACCAAAGTCCTCACTGATTTTGTACATCAACATTTGGCGCCGTCTGTAGGAACGACACTTATTCCCACTCTCTTCAGCTTTGTCAAGCTGGTTTCCACCATTCGTACACTCTCTTTTGACCAGGCATCCCTCTCCAACATGGGGAGCGAAGGAAGCCACAACACACAGAAGGACACCCCTCTTGCACCTAGTGCGAAACAATGAAAGAATTAAGGAAAAATGGTTGCTCTTCAAGCTAAAGTCGATGAGCTAGAAGCTCAAAACAACAAGATAGCAATGAAGAATGAGGTCCTCCAGGAGCAGTATGAGAAGCTCTTTGAGACGTTTCACGAAACTAGGCGTACTCAAACACGCGAGCTCGTTACCCCTGTTGACATCAACCATCATCTCGGTGCCCCCCAACACGGATGGTTACCTTCCTTCGACATTGGTATCCCTAATGAGGAGCGAGCTAATCATCAATTGCTTCAACCCAAAGCAGGAGAAGTGGAGGAAAACACACCCTTGCAGAAGGGTTGGAAGGATCGAAATCCGTTTATTGTGACTGTCGAGACTTCCCAAAGCAATGTCGAGATAATCCCCTCCACATATGCTCGAAGATCAATGACCCAAAGGTTTCTGAAAGACTCGGTCCCCTCCCTCGACCCAGGCCAGCTGCCAATCTAGGGAAGGAACGACAGGTCTCAGAGGAACATGAAAGTACAGGGGACTCAGAGGTATTTCGATATACTCGCCCTAGAAGTTAGTACAGCGAGTCCAAGGAAAAACCACACGCCCTTGCTCAAACTTCCCTACTTCCAAGAGGCGATGGAGACTTACGAAAGAAAATTCCAGTAGTACATAACTTCACTCAAGACCCTCTTGTCTTATAGCTCATTGAGGAAGTAAACAAGTTGAAGGCCGAACGTCAGGCCGAGATACCTGACTGGAACCAACCCAGGCCTGGCCCTCTCACAAGGAGGATCCTCGACACCCCCTTTCAAGCAAAGACAAAACAAAAGCTTGGTTTACAACTCTATACTGGAAGGGAAGACCCGATTGAACACCTTAACCTCTTTAAGTCCACCATGGCATATCGGATGCACACTGACGAAGAGCGATGTATTCTCTTCCTCTCCACCCTCTTTGGCGGAGCTCTAAACTGGTATTGACGTCTTCCACTTGAGACAGTAGACTCATTTGAGGAACTGAGGAAACTGTTTGTCTCTCAACACATATTCCATATCGATCGCTTGCATTCTGCAGATAACTTGTACACTATTCGCTAGAAGCCGGATGAGTCATTATGAGAGTATACCTATCTCTTCAGCCATGAGTATTCTCATTGCGTTGAGGCAGATGACAATACCGCCCTCAAGGCCTTCATGGCAGACCTACATGATTGTTTCTTCAAGTACATGATTAATGCCAACACTTGGAAGACTTACTCTGAGGTGATGACACAAGCTTACAACCATGCCTCCGCCGAGGCAAGGACATATCAAGGGAAACCCCCCACAACCACCCCTTATTAGCAAGTAGGGAGTGGAAGCCAAATCTAACCAAATGAGAAAACCTCGACCTTCTAAACGACAGCGGTGCCTCCCCCTGCCTTACTTAATACTTTGCCAAGTCAACAAGCATATCAATCTCAGGGCAAAAGGAAATATTTCCATCCTTACCAGTCACATGTTAGTAAAAAGAGTAAGGGACACTACTGTAATAACCAAGGGTATCGCCACGATCATCCCCAACCCCAGGCAGTCAACACAATGGGTCAAGCATGTGTCAAGACAGGCCCTACCTCGAGGTATGAGGCATATACACCTTTGAATGCCACATGTGTGGCCATTTACCCCAGCATAGCACACATGATACCGAAGCCAAAGCCGAGGCACCCAGATTACAAGCCCACGAAGAACACGGGCACGTTTTGCTGCTACCACGAGCATAACGGCCATGACGACGAGAAATGTATCACTCTCTATGATCATCTTGAAGCTTTGGCATGTGAAGGAAAAATTGATCAATTCGTCCTTCACCTTCTAAGGGGTAACCGTAACCAACGCCAGGTGAATGTAATATATTCCATAAGTGGCGGCACATCCATATCTAAATCTTCCAACAGGGCCATGAAAAATAGTGAACGAGCTTTAAGGCTTGGCCACCAAGTGTTTCACGTGGAAGACATCAGGGGAGGTAAGTATCGAAAGCCTAACTGGGATCCAATATGTTTCTACCTTGAGGAAGAAAGAGGTATCATCTACCCTCACAACGACCCACTGATCGTTGAAGCTCACATAGCAAACTTTGAAGTACGATGAATCCTGGTAGACACGAGGGCTTCGGTCAATATCATGTTTACTGAAGCTTTCAAGGTACTTAATGTAGCTGAACACTTGCTCGATCGCTCGATTTCTCCTTTGATAAGCTTTTCCGGTGATATCGTGCAACCTTTAGGGAGCCTACACTTACCTTTCACCATTGGTATAGGCCCTTACACAGCTACCATTACCACTAACTTCCTGGTGGTTGATTGCCCAACGACATACAATGTCATCTGCGGATGCACATGCATCAATGATCTCAAGGCCATGGTATCCACACATATGTTATTGATGAAATTTCCAACCCCCTATGGCAATGGTTACATTATAGGAGATCAACTTAGTGCACGATCATGTTACAACACTTCGGTCAAGCAACAACACCTGTCTGTGCCCAAGGAAACCCTTTCTATACATGACCAAGTCATAAAGACCAGCCCAGACGAAGCCAACTTGGATCTTCATGGTGGCAACAATCAACCCGATGATCCTCGAGATGACTCTTTCACTCAGCAAGCACAACCCGCTGAAGAGTTGGAGAAGGTTTCTATCTCAAAAGATTATCCGGATCGTATGGTGAAGATTGGCACCACCTTGTCACCACCTATTCGGTTGGCATTGATCTCTTTTTTATAAGAGAACACTGAGGTCTTCGCCTGGTCATACGAGGACATGCCAGACATCTCTTCCAATATCATCTGTCATCGCTTAAGTATTAACTCCAAGACCAAGCTAGTAAGACAGAAGCGAAGATCTTATGATGCTGAACGGTACGAGGCAATGAAGGCAGAAGTTGAAAAACTTAAAGGAATAGGCTTCGTCTGCGAAGTCAATTATCCAACGTGGGTAGCAAATGTTGTCTTTGTTAAGAAGAATCCGACCAAGGAAAGTCTTCTACTCCAAAAGGTTTTGTGGAGAATGTGTGTCGATTACACCAACCTAAACAAAGGATGCCCGAATGATAGCTTTCCTTTTCCTCTCATAGACAGACTTATAGACTTTACGACAGGGTGTGAACTTCTGAGCTTTATAGATGCTTACTCAGGATACAACCAAATCCTCATGAACCCTCTGGACCAAGAACACATAGCCTTCACTACTAACAAGGGATTATATTGCTATAAAGTCATGCTCTTCGGCTTAAAGAATGCAAGAACGACTTATCAGATACTGGTCAATTCAATGTTCGCCGAATAGATTGGGAAGATCATGGAAGTTTACGTTGATGATATGCTAGTCAAGAGCAAACATGTTGACCAATACATCACCAACCTATCTGAAACTTTCGTCATTCTGAAGAGGTATCAAATGAGGTTGAACCTCAACAAATATGCCTTCGGCGTAAGCTCTGGCAAATTCTTAGGTTTCATGATAAGCCAACGAGGCATTGAGGCTAATCCCGAGAAGATCGAAGCAATCCTCGACATAAAGGAACCGGTAACTTTAAAAGACATCTAGAGCCTTACTGGCAAGGTGGCAGCCTTAACTAGGTTCATCTCTAAAACCACAGACATATGTGCTCATTTCTTCAAAGCACTTAAGGGAAGTAAGAAGTACATTACATGGATTGATGAATGTGCCAAGGTATTCAAGAACCTCAAGGACTACATGAGTCAAGCCCCTTTGCTCTCCAAACCTGAGGTTAGTGACACTCTCATTATCTATCTGTCGGTATTAGCTTCAACAGTAAGTTTCGTTCTCATTCGAAATGATGGTAATGTTGAACGGTTGGTCTACTACGCTAGCATGGCCTTACAAGATGCGGAGACACAATACTCCAACATTGAGAAATTGGCTCTAACATTGGTCATGTCTGCTTGAAAACTTCACCCTTACTTCCAAGCACACTCCATCATCGTGTTTACCAATCATCATCTTCGACAAATACTTCAAAGTCCTGACACTTCGGGGTGAATGATCAAATGGGTGATAGCATTGGGTGAGTTTGACATCTCCTACCAACCAAAGCCAGCTGAAAAGGGCCAAGCAGTGGCAGACTTCATCGCTGACTTCACATATCCTGTTGACATTGTTTCTACTCCTAAAGAAGTGGTTTCATTACCCTCAGAAGCTCATAAAATATAACAAACAGCCCCAGCATGAAGTCTATATGTTGATGGCTCGTCCAACCAACAGGGTTGTAGAGCAAGACTAGTCCTTACGACCCCTGACAAAGTGGCGATGGAGTATGCTCTTCGTTTCAAATTCAAGGAGTCGAACAATAAGGCCGAATATGAAGCCCTTCTAGCAAGCTTACGTTTGGCTAAATACCTTGGGGTTAAACGAATTGATATCTTTAGTGACTCCCAATTGGTGATTAACCAGGTCACCAACAACTTTGACGCTAAGGATAACTCTATGGCAGCATATCTGGCACAAACACAGTTGTTGCTAGACCTGGCAATCGTGTCATGTTTTCCATGTTCGTGTCGTTTTCGTGTCATACCCGATATCTTAACGGTTCGTGTCGTGTAACACCCGTTAAAATATACGGGTGAAATGACCCGACCCGAAATCGACCCGATAATATTAACAGGTAATATGACTCGACCCGTTACCCGTTAAGGAAAATATATTTTAAACCTATAAATAATCAAATGAAAAACATAATACTAAATAAGTATATACATATCATATTGTCACATCCAAAACATAAAACACATTTTTCTTTTAAGTATATTTTCACTTACCTAAAGTCTTTACTAGTTTTTTAATTAATGTAGAAGTGTAAAAAAATATAGAAAAAATATATAAATGCTTGTAATGACAAGCTTTACAACTTTCATGAAGAGCTTAACTTCGAAATTCGCCACTATAATCATATAAATCATAGATCAAAATTTAACCGTTGATTGTTGTTTACATTTATGCTTCATTGTTCTCATCAAATTTTGTTTTTTTAGATTTTCTTTTTTGAAAACTTGATCTATTAGAGGATGTAGGAAGATGAACGGTTTGGATCGTTGATATTATATTCAGAGTTTTACGGTTAGTGAAAATATTGCTTGATGTTTATAAAGTTTCTACAAACTATATGACATTGACTCATATTTGAGTTAACCGTAAATATAGAAACGTGATATCAAAGATCTAAACCGTTCATCTTCTTACATCTGCCATTTGATCATGTTTTCAAAAAGAAAATTTTAAAAATGAAATTCAGTAAGAAGAATAAAGCGTAAATGGCAATCGACGGTTAAATATAAATTTAAGATTTATGAATTATAGTGTTGGATTTCGAAGTTGGCCCCTTCATGAAAGTTGTAAAGTTTGTCACCATGAGTGATTGTATATATTTTTTACATTTTGTACACTTCTACAATAATTATTATTAATTTTATTAATTTTCCCTCAAATAAAAAACATTATTCATGAAGGTTTTGAGGATTTTAAAAATCTAAACGATAATGTAAGTGTAAATCACGAGTGTTTATATATTCTTTCACATTTTTCATACTTGTATGTATATCTTCTTAGTTCTTGCCTATACAAATACTATATTAGTTTATTTTAATTTTGGACAACAACGTGTTAAGTAAAATTTATCATAGTAATGATAATAAGGAACTCTCATAATAAAAATAAATAATGACTAAAACTTTTTTTTTAAACTTATATAGAATAATAATACTAAACTATATATTTAATATAGAATATATTGTATATATTAATATGGCTATTGTATTTTATAAGAAATCTTTTAGTAATTAAACTTTACAATTATCAAAATAAATTTTTTCTTAACGAGTCGAAACAGGTTACCCACGTGTTACCCGCGTGTATACCTGTTAAGAACCCGTCATTAATAGGTCACCCAATAATGACCCGATAAGTTATCGTGTTGACTCGAAACCCGTTATTTTCGTGTCGTTTTCGGGTTGTGTCACCGTGTCGTGTCAAAAACTGCCAAGTCTAGTTGTTGCTCAAGCACTTCCATTACCAGATCACCCAAATTCCACGAGCGGCAAACAGTCATGCAGATGCTTTGGCTCGCCTCACCTCAGCGGTGGAAGACAAGATTGGGAGAAAAATTCAGGTCGAATTGTTGGCAGCACTAAGCACCATGGCTGCAAAATTATGCAACTTACAACAGGGGGATAATTGGATTACCTCGATTTATAGATTCCTTGCTCATGGTACCCTTCCAAATGACAAAGTCCAAGCTAAGTAGATTCGATACAAGTTTACCCATTACTTGATCTTTAACGACCAACTCTATAAGCGGGGTTTTAACTTACTATACCTAAGATGCCTTACGCCCGCGGAGGAGAAAATTGTCCTTCGGGAAATACATGAAGGAGTTTACGGAGATCATGCTAGATCTCGATCCCTAGCACACAAGGCTTTTCGCCAAGGATACTACTGGCCAACACTCCACCAAGATGCCATCAGAGTATCCCGCTCATGTGATAAGTGTCAACGTTACGTAACTATTCCTCACTCCCCTCTCGAGCCGTTCACTCCTATCATTAGCCCTCGGCCCTTCGCCCAATGGGGACTTGATTTGACCAGCCCAATGCCTGCAGGGAAGGGCAATGTCTGCTAAGCAATCGTTGCAGTTGACTACTTCACAAAGTGGGCCGAAGTAGAACCCTTGGCAACCATTACTGAGGCAAAAATAGAAGACTTTGTATGGAAGAACATCCTTTGCAGATTCGGCATTCCTAATGTGATAGTCAATGAAAATGGGCGACAGTTCGACAATAATAAGTTCAGGATGTTCTGCTCTAAGTTCAACATCAACTTATGTTTTGCCTCCCCAGCTCATCCCTAGTCTAATGGACAAGTTGAAGCCATCAACAAAATAATCAAACGAACTTTGAAAACCAGCTTGGAGAAGGCTAAAGGTTGTTGGCCGACATTTGTACCCCAAGTTCTTTGGTCATATCGCACTTCGTATCGGACGTCAACAGGAGAAACCACATTCTCACTTGTCTTTGGTACAGAGGCAGTTGTCCCAGTTGAGCTTGAGCAAGCAACATTTCTAGTCCAGAACTACGTGCAAAGTGAAAATGACAAACAACTTACCCTCAACTTAAATCTAGTCGAGGAACACATAAACCAGGCTCACTTGAGGAATGTTGCCTACAAGCAGCGCATCTCCAACTACTATGACTCAAGGGTCAAACCTCGTTCTTTCAAAGTGGGGGACTAGGTATTCAAGAAAAGATTACTTTGCGACAGAGTCTCGAATGAAGGAACACTTAGTCCAAACTGGGATGGACCGTTTGAAGTTGTTGGCATTGGTCGCCTTGGCTCCTACAAGCTTAGAAGCTCTGATGGCAAGACCCTTGGCCATCCATAGAACGCTAATCACTTGAAGTACTATTACAAGTAAACTCACATTTTACAAGTGTTAAGCTTCAGCCGTTTGGCATCCTATGTAACGAATACCATTTGACATGAATTCCATAAAGAGGTAATTTAGACAACTCGGTCATAATCCTCTTACATTCCTAGCAATGAAACACCCGGGTTCAAAGCTTCAACATGAATGCTTCCAACTTGAAACAAAGTCTAAGTATATATCAACAAGACTATACAAATAAACGAACAACTTCGTAGTATATTCGTTCAATCATACATTCCAACACATTCATACATAAGCCAATTGTGCTTCGAAAGGGTTCAACATACTTTATGTCATTCGACACTTGCTACAATGTGCCTCGGCACCTTGCCCTTATTCTCACCAACTAGGTGACGAAGGAACTTACCTTCGTACCACCAACCAGGTGATGAAATGTATAACCTGTACTCTAATATTATTTGGCAACTTGCCACTCTTATCACCAACTAGGTGAAGAAGAAACTTATCTTTGTGCCACCAACCAGGTGATGAAATGTGATAAAGGAACTCACCTTCGTACCACCAACCAGGTGATGAAAGCAACTCACCATTCATTCCACCAACTAGAAGACAAATGGTACAACTTGTACATGTGAACTCCTAGCATTCACAAATAATAAAAAACCTTTAAGCTTTACAACTCAACTAGGGGAGCACTTATGCCCAACAAGAGTTATAGTTACCAACAAAGTCTTATTGTAAGCCAAGAACAACTTCAATGCATAGTATACGAAGATCAAGTCATTCAGCCCTCTTGAATCTGTTTCAGACATTTCTCCTCTGTAACAATGCAAACACTATAACTCGTAGAAAGCTTCACACATTTTTCATCAAGACTGTTTGAAGCAAATTCAATTTATATGGTTCATCCAAACCTTCGACTACTACAAGGTGTGGCTTGTATATGTTGTCTCTCATACATTTTCAAATTTCCAGTTTTCCAAAAAAAAAAAAAATCAAAAAAGGGAAATTGGGAAATTCAACAAAGCTTCATCAATAGAAGACAACTACAAACTCTCAAAAGCTTCACACACTCTTGATCAAGATAGTGTGAAGCAAAACTAATTTATGGTGGAAATCAAAAGCTTCATCAATGGAGGGCAACCACAATTCTTAAAAGCTTCACACACTATTGATCAAGACAGTGTAAAGCAAAACCAATTTATGGTGTCAACAAGAGCTTTATCAATGGAGGGCAATCACAATTCTTAAAAGCTTCATACACTCTTGATCAAGACAGTGTGAAGCAAGACCAATTTATGGTGCCAACAAGAGTTTCATCAAAGGAGTTCAACCACAATTCTCAAAAGCTTCACACACTCTTGATCAAGACAGTGTGAAGCAAAACTAATTCATGGTGCCAACAAGAGCTTCATCAATGGAGGGCAACTATAATTCTCAAAAGCTTCACACATTCTTGATTAAGACAGTGTGAAGCAAAACCAATTTATGGTCCCAACAAAAGCTTCATCAATGAAGGGCAACTACAATTCTCAAAAGCTTCACACACTCTTGATCTAGACAGTGTGAAGCAAAACCAATTTATGGTGCCAACAAAAGTTTCATTAAAGGAGTTCAACCACAATTCTCAAAAGCTTCACACACTCTTGATCAAGACAGTGTGAAGCAAAACTAATTTATGGTGCCAACAAAAGCTTCATCAATGGAGGACAACTACAATTCTCAAAAGTTTCACACTCTTGATCAAGACAGTGTGAAGCAAAACCAATTTATGGTACCAACAAAAGCTTCAACACCAAAGCTTCACCTACAAAGCTCCACCTACAAAGCTTCAACTCTAAAGCTTTACCTACAAAAGCTTCAACTCCAAAACTTCACCTACAAAGCTTCAACCCAAAAGCTTCACCTACAAAAGTTTCAACACAAAAGCTTCACCTACAAAGTTTCAACACAAAAGCTTCACCTACAAAAGCTTCACACACTATTGATCAATATAGTGTGAAGCAAAATCAATTCAGGGTACCCAACAAAACTTGAACCTCAAAGCTTCACCTACAAAGCTTCAACACCAAAGTTTTACCTACAAAGCTTCACCTATAAAGTTTAATATATATATATATATATATATATATATTCGGAAATTCAAAAATTTGAAAATTCCAAAAAAATAAATAAATAAATCGAAAAAAAAATATTGCCTAGACTTTCTCTTCTTTGGGCCCAACAACTTTCATAACAAATATATATGAAGGAGGAGTTTTGGGCTACCACTTAGAAAGGAAAATGGTGAAGTTTTGTTATTTTGGAAACTTGGCTACTAGCAAGACACCTCATTCGTCAACTCCCTTGACCGGAGACTTGGGGACTCCTACCATATGCTACTGCACCTTGATACTCGGAAGTCTCATGACCACTCAGTGACTTAGATTTTTCAAGTCTCTAACCGAGAAGTTTTCCTCACTCGGGAAATTAAGGGAGCATTACCTCAACCTACATGCTTCACTCACAAAGCTTCAACATACAAGCTTCAACAAAAGAAAAAATTCAAAGAACTTAGTGAAGAAGGCTTTGGTGTATTTAACACAATATGTTGAAATGAAGCAAAGCTTATTTATTAATATCTCCGATAAGTTACAAATATGTACATATACATGAATCAAAATAAACAAACAAGAGAGAGCCTTCACAAAGGTTGCTCAGGAGAAGTCTCAACAGTCGGCAAAGCCCCAGAAAGAGAAGGCACCAGAGGGTGATCATTCGGAGCCTTAGTACTAGGCAGAACCCCAGAAGGAAGAGGCACCGGAGGTTGATCATTTGGAGCTTCATTACGCGGTACAGCCCCAGAAGACGAAGGCAATAAATGCCTTTGGAACAAACCCACAAACCTCTGATGATCAAGTAAAATCTGACCATCAAATTCCTGCAGCTGGTCAAGCTTCATCTTCATGTTTGTAGCATAGTCATGTGCGAGCCTGTGCAAATGTTTATTCTTATGCTTGAGCCCTCTAATATCCTGTTTGAGACTTATCACTTCAGCCGCCAATGATTCAACTTGGCGGGTTCAAGCAAATAGGCGTTGGGCCATATTAGACACAGAACCTGTACACTGAACACTGAGAGCCAGAGAATCCTTAACAGCCAACTCATCAAACCGTTTGGAAAGTAGTTTGTTATCTTTGGGAGTAAGAAGGTTCCTGGCCACCACCGCAGCGGTCATATCATTCTTCATCACAAAGTCCCCAACGGTAAGAGAACCAGTAGGGGATAAGAATGATGGGTGCCATATCTTGTCTTGAGGAGGCATGGCTACCTCTTCACCAAAGTTCAAGTCACAACGACGGTCGGATGAGCCAGACATTTTCAGAAATGATGAAGGAGAAATGAGGTCCAATAAATCTCTAGATGTACGAAAATAAGGGGAAAATTCCTACAAGTAATAACTCTCTGAACGTACTTCTTGCACACAATTGGTGCCCCTATAAAAGAAATGACAATAGGGCCGTTTGTTAAAAAATCGAAGAGGCACTACTCTCCGGATTTCGAGAAGCAGATTTTCCTGAGTAAAATATGTCGACAATCCCCACACGCAACATCAGCTCCTCGGGTTCCACAGATAACTTTGCCAAAGATCTCTGACAAAGTTTAGACACATATATTTTGAAGGTCCAGCTACCCTACCATTACCCACAAGGGTAAAGAAACAGCACCACTGCTTGATAACTGGAAAGTCCCTATATGTGTCAACCTTCGTGCTCCGTGGCAAGGCAGACTGGCAAAAATGCCGAACCTTTACTCACATCGAGAAAACACTCCCAACAGGATTACTTGCTCAAAAATCAAAGAGGCATCGCTCTTCGAATCTCGAGAGCCAGACTCCCACCAGGATTGCTTTCTCAAAAATCAAAGAGGCACCGCTCTCCGAATCTCGAGAGCCAGACTCCCACCAGGATTGCTTTCTCAAAAATCGAAAAGGCACCGCTCTCTAAATCTCGAGAGCCAAATCCTCAATAGGATTGCTTGTTCAAAAATCGAAGAGGCAACGCTATCCGAATCTCGAGAGCCAGATCCCCAACATGATTGCTTATTCGAAAACCGAAGAGGCACCGCTCTCCGAACTTTGAGAGCCAGATTTCCTTGGATAAAATTTGTTTGCAATCTTCACACGCAACATCAGCTTTCCAGATACCACAGATCACTTTTTCAAAGTATTCTAACAAAGTTAAAACGCGTGAATCTTGCAGCTCCCACTACATTGCTATGATCGAGAAGGGTAAAGGAATAACGTTACTACTCGCTGTTGGGACAATTCCTATATATGTCAACCTCCATCATCCACAGCCAGGCAGACCTGCAAAAAAAAAAATGCAAAACTTTTCTTCACATTCGAGAAGGCACTCTCAGCAGAGTCTCTCGAAATACTCAGTTTTTTTTCCCCCGATAATACCTCTGCAAACAAGCCACACTAGAGCAAGAGTATCTCATATCATTAGGGTTAAAAGCAAGAGTATCCCATATCATGTTTTTTCCCTGTTTTTTCCTTTGCCCTTGCTCTTACCTGCAAGACAAGGAGAAAGAAAGCAATTAGTCGGAACCTGAAATCAAACTTTCGATCTGGAACTGATTGCCTAGAACCTTTGCCTGGTTGCTTACCTAGCATTGCTCTCGAGTACTCATGTTCAACTGTTGTCAAGGTCATGAATTCTTTCGGCAAATACCTCAGAATAGTTGATACAATATTGGCTCTTTACACTGAAACTGCCAAGCATGGATGAGTCGTTGAGAAGTAGTAATATGAAGGACCATTCAAATGCAAAGGTTGTGCACCACTTCTGCGATCCAAAAGATTGAAGCAGAATGTTCAACGATAAGATAGAACAGATCACTATAGCACAACGCCCTCCCTGCAGAACTGCACAATCCAGACAGAGAAGTCTAAGTCAAATCCAAGCTTAACATCGTTACCCTATCTGAATAGCTCGAGAAGCTTCAACAACCTTTTGCTGACACCATCGCCAAAGAGCATAGCCTCACCATGCCACATCCACTACTTTGTCAACAGCAAAAGTATTCCATATCATCAGGGTTGAACGTATTCTAAATTTGATGGACTTGTTTTGACCCTCAAATTCTTGAGTCAGCCTTTCATTCTGGAGGAAACCAGAAAACCCTCTAGCCCAGTTCAAGAATAAGTCTGTGGATAGTTACTTCTTCAAAAGCAAAAGTATCATATATCATCTTTTCTACTTTTTCTTCTCTTTATCCTTCTTGCTGCCTGCAAGATAGGGAGAATGAGAACAATCAGCCAGAACTCGAAATCAAACTTCTGATCTATGACTGATTGCTTGGAACTCTGATTGCTTACCTTATTTGTCCCCTCTTTCGACAGATCTCCTAGCTCGGCGACTTGGGGGACTCCTACTACATGGTTTGTATCGTGCTTGACCAAGCCTGAAACTACAAGTAAGCTTCAAGTGAAATTGATACATTACCTTGTGCATCTCCACCTGTTAAAGATACCACCCCTGGATGAAGGAAAAATACTTCCAGAGAAGATGCCACATCTACTTATGAGACAGATAAGGCAAGTGAAAACGATATCACACTTCGGTACTTAGAAGTTTCGTGATTACTCAGTGGCTTAGATCTTGCAAGTCTTCAACCGAGGAGCTTCTCTTACTCGGGAACTTAGGGGAACACTGTTTGTACCATACTTGACCAATCCTGAAACTACCGAGCACTAGTCAACGTTATATCGTTAATGACCGAGAAGAGTTTCCCTCCAACCAGGAGGCCAATCACACCGCGACACGTGTCGACATTTGAAGCCAATCATAGCGCGACACGTGTCAACATCAGAAGCCAATCACAACACGACATGTGTCAATGTCAGAACAAAGCTAGAAACTCTCTTCTATAAAAGGAGATCATTCTCTCACAATATTTTCTAATGTCATTTGTACTAAATCATTCACTAGTACTCACTAAAGGAGAGCTTGAACCTATGTACTTGTGTAAACCCTTCACAATTAATGAGAACTCCTCTACTCCTTGGACGTAGCCAATCTGGGTGAACCACATACATATTGTGTTTGCTTCCCAGTCTCTATCCATTTACATACTTATCCTTACTAGTGACCGGAGCAATCTAGCGAAGGTCACAAACTTAACACTTTCTGTTGTACCAAAGTCCTCACTGATTTTGTGCATCAACACATTATATGTATGTTTCCCATGTTTTCATTGTGTTTCAATACTTCCTACTATATGTAATTCTATTTTGTAGTTTATAATGAAATTACATATATTTGAAGTATAAACAAACACTTATTTACACAAAATGTAATAGATTTACTTAAATCTGTTTAGCCCATCTAGGCGTTGGGTCCTAGCTCACCGCCTAGCGTCTTTTAGAACATTGGTCATCCATAAAATAATTCAAAAACTGAAACATGCAACGAGTTGCTTTTGAAAAGAATTAAAAGCACTATTAAACTAAGTAATTATTGTCTCAATTAACCATAAATGGATAGTATATGAACTATAAATAGATTTTGTTAGGAAATAAATAGTATTGGTTAATGAAGTAAATAAATAAAATAAGTACATGGGTTAATAGTGAGATGAATATAAAAATAAGGGTAAATGACAAAAAACTACCTCAACTAATGGTGTCACGACACTTACATACATCATCTTTTAAAATTGACAATGTCATACCTCATCTTACGAACAGGGGCGGCCCAGGCCCAGTGCAGGCAGGGCGACCGTCCAGGGCCCAAAAAAATTAGGGGCACCCAAATTATTAGGGCGATATATTTATTTATGTTTTTATAAGAGTATAAATTTATAAAATTTGGTTCAAAGACACAAAAATTTAACTAGAAGTTGTGGTTTGTCATTTGAAAATAATAAGGAGGTCTTGGGTTCAAAACACCATGTGTGCTTATTTACTTTCCATTTTTTACAAATTTCTTTTTATAAGAGTATAAATTTATAAAATTTGGTTAAAGGATCAAGAAGTTTAATTAGAAACAATGATTTTTGTTGTTTAAAATTAACAAGAGGTCATAAGTTCGAAATGCTATGTGCATGTTTATTTTTTTCAATTTTTGACAAATTTTTGTTTGGTTGTTAATTTATTTTTAATTACTATCTAGTAGCTATGTGGGTTGTTATTTTTAAATATTCGTTTTAATTCAAGTCTAATCTTCAACAAAAAATAATATGTAGACCAAATTTGCAAATTATATGACGTGTCATCAAAATGTTTAATTTAGTGTCCATTCATTAATAATACATATCAATTAAAGACTCGAAAATATTATTATTTGTTTAGTCCCATATTGACAAGGTTAGTAAATAAGAAAAAAAACATCTCACGATTTATTCAAAAACACATTCAAAGTTCAGATGGAAAACAAAACTCATCATCTATCTACTTATAAGCCTGAAGTTTTTTTGTTTCCCTCTCTCAATACAAAATAAATTAGTCTTTCCGTGTTTCTAAATTATTGAGTTTGAAGTGTTTTTCTAAGTATAATTTTTTCGATGTCTTATGTGTGAAAATAAATAATTTTCTTACATGAAGTTAGGGCACTTTTTTTTACTTCGTCCCGGGCCTCAAAAATCTCTAGACCAACCCTGCTTACGAACTTGTGCCAATGTCAGATCTCTGTCAGTTTTTCTGTTAATTTCTCTGTTAAATGCTGACGTGGCCAGAGACATGACCCACTCACTAATCTAACTAGATTAAAAAATAATTAAATATATTTTTAATAATTAAATATTCAAAAATTAAAAAATTAAAAATTAAAAAACTAAACAAATAAAAAATGCCCAGGGATGAGGGCCTTCCTTTCTTCCACCCACACCAACCATTCTCTCTCTCTTCTCTTTATCTTCTCCCGTCTTCCCCCAACCCAAACCTAGATCCCACCCTGACTCCTCCTTATCATTGTCTTCAACAAGATCGTTGACGTCAGCCCTCGGTCGATGCTGCATCGTTTCCCGCCACTTCCTCGTCCTCATTAAACATAACCAAATTTCCTTCACTTGAACATGAAACAACACCATGTAACCTTGAAGACTTTAAAAATTGCATAATTCATAAAAATTTCATAGCACATTACATGCAAACCCAAATCTACCCCCCAAACCAATAAATTCAATAACAAGTCCACATAAAAAATAAAATAAAAATTCAATAACAAATCCATACCAAAAACACAACCCAGAAGCAAAAAAGTTTTAAAATTTCACAGAAATTTGAAATTCGAAAACTTTTAGGATACCTTGAAGGAGTGGCAAGGCTTGCAGCCCATGAGTTGTAGAGAGGTCATCAGCGACAAACCTTCCATGCGCGTCTGGAGGAGGTCAATCTCCCTAATTTTTTCACCTTCCATCTCTCCAAAATGGCGCGGTGCAGCCCCAGCCATTCCTTGAGGTTTGTCAAATTGTAGACCTTTGTGTCCCCATCGAGGGAGTTTTTGACCGGCAAAACTACTCGATTGGCGATCTAGAGCTTGACAACCTGGAAGGCAACTTCGAGTTTGTCATAGGGGATGGCCGGCGATAGCTTTAGATTTGTCAGATGAAGGGGGTGAGATGACGAGGAGATCGATATATTCGAAGATGGGATGACGAGGTCCATACGAGAGACATTGGGTTTCGTTGGAGAAGGGAATGACGTTCGCCGGAGCAGAGATAGGTTGAGGTGGGGTAACCGGAGACAAAAAGGACTAGGTTGGTGGTTACATCGGAGAAGAAAGGGATGAAGTTGTGGTCCGCCTCGTCCTCAGCGGCATTGTCAAGCCTCTGCAGGTGCTCGGTTAGTTCCTAAGACCTAACCGGCGATCCCCGAATAGGTCTCACTCATTTCTCTCCATCGATGACTCAGATTCCTCCGCCACCGACAGCAACAGCCTTGACCAATCCGGCGTCACCCACCACTCCCCGACCTAAGTCTTGAAGAATTTTAGCAAGATTCGATTCCTTCGGATCAAGCTTCCCAACGGTGAGCTAAGCATCGGGTGCAGGTGGTGAAGGAAGGTTAGGTATGGAGGGACTAGGGGAGGGATGGGTCGGGTTGGAAGGTGGTGGTGAGGGAATGACGAGTGCGAGTGGGGAGAAGAACGGAGGAGGGAGACCGCATCCCAAAGAGAGGAGAGAGAGAAGAGAGAGAAAGAGGGTGGTGAAGGAAGGTTGGGGGGACAGGGAAGGGTTTGGTGGCTGTCAAAGAGAAGAAGAAAAAGGGTTGATGAGGGTGGAAGAAAGGGAAGGCCGGATCCCTTAGGCCATTTTTTAATTTTTTTTTTAATTTTTGAATATTTAATTAGTAAAAAAAATATATTTTTTTTAATCCAGTTGGATTAGTGAGTGGGTCATGTCTCTAGCCACGTCAGCATTTAACAGAGAAATTAACAGAAAATTTGACGGAGGTCTGACATTGATACAAATTCGTAAGATGAGATATGACATTATCAATTTTAAAAGATGAAGTATGAAAATGTCATGACACCAATAGTTGAGGTAGTTTTTTGTAATTTACCCTAAAAATAAATGAAATATAGGGAATAATTAGTTTGTACCCACAAGAGCTACCTAGGCTATAGCCCAGGGTAACCTTATACTTGGCTCCGCCCTTACATATCTTGAAATTTAAACTCATTTTACGGTGATAAATAGAGTAATGAGCATATAAATTACATCGAATATATTTTTCTAGACTACCTGCTACGTAGATCAATTTCCTATTTTGGTAAAATACCTGCTAGTTAGGAATTGTATTCTCTAGTTAAAGAATTTAAATATTTTCATCTAAAAGGGTAAAATTGGTATAAAAACATGTAAATAGATTACTGTACTCATTCCCAAAAACAACTTACACTTTTGGATCTGAATAAAAAATTATCTTAAAACTTATTATATAATGTCCTCAAGTGTAATTTACTTTTGTATTTGCTTCTACTACAGTTGGGCAAAGTTTCATATGCTTCATCTTCTCAAACATGTTTAAGAGGATCACATTCATCTTGTTGGTTGGATTGCTGGCGTGGGCGTATCAGGCCGCCCGACCACCACCTCCGAACATCTGTGGTTTGCCTGGTGGTCCACCCGTAACAGCGCCCAGAATAAGGCTAAGGGATGGAAGATTTTTGGCCTACAACGAACATGGAGTTCCAAAACAAGTGGCAAAGTACAAGATTATCTTTGTTCATCCCTTCAGTAGTTCCCGACATGATCCAATCATTGCAACATCCGTCTCTCCGGTACTGCCTTGCTTGATTCTCTGTCACTTTTCTGTTAACCTCTATGTTGGTTGATTTCGTGGTGGATTTTTTTTTCTTTTCTCAGGAAGTTATTGAAGATTTAGGTGCGTACATTGTGTCTTTCGACAGACCAGGGTACGGGGAAAGTGATCCGGATCCTAAGAGAACAGCGAAGAGCTTGGCGTTAGATATAGAGGAGCTTGGTGATCAGCTGGAACTCGGATCCAAATTTTATGTAATTGGATACTCAATGGGAGGACAGTGCATCTGGAAGTGTCTTCAGTACATCCCTCATAGGTAAGATTTTACTAGAAGCCTCCTTCGGTATGCATCGTTCGGTACTGAAATTTTTTCTCTAAAGTTCGATGTCTTTGAGATGCCTATTACAACAGGCTAGCAGGAGCAGCGCTGATCGCTCCGGTGATCAACTACTGGTGGCCAGGACTTCCTGCCAACTTGTCATCTTATGCCTATAAGAAGCAACCTCCGCAGGATCAATGGGCGCTTCGAGCTGCTCACTATATACCTTGGTTAACCTACTGGTGGAACACTCAGAAATTCTTTCCTAAATCCAGCGTTGTATCCGGAAAACCAGAGAATATGTTTTCCCGCCAAGATTGGGAAATCATTAGGAATGCAAAGGTTTCTGGAAGAGAAAAGCACAAGGTACTTTCCTTATTCGATCGCTAATTGTTTAAGATTTTATAGAAACTCGGCAGCGTTGATGATTTTTGTTTTGTTTTGTTGTTTGTTTGGGCAGGAACATGTCACGCAGCAAGGAGAAGCTGAGTCCATCTTTCGCGACATGATAGTTGGATTTGGGAGCTGGGAATTTAATCCTACGGATCTGAAGAACCCTTTTGTCAACAACGAAGGCTCGATCCATCTATGGCAGGGAGTCGAAGATAAGCTTGTCCCAGTTGAGCTGCAACGCTATATTGCCGAAAAGCTTCCATGGATTCACTACCATGAGGTACCAGGTGGTGGACATTTGTTGCCAGCTGCTGATGGTATGAGCGAAGTCATCTTAAAGGCACTTCTAATTAAAGAGTAGACCATTGACGTCGTCGATACAGGGCAGCTCTCTCAGAGATGCTACATTATAGAAATTATACATTATCTTTTTTTTGGAGATGCTCCAATGGTACGGTTGTAACCAAAATCTTATAGAAATGATAAAGGACTCTCAAGAGTGAGATTTTCAATGAACTCTCTATACCTCATGTTTTTTATATAATATTTTATAATATTCAGACGACAATTGATGTTAAACTGTGATTATCTGAGAAATCCATTAGCCTTTGTCTACTCTTATTAGGACAACTAACAGCCCCCGCATATAGACTTGTCTTTTATGTCGTCTATTATTTATGTCGTGTTGTTGAGTAGCCTCCAACTTTGAACTGGACTTGGCTGCTGCAAATTCAGCAGCAGGTCCTGCTTACTGCCAATCCCGATTAGACACGTGTCTAAATTTTAATTTTTTTTAACAAAAATTGGACATGTCTCCAGCCAGATTAGTTGTAAGCAGAATCTGCTGCTGAATTCTTCATTAGCCAAGTCTTTTCCTCCAACTTTTGGATTGGACTAACCAACAACCACCCCTGCCTGCCTGTTCAGTGCTGACTCATAAAAATCCCAACCCAATAGAGAAAAAGAATAAAAGTGAAGAGGAAGGCTGCGAACCATGGCCACCAATGGATGCATTTTTCTGTGTGGTTGTGTTAGGTGGTACGCAATACCAACTACCAAATACCACAAGGATTTGTTACTTATAATATGCCATTAATTAAAATTAACCTATTTCTTGATTTGCCTCCGAACTTTTATGCAACTGTTAATCTTTGTTTTGAAATATAATTTTAACTGATTATTATTTTAAACTGTTATAAATAGCTAATTTTTCCCTGTTAGATTTTAAATTTTTTCCTCTGTTTTGGTCACGCAAACAATACATGACAATTGTATGAAGATAAAAAGGTAATTTTGTTTTGATAAATTGGGTGCAAAGCTAATACTTTGCAGCTACTAATTCGAACAGACAGTGAACGGCGTCGAGGAAGTGGAGAAGGAAAAAACAAAAAGCATCAAGGAAGTGGAGAAGGAAAAAACAAAAAGCAAATTGATGTCCACATTAGAAATAAAATTACTTTATTGTCCTCAGACATTTGTTGTGGTCAAAATAGAAGAAAAATTCCAAAATCTAACATTAAGGGAAAATTTGGCTAATTATAGCAATTTAGGTGAGTAATCGACTAAAATTAAAGTTTATACAGAAATTTAGCAACTTTTTACAAGTTCGAAGGAGATCGACAAATATCTCATTAAAATTACCAACAAAACTTATTCCTCCTAATCTTTACAAAAAGTTTAAGATAAAGATGGACAATTTTTCTTCGCGTCTCCATCTACGTTCGTCACTTTGACAAAATATCTGGCATTCATATTTTTTTTTTCTTTAAAATCCAGCAGATTGTCTAAGTCAAGCCAGTCCTAGACAAGAAACGAGCCGTGAATTAGGTGAAGGTGGGTTCCTTCACGTAATTTAACAACCACACAAAAGCTAAAAGCAGCTGCTCACTGAGCCTGGCTTCTGCCATTTTCTTCTGCATAAACTTATTATTATCACAGAGGGAGGAGCGTTGGTGGTAAGTTTTTACCAAAAAACCACATTAGCAAGTATGATTTTTTATGCTTTCTTTTCTTGTGGTTTTGGTTAAACAATGGAGTGCATCCTTTAATTTGCAACTTATTTATTGATTGTGTGCGTTTACAGGAACAATTAGTATAATCAAATTAGCTAGAACAGTGTTTCTCTTATATATTAAAATCCGCATCTTATAGTTTTGATGTTGTAATATTGTTTTCGATAAAAGTAAAGTGTGTGTGTATTTGTTTTCTTTATACTAGATTGTCCATTTTTCTGGTTGTTGTTTTATTTAAATAACCTTTCATCAATTGAGGGGAAGTAGCAAATTAAAAAACTCGAGAAAACTTACTATAAGTCTAGTTTTTCGAACTATTATTAAGAATAGTTTACTTGTTGAAATAAATTCAGTGATTAGGAATTAAATCTCTTCCCCGACCTACTTCTCACTGCTCGTTTTATCTTCATAATTTCTTTTCGGGTGCATTTTTGCTCACGAATCATCATTATTAAGTGATGATAATACTCACAACTCTATTTACCATCATTTGATGAGTTTAAAATTTAAGATCTGTATCTATTTACTACACATATCTAAAATTTAAACTTATTTTACGATAATAAATATAGTAGTGAGAATCACTATCACTTTAGAATAGTAAACAAAAAAATTCCTTTTCTTTTTTTCTTTTTTTCGTTTTTCCTTCTCGTTTTTGAATGGCATCTGCTACTGCTTTGTTCTTAAATGTAGAAATGAATTCCCCTCATTGAATCTCGTTTGGTCAAGTCTGATTAAAACACTCCAACTAACCCAACAAATACGAGACAGGTGGCACCAAAGCACCATGGAAGCATTCTCTTTTATTTCTTGTTTTCTTTTTAATCAACTCATTTTGTTGTATCTTTGTGTTTTTGTTCCTTAGGCCATCTCCAACCGATGGCTGGCCAGAGGGCTCGTTTTAGCCCTCTGGCCCTCCAAGATTCTCCAAGATATTAATATTTTAATGAACAGTACATGGCCATATTTGCCTCCGTCTCCAACCGAGGGCCAGAGGGCCAGATGGCTCGTTTTAGCCCTGTCACAAAAAACCGTCTCCAACCGAGGGCCAAAGGGCCATAGGGCCAAACATAATTTATTATTTAAAAACTACAATTTAAATTCAAATCTAACGGCTAGGGCCAAACATAATTGTATAATTTGTATGTTGGTTAATGTTATTTAATGTTATTTCATATTGTTTAATGTTGTTTCATGTTACTTAATTTAATTTAATGTTGTATAAATGGCCTAGGAAAAAAATAGAATTGAAAAAAATTATGAAACAAATTTTGTGAAATAGAAGTTATAGGAAATAAAATATGAATCAAATTTTGTAAAATAGAAGTTATAGGAAAAAAATAGAATTTAAAAAAAAATTGAAACAAATTTTGTAAAATAGAATTGAAAAAAAATATGAAACAAAATTTGATTAATATGAAAAGGAAAAAAAAAGGGAAAAAAAAAGTTTAAAAAAAAAAAAAAGGCCTAATAATACAACGGCTACTAGCCATTGTATTAAAAAACATTCAAACTATTAGTGTCGGTTATAACCGACACTAATAGTAGAACTATTAAAAAAAAATAAAACCTGTTTAATGCTGTCAGTTAAAACCGACAGCAATAGAAAACATTAAAAAAAAAATAAGCCAGCCCGGGGCTGGCTAGCTGGCCGAAAGCAGCCAGCCCTCCAGCCCTCCAGCCCTCTCCGATCCCATGGGGCCCTCCCAGATTCCAGAGCCCTCTGGCCTAGCCCTCGTTTGGAGATGGTTTTAGGGCTATTTTCGACCCTCTGGCCCTCTAGACCCTTCGGTTGGAGATGGCCTTACGTTTCAAACTTCAAACATCTTCGAATCTTTCTTTTCTCTCACATATCATCATCTCCTTTCTCAAAATGTATTATAATGTTTTTATACCTACGAAAAAGGTGTATATTTAATTTCAAAGATATGATCATTTGATTGCTTGCCACGTAGATCGATTTTCTATTTTAATACTTAGGAATTGTTTTCTCCAGTTAAAGAATTTAAATATTATTATCTAAAAAGGTAAAATTGGTATAAAAACAGTTAATTAGATTACTGTACTCACGCTCAAAACAACTTTTTTTTTTTTACCTAAATCTAAAAGCACCTTAAAACTTATTATACAATGATGTCCTCAAGTGTAATGTTATTTTTATATTTGCTTCTTTACTGCAGGTGAGCAAAGTTTCATACTTTCCATTTTCTCAAACATGTTTAAGAGGATCACATTCATCTTGTTGGTTGGATTGCTGGCGTGGGCATATCAGGCCGCCCGACCACCACCTCCGAACATCTGTGGTTCGCCTGGCGGTCCACCCGTCACAGCACCTAGAATAAGGCTAAGGGATGGAAGATATTTGGCCTACAAGGAACATGGTGTTCCAAAACAAGTGGCCAAGTACAAGATTATCTTTGTTCATCCCTTCTTTAGTCCCCGACATGATCCAATCATTGCAACAGCCGTCTCTCCGGTACTGCCCTGCTTGATTCTTTGCCATTTTTCAGTTCAACTCTTTATTGGTTGATTTCGTGGTGGGTGTTTTTTTTTTCTTTCCTCAGGAAGTTATTGAAGATTTAGGTGTGTACATTGTGTCTTTCGACAGACCAGGGCACGGTGAAAGTGATCCAGATCCTAAGCGAACAACGAAGAGCTTGGCGTTAGATATAGAGGAGCTTGGTGATCAGCTGGAACTCGGATCCAAATTTTATGTGATTGGATACTCAATGGGAGGACAGGTCATCTGGAAGTGTCTTCAGTACATCCCTCATAGGTAAGATTTTGCAAGCAGCCTCGTTACCTGATGATGCATCGTTCGATACTGAAATTTCTCTCTAAAGTTCGATATGTTTGGGATGCCTGTTACAACAGGCTAGCTGGAGCAGCACTGATCGCTCCTGCGATCAACTACTGGTGGCCAGGACTTCCTGCCAACCTGTCATCTTATGCCTATAAGAAGCAAGCTCCACAGGATCAATGGGCGCTTCGAGCTGCTCACTATATACCTTGGTTAACCTACTGGTGGAACACTCAGAATTTCTTTCCTAAACACAGCGTTTTATCCGGGAAAGTAGAGAATCTGCTTTCCCGCCAAGATTGGGAAACCATTAGGAATGCAAAGGTTTCTGGAAGAGAAAAGCACAAGGTACTTTCCTTATTCGATCGCTAATTGTTTACGATTTTATAGAAACTCGGCAGCGTTGATGATTTTTGTTTGTTTTGTTATTTGTTTGGGCAGGAACATGCCACACAGCAAGGAGAAGCTGAGTCCATCTTTCGCGACATCATAGTTGGATTTGGGAGCTGGGAATTTGATCCTACGGATCTGAAGAACCCTTTTGTCAACAACGAAGGCTCGGTCCATTTATGGCAGGGTGATGAAGATAAGTTTGTCTCAGTTGAGCTGCAACGCTATATTGCAGGAAAGCTTCCATGGATTCACTACCATGAGTTACCAGGTGGTGGACATTTGTTGCCAGCTGCAGATGGTATGAGTGAAGTCATCTTAAAGGCACTTCTAATTAAAGAGTAGACCATTGACGTCGTCGATACAGGGCAGCTCTCTCAGAGATGCTACATTATATACTAATTATGTTCCAAGACAAATCTTTGTAATGTTACAATTCAAATAGAGGAAATAATGAAGAGTCGATTCGAAATTAGTTGTATGATGTTCCATATCGCAGGCCATTTTTATGGTTACATCCAGCGAACTCGTACCTGGCAGGTGAACGAACTGCAAAGTTGGAACTACACAAATGACAGATGCAATGTGATTCGTGCAAATGTAACACCCGGAAGGTAAAGCATCTCTTTAGAAACGCGACAATTGAAACTACTACAGGGACAAGGGGTTAGAATTTCCACCCATGTAATACCTGCATGTGGTCCAATATATCCTAGTAATAGGACGTTGAATTTCCACCTATGCGTCCAGGGCTCGAAACCCCCTCTCCCTCAAATTATTGGAATAGTTTTGAACCTCCCCCTCCCGTTAATAGTAATTAAAAAAAATATATTACAGAGACTAAAATCAAACTTTGTACATGCCAGCGCCACTCTGTTAGTTCTTCTACTGATCACCATTTTCCGGCTTGTACTAACTGCTAGGTATCATTTTTAGTGAAATCTATCAATCTTGTACCAACTGCTAGCTATCATTTTTAGTGAAATCTATCAATCTTCCATTTCTAATTCCTGCTAGAAGTGAAAGATGCAATGCCGTACTTTCGAATGAACAAAAGAAAATTTATTCATTATTGTGTCAAAGACAATGAATAGAAAGACCATAATTGGAATAAAGAACAAAAAATAAGTTACAAATGCATGAAACAAGCATCAGAAACTGTCAAACTGCGAGCAACTCGGATAATCATTTCAAACCAATTCTTCGGTTTAGCCTAAAAGCATTATCCATACAACCATTTGAATAGGCCTGAGAAGGAATACGGTGTTGTGGAACAAAAGAGTCCCGAGCTTACTTCAACAATCCATTTTCAGGGTTGAGAAGAAGTATCTAATTTCAGACGAAAAGGAACACAGAGAATACCGCCATGATTCTCCTGTTCTTGGACCTAGTTCCAATGAAGAAGAAAAACATTATCTCTACACTTCCCATGTGACCAGCTCCCCATTTTGAAGAAAAACGTTCTTTTTCCATTTCCCACGTGACCAACTTCCCAATTTTCTCTTTCTTTTTCTTTTTTTTTAATTGTTCACCTATCATTTTAATTGATTGAAATTGACATGTTTCTTGATTTGCTCTCCAAACTTTTACAAAGTTGTTAAATATTTTTTTTTACTTTAATTTTAGCTGATTACATTTTTAAACTTTTATAAATAAACAAATTTTCCCAATTAGGTTTTGAATTTTTTTTCATTCATCATGGTCATGCAAACAATATATGACAACTGTATGACGGTAAAAAGGTAAATTTTTTTGGTAAATTGAGTGGAAAGCCAATACATTAGAGCTGCTTATTGGACTCTCATGACTGATTCAAACAGAAAGTGTTCGGAGTCCACTAAAGGAAGAGAGAAGGGTAAAAAAAAATAAGCAATTTGAAATCCACATTAATAATAAAATTACTTTATTGGTCTCAAACATTTGTTTTGAATGAAAAATTCCAATATCTAATCTTAGGATTAAAAATTGGTTATTATAAAAGTTCAAGCAAATAATCAACTAAAATTAAAATTCATACAAAAATTAGAAACTGTTTACAAGCTTGGGGAGGAGATAATAGACAAATAACTCATTAAAATTATTAACAAACCTTAATCCTACTAATCTTTATAAAAAATTTAAATTTAAATTGACCAAGTTTTTTTCTTGACTTTGCCATCTTCGGTCGTCACTTTGACAAAATATGCAATCTGGTCCATATTTCTATTTGATATTCATTAAAGTCAGCAGGTGACCTAAGCCAAGTCAGTCCTAGACAACAAACGAGCGTTAAAATAGGTGAAGGTGGGGGCCTTCACGTAATTTAACAATAACGTGAACACTTTTACTCACCACCAATACTCTTTATCATCTGACACATGTCATTTTAACTAATTCTGATTAACTTTAATTTTTTTTAACAAACGATATTATCTACACTAAGGGAGTGTGAGATTTTGAGGGATTTTAATTATTTTAATGAATCTAGGGGTATTCAATCAGGATTTTAAGTGATTATCTGAAATTCAATGTGTATTCAATCAGGATTTTAAAATACTTGATTAAAATCCTTAGAAATCCGAGTGTATTCAATTAGAATTTTAAAAAAGTTTATAACATTTTAGGTGTATTCAATTAGAATTAGAATTTAGAGAATTTGGAGAAGTTGAGGAATTAGAGGGAATTGGAGAGATTTTGTAGTGTATTTTAAGCATTCACAAATCTCACATTTTCCCATGAGATTTCGAGGGAATTGAATCAAAATTTTACATAAAATCTCTACAAATCAGTTGAACTCAATAAAAATCCATGGATTTATAAATCCATTAAAATCTCTCAAATTCCCAATTGAATACACCCCTTAAATGGAAAGGGAAGGGGATGGACTTATGGGGGTGTATTCAATTGGGAATTTGAGAGATTTTAATGGATTTATAAATCCATGGATTTTTATGGAGTTTAACTGATTTGTAAAGATTCAATGTAAAATTTTGATTTAATTCCTTCGAAATCTCATAGAATATGTGAGATTTATGGATGCTTAAAATACACTACAAAATCTCTCTAATTCCCTATAATTCCTAACTTTTCCAAATTCTTTAAATTCAAATTCGAATTGAATACACTTGGAATGTTATAAACTTCTTTAAAATTCTAATTCAATACACCCGAATTTCTAAGGATTTTAATAAACTATCTTAAAATCCTGATTGAATACACATTGAATTTCATATAATCATTTAAAATCCTAATTGAATACCCCTAGATTCATTAAAAAAATTAAAATCCCTCAAAATCCTAATTGAATACACCATCTTTAGTCTCACAATGAGTTAGCAATAATTTGGTACAAATTCATTTTTGGCGAAAATTAAACCTAAGACCTCTCACTTATAAATAAAAATGAATACTACTAGATTATGATACTAAGTAACTGGTTAACTTTAATATTAAATGTTCTTTTCCAATTTTGAAAAAATTGACTTTGGTTAAGAAAGGAGCAAAAATTAACTGGTATTAAAAAAATGAGCAGCAAAGAGACACCAAACACGGCAGCTTCATCACCACACAAAAGCTAAAAGCAGCTGCTCACTCAGCCTATTTCTGCCATTTTCTTCTGCATAAACAAATTATTGTCACAGACGGAGGAGCGGAGGGTCGGTGGTAAGTTTTTACCCAAAAACCACATTAGCAAGTATGATTTTTTATGATTTCCTTTCTTGTAATTTTGGTTTAACAATGGAGTGCATATCAAGTAAGACTTCTCTTAAATATTAGAATCCGTCTTCTGTAATTTAGATTTTAGAATATTATTTCGATAAAAGTCTAAATTTTTCTGGTTGTCTAATTTGAATAACCATTTTTCAATTGAGGGGAAATACCAAATTAAAAAACTCGAGAAAACTTAATATAAATCTAATTATTATTAAGAATAATTTCCTTATTGAAGTAAGTTCAGTAATTAGGAATTAAATCTCTTCCTCATCTACCTCTCACGGCTGGGTTTATCTTCATAATTTTTTTTCGGGTGCATTTTTGCTTACTATCGTCAAGTGGTGATAATGCTCACATGTGAATTTAAATTTTAAAGTCAGTGTTTGTCCACTCCACATATCTTCAAAGGCGGAGCTAGCCAAGAAGTATTAAAAAATGTTTGTTTTTTGAAAAATGACTATACGTTAATGTTATAAGCAAAGCTCGTCCAATTATTCTATGTTCATCAACCTTTAATATGGCAAATATATACATAAATAAATAGAAAAAGGTTAACACGTTGTAAAACTTTTTTAAATAGAAAAAAGTCATGCATAAAATAATTCAAAAACTAAAACATGCAACGAGTTACTTTTGAAAAGAATTAAAAGCGTTATTAGAGTAAGTAATTATTGTCACGATTAACCATAAATGGATAGCATATGAACTATAAAATAGATTTTGTTAGGAAATAAATAGTATTGGTTAATGAAGTAAATAAATAAAATAAATACATGAGCTAATAGTGAGATGAATATAAAAATAAATGAAATATAGGGAATACTTGGTTTGTACCCACAAGAGCTACCTCGGCTATAGCCCAGGCTCAGGGTTGTCATATCCCAGTCCGGGCCCTTATCATATCCCAGGTTCGACTTCATCGTAGCATGATATTGTTCGCTTTAGGCTCCGACCACGCCCTCACGGTTTTGTTTCTGGGAACTCACATGAGAACTTCCCAGTGGGTCACCTATCCTAGGATTGCTCTCGCGCGAACTTGCTTAACTTCGAAGTTCTGATGGAAACCAAAGCCAGTGACCTCCCAAAAGGCCTTGTGCTAGGTAGAGATGAGAATATACATATAAGGCTTACATGATCCACACCCCTGGGCGCGATGTGGGATCTTACAAGGGTAGCCTTGTACTTCGCTCCGCCCTTGCATATCTTGAAATTTAAACTCATTTTACGGTGATAAATAGAGTAATGAGTATATAAATTACATAGAATATATTTTTCTAGACTATCTGCTACGTATATCAATTTCCTATTTTGGTAAAATACCTGCTAGTTAGGAATTGTACTCTCTAGTTAAAGAATATAAATATTTTTATCTAAAAGGGTAAAATTGGTACAAAAATATGTAATTAGATTACTCGACTCGTTCCAAAAAACAACTTATAATTTTGGACCTGAATAAAAAATTATCTTAAAACTTATTATATAATGTCCTCAAGTGTAATTTACTTTTGTATTTGCTTCTTTACTGCAGTTGGGCAAAGTTTCATACTTCATCTTCTCAAACATGTTTAAGAGGATCACATTCATCTTGTTGGTTGGATTGCTGGCGTGGGCATATCAGGCCGCCCGACCCCCACCTCCGACCATCTGTGGTTCGCCTGGCGGTCCACCCATAACAGCGCCTAGAATAAGGCTAAGGGATGGAAGATTTTTGGCCTACAAGGAACATGGTGTTCCAAAACCAATCGCAAAGTACAAGATTATCTTTGTTCATCCCTTCAGTAGTTCCCGACACGATCTAATCATTACAATATCCGTCTCTCCGGTACTGCCTTGCTTGATTCTCTGTCACTTTTCAGTTAATTTCTATGTTGGATGATTTCGTGGTGGATTTTTATTTTTTTTTGTTTTCTCAGGAAGTCATTGAAGATTTAGGTGTGTACATTGTGTCATTCGACAGACCAGGGTACGGGGAAAGTGATCCGGATCTTAAGAGAACAGCAAAGAGCTTGGCGTTAGATATAGAGGAGCTTGGTGATCAGCTGGAACTCGGATCCAATTTTTATGTAATTGGATACTCAATGGGAGGACAGTGCATCTGGAAGTGTCTTCAGTACATCCCTCATAGGTAAGATTTTACAAGAAGCCTCCTTCGGTACCAGATGATGCATCGTTCGGTACTGAATTTTTTTTTTCTAAAGTTTGATGTGTTTGGGATGCCTATTACAACAGGCTAGCAGGAGCAGCACTGATCGCTCCGGTGATCAACTACTGGTGGCCAGGACTTCCTGCCAACTTGTCATCTTATGCCTATAAGAAGCAACCTCCGCAGGATCAATGGGCGCTTCGAGCTGCTCACTATATACCTTGGTTAACCTACTGGTGGAACACTCAGAAATTCTTTCCTAAATCCAGCGTTGTATCCGGGAAACCAGAGAATATGTTTTCCCGCCAAGATTGGGAAATCATTAGGAATGCAAAGGTTTCTGGAAGAGAAAAGCACAAGGTACTTTCCTTGTTAGATCGCTGATTGTTTAGGATTTTACAGAACTCGGCAGCGTTGATGATTTTTCTTTTGTTTTCTTTTGTTATTTGTTTGGGCAGGCACATGTCACGCAGCAAGGAGAAGCTGAGTCCATCTTTCGCGACATGGTAGTTGGATTTGGGAGCTGGGAATTTGATCTAATGGATCTGCAGAACCCCTTTGCCAGCAACGAAGGCTCGGTCCATCTATGGCAGGGTGACGAAGATAAGCTTGTGCCAGTTGAGCTGCAACGCTATATTGCCGAAAAGCTTCCATGGATTCACTACCATGAGGTACCAGGTGGTGGACATTTGTTTCCAGCTGCAGATGGTATGAGCGAAGTCATCTTAAATGCACTTCTAATTAGAGAGAAGTAGACCATTGACGTCGTTGATACAGGGCAGCTCTCTTAGAGATGCTACATTATCTTTTTTTTTTTTTTTTGGAGATGCTCTAATGGTATGGTTGTAAGTTGTAACCAAAATTTTATAGAAATAATAAAGGAACTCTCTTAATGGTGAGACTTTCAATTGACTCTCTATACCTTATATTTTTTATATAATATTTTATAACATTCGCACGATAATTAACGTTAAACTGTGGAATGATAAAAAATCAATAAAAAGTCTCATTTTAAAAAGAATTCTGCTAGCATTTGTCTACTCTTATTAGGACAACTAACAACGCCCACATATAGACTTGTCTATTTTGTCGTTTATTATGTCGTGTAGTTGAGCAGCCTCCAACTTTTGGATTGGACAAACCAACAACCACCCCTGCCTTCCTGTTCAGTGCCGACTCATAAAAATCCCAAACCAATTCTTCAAAAAAAAAAAAAAAAATTCCCAACCCAATAGAGAAAAAGAATAAAAGCGAAGAGGAAGGCTGCCAACCATGGCCACAATAGATTTTTTAATGTGACCGTTACATTAAATGATACACTACGTATCTTTATATAAATGATGTATTATGTGTGTTAAAATGTTAATAATTTAAAAATTAAAATTTTTCACCACTTACGTAGAAACACGTGATATATCATCCGTATTTCGGTTATAACTAAAAATTTCTCCATGGCCACCAACTATCAAATACCACAAGGATTTATTCCTTGTAATATGCCATTAATTCTCTTCAAAAAAATAAAAATAAAATAATATGCCATTAATTAAAATTGACCTATTTCTTGATTTGCTTCCGAACATTTATGCAACTGTTAATTTTTCTTTTGAAATTTAATTTTAGTCGATTATTATTTTAAACTGTTATAAATAGCCATTTTTTTCCTGTTAGATTTTAAATTTTTTCTTCTATTTTGGTCATGCAAGCAACACATGACAATTGTATGAAGGCAAAAAGATAATTTTGTTTTGGTAAATTGGGTGCAAAGCTAATACATTGCAGCTACTAATTCGAACAGAGAGTGAACGACATCGAGGAAGTGGAGAAAAAAAAAAACAAAAAGCAATTTGAGTGAACGGTGTCGAGGAGGTGGAGAAGGAAAAAACAAAAAGCAATTTGATGTCCACATTAAGAATAAAATTACTTTATTGTCCTCAAACATTTGTTGTGACCAAAATAGAACAAAAATTCTAAAATCTAACATTAAGGGAAAATTTGGTTAATTATAACAACTCAGGCGAGTAATCGATTAAAATTAAAATTTATACAGAAATTTAGCAACTTTTTCCAAGTTCAGAGGGAAGGAGATTGACAAATATGTCATTAAAATTACCAACAAAACTTATTTCTCCTAATCTTTACAAAAAGTCTAAGATTAAGATGGACAATTTTTCTTCGCGTCTCCATCTACGTTCGTCACTTTGACAAAACATGCAATCTGACATTCATATTTCTATTTTTTTTTTCTTTAAAATCCGGCAGATTGTCTAAGTCAAGCCAGTCCTAGACAAGAAACGAGCCTTGAAATAGGTGAAGGTGGGTTCCTCCACGTAATTTAACAACCACACAAAAGCTAAAAGCAGCTGCTCACTCAGCCTGGTTTCTGCCATTTTCTTCTGCATAAACTTATTATTATCACAGAGGGAGGAGTGTTGGTGGTAAGTTTTTACCAAAAAACCACATTAGCAAGTATGATTTTTTATGATTTATTTTCTTGTGGTTTTGGTTAAACAAAGGAGTGCATCTTTTAATTTGCAACTTATTTATTGATTGTGTGCGTTTACAGGAACAATTAGTATAATCAAATTAGCTAGAACACTGTTTCTCTCTTATATATTAAAATCCGCATCTTATAGTTTTGATATTGTAATATTGTTTTGGATAAAAGTAAAGCGTGTGTGTATTTGTTTTCTTTATACTTGATTGTCCATTTTTCTGGTTGTTGTTTGATTTAAATAACCTTTCATCAATTGAGGGGAAGTAGCAAATTAAAAAACTCGAGAAAATTTACTATAAGTCTAATTTTTCAAACTATTATTAAGAATAGTTTACTCGTTGAAATGAATTCAGTGATTAGGAATTAAATCTCTTACTGACCTACTTCTCACGGCTCGTTTTATCTTCATAATTTTTTTCCAGGTGCATTTTTGCTCACGAATCATCATTATCAAGTGATGATAATACTCACAAGTCTATTTACCATTATTTAATGGGTTTAAATTTTGAGGTCTATATATATTCACTATACATATTTGAAATTTAAACTCATTTTACGATGATAAATAGAGTAATAAGAATCACCATCACTTAAGAATAGCAAACAAAAATATTCCTTTTCTTTTTTTGTCTTTTTTTCGTTCTTCTTTCTCATTTTTGTATGGCATCTGCTACTGCTTTGTTCTTAAATGTAGAAATGAAATCCCCTAGTGTTGAATCTCGTTTGGTCAAGTCTGATTAAAGCACTCCAACCAACCCAATAAATATGAGACAGGTGGCACCAAAGCACCATGGAAGCATTCTCCTCTTTTATTTCTTGTTTTCTTTTTAATCAACTAACTCATTTTATTGTATCTTTGTGTTTTTGTTTCTCACGTTTCAAACTTCCAACATCTTCGATCTTTCTTTTCTCTCACATATCATCATCTCCTTTCTCAAAATGCATTATAATGTTTTTATGGCTACGAAAAAAAGTGTATATTTAGATTCAAATATATGATCATTTTGATTACCTGCCACATAAATCGATTTTCTATTTAATATTTAAGAATTGTATTCTTTAATTAAAGAATTTAAATATTCTTATCTAAAAGGGTAAAATTAGTATCAAAACATGTAATTAGATTACTGAACTCACTCCCGAAACAACTTATTTTTGGACCTAAATCTAAAAGCACTTTAAACTTATTATACAATGATGTCCTCTAGTGTAATGTTATTTTTCTATTTGCTTCTTTTTACTGCAGGTGAGTAAAGTTTCTTACTTTCCATCTTCTCAAACATGTTTAAGAGGATCACATTCATCTTGTTGGTTGGATTGCTGGCGTGGGCATATCAGGCCACCCGACCACCACCTCCGAACATCTGTGGTTCGCCTGGCGGTCCACCCGTCACAGCGCCTAGAATAAGGCTAAGGGATGGAAGATTTTTGGCCTACAAGGAACATGGTGTTCCAAAACAATTGGCCAAGTACAAGATTATCTTTGTTCATCCCTTCTTTAGTTCCCGACATGATCCAATCATTGCAACAGCCGTCTCTCCGGTACTGCCTTGCTTGATTCTTTGTCATTTTTCAGTTCAACTCTTTATTGGTTGATTTCGTGGTGCGTGTTTTTTTTTCCTTTCCTCAGGAAGTTATTGAAGATTTAGGTGTGTACATTGTGTCTTTCGACAGACCAGGGTACGGTGAAAGTGATCCGGATCCTAAGCGAACAACGAAGAGCTTAGCGTTAGATATAGAGGAGCTTGGTGATCAGCTGGAACTCGGATCCAAATTTTATATGATTGGATACTCAATGGGAGGACAGGTCATCTGGAAGTGTCTTCAGTACATCCCTCATAGGTAGGATTTTGCAAGCAGCCTCGTTACCTGATGATGCATCGTTCGGTACTGAAAATTTTCTCTAAAGTTCGATGAGTTTGGGATGCCTGTTACGACAGGCTAGCTGGAGCAGCACTGATCGCTCCGGTGATCAACTACTGGTGGCCAGGACTTCCTGCCAACCTGTCGTCTTATGCCTATAAGAAGCAAGCTCCACAGGATCAATGGGCGCTTCGAGCTGCCCACTATATACCTTGGTTAACCTACTGGTGGAACACTCAGAAATTCTTTCCTAAACACAGGGTTATGTTGTCCCGCCAAGATTGGGAAGCCATTAAGAATGCAAAGGTTTTTGGAAGAGAAAAGCACAAGGTACTTTCCTTATTCGATCGCTAATTGTTTACGATTTTATAGAAACTCGGCAGAGTTGATGATTTTTGTTTGTTTTGTTATTTGTTTGGGCAGGAACATGCCACACAGCAAGGAGAAGCTGAGTCCATCTTTCGCGACATGGTAGTTGGATTTGGGAGCTGGGAATTTGATCCTATGGATCTGCAGAACCCCTTTGCCAGCGACGAAGGCTCGGTCCATCTATGGCAGGGTGACGAAGATAAGCTTGTCCCAGTTGAGCTGCAACGCTATATTGCCGAAAAGCTTCCATGGATTCACTACCATGAGGTACCAGGTGGTGGACATTTGTTGCCAGCTCCAGATGGTATGAGTGAAGTCATCTTAAGGGCACTTCTAATTAAAGAGTAGACCATTGACGTCGTCGATACAGGGCAGTTCTCTCAGAGATGCTACATTTTATACAAATTATGTTCCAAGACAAATCTAAATCTTTGTAATGTTACAATTCAAATAGAGGAAATAATGAGAGTCGATTTGAAATTAGTTGTATGATGTTCCATATCTAAGCCCATTTTTATGGCTACATCCAGCGAATTAGTACCTGGAAGGTGTACGAACAGCAAAGTTGGAACTACACAAATGACGGATGCAATGCGATTCGTGCAAATGTAACACCCAAAAGGTAAAGCATCTCTTTAGAAACGCGATAATTGAAACTACAGGAACAAGGTGTTGGATTTCCACCCATGTAATACCTGCATGTGGTCCAATATATCCTAGTAATAGGGTGTTGGATTTCCACCTATGCATCAAAGGCTCGAAACTCCCCCTCCCTCAAATTATTGTAATAGTTTTGAACCTCCCCCCTCCTGTTAATAATAATTTAAAAAATAAACCACAGAGACCAAAATCAAACTTTGTACATGCCAGCACCACTCTGTTAGTTCTTCTACTTATCACCCTTTTCCAGCCTATACTAACTGCTAGCTATCATTTTTAGTGAACGCTATCAATCTTCCATTTCTAATTCCTGCTAGAAGTGAAAGATGCAATGCCGTACTTTCGAATGAACAATAGAAAATTTATTCATTATTGTGTCAAAGACAATGAGTAGAAAGACCATAATTGGAATAAAGGGCAAAAAATAAGTTACAAATGCATGAAACAAGCAACAGAAACTGTCAAACTGCGAGCAACTCGGATAATCATTTCAAGCCAATTCTTCGGTTCAGCCTAAAAGCATTATCCATACAGCCATTTGAATAGGCCTAAGAAGGAATAGGGTGTTGTGAAACAAAAGAGTTCCGAGCTTACTTCGACAATCCAGTTTCAGGGTTGAGAAGAAGTCTAATCTTAGACGAAGAGGAACGCAGAGAATACCGCCATGATTCTCCTGTTCTTGGACCTAGTTCCAACGAAGAAGAAAAACATTCTCTCTACACTTCCCACGTGACGAACTCCCCATTTTGAAGAAAAAGTTCTTTTTCCATTTCCCACGTGTCCAACTTCCCAATTTTTTCTTTTATATTTTTTTTAATTGTTCTCTAATCAGGTTGTGTCACCTATCATTTTAATAAATAAAGGGATGGTGGATTACTAAATCAATATTTTTTATGACACATGTTTGACACCATTATTTCTTTTAAAATTCACTATACATATGACATTTGAAAAATATTTCGTAAAACATTGCGTCTTGTAATCACTTTGTAATATCCCACATTGACCAACAGAGAGGGGGTGATGTGTCTTATATGTACATGCTCCCCTCCCTATAGCACGAGACCTTTTGGGAGCTCACTGGCTTTGGAGTCCATCAGAACTCCAAAGTTAAGCGAGTTCGGGCGAGAGCATTCCTAGGATGGGTGATCCACTGGGAAGTTCTTGTGTGAGTTCCCAGAAACAAAACCGTGAGAGAATGGTAAGCCCAAAACGGACAATATCGTGCTACGGCGGAGCCGGACTGGGATGTGACACACTTAAACTTTCATCTCATACCATCTAATTCACTAAATTGCTAAAGCAAAAATTATGATGTTTTTGTATGTTATTGTTGACCCTAAAAACTACCAAGCCTACGTAGCGCACAGGCCGAGTAATCTATAAGCTAACTACGTCCTTCGGTGAATGCAGAGCGTGCCAACTCGTCGGTCGAGCTCGACCGAGAAGTAAATTTATTGATGTTGCGTTGGGTGCGTGGCTGACTTCTGCGTCTTGCGATTGCGACCGAGGAAGGAACACATCTCGGCCTCTTGGGTTCTCGAACCTGAAGACAAGGCTACTATTCTTACGAAGTTCACGAATCGTCGTCGTCGGATTCGGTCACAGTGATGTTGTTCGTCAGAGTAAACTCACGCCGAATTGACACTAAAGTGTAAGGGCACAAATACTCAAAGTGAATATAAGTCTTAATAGTGAACGTGGTTCGGCCGTCTGAATGCTGAACTCTAAATCCCACTTGAGAGTATCCAATCATAAAATAACTCGGCGTGCAATGCGCCGAGTTCAGTAAACTGTAACACCTCACTTCGCCGAGAAGGCTAATGAGATGACCTCAATCAATAAGGATTTGGAAATCCTTCTCGACTGAGACTTGGATAGGTAACCAACCGTCATCGCCGCAGTGCTGTTGATGCCAACAGAAGATGCTGCGAGACCGACTGATTCTACGGTGATAGAGCTATTTATGCCGACTTAAGATATCACCGGTTGCTTTCACAGTGCTGTTGATGCCAACAGAAGATGTGTCAACGAAAAGAGAAAATAAAAATCTCAAAGTTGTTGTGAAAGTTTGCGCAGGGTTGTTGTGTGTTGAATTGAAGGGGCCTGAATGATGTACAACCTCCTCTATTTATAGCACCCGATACCTTCAAGGTCGAGTTAAAACCCTACCCGGATTATGACTTCTTCTCCTGATCAAATACCAACTCGACCAGTCCTATTTTCACCATATTTGTGAACCTAGTCCTTTATTAAGCCGGATTCACTTCGGGGTTATTAATCTTGCCGAGACTCCTCATTGCACCAGGATTCGACTCGTCTTGCAGCATGGCTTAACTGACCCAGGTTCGGAAGCCCACGACCTAACCGGTCCAGAACTAAACGCTGGGCCGAGAATAATTCTATACTCGGCCCAAACTGATATTTTTGGGCCCAAACATTGCCCCCTCGCTTTTGAGGTCCTAGGCCTGAATCCTCTGGTCGAGCTCCGGCCTTAAAGAAGTGAAATTAAAACTCAAAATCCAAATACTCTTATTCTCGAGGCGCATTTATTGAGCACGATTGCACGATCTCGATCTTGCTAACCAATACACCATGTGGCATCCTTTTATACGGCTAATCCCCAATAATGACGTTTAAAGCGTGCGGCTCCCTGAACCGTCATATCATCATAACCTCGTTGCTGAACATAACCATGCTGCCTCGATCTGCGAACCATTCAGCATCGTGCAGACGCCAAAACATTTTTCACCATAAATCTCACCGCCATACGCAATCGTGCGTCCCCCTAAACACGAAACCTTGGTCTTCTCAACTGGATTTTCTAAATGTTCATAATGATTAGCGAATTTCTCGATCGATTTTACCCTTCATTTTGAATTTCGAACGATTGCCCTTCCTTCCACCGTTCTATAAATACCGAAATTCTCTCATTTGTACTTTACGCTTTCAAATTTTCTGAAATTCTTGCCATCGTTCTCTGGTGCACTCCTTCCTTCCAGATCTTTGTCTTCAAATCTCCCAACCCAGAAAAGCTCATTTCGTCTCGCATTCTTTTAATCCCCTTACAATGGCTTCCTTCATCTCCAAGCTTTCCAAGGAATGCGACCAATGTCAGAACATTATTGATCGAAGTTCGATCAAAACCATACGGTTCGAAAGTGACATGAGCACCCCTCATCAAATCTTGGGTCATTTCTTTAAAGCGACAGTACCATCAACCATCATTGGGCTTCTCTAGAAACATTGCCTGTCGCCTTTGCTACAAGGGTTTGAATGGCCGAAGTGGGATGTGGCAAGGCCTCAAGGCTCTTGGCCTTCGACCACTACAACCTGGGCAGCCTGGGTTGTATGAATGGAGAAGCTCTTCGGCGAGCAATGGAAATTCCTCGGCATTTACGATGCCATTCACCTCTCGTCTATGGAGGTCATCCTGGACAAGGAGCTCCTCCTAGCGGCCTTATGCTTCTAGTGTTCGGCCACCAACACCATGGTCATCCCTCTCGGCCCCATTGGCCCCACCATCCTTGATCTCACTGACATCTTGGGGACTTCCCCGACTGGAATCCCAATTGACGCTGCCCTCTCTGGGTACCCGTCGAACCTTAACTTGAAGGCACTCTTCGACAAACGGGCCCTTGAGATGCTAAGCGGTGAAGGCCAAATACCCTCGAAAGAAGAGGTTTACAAGCTTCATAAGAACTTCTTCAACTATAACACCCTCTATTTCCATTTTACCGGCCGAGGAGAAGAAGCTCTGCGAGAAGGAGAACACGAGGCTTTCCTCTTTTATTGGTACAATAAATTTATCTGTTGTACCAAATCTAATAAGTGTCTGGTCGAGAATATGCCAGTGGCCGAAGCCCTAGCAAGCGGTCACACTCTAGCACTCAGCCCGGCCATTCTCGCCCATCTCTTACGCTGCTTGGCCGAAACAACCCTAGATAAGGTCAATCCGCAGCAGAATGGTCCCCTCTGGGTCTTCCAACTCTGGCTGTAGGTTTACTTTGCTCCTCTTTAGCCAACGATTGCCGATTTCTCGCCTAAGGAAGCGCTCGGCCCTCAGCTGACTTTTCGGCCAATCCCCTCTCACCAAGTCGAAGAAGTGTTCAGATACTTTTTCACTCTTGACGACCTTTCTGATGATGAGTTCTTGATCTACCGTCATCGAGAATACCCTTCGTCGATCAGACTCCCTACATCAGCGTGGGACACGAACGAAGATGCCGACCTTCATCCATCCTAGGGGTCTTTCGTGCTTGCCCGCGACCTGTCTCTCGGCTATGAGGGTCGCTAAGCGAGTTGGGAAGTGTATCATCCCAACTTCCTCGCTCATTAGCTTGGCTACCTTCAAGGTTGCCCAGTCCCCCTTCTCTCCTCACGGTCCGTCCTAAGCCGCAGACGCGAACCTGGCTCTTCAGAGAATGAATGCAACGACGCCAAAAGAGAGTTCCAGGAACGGTGCCAAAAATTCCATCTTCGACCGGTCACTCTAGAGCCTCTTTACACTGACACCTTCGGTGATTGGTGGGAAGAGTATACCCAATAGTTTTTTGGTGTTTCGGTCGAAACCGTTCTGAACAAAATCTTCGGTGATTGACCTAAGAAGGCTCCTGCCCCCCAACCCCAAGGTAACCGTTTATTTCTACCTTTTTCTTCAATTTTAAACTACTGATCGGCTTTGTTGATTTGCTTTTACTTTTCCAGGTAGTCGGCCATTGAAAAAGGTGGAAGTGGTCGTTGCGGCTGCGGCCGCGGCCGCGGTCGAGAAAAAATCAGTCGTTTCCAAGAGGGCCAAGATCGCTGTGCAGGCTGTGCTGAGCAAACGGCCTCGTTAAGAGGTCGAGCCAGCCATCGAAGCCCCTCGGCCCGCCAAACGGGTCAAAAAACTGGTGAAGAAAGGGGAACGGGTGATTCACGTTATCTCCAGTCAAACTACAAGGGTGACAACTCCCAGTGTTTCCCCTTCTCCCCCAATCACCCAAGCTTTAGTTGAGAAATGATCAGTTTCGACCGAAGAAACAGTCCAAGTAAGGCCTGTTTCTAAAGTCGGTGAACCAGTTGTTGTTCCACTGGTCGAGGCTGCACCCGTCCCAGAAGAGGCAGTCCCTGTGACTGAGATAACTTATCCTGAAAATCCAAAACCCTCGGCCTTCGTTCTGGAAGAGAGCGACGGGAGCGACGAGGTTCCACTGGCGAGTCACTTTCGACCCCGCTGTCAACCTCTTTCTATGTCCGAGACGGCTGTCCAAGTCAACCCTGCTACGGCCGACCGTGGCAAATGACCTGCTGGAGAGCTAGAAGAGGCGGTGGAAACGCCCGTTCATCCGCAGGATCAGGGCCTCAATATTTCTCCGTAGGAAGCCACTTCGGCCTTTGTAAGTACCCCCTACCGCCTTTCCTTGGTTATTTCTCTGCCATAGAACTCTAAACCAGGAAAATACTAAATGTCAGGTGCCTCCTCCTGTGTCCGAGGTGGCTGTCCAAGTCGGCCCCTCTACGGCCGACCATGGCAAACGACCTGTAGGATAGCCAGAAGTGACGGCGGAAACGTCCGTTCATCTGTAGGACCAAGACCTCAATATTCCTCCGTAGGAAGCCACTTCGGCT